>OY294015.1:25770693-26370693 GCA_958510785.1 Exephanes ischioxanthus
AGTCCACCACGAGGGACTTAGAACAATAAGGGCGTAGGGTAATTAAGGGACTTGGGACAATAAGGGAGTAAGTCCACTAAGGGACTTAGCACCATAAGGGAGTAAGTTCATTAAGGGACTTAGCACTATAAGGGAGTAAGTTCATTAAGGTACTTAGAATTGTAAAGAGTAAGCCCATTAAGATATTTAGAACGATAAAGGAGTAAGCCCATTAGGGTATTTAGAACAACAAAGTAGTAAGCCCATTAAGGGATTTAGAACAATAAGGGTGAAAGATCATTAAGGGATTTAGAACAATAAGGGTGAAAGATCATTAAGGGACGTTGAACAATAAGGATGTAAGATCATTAAGGCACTTGGAACAATAAGGGAGTAAGTTCATTAAGGGACTTAGCACCATAAGGGAGTAAGTTCATTGAGGGACTTAGCACCATAAGGGAGTAAGTTCATTAAGGGACTTAGCACTATAAGGGAGTAAGTTCATTAAGGTACTTAGAATTGTAAAGAGTAAGCCCATTAAGATATTTAGAACTATAAAGGAGTAAGCCCATTAGGGTATTTAGAACAATAAAGGAGTAAGCCCATTAAGGTATTTAGAACAATAAGGGAGTAAGCCCATTAAGGTATTCAGAACAACAAAGTAGTAAGCCCATTAAGGGATTTAGAACAATAAGGGTGAAAGATCATTAAGGGATTTAGAACAATAAGGGTGAAAGATCATTAAGGGACGTTGAACAATAAGGATGTAAGATCATTGAGGCACTTGGAACAATAAGGGAGTAACTTCATTAAGGGACTTAGCACCATAAGGGAGTAAGTTGATTGAGGGACTTAGCACCATAAAAGAGTAAGTTCATTAAGGGACTTAGCATTATAAAGAGTAAGCCCATTAAGATATTTAGAACGATAAAGAAGTAAGCCCATTAGGGTGTTTAGAACAATAAAGGAGTAAGCGCATTAAGGTATTTAGAACAATAAAGGAGTAAGCCCATTAAGGTATTTAGAACAACAAAGTAGTAAGCCCATTAAGGGATTTAGAACAATAAGGGTGAAAGATCATTAAGGGATTTAGAACAATAAGGGTGAAAGATCGTTAAGGGACGTTGAACAATAAGGATGTAAGATCATTAAGGCACTTGGAACAATAAGGGAGTAAGTTCATTAAGGGACTTAGCACTATAAGGGAGTAAGTTCATTAAGGAACTTAGAATTATAAAGAGTAAGCCCATTAAGATATTTAGAACGATAAAGGAGTAAGCCCATTAGGGTGTTTAGAACAATAAAGGAATAAGCGCATTAAGGTATTTAGAACAATAAAGGAGTAAGCCCATTAAGGTATTTAGAACAACAAAGTAGTAAGCCCATTAAGGTATTTAGAACGACAAAATAGTAAGTCCATTAAGGGATTTAGAACAATAAGGGTGAAAGATCATTAAGGGACTTTGAACAATAAGGATGTAAGATCATTGAGGGACTTGGAACAATAAGGGTGTAAGTGCATTAAAGGGGCTCAGAACAATAAGGGCTGAAGTCCTCTCGATTCGTGCCATTGCGATGGCGAAAACGACGCGACTTTTTTTTTATATCCCTAAGAGATAATGTGTTAAATTTTGAAGCCCAATTTACCATATTTTCCAAATTGGTGAAATAATTATTTTAAAAAATATCTTCTTATATTACAATCCAAAAATTCCTATATACAATTTGCCGAATGGCAATGGAGTTATGAAAATTATGGGTGTATTGACTATATCTGATTACACTGTATTACCCCTTTGATATCCATTTTACCGTATCTGCTACTTTGCTGAAATAACTTTTTAAATATCTACGTCAATTGGAATCAACAAATGCCGAACAGAAGTTGACGAATAGCACGCCGAATAAAGTTCCTCGAGCATAATTTCGTAATAACATTTTTTAACCAATGTCCAAAAATTTCAAAAGTCACCCGCTTCGAACACATAATTCAGAGAAGCGTCAAGTGGTGAAACAAAAAAAGAATTTAATCGAAAAAGTCGTTTCTGTTTTCAGCATTCATGATTAGGGGAGACCGGGGCAAAATGGCACAGCGGGGCAAAACGGGATAATGAGCCAAACCGCAATTCTCCAATAACTTTTGGATGGTGGCGATGGTGGTGCGTGGGGCGAAACGGGTTTGAAAATCCGGATGTACACAGTAAAAAAAAGTTTGTACTTTTTACAACAACTTATTGTCCACAAGCGTCCACAATTTTTTACATGTTAATTTTCCGATCGAACCATCCGCTTTCTAGTTTTACAACCAGAAGTACAAACTAAAATTGTTAATAACGCGGGAAATAAAATGACAAGTTTGTATATCGTTGCCGAAACAAACGAGTCTGTCACTTAATTAACCAAATTATTTTTACGAAATATCGCATACCGATTTTACGAAATAATTTTTTTACTGAGTATCGTTGGGACAAAATGGGGTATCCAAAAATCATTGGGAAATTGAGTGTCGCCCTCACTGCGAAACAAACGAGTCTGTCACTTATTTAAAAAAATTATTTTTACGAAATATCGCATACCGATTTTACGAAATAATTTTTTTACTGAGTATCGTTGGGACAAAATGGGGTATCCAAAAATCATTGGGAAATTGAGTGTCGCCCTCACTGCGAAACAAACGAGTCTGTCACTTAATTAACAAAATTATTTTTACGAAATATCGCATACCGATTTTACGAAATAATTTTTTTACTGAGTATCGTTGGGACAAAATGGGGTATCCAAAAATCATTAGGAAATTGAGTTTCGCCCTCACCGTCCCGTTTTGTCCCGCTGTGCCATTTCGCCCCGATCTCCCCTACACTCGAAAAAAAAAAAAAAAAAAAAAAAAAAAAAAAAAAAAAAAAAACCTCACTCCACACTCGATACATTGTTCCGACTCGGTTCGCGGTTCGGTCCGGCCCGAGTATTATCAATGCGCGTTTCACTTTCACCCGGCGGACGGTTGACGCATGCGTTATTATATCCCATAAATCGCAATGGCCCTAGCTTAGACACGATTCACTAAATTATTATCTCGGTTCTCCACAGCGCGGATATAATCGCAGCCGATCGGGGGGGGGGCGCATACGCACTATCCCACAGCGCGATCGCATGTGTACTCCGATAACATCGGGGAGTGTGTCCGCCATGGGCTCGCGGCACGTCGCGGAATATATCGCGCATCAATCCACCGTGGAAGCGAGGCAGCCCGGCGATCGTTGCCCGAACACAAACACAAACGCGCGCGCGCGCGCACACACACGTCGATGTGGCGTCCGCGAGTCCCGATAATGAAGTCTCGGCCGAGACTCGGATCGAAGGATCGAGAAAGACGGAGAGCGAGCGGGAGAATTGCCGATCAAATTCAGGCGATCCTCGCGAGCCCGCTCGCCATTCACCGAGGCCGCGCATAAAGAGCGAGAAAGATGAAAAACTATTGCACCGCGCGAACGCGGCGCTATGAAAGAGTACGACGGCCGGTAGAGGGCGAGCTCCACCCCTCCCTAAATCACTCATTCTTTAATAATAGACAGATCCCATTATAATGCACAAGATTTATATTCGCAGCGCCCCCCCTTTCTTTTTAACGATAAATTTTCGTGTGCCTTTCTTTTTTTTTTTCCCTGACTACCCCCCCCCCCCCCCCCCCCCCCCCGCCGCCCTCCACCCCACCTGGCCCTTTTAGCCTGCTCTCGTCGCACTCGAGCCGCGAATGCATCGCCAATGTGCGTTCGCATTAGAGGATTGCAACGACTCGCTAACGACTTGACGGATAATGAGAAGTGCGGCGTAACTGCGCCAATGCTGGGACACGTCGGACACATCGTCGGAGACTCTCCTGTAGATGTTTGATTTATGTGGACGGTAAAAAAGATTTGTAGATTTGAGAAGATTTTTCGGGTTGTTTTGTTGTTAATTTTTCCCAAAATATATATTCGTATAATTAACAGACATTTTATTTTTGTATTATTTTATCATTATTTTGTTGTTGAATTTACCAAAAAATATTCGTATGATTAGCAGACTTTTTTTTTTTTTTTAATGGACAAGATTTTTTTTGTAAAATTACCGTGAGATTAATTGTGGACGTTTGTGGAGAAGAAAGGACGTTTGTGGAGAAGCTAATGCGATACCACTTTTGCTCTAGGCTTGAAAGTTTTCATATGTGATACAGGGTTTTTGAGAATTTTTTCAGTTTTTCCCATTTGGGCTAACAATATGTTCACTTTGAAAAATTGTAATTAATGCAAATAATAATGGCAAATAAAAAAAAAATTAAAAAGAATTTGGAGTGATTTTTAGAGTTAGAACGATAAATTTTCGTGTGCCTTTCTTTTTTTTCCCTGACTACCCCCACCGCCCGCCACCCCACCTGGCCCTTTTAGCCTGCTCTCGTCGCACTCGAGCCGCGAATGCATCGCCAACGTGCGTTCGCATTAGAGGATTGCAACGACTCGCTAACGACTTGACGGATAATGAGAAGTGCGGCGTAACTGTGCCAATGCTGGGACACGTCGGACACATCGTCGGAGACTCTCCTGTAGATATTTGATTTATGTGGACGGTAAAAAAGATTTGTAGATTTGAGAAGATTTTTCGGTTTGTTTTGTTGTTAATTTTTCCCAAAATGTATTCGTATAATTAACAGACATTTTATTTTTGTATTATTTTATCATTATTTTGTTGTTGAATTTACCAAAAAATATTCGTATGATTAGCAGACTTTTTTTTTTTTTGGAAAATGGTCAAGATTTTTTTTGTAAAATTACCGTGAGATTAATTGTGGACGTTTGTGGAGAAGCTAATGCGATACCACTTTTGCTCTAGGCTTGAAAGTTTTCATATGTGATACAGGGTTTTTGAGAATTTTTTCAGTTTTTCTCATTTGGGCTTACAATATGTTCACTTTGAAAAATTGTAATTAATGCAAATAATAATAGCAAATAAAAAAAAATTAAAAAGAATTTGGAGTGATTTTTAGAGTTAGAACGATAAATTTTCGTGTGCCTTTCTTTTTTTTTCCCCCTGACTTTGCCCCCAATTTTAATGTTCCCAATCTCCCCTAATGTGAAGGGCTTGCGCCACTGTGAAATTTGGAATTTTTGATTAATTTTTTTTCTAATAGTTTATAGCGTCAAGAATATTCTGTTAAATTTTGATGTCGAAATTCAACGAATTACGAAAATGGCAAAGCGCTCGGGCAGCGGCGCGGTCGAACTTTGAAGGCGTTTTTCTCAAAACGCGATTTTCAAGACACGTGTGCCTGATATCTCAAAAATGGCTTGATGGATTTTTATGAAAATATGTACCGATATACTTCAACACATTCTTTAGTCCTTGACGATCTCATATTTTTAAAAATAATAAGAAATTTTAAAAAATGATTCAGAGTGATGAAAAATGAGTAAAAATCGATTTTTTTCAAATAACGGCCATTTTATCAATATTTTTTCTCCTCGTCAAGGACCGCATTATACATAATTTGTTAAGAAATAATTAAAATTGTTTATTTCTGATAAAATGACAAGTTGAAATCAGGGACACCGCAAAGAAACTTAAAAAAAAAATTGTTTACGCAAATTCATAAAAAATAGATAATAACAATAAAATTGAATGAAAAAATTCCTAAATGTTCTTTAATATATCCTCTTTCCACCCTAAAAAAACTAAATCGATAAAGCATATATTTACCGAGAAAAAAAATACCGAAATATGTATGCGTATTTACCCATTTACTATGGCGCAAGCCCTAAATTTGACTCTACATCCGATTCTTAAAATTTCTCAAAATGCCTTACAAAGTGGGGTTCTGTTGAAACTTTTTCGAAACTTGGCGATTGACTCCATCGAACGATTCATCAAACTCTGGGTGTATAAAGTGTGTATAGATAGTCTGAAAAAAAACATCCATGACTCAACGAAAATTCGCTTTCAGGTTGTCAACAATGATCGTTTCAACAATGTATCGACTTCTTAAAAATCCCTAAAATACAATTGCCAATTAAAGGCGCGATACTGGAGCCAATGGACAATTTGTCAAAATCAATGCGTACAGATCGAGCTAATTTAAACCCGGAGTTTCTCGCCGGTTGTGCGCGGTTCTCCGGTAGCGCGCCACTAAACGACCGGTGAGTCATTCACCGCGTGTCGCGACTAATTGCGCACTCGAGTATTAAGTGCGAACATGCGAATTATGTATCAAACGGGTTCGAGTCACTCGATATCTGCTCACTCTCGAATGACGCACGGAGCATGTGCGCTGATGTACGACAAGCAATATTGAATTTAACATCTAGCTCCTTACGCGGGAAAGTGTCGCAATGGTACACGATGATAAATCCGGAACTGTTGACAAAGCTGTTGACTCCTGTCAATTGCTTGATCTCTGATGATTCCGGGTGACACTGACGATAGTAGTGAATTCAATCGTCAAATTGTCGGTAGTTTTAAAAAAGGTCATGCAGTTCACGTAAAAGTCCTTTCAAGTCTCCGCTACTTTAAGTAGAATAGATAAGTAGCTCAAGTAATTAAATATACGTTCCCATAGGGCTAAAAAAAATTAATTAACTGGCCATATCACCCGGATATTCCGAGAAAAACGGCAACATTTCTCAATTAGGCGCTGCTCGGAATGGAAACTCTATCCGTCCGCTTGGAATGTAACTGTTGGCCTACAAATTTGGACTCTTAGAAACTACTGCGCTATGGATGCGCCTTTCAAGAAGATGGTATGATTCGCCATATTACCGACCGGCCATATAGTCGGTCCATAGCGGACCATATCATCCGTACAGTCATAGCACCGAACAGAAATACAATCCGTTCAACCATATCACCCGACATACCACATCACCCGAAATACCATATCACCCGACATACCATATCACCCGACATACCACATCACCCGACATACCACATCACCCGACATACCACATCACCCGACATACCACATCACCCGACATACCACATCACCCGACATACCACATCACCCGACATACCACATCACCCGACATACCACATCACCCGACATACCACATCACCCGACATACCACATCACCCGACATACCACATCACCCGACATACCACATCACCCGACATACCACATCACCCGACATACCACATCACCCGACAGCGCATATCACCCGACAGACCACATCACCCGACAGACCATATCACCCTACAGACCATATCACCCTACAGACCATATCACCCTACAGACCATATCACCCTACAGACCATATCACCCGACAGACCATATCACCCGACAGACCATATCACCCGACAGACCATATCACCCGACAGACCATATCACCCGACAGACCATATCACCCGACAGACCATATCACCCGACAGACCATATCACCCGACATACCATATCACCCGACAGACCATATCACCCGACAGACCATATCACCCGACAGACCATATCACCCGACAGACCATATCACCCGACAGACCATATCACCAGACATACCATATCACCCGACAGGCCTTATCACCCGACAGGCCTTATCACCATACGGACATGATGTTCGAACAGTCATGTCACCCAATCGGACGTGTCATCCGACCAGCCCGATCATACGACCGACCATATCACCGGCCGGTCATAAGACTCAAAAGACTATGTCATTAAACCAACCATATCACCTGATCGGGTATATCACCCGGCCGTCAATATCACCCGACCGGCCATATGGCGAAGGTGTCGAATATCGAAATATACATACTATGTGATGAACATAAGAGACAGGATGCTGAAACAGGATAGGTTGCGCTCACAAGATTTGCGGCAAATCGCAGCGTGAGTGCATTCGGTG
Organism: Exephanes ischioxanthus; assembly: GCA_958510785.1. Lineage (NCBI taxonomy): Eukaryota > Metazoa > Arthropoda > Insecta > Hymenoptera > Ichneumonidae > Exephanes > Exephanes ischioxanthus. Next base: position 25,778,532 of record OY294015.1, read on the forward strand.
CGTATAACATTCGAGCGTGATACCTCTGGCCCTGAGAGACCGTTTCGTTAAGTCACGCTGCCGCTTCAGCGATGTCGACGAAGTAGCGTGAGCACGCTCAGGCGAACCGGACCTATAAATATTGTCGAAATGCGTCAAATAAATCTGAAGCTTTCCCAGGTAAAGGACAAAAAGGAGAGCGGTGAGTGATGGCCCGATGGCCGCCGCAAGGGTGACCCCTATTTATTGCCGAATTAAACCGCGTCACCATTAATTTGCATACCGTTGTTGGGCCAGCACTAACGTGTGGAACGCGTTCTCCGATACATTCGCGCCCGGGCACGCACGCAAACTATCCTCGGGCTCGCACACGCACGACGGCCGGTTCGCACACGATCGACGCTCTCGAGCGCCGAGTGTTCTCGCCGTCAACGGGCGGCCGGGGCAGCCGCGGGTTCGCGTACTTAGAGAGCGCACTCTCTGGCACGCATTTTATGTTTCTCAACGACCGTCGACTTACGATTTGCCAAAGATTTATTCGACCCTCGAGACTTTCGACTTACCCGGACAGTAAAGAGATCGTTGATCTCGATGAAGTTCATCCGGAGCACGCGAATGTCTCCTTCGACCGAGGCCCGGCGCGCTTCTTCTTCGCACTTGTCGCTCTCCACGTCTCCGCGTCTTTCAATCATTCGTCGGTGTTTTGTCTGAGAGATATTGGAAAATATATTGAACATGCCAATTGCGCACTCGCGACGACTCACTTTCTCGTTGCATTTGTCGTTGGGGCGATATTGGGGTGGCAAAAATATGAAGGATTTGGACGGTAGCTTTCTGGCAGACATTTCGGAGCCCTCGATCAAGACTCGATGCCCGCGGAAAGAAGTATATGGGAAAAAATACTAAATGAATTGTCAAATATTTTTTAAATAAAAAACAAACTCAACTAACTTCAATTTTATTTATTTAATAAATCAAATTAGTTTTATATTTATATTAATATGTCATATAAATATTTGATGTATTTTTCGCATATTAAATAGAATTTTAACGAAAAATTGTATATAATTAATATTTTGTTATATTTTGGGATATTATATGACGGACATATCCAAGCAAACATTAAAAAAAATTATTTTCGCATAGACGAAAAGTATGTGATTTAATTTTCACAATGTATTTTAATTATTTAATTATATGTAATATATTTTTCGCATGTACTTTTTTCCTTGCAGGAAGGAACTGAAAAGGCATCACGTGACGCGCTAAAATATCCACCAGGAATTTTGGGATCTCGTAAAATAATTGTGATTTATGGTACACGCTAAAATGTTTTAATTTTACGTCACGCCTCTCGTGGCTGGTGAGTGAGTTTCTATCCGGGGCGTCCACACAGGCGTTAGCAACCGTCCGTCTTTTAATTGCTACTTCAATAGTCTGATAGCGCGCGTTCACTTCTCGTCACTTCTCATCTGATAGTCATCGAAAATTGTGGTGCGTAGATTTCTAGGCCACAGCTGAATACACAGCTGATTCGAAATACGGCGTCAAACCATTTTTCATTAAATGCTCCGTGAAAGATACGTATATGTAACCCCGAATAGTTGAACGTCAAGTGTGTACCTACTCTACGAATTTTTTTCGGCTTAAGTTCGCTATGACTATTTATAGGTAAAATTCGAATTCGAAACCGCTTAAGATTACTCGCTTTGTGATAATAATTTTCTTGGCTATATTTTTTACATGCCTACGACAAAAGCGTATATCAAGCGATGAACATTTTTTTACAACCTATGATTTAACCTAACAAGGTAACAAAGGCACTCCTGTCCTGTAACACTAATTGTCTGCAGACTACTTGGATGTGAGTCGTGTCGGTGGATCAAACATAAACTTGTAATACCATTTCATTGCCATTTCATTGCCATTTCATTGCCATTTCATTGCCATTTCATTGCCATTTCATTGCCATTTCATTGCCATTTCATTGCCATTTCATTGCCATTTCATTGCCATTTCATTGCCATTTCATTGCCATTTCATTGCCATTTCATTGCCATTTCATTGCCATTTCATTGCCATTTCGTTGCCATTTCATTGCCATTTCATTGCCATTTCATTGCCATTTCGTTGCCATTTCGTTGCCATTTCGTTGCCATTTCGTTGCCATTTCGTTGCCATTTCATTGCCATTTCGTTGCCATTTCGTTGCCATTTCGTTGCCATTTCGTTGCCATTTCGTTGCCATTTCGTTGCCATTTCGTTGCCATTTCGTTGCCATTTCGTTGCCATTTCGTTGCCATTTCGTTGCCATTTCGTTGCCATTTCGTTGCCATTTCGTTGCCATTTCGTTGCCATTTCGTTGCCATTTCGTTGCCATTTCGTTGCCATTTCGTTGCCATTTCGTTGCCATTTCGTTGCCATTTCGTTGCCATTTCGTTGCCATTTCGTTGCCATTTCGTTGCCATTTCGTTGCCATTTCGTTGCCATTTCGTTGCCATTTCGTTGCCATTTCGTTGCCATTTCGTTGCCATTTCGTTGCCATTTCGTTGCCATTTCGTTGCCATTTCGTTGCCATTTCGTTGCCATTTCGTTGCCATTTCGTTGCCATTTCGTTGCCATTTCGTTGCCATTTCGTTGCCATTTCGTTGCCATTTCGTTGCCATTTCGTTGCCATTTCGTTGCCATTTCGTTGCCATTTCGTTGCCATTTCGTTGCCATTTCGTTGCCATTTCGTTGCCATTTCGTTGCCATTTCGTTGCCATTTCGTTGCCATTTCGTTGCCATTTCGTTGCCATTTCGTTGCCATTTCGTTGCCATTTCGTTGCCATTTCGTTGCCATTTCGTTGCCATTTCGTTGCCATTTCGTTGCCATTTCGTTGCCATTTCGTTGCCATTTCGTTGCCATTTCGTTGCCATTTCGTTGCCATTTCGTTGCCATTTCGTTGCCATTTCGTTGCCATTTCGTTGCCATTTCGTTGCCATTTCGTTGCCATTTCGTTGCCATTTCGTTGCCATTTCGTTGCCATTTCGTTGCCATTTCGTTGCCATTTCGTTGCCATTTCGTTGCCATTTCGTTGCCATTTCGTTGCCATTTCGTTGCCATTTCGTTGCCATTTCGTTGCCATTTCGTTGCCATTTCGTTGCCATTTCGTTGCCATTTCGTTGCCATTTCGTTGCCATTTCGTTGCCATTTCGTTGCCATTTCGTTGCCATTTCGTTGCCATTTCGTTGCCATTTCGTTGCCATTTCGTTGCCATTTCGTTGCCATTTCGTTGCCATTTCGTTGCCATTTCGTTGCCATTTCGTTGCCATTTCGTTGCCATTTCGTTGCCATTTCGTTGCCATTTCGTTGCCATTTCGTTGCCATTTCGTTGCCATTTCGTTGCCATTTCGTTGCCATTTCGTTGCCATTTCGTTGCCATTTCGTTGCCATTTCGTTGCCATTTCGTTGCCATTTCGTTGCCATTTCGTTGCCATTTCGTTGCCATTTCGTTGCCATTTCGTTGCCATTTCGTTGCCATTTCGTTGCCATTTCGTTGCCATTTCGTTGCCATTTCGTTGCCATTTCGTTGCCATTTCGTTGCCATTTCGTTGCCATTTCGTTGCCATTTCGTTGCCATTTCGTTGCCATTTCGTTGCCATTTCGTTGCCATTTCGTTGCCATTTCGTTGCCATTTCGTTGCCATTTCGTTGCCATTTCGTTGCCATTTCGTTGCCATTTCGTTGCCATTTCGTTGCCATTTCGTTGCCATTTCGTTGCCATTTCGTTGCCATTTCGTTGCCATTTCGTTGCCATTTCGTTGCCATTTCGTTGCCATTTCGTTGCCATTTCGTTGCCATTTCGTTGCCATTTCGTTGCCATTTCGTTGCCATTTCGTTGCCATTTCGTTGCCATTTCGTTGCCATTTCGTTGCCATTTCGTTGCCATTTCGTTGCCATTTCGTTGCCATTTCGTTGCCATTTCGTTGCCATTTCGTTGCCATTTCGTTGCCATTTCGTTGCCATTTCGTTGCCATTTCGTTGCCATTTCGTTGCCATTTCGTTGCCATTTCGTTGCCATTTCGTTGCCATTTCGTTGCCATTTCGTTGCCATTTCGTTGCCATTTCGTTGCCATTTCGTTGCCATTTCGTTGCCATTTCGTTGCCATTTCGTTGCCATTTCATTGCCATTTCGTTGCCAATTCGTTGCCATTTCGTTGCCATTTTGACGCTTTTTTAAACTATTGTATAAACATCTTATTTTACCATTTTTTCCATTTGAGGTAATATATCAGAAAGGATACATGGGTTCATTCGAAATTCAATAATAAAACGACATCTTACATGTACAAGACGCACCGAAAATTTTGCTGCCGCCCGAAGTCATCCTAAAGAGTCATTATGTTTCCGGACCGCACGGACATGCGGATAGATAGACGTATACGAGGAAGAAATGACGTTTCTACATTCCAGGACATGTGTTAAAACGTGTTTTCGAACCAAACTCACACAGACGATTTTGTTTACATCACAATGACGAAAAATTGTAAAAGGTAGATTTTGGGTTCAACCCTGAAATCGATACACGCTCTCCCTCCATAACTACCCCAAACGGATTAATATCGCGGTGACCGCTTCTATCTCTCAATCCCGTTCCTTATTTCTCGGGCGCAGAAAGACGTAGCTCAAAAGAAGAGAGAGTCACGAGCGGACAGCCGCTTTCCAATTTTTCTCGTCTACGCTTTGTTCTCCTCGTTCTGGACTCGACGCCGCTTGAGTATAGATTTTATCTGAAATCTTTTGTTGGTCCGAGCGGTCCGGGAGGGTCGCGCCGTGCTCGCCGGTGTCGGACGTACGTAATTTTATCTCCTCGCGCACGGATCTGACAACTCTCTTTGAACACACGACAAACATCTTAATATCATCAACCGTTTATCACGGCGTTAACTAGAATCAAATCCGTCGCTGTACTTTCCCGCGGCTCTGCCTACGAATTCTTAGACCACAACAGTAGGAAATCAATTCTTCCGTCCTATTAATCAAAGAATCCCATTGTTACTCGCGGCGAGATCGAGAGATAATATTCATTCATCGTGGAATGAGCATATTTCCCATGCTAGGACTCGTTACGCGGTATATTTTATCCGGCTCACTGTTATAATTCACCGACCATAATCGGTTCATCTTACCTATCCGGTATTTCCTGACGCGACGCAACTCATGCGTTTATGGCGATGTAATTTTTTTTGCTATCTATCATTTCGAAACAAAAATGGTATCTATCACATCGACATTTTTTTTTTTTCGATGTACAGTACATAGGTTATTAATTGGGATTCTGAAGCTGCGGTAATTGATGGAATGGAACGTTAGCAACGTTGCTCCAATGGAATCATTGAGAGTTGGAACCTTTCGAAAACAGTTGCTTTCTTGGAACAACGTTGTTGCACAAAAATTATATTATATTATATTATATTATATTATATTATATTATATTATATTATATTATATTATATTATATTATATTATATTATATTATATTATATTATATTATATTATATTATATTATATTATATTATATTATATTATATTATATTATATTATATTATATTATATTATATTATATTATATTATATTATATTATATTATATTATATTATTACGGCTCGCTAGGAAAGCAACAGTTTACAAAACAAAGCTTCCTCTATGAGGAAGCAAAAAATGAACAAAACGTGACAGCTGTCAACAAGTTTAGTGGAGCAACGTTGCCAACTTCCAAGCCATGGTTAATAGGAGTTAAGGTAGTCCTTGCGGACAGCCTGAGCCCACGTGAGTTCAGAGCGAATTGAGAGTGGAATTGCGAATACTTCGCGATGAGATAAAAATCTGAAAAAAAATCAACCATATGGAAGGTACTGAAAATATTGATTTTGCATAATAATAATTTCAAAATGTTATTAAAAAATGAATGAAAAAAAAATTGTTCAACAAATCTTCCGGCAACTTAACTTTTTGTTCATATAAAAACAATAAGTTAATCTTTTTGAATACGTATGAATTTTTTCAGAATTTTGTCTAATTTTTGAAAATTCCGTTTTTAGTTAATAAAAAAACGTGATTTTCAAAAATTAGATAAAATTCTGAAAAAATTCATACGTATTCAAAAAGATTAACAAATTGTTTTTATATGAACAAAAAGTTAAGTTGAAGGGGAATTTGTTGAACAATTTTTTTTTTTATGCATTTGTTAATAATATTTTGGAGTTATTATTATGTAAAATCAATCTTTTTTGCACCTTCCATATGCTTGATTTTTTTCGAATTTTTATCCCATCGAGAAGTGTTCGCAATTCTCTCTCAATTCTCTCTGAACTCATGTGGGCTCAGGCTGTCCGCTAGGACTACCTTAAATGTCATGATCGAATTTTTTTAAGAAGTCCAATTTCAATTCAGGACATATGAATTGTTATTAATCTGTTTAAGTTTAGAGGCTGTATTTGTGGAAAAAATATTTGTTCTCAACCGCTCGGTACTTAGCCGTATCAAAATTGAACGATTGGTAACATTGTTTTTGATCGTAAAATTATTTTGCTGTACATAGTAAAAAAATTATTTCATAAAATTGGAATACGACGTTTCAAAAAATAATTGTGTAGATAAAGTGACAAACTCGTTTGTTCAGGTTTGAATATATATATATGTCCTTTGATTTTCCGTTTTATTAACAATTATAGTTTGTACATTTTTTTGTAAAACTCGAACTGGGTCGTCTGTAAAACTCGAATGGTGCGATCGGAAAATTAACAATAAAAAAATTGTGGACGTTTCTGGACAATAACTAAGTACATATTGTTGAAAAGAAAGTTGAACAAATAAAAAGTTGTACAAATAAAAAGTACTAACTTTTTTAACTGTGTACAGTACAAACCCGATTAATTGGTGTGCTCGGGACCGCAGAATCCTCGGACAACCGAAACCACAGTTAATGGGAATTAAATGTGATAATTACACATTTTTTTATCACGTTCGATTCCAATTCAGGACATATTAGTTATTATTAAATCCGTTAAGTTAAAGGCTCTATTTGTGGAAAAACATTTTTTTTTTCAACTACTCAGTACTTTTCTGTATCAAAATCTTCGAAAAATCCAGATTTCTAATGTTTGCAACTAAACATTTTTTTAATGCAATTTCGTTTTCGATGTAATTCGTTCGCTATACATTACTAAGCGTGGCTTAAGTTCATAAAAAAAAAATCATAAAAAATCGTTCATAAAAATTCATTAAAATGTTCCAGATTGTTCAGATTAAAATTAATGAAGATGTTATTTTTTTAAACGTCGGATTCGCCAACGTGTAAGATATGGTACACTGAACATTAAAGGGTTAATTAATTAGGAGTATGTACTAATATACACAGTTTTCGTTTTTTCATGCATTGCGTTAATTGCTCTCGTGTTCTTAAATAATTAGTCACTTTTGTTTGTTTTCTTGATTTATGTAATGAAGACGATGCGTGTTAACGATAAAAAAAGGGGCCTCAGCAGGTGCATGGTGAATCCACTGCCCGGATGAGCCGACCCCGATTAATCGGAGTTTTACTCTACCCTGTGGAAAATACGGAATGACGATGTGTTAATATTCCAAAATATTATCACACTCTGCCGGTTTCACGAGCTTGAGATTTTTTTATGTATTATTCTCGTCTATAGCTGATGCACCAAAAAAAAAAAAATTATTTGACGGCCACCGTTTATTTGGTTTACGTAAAATATTTATTTGAGTTAAATAAATATTTACTTAATTTAAATACATATTTATTTAAATCGAATAAATATTTTACTTAAACCAAATAAACGGTGGCCGACGAATACATTTTTTTATGGGTGTGAGTTCCAATATCGCAGCAATGCATTGCACGGTTAATATAAATGCAGTGATAAACAGAACTCAATGAGAACTCTCAGTTCTCATTGGAGAGCAATGAGAGAAAATTGCAGGTACTTCTCGATGGTATAAAAATGTGAAAAAGTGCATGCTTATTAAAGGTACTGAAAAGATTAATTTTGCATGATAATAATTCCAAAATGTTATTAACAAATTAATCAAAAAATGAATTGTTCAACGAATTATCCGGCTAGCCAACTTTTTTTTTAATGACAATGATTCTTTCATTTTTCTGAATACGTATGAATTTTGTCAGATTTTTCAATTAGTTTCGATTTTTGTGTTTTTTCACAGATTTTTTCCATATTAAAAAAAAATCAAAGCTGATTGAAAAATCTGAAAAAATCCATACGTATTCAGAAAAATGAACGAATCATTTATCATAAAAAAAAAGTTGGTTTGCCGGATAATTCGTTAAACAATTAATTTTTTGATTAATTTGTTAATAACATTTTGGAATTATTATTATGCTAAATTAATATTTTCAGTACCTTTGGTATGCATGCATTTTTTCAGATTTTTATACCATCGAGAAGTACCTGCAATTTTCTCTTATTTTTCTCGAACTTATGCGAAATGAGCGCGAAGCGACATAACCTAAGCACGAAATCGAGTTCAATCTGAAAATCGATATCAAGAGCGATCTTGAGTTCAAACTATCGTCTGAAAATTCGACCCTTATAGGCTATGCTCAACCTTTTTTTCGGGTTTATCAAAAATGTTCTTCTGGATGATAAAAAAAAAAAAAAAAAAACAACAACAACACTCCAAGGTATGTCTGTGAATTTTCAGATTTTTTTTTAGCCCATCAACTCGTTCTTCCCACCGCTCAAAAGTTGCATCTTAGCAAATCTTAGGTCCTCGTCGAACAAGAATCCCATACACGAAAGCTTGAGCCATCGACACAAAGAAAAAAAAAAACAACCTCTACTTTTTAATCTCAGAATATAATAGAAATAATTCAAAAGCACATAAATCACCTCGTATAATCGGTTCATCTCACCTGCCCGGAATTCCCCCACTCGGCGTAACTCACGCGTACCTCGTGATCTTTCAACTCCCCCCTCCCCCCCCCCCCCCTCCCCCCCTCTTCCAAGACCCGCCATATCGCACGGATACTCTTCGAGGCATCCAAACCTACAATGACATCCCCAAAATTTTCGAGATTAAGAGGAGGGGCCGTTATAGGAGCGAGTAGTGTTAACGGGCATTCTAGTATAAAACGGGCGTGCTGGGCGTAAAGAAGAGTCCCGAGGATCGGAAAGTCGTTTCTGGCCGGGGCGCGTAAATCACTCGGGTTCGTCGTGAGCGAGCGCGCGAGGCGCAAGAACGCGTTATCTCTCGCTCGCGTACACAAGCCCCGGGGGCGCCGAGGGGAGGGGGGGGGGGTTAGGTAAGGGTATAGGGAGGGTGTGTTGCGAGGATGAAACGGTTCGGTACGAGGAGAGGCAGCTAGAAGCAGAAGCAGAAGCACCACCAGCACGTCGTCCGGGCTCCATCGAGCGACGACGATCCGCGCCATAAATTAGCAATTATTTAATTTTCGTAGGGCCACGGTCCTTAGACGGCTCTAAATCAGTCTCCGTGCAAAAAGCATAGATAACTATGACGCATGGCGCCCGGGGAAAGAGAGACAGGGGTGCGGGCTCGGAGCACTGGGTGACCCACGGCGGGACCGGCGGCGGGGCTAAGGGCGTCGAGTATAGCTCCGAAGTGTCACAAATAGAGGGATGGGAAAGTGAGAGAAGGTGTGCGAGCTACGGAGTAACTCTCGTCGGTGGAGGGGCGTTGCAACAATCGTATACTAGGGCGATTCCGGGAGATATGGCCGCGGGTTTTTTTTTTTTTTTTTATTTCAGAAAACGTGATCTACGATCCACGAGAATGGCTCGAAAACTTGTAGTAAGCAACTTTATGAACATTAATGTTGGATACTTCAGGCGGAAGATTGAACAAGTTTTGTGGGTGAATTAGTGGTAGAGATATTTAATAGTATTGGCCGTTTGGCCATATCACCTGGGCACTGTGGATGATATGGCTGCTAGTAGTGATTTCATGCGTCAACTCCTCTGGTAAAATGCCTCAAAAGAGTGTAAAAAAAGTGTTTGATGGGCTATACCACCCGGTTCCGCTTGCTATGATCAGTATGGGTTCACAAAGTTATGCTTTTGGAAGCGACTGAGCGATTGGCACGTTTGCCAGTAGATATATCCACAGACCATATCACCCGCCAGGTCATACCCGCCGGCAGGTCATATCAATCGGCAGGCCATACCAATCGGCAGGCTATATCAATCGGCAGGCCATATCAATTGGCAGGCCATATCAATCGGCGGGCCATATCAATCGGCGGGCCATATCAATAGGCGCCCCACATTAATTGGCGGGCCATATAAATTGGCAGGCCATATCAATTGGCTGGCCATAGCAATTGGCAGGCAATATCAATAACCAGGCCATATCAATAGCCAGGCCATATCAATAGCCAGGCCATATCAATAGCCAGGCCATATCAATAGCCAGGCCATATCAATAGCCAGGCCATATCAATAGCAAGGCCATATCAATAGCCAGGCCATATCAACCGCCAGGCCATATCAATAGCCAGGCCATATCAATAGCCAGGCCATATCAATAGCCAGGCCATATCAATAGCCAGGCCATATCAATAGCCAGGCCATATCTATAGCCAGGCCATATCAATAGTCAGGTCATATCAATAGCCAGGCCATATCAATAGCCAGGCCACGTCAATAGCCAGGCCATTTCAAAAGCCAGGCCATGTCAATAGCCAGGCCATGTCAATAGCCAGGCCATATCAATAGCCAAGCCATATCAATAGCCAGGCCATATCAATAGCCAGGCCATATCAACCGCCTGGCTAGTGACCATTAGTCTGGCCATTACCCACCTGTACTTTCGCCAGCGCGTGAAACGTGCATTATGTATTTTTCAACCAAGCCAAGAGCTCGCAATTAGTTTGCGAAGAAAAACTTCCATATGGCTTCTCATTTCTTTGATCGTATTAATCCAGTCGCTACCACACTACAAAGTCCGTTACCTCGATCCTAATATTAACCATTTAATTTTCAACGCCTCCACCGACCTGCACAGGCCATTTAACCGCTGTTATTCATAACAATCACCGGGCCATACCTCCTCCTGTACACACCAAACTTAATTGCTCCACGGAACACTTAAATAGGGTAAAAGTGGGGAATATGGCCAGGTCTATGTATCATTGATTTACGTGTTAATCGAGGTGGGCCATATTCACCAGTTTTACCCTACTTAAATACTTAAATACCAAACGTCATTGATACCGTCCATTGCCCTACACGCCGCACACTCCCCCGATACGCCGCCCGCACTCTCACACACGCTCCACCGCATCGAACTCACACAGCCCCATCGCCAATGATACGTAAGTGATGCGGAGTACGTGTAAGAGAGAACGAGTACGCGTTGCGCTCCCGACCGTAGGTCCGCGCGTGTATGCAAATGCGCGGAGGACCCGCGGACGCGGCACGGGGAGAGCCGGCGAGAGTCGAGAGCCACGGGGTTTTGCGCTGGCAGCCACAGAGCTAGAGGAGCCTCAGCTCAGTGAACGAGCGAGCGAGCACACGGAGAGCGAGCCGGGCACAATGGCAACTAGTTTTAATTACAAAGTAAGGTGAAGCGATCAATCATAATGATGTACGTGAGGCAGGCGCGGCCTCTCGGGTACGGGGGGGGGGGGGGGGGCGGAAGGAGGGTAGGGGGCACCGACGGCGGCCGCGGCGGCGGTGGAGACCGAAGGGGAGGCGGGGCCCTCGCGTACACTTTGCGTATAATTTACTGGCACTGGATATACCTGAAGTTATGCTATGCCGAAGCACTGTGCCCCTCGTTGCCCTCCCCCGTCCTCGCTCCCCCCCCCCCCCGCCTCGCCGCCTCCTATCCGTCTCTTTCCCTCACCCTGTCTCTATCCTTTCGCCGCCCCCCGCCTCCACCCTCGGGTTGCTTCTACGTTTCGTGCTCGCGCGAGCAACGCCGAGCCGGAGAATCTTCCGTATCTACGATATGTAGACCACAGTGGTGGTTGCTCTGTTCCTCATTGTTGCCGGCTCGCTCCGGCACACCGGCGTTAGGGTCCTGTGTGGGGGAGGGCGGGGCAAAATGGGACGGTGGCGCACGACGGGACGGTGAAGCAAAACTCCATTTTTTTTTTTTTTTCTGGTCATTTTTGGGTGACCTGTTTTGTACCGCGATACATCAGGATTTTCGGGACCGTTTTGTCCCACATGTGGAAAAGAGATTTATTGAAATCAAAGAAATTTCGAGCATCAATTGACGTTTATTGAGATTGAAGATATGCTCACTTGCCTTAACACTTTGGGTCTCGGGGGGACACGGGGTGTCCCACCTTCTTTCGCTCAGATTTCAATTTTTTTTTTTTTACTAATTTCTTAATCAAGAGACGCGGTAGCGTCTCGACGCCAAGTACTTAAGGTAGTCCTAGCGGACAGCCTGAGCCCACATGAGTTGAGAGAGAATTGCGAACACTTCTCGATGGGATAAAAATTCGAAAAAAATCAAGCATATGGAAGGTGCTGAAAAGATTGATTTTACATAATAATAACTCCAAAATATTATTAACAAATGCATTAAAAAAAAATTGTTCAACAAATTACCCGGCAACTTAACTTTTTGTTCATATAAAAACAATTTGTTAATCTTTTCGAATACGTATGAATTTTTTCAGAATTTTATCTAATTTTTGAAAATCATGTTTTTTTATTAACTATAAACGCAATTTTCAAAAATTAGACAAAATTCTGAAAAAATTCATACGTATTCAAAAAGATTAATTTATTGTTTTTATATGAACAAAAAGTTAAGTTGCCGGAAGATTTGTTGAAGATTTTTTTTTTCATTCATTTGTTAATAACATTTTGGAATTATTATTATGCAAAATCAATCTTTTCAGTACCTTCCATATGGTTGATTTTTTTCAGATTTTTATCTCATCGCGAAGTATCCGCAATTCCACTCTCAATTCGCTCTGAACTCACGTGGGCTCAGGCTGTCCGCAAGGACTACCTTAAAAAAAAAAAATTTATGCGAGCGAAGGACGCTACCAAGTAGTTATACTCCAAAATGCCGGAAGTATATTTTTGCACCACGTTACCTCTTAAATAAATCATCGGATCGAAATGATATTAAAATTTTACTATAGAATGTCTATCCAAGCTTTCCAGTTCGCTTAATTCCGAACACATTCGTTCGGTGGATTCTTGTGTACGATGATCGCGATCAGCGATCGATCAAAAATTTTTCGATCGTGCGTGAGTTAACGCGATAATTTTCGGTCGGCTCGATATGTAATACCGGGGTTTTGTTTTTATAGTTTCATGATTTATGGCTCAAAGGGTTAAGGTAGCTATGTCGGTACGCCGGGGTCATAGACATCGGCGTCTGTATGACAAAACATTAATTATATATGGCACTTTGTCTGCATCGATAATATTATAAAAAATAGAGCACCTATGAAAATTTTCGCGATTAGATTGAACCGATTATTTGTAAGGAGATTCTTTGTTTCGTGTGGATTTGACTTCATTTTTATAAAAATAAAAAATCAATTTGAGTCAACAAAATGTGCGCTTACGGGTGGCGAAACAAATGTTTGGTTGATCGAAAGGAATACCTCGTTGATCGAACTAACAGGCCGTCGATTCAAATTTTTCTTTACTCAATACAACAATTATTTCGTTCGATCAACCAAAAATTTGTTTCGCCACCCGTAAGCGCTCATTTTTGTTGGCTCAATCGATTTTTTTTTCTCAGTGTACGACAATTAGGTTAGGAAACGTCATTTGGCCCAAAAGCGTGCACTTTGATCGCAGCTCTATTGAACATTAAGTCCGGTGACTCAACTTTTTTTTGTTGCCCATCAATTCCTGATTGATTCGCGAGACCGCAGTACTTTGTATTTTTTCTCTATCTTTGATCCAAGTAATGTTAATTCTCGATTTGAAGATCAATTTCGCCAGCTCCACCTTAAGCGCCGTGTAAAAGGACGATTTTCGAGATCTAATTATTCATTCAAATGGTCGGTAAAAGGCTTCGAGATTTTGTACAAGTAAAATTTGATAGTAAAATGACAACATGTCAAAAGTTAATGAACATGACTTTGCATTGCCTTCGCGACATAACTACCTTAACAAAATCGTTATTAGATTCAAATAACTGTTATTCTTTGGTGTGAGTAACAAAATGTATTCAAAGATTTGTACCTTAAAATTAATGTTTATTCGCGCCAAAGCAAATGCAGCTATTATCCGATAGCGATTACATAGTCGTCAACGCGTCAGTCGTCTCAGAACATCTCTCGTTGATAGTACAAGACTATGTTTATTCCTTACACGGAGAAAAATAAATACTAATAATTCATCCAATTACCAGTACAATGTACTGGAATTCCCATTAATGGTGCGCCCCGTGAAAACACAGGGATTTTTACTGTTGAAATTTACAAATAAAATACTGAAATGACACCGGAATTTTTAAGAGCGAATAAATGCAATATACATGTGCGATTAAATTTTTTTTACAGGATCATTCATCTTTCGGTATCATTATATATAATAATAATAATAATATTAATTAAATAATAAAGGCATAGAAGTTAGCAACGTTACTCCAACGAAATTATTGACAGCTGTCATGTTTCGCAGAAAATTGCTTTCCTTGCGAACCGACAATATAATGTCATGTCATATATTAATATAACAATGTAAATATATTTATAATAATTATAACTATATATATATAATAAAAATATAATATAACAGAATAATTTTTAAAAAATTTTTTTGTCGTAAAATAAACTATTTGAGAAAAGTGACATCTGTCAATGATATCATTGGAGCAACGTTGCTAACTTCCATGTCATTAAGTAATAAAGGTTTCGCTTCAATGCTCGGTTTCTCTGCTCTACGTGAGTACCACGTGGTTCTCTAAGACGCGACGAATAGAAAACGGCAGGGGGAAGGTGCAACTTGGACCACGGACGGGCCGTGTGAGGCGAAATAAGTATATACATGCCCACTACTTTGTCATCATGTAAACACTAAATTTTACAGGTATACCAGTAATTTTTACTGATATACACAGTAAGCTTTACCCATTGGCAATTATTACTAGTCACGGCAATAAATATTCCGGCTTACACCGGAACATTTCACTGCATATCGCACTAATTCTACGAATGATAATAGAGAGGCAACTCATTTGTTATTTTTTTTTATGAAACTCTGTTTACTTCGAGCTGTGTAACTCGATCGAATTGTGCACCGATAAAAATGTTTGGCGATATCAACTAAGCTGCGGTTGCGCGTGGCGAAGGAAATGTTTGGTCGATTGAAAAAAATGTTTTTTACAATCAATAACAGAACAGTTAATTAAATTAAATATTCGGTCACGCGACTGAATATTCGTTCAATCAACTAAATATTTCTTTCAATCGATCCAAATATTTCCTTCGCCACCCGCAACCGCAGCTTAGTTGATATTACCAAACTTTTTTTATCGGTGTGGTTGTGGAACGTGTCCTGGAAAAACCAACTTCTAGATTGGTTTTATTATGAGTACAATTAACCATACAAGTCATGACTGCGGTCCGAACGCGAAAAAATAAGCTTTTTGCAGATTTTTTTCCGATTTTCAGTTTTAGAATGGATTTTTCATTAACAAAATGTAAATAAAATCAGATTTCTCCTACACCATTCTCTTCCTTACGAAAAAAACGAAGAAAACCATGTATGAGAAAGTATGTTTATCAGCATAGGACCGGTTTTATATGATAAAGAAAAGCGTGGGGTGCTTTCGGACCCCAGTCATGCGTTCGAAGGTAAAAAAAATTAAGTCATGAGTCATGAGTTGTAGGGTTAATGTGCGACTTGATTCGTGAAATCGTGCGTCGATAACGGATCTGTATGCTTATTTGATAATAAAACATTGCTTGTTGATGCTTCGTTGATAATAATAATGACTCATTCAATAAAAAAAATCATTTCTACCCCATTCATTATTCCCATACGATCAAAACTAGCAGTCTGTCACCAAATACATAAACAAAATTATTCGACATAAATATCTGTGTATTAGATTCAAACAAACATGATTAAATAATAAGAATTATACTATCGAACAAATAAATGTATTAGAAAATAGGTGCATGGAAGTTAGCAATGTTGTCTTACCATTGCAAAATCTTACCATTGACAGCTGTCACTTTTCTCAAATAGTTTACTTTCCGGCGAAACGGTTAAAAAAAATTATTCTGTGATATTATATTATTATTAATATTATTCATAATTACAATTATTATAAATATTTATATTATTATATTATATCACATTATATGATCGGTTCGTTAGGAAAGCAACTTTCTGCGAAACGTGACAGCCGTCAATAATTTCGTTGGAGCAACGTTGCTAACTTCTATGCCTTAGAAATTACACTCATAAAAAAGTACAGTTGAATCAACTAAGATTCGGGCAGGGACGTTCAAATAAATATTTAGTTGCTCGAACAAAATATTTTAATGACTCAAAAATGTTTTGGTGTAATCACCCAACAAATTGTTGAAATAAGCATTTTTTAGCTGTATCAACAAAATATTTAGTTGAACGTTCCTGCCCGAATCTTAGTTAATTCAACCGTACTTTTTTATCAGTGTAATAAACGCTCTATTAGGTTACGAAGCAATCAAACATTTTTCTCCGTCCTTAATAAATTTTCATTGATAGGAATAAACTTTTGTCTTGTTGCACCTAAAATCACCGCAACCGACCCAAAAGCTATTGGAAAATTGCCTTTCGTCTCATTATCCCATTTTGCCCCACCGTCCCATTTTGCCCCGCTCTCCCCTGGTCCCTCGTGTCCTACTGTGATATGCCATCTCTGCCGCCCCGCTCTGGCCGTGATGCGGCCTTCTCTTCGGAGCGCTTCCTCTCCTTTCCATCCCTCCGATGCTCACCAGCGGCAACGACGTTGAATCCTCCATCGCTGTCTCGCTGCCTTCAGCGCAACGATAGCCTCCCCTTTCCCTTCCCGCCCCCCTCGCTTCTGCCCCTCTCCTCACTTCGGCGAGCCGTTAGCTGGCAGGAAAGACGAGGAGAGCCGCACAGAACACCCTCGGCCGTCGTTCACGGTTCTCCGCTAGCTAGTTCGCCTCCTTCTCTATCTTCGGTACTTTGCAACCCGGTGAATACCAGCGATGGAGAGAAGGAGAGAGCGGCGACGCCCGCACCCACGAGACTACGTTGGCCCCGGCGTCGTAACTCTCCCGCCAAAATATCTGATGCGCGGCTTGCGATATTTACGATCGGCGCGCCCCGAGACGATAGGGAACGCGCGCTCGGTCGCTCTCCCTCGAAGGTTTGCTCTTGCACGCCGGGCGTGTTGATGCACTCGAGGAGGCTGATCGCACACGTCTTTTCCACCCCCCCCCCCCCCCCCCTCTCCCCGTCCCCCTTCCGAGACATGGACATTCATCTTTTATTCTTATTTACTTTTTTTTTTTTCTTTTGATCATAAATATTTCATCGAAGATAGCTCACGCATAGGTGAAACTGTGAGGGGAAATGTTGATTAGAGCTTGGCGGCGCGTTTGTCATCGATGGGAACTTTGTTGAATCTATATTCGCAATTGATAAAGAGGCTGGGACGGACCTGGGTCGGACGTTGAGGGTCGAATTTTGAGACGTTAGTTCGAACTTAAGATCGCTCTTGAAATCGAACTTGATGTCGAAGATTGGCCTGAACTTCATTTGAACTTAAGAACTAACCTGTGTTCGAAGTTCAGTTCGATCTTGAGTTTGATCTTGAGTTCGATCTTCAGTTCGATCTTCAGTTCGATTTTGAGTTCGATCTTCAGATCGATCTTTAATTCGATCTTCAATTCGATCTTCAATTTAAACTTAAATTCGATCTTAAGTTCGATCTCAAGTTCGATCTTAAGTTCGAAGTCGAACTACAATCGAATCTGAGTCCAGACTTAAGTTCGAACTTAAGATCAAACGTAAGCATAAAATCAAGGTTCAAAATGAGGTTCAATCTCAAATTGGAATTTAAGATAGATATTAACTAGGGAATGAAGTTCGGGCCAAACTTCGATCTTAAGTTGAATCTCAAAAGCAATCTTAAGTTCAAACTAATGTCTTAAATTTCGACCCTAAGAGGGACGCTAATATTTCCCTGATTTTTCGCACCCTTCCCCCCCCCCCCCCCCCCCCCCCGCCATCACCTAGGGCTGCCGTAGTTGTATATCTTCGCAAGGAGGGCAGGGAGGGGGGGGGGGGGGGGGGGGGGGGTGATAATTGGTATTGGTATTGGTATGTTTATTATGCCCTAGTAAAACTATGGGCCAATAAGAGTAATTACAGTAAGAATAGAATAGTCATTGTAAGAATATAATAATTTTGGAAGAGTAGTAGTAACATCGTTGGGATACATGAGTGAAAAATTAATATTATAGTAGTGACGCTTACTAATCTATTAATAATCTCATCTAATCTAATCTAATCTAATCTAATCTAATCTAATCTAATCTAATCTAATCTAATCTAATCCAATCCAATCCAATCCAATCCAATCCAATCCAATCCAATCCAATCCAATCCAATCCAATCCAATCCAATCCAATCCAATCCAATCCAATCCAATCTAATATAATCTAATCTAATCTGGTCTAATCTAATCTAGTGATAATCTAATAATCTTATTAGTGTGCGTTAGATTTTGTGGTGAATAGCTGATAAGCTTGGGTTTAGGTTTAAGGTTAAGTGAGGTTAAGTTTAAGTTTGAGAGGGATGGATGTGTTGGATGAGAGGAGCGCTGACCGGTCGAACTTGTCATTACCGTCAGCAGTGTGGCTTTTCGACCGAGCTTGGGCATATCTTTTGTCATCCGATAACTCTTGCTGAAATAAGTGGTCAATAAGACGAGTTTTAAAAGTGTCGAGTGATGGGGCTGATTTTACTGACTCTGCGAGCATCTGCCATAGACAATGACAAGGACCAACGGCGCAATGATATGAAGAGTGGAGTCAATAAATAGGGACAATGGATTCAGTGACACGAGCACGGCCGGTCAGCGATAGGGACAAAAGGGTTGATGTCAGAGACAAGGAGGTCAGCGATAAGGACGGAAGTGCACTGATAAAAAAATGCGGTTGAATCAACTAAGATTCGGACAGGGACGTTCAACGAAACACTTTGTTGGTACAGCTAAAAAATTGCTTAATTCAATAACTTGTTGAGTGATTTCACAAGAATATTTTTGAGTCATTAAAATATTTCGTTCGACCAACTGAATATATATTTGAACGTCCCTGCCCGAATCTTAGCTGATTCAACTGTACTTTTTTATCAGTGTGGTCGACGATAGAGACAAAAGCGTCAGTGACGGAGACCGTGAGACGCGGCGCGCCGAGTACAATTTTTTTTGCATTATTTCACCAAAATACCTTCGAGACATTAAAAATATTTCGACCAATTAATTATTCATTCGAACGTCCCCGCCCGAATCAGTTGATTCAACCGGATTTTTAATCAGCGCGTACATATGAATGAACGAGAGAGCAAAAGAAAAAAAAAGTGAGCACATATCGGAGCCCCAAAGCTGGAGAAGCAGAGTCCGGAGAGAAGCAATCGGGGCGTGAGAGAAAGAGTGAGTGTGATGCGTCGAGCTCGAGCCGGGCAGATGCACAGCGCACCGTACGTCATGAATATTGCGAAAGAGGCCTGGTATTTTGAGCCGGCGTGACGAGCGTTGATGGAGCTCCGCGCAGACTAAGTCCAGCTTCTCCTTGTGTGGTTCCTGCCGCAAGAACCCGAGCCAGTCCATTTTTAACGCTCGTCTTCCCCACCCCTCTTGCGCACCTCTGGGCCCTTCACCTAGCAGCGAATCTCTTCTCTCCCATTCCTTCCCCCTCTTTCTTTTTCGTACACGGTAACCCTTGTCTCGCCTTCTTACTCCCTTTTTCTCCATTCTCTTACAACCCACAAATGTTCCACACGCGTGTCTCTCGCCCCGTCTATGTACACCGGTTCGGCGATACGGCGCGGTAGCCATCGCGAGCGCGGCTCGCGTGACGAGCCGTTGTCCATCAGACACACCGCCGGCCGCCACCACATGGACCTCGGGACGCCGCCAAAACAAAACGTAATTATTTCACATGATTAGTCGACGCGCGAAAGCGACTCGCCGGGCTGATGCGCATGCGCCGCGTTATGGCCATTCCCCCGACGTTTCTTCATCGTTACTCTCGCCACGACTGTACGGTTTCATATTCGTCTTGCGACGTTGAGGAGTCTCTTCTGGTACCTTGGGGGTTCGTTTTGTCCGAGCGGTTCTACGCCGTACCCGGTTTCCGTACGCGCACTATATTACCGAAGCTCTCGCGGTAGCTCTCGGTGTGCGCTCGTACGACAGCTCTCCCGCGCGCATCATTAATGTAAATCACTGCCAGCAGTAGTTTCGCCCGGCTAACGATCCTCGCCGACGTATGAACGCGAAGGAACCGACGTGACTGCCCGCCGAGCGGATCTTTTCTCTGTGCGATGCGGAACCCTGCGCGGCGAGCGGCGATCTCGAGTCGCGGGCGAAACTTTTCGAACTGGGCTATAAATTTATTCGATATAAATTTTCGATGACTCTTACCTCTCGCCCTCTCTCTCTCCGGAGAGAGAGAGTCATGTCGTCGAGTCGTTAGCTCGCTTCCATTTGATATTGAACGGTATGATAAAAGTTTATATAATATCGTAACGTAACCTGAATTATAACTGCAGATGTTGCGAAAAGTGAGTTAGTGGAACTGCGTGTACTTACTGAAATTGTATGTGAAGATATTTTGGGTAGTTTTAGGAAGGAATGAGAATTGAAGAAACGATGCCCTCCTAGGTTGTGAGTAATCTAAGTCCTCTGATATATATAGTTCCTCTGATGAATCCGTCCAGTAGTTCCTATGATTAATCCACTTGAAGGTCCTAATTTTTCAAAGTCCACCTGAGAGCCACCCTAGGGTCTGGTCCTTCTAAGCTGCCCCACCCAGGAGGGTCTGAATCTTCCGAGTCCTCCTTGGGTCACAGACTCCTTAAGAGCCAGCCACGGCCCTCATTATTCTAAGACTTCGCGAAGTCGAATTCTCTTCAAGGGCCGTCCCAGCCCCTGATCGTTCTAAGCCCTCCCTGAGTCAAGGTCTCCCAAAGATCCATCCTGGGCCCTGATTATTCCAAAATATCGCAAGGTGACAGTCTCACCATGAACCAACCCAGACCCCGATTCTTCTAAAAACGCCCCTGTGTCGAAGTCCCCCCGTGAACCATCCTAGGCCTTGGTTATTCTAAAATCCCCTTTGTCGAAGTCTCCAAATGAACCATCCCAGACCCTGATTCTTCTAAAAATTCCCCTGCGTTAAAGTCCCTCCATGAACCACCCCAAGCCTTGATTCTTCTAAAAACCCCCTGTGTCGAAGTCTTCAAATGAACCCTCCCAGACCGTGATCCTTCTAAAAACGCCCCTGCGTCAAATTTTCCCCAAGAGTCGTTTCAGGCCTTAATTATTCTAAAACGCCCTGTGTCGACGTCTCTCCATGAACCATCCCAGGCCTTGATTATTCTAAGACCTACCGCAGTCGAATTCTCTCCAAGATCCGTCCCAGGCCCTGATCGTTCTAAGTCGTCCATGCGTCAAGGTTTCCCAAAGATCCGTCCTAGGCCCTGATTATTCCAAAACATCCCATGGCGAAAGTCTCCGTATGAACCATCCCAGGCCCCGATTATTCTAAAACCCCTCTGTATCGAAGTCTCCAAATGAACCATCCCAGACCCTGATTCTTCTAAAAACGCCCCTGCGGTAAGGACCTCCATGAACCACCCCACGCCTTGATTCTTCTAAAAACCCCTTCTTTCGAAGTCTCCAAATGAACCATCCCAGGCCCTGATTCTTCTTAAAGCGCCCCTGCGTCAAAGTCTCCTCATGAACCATCCCAGGCCCTTAATAGTCCAAAACACCCCAGGGTGAAAGTCTCCCCATGAACCACCCCAGACCCTGATTCTTCTAAAAGCCCCCTGTGTCGAAGTCTCCCCATGAACCATCCCAGGCCCTTATTATTCCAAAATTCCCTCAGGGTGAAAGTCTCCCCATAAACCACCCCAGACCCTGATTCTTCTAAAAACCCCCTGTGTCGAAGTCTCCAAATGAACCCTCTCAGACCTTGATCCTTCTAAAAACGCCCCTTCGTCAAATTTTCCCCATGAACCGTCCCAGGCCTTGATTATTCTAAAACCCCCTATGTCGAAGTCTCCCCAAGAGCCGTCCCAGGCCCCGATTATTCTAAGAACCCCTGTGTCGACGTCTCTCCATGAACCATCCCAGGCCTCGATTATTCTAAGACCTACCGGAGTCGAATTCTCTCCAAGATCCGTCCCAGGCCCTGATCGTTCTAAGTCGTCCATGCGTCAAGGTTTCCCAAAGATCCGTCCTAGGCCCTGATTATTCCAAAACATCCCATGGCGAAAGTCTCCGTATGAACCATCCCAGGCCCCGATTATTCTAAAACCCCTCTGTATCGAAGTCTCCAAATGAACCATCCCAGACCCTGATTCTTCTAAAAACGCCCCTGCGGTAAGGACCTCCATGAACCACCCCACGCCTTGATTCTTCTAAAAACCCCTTCTTTCGAAGTCTCCAAATGAACCATCCCAGGCCCTGATTCTTCTTAAAGCGCCCCTGCGTCAAAGTCTCCTCATGAACCATCCCAGGCCCTTAATAGTCCAAAACACCCCAGGGTGAAAGTCTCCCCATAAACCACCCCAGACCCTGATTCTTCTAAAAGCCCCCTGTGTCGAAGTCTCCAAATGAACCCTCTCAGACCTTGATCCTTCTAAAAACGCCCCTTCGTCAAATTTTCCCCATGAACCGTCCCAGGCCTTGATTATTCTAAAACCCCCTATGTCGAAGTCTCCCCAAGAGCCGTCCCAGGCCCCGATTATTCTAAGAACCCCTATGTCGAAGTCTCCCCATGAACCATCCCAGGCCTCGATTATTCTAAGACCTACCGGAGTCGAATTCTCTCCAAGATCCGTCCCAGGCCCTGATCGTTCTAAGTCGTCCATGCGTCAAGGTTTCCCAAAGATCCGTCCTAGGCCCTGATTATTCCAAAACATCCCATGGCGAAAGTCTCCGTATGAACCATCCCAGGCCCCGATTATTCTAAAACCTCTGTATCGAAGTCTCCAAATGAACCATCCCAGACCCTGATTCTTCTAAAAACGCCCCTGCGGTAAGGACCTCCATGAACCACCCCACGCCTTGATTCTTCTAAAAACCCCTTCTTTCGAAGTCTCCAAATGAACCATCCCAGGCCCTGATTCTTCTTAAAGCGCCCCTGCGTCAAAGTCTCCTCATGAACCATCCCAGGCCCTTATTAGTCCAAAACACCCCAGGGTGAAAGTCTCCCCATGAACCACCCCAGACCCTGATTCTTCTAAAAGCCCCCTGTGTCGAAGTCTCCCCATGAACCACCCCAGACCCTGATTCTTCTAAAAGCCCCCTGTGTCGAAGTCTCCCCATGAACC
This sequence comes from Exephanes ischioxanthus, assembly GCA_958510785.1. Taxonomy (NCBI): domain Eukaryota; kingdom Metazoa; phylum Arthropoda; class Insecta; order Hymenoptera; family Ichneumonidae; genus Exephanes; species Exephanes ischioxanthus. Next base: position 25,802,067 of record OY294015.1, read on the forward strand.
ATCCCAGGCCCTTATTATTCCAAAATTCCCTCAGGGTGAAAGTCTCCCCATAAACCACCCCAGACCCTGATTCTTCTAAAAACCCCCTGTGTCGAAGTCTCCAAATGAACCCTCTCAGACCTTGATCCTTCTAAAAACGCCCCTTCGTCAAATTTTCCCCATGAACCGTCCCAGGCCTTGATTATTCTAAAACCCCCTCTGTCGAAGTCTCCCCAAGAGCCGTCCCAGGCCCCGATTATTCTAAGAACCCCTATGTCGAAGTCTCCCCATGAACCATCCCAGGCCTCGATTATTCTAAGACCTACCGGAGTCGAATTCTCTCCAAGATCCGTCCCAGGCCCCGATTATTCTAAAACCACGCTGTATCGAAGTCTCCAAATGAACCATCCCAGACCCTGATTCTTCTAAAAACGCCCCTGCGTTAAAGTCCCTCCATGAACCACCCCACGCCTTGATTCTTCTAAAAACCCCCTGTTTCGAAGTCTCCAAATGAACCATCCCAGGCCCTGATTCTTCTTAAAGCGCCCCTGCGTCAAAGTCTCCCCATGAACCATCCCAGGCCCTTATTATTCCAAAACACCCCAGGGTGAAAGTCTTCCCATGAACCACCCCAGACCCTGATTCTTCTAAAAGCCCCCTGTGTCAAAGTCTCCCCATGAACCATCCCAGGCCCTTATTAGTCCAAAACACCCCAGGGTGAAAGTCTCCCCATGAACCACCCCAGACCCTGATTCTTCTAAACCCCCTAGTGTCGAAGTCTCCAAATGAACCCTCCCAGACCTTGATCCTTCTAAAATCGCCCCTGCGTCAAATTTTCTCCATGAACCATCCCAGGCCTTGATTATTCTAAGACCTACCGGAGTCGAATTCCCTCCAAGATCCGTCCCAGGCCCTGATCGTTCTAAGTCGTCCATGCGTCAAGGTCTCCCAAAGATCCGTCCTAGGCCCTGATTATTCCAAAACATCCCATGGCGAAAGTCTCCGTATGAACCATCCCAGGCCCCGATTATTCTAAAACCCCTCTGTGTCAAAGTCTCCGCATGAACCACCCCAGACTCCGATTGTGACAAGCCGACTGCCCGCGTCTCCCCAATAAACCTCCCAGACGCTAATTCCTCCAATTCCCATTCGTGTCAAACTTTCTGCCCAGAAGACTTTAACCGTAACGCTTTTCGAGGTTACTTCTCACCTAGAACTCCCGCTTAAAGTCTTTTTTCGCATGGAAAAAAAAAGAAAACAACAAAAGTCGTCCTATAAGACACAAATATTGCGCCTCGTAATAAATTACAAATACTCGTTGGCCTCTCCCGGGACAATTCATTTGCCAAAAGAAGATCCGTGGCCGCACGATACGAGTAATATTAATGGGAAAGCGAAAGAACCATGTGCTATACTATAATAATACGCGGCGTCGCCAAGAAGCGTATATACGGACATTAACCGAGCTCCACAGTCAACAGTACGGAGGGTTGCAGAGGCAGCGCTGGAAGCCCCGGCCTCACGATCGTTAAACTTCACGCGGTGAACCACCTCACGTGTCTAATAGATTTAGCCGCGTTATTATTTCGTTGAGCATGCAACACGCGAGCCGACCTCGCCGATAACTCCGACTCGGCACCGGCAACCAGCGGAGCACCTACGGAGACTCTTCTCTCGCAACGCTCGAGGATCGAACGAACGGCCTTACGGCGAATTGGATTGCGAGAATTTTCCAATCTCCTTTTTCTCTCACTCACGCTCTCGAACCCCCGCACTCGCTTCCGCAGCTCTCGCACACGTTTATTTCGCTTTTTTCCCCTCATTTCTCCTTACAGCTACGTACTTCAATCTTCCATCTTGTTCATTTTCATCCCTCTTTATATATATATATACTAGTGGGTTATTGTGGCTCGCGCGCTTCGCGCGCTCGCACCCATTTCTGGACGTAAACCCTTGTTATTCCAAATACTTCAAAAGACGGGTTCAATACTTGGATGGGTGACCGCGTCCAAGTACTATCCCCCCCCCCCCCCCTCGATTCTTGACACGGCGGCGACAGCGGCGAAATCCTTTTATATTATAGAGAGATACATATATTTAAAAAAAGACTCACGCCCTTATTATTCTAAGTCTTTTACCCCCCTCATTATTCCAATCCCCTTATGCTAAATGGACTTAAGCCCTTATAATTCCAAGTCCCTTTAAGCTAAATGGACTTGGGCCCTTATAATTCCAAGGCCCTTTAAGGATGGACTTAGGCCCTTATAATTCCAAGGCCCTTTAAGGATGGACTTAGGCCCTTATAATTCCAAGGCCCTTAAGGATGGACTTCAGCCCTTATTGTTCTCCCCCCCCCCCCCCCCCCCTCGATTCTTGACACGGCGGCGACGGCGGCGGCGGCGGCGGCGGCGGCGGCGGCGACAGCGGCGAAATCTTTTTATATTATAGAGAGATATTCTTTTTACTATTTTTTTTTGCCTGCCAATCGGCGACTAACGATTCAGTGAATCTTTCTTGCATTGAATAAGTCTTTTTCAATATGCCGGATATCAGCCACCTCCGCGAGCGAGAGTTGAGTACACTGATAAAAAAGTACAGTTGAATCAACCAAGATTCGGGCAGGGACGTTCAAATAAATATTTTGTTGGTCGAACAAAATATTTTAATGACGCAAAAATATTTTGGTGAAATTAACCAAAAAATGGTTGAACTAATCAATTTTTTAGCTGTACCAACAAAATGTTTAGTTGAACGTCCCTGCCCGAATCTTAGTTGATTCAACCGTATTTTTTTATCAGTGTAACGAACTTCAAAGTGTCACCCATCCAAGTACTGTCGCCCCCCCCCCCCCCTCCCTCGATTTTTGACACGGCGGCGACAGCGGCGAAATCCTTTTATATTATAGAGAGATACATATATAAAAAAAAAGACTCACGCCTTTATTCTAAGTCTTTTACCCCCCCCCCCCCCCCCCCCCCCCCCCCCCCCCCCCCCCCTCGATTCTTGACACGGCGGCGGCGGCGGCGACAGCGGCGAAATCTTTTTATATTATAGATATATATATATATATATATATATATATATATATATATATATATATATATATATATATATATATATATATATATATTCTTTTTACTATTTTTTTTTGCCTGCCAATCGGCGACTAACGATTCAGTGAATCTTTCTTGCATTGAATAAGTCTTTTTCAATATGCCGGATATCAGCGAGCTCCGCGAGCGAGAGATGAGTAACGAACTTGAAAATACTATCCTTATCGCAGGCAAACGAAGCTTCCGTGAGCTTTTCTATTCAGTTGCCCGCCCCGTCGCCCCCAGGCTTCGTCCTCGTCCCTTCGTCTTATCTGGCACACGCGTGCACGTAGCCGAGTGACGTTCTGATAAGGTGGATTATATTTTGTGGATAAAAATTAGGGAAAATCGCGAGAGGCGATTTTCTGTAGGGCTGCATAGTTAGGCCGGCTAAAACGGCTTAGCCGACTAAAAAAACTTAGCCGGCTAATACATTAAAATTTTTTTTTAACTTAAATTTAAAATTTTCTGTGATAATGCACCCCCGTTCTATTTCTTAATAGCGGTCGGCGAAGGATTTCATTGGTGCAAGAGGGTGTTACAAATGACCCCACTACCGGTTGCAATGGACCCCACCGCGGCCAAAATTCTTACCCAATTTCGATTGTGTTTAAGGTAGTCCTTGCGGACAGCCTGAGCCCACGTGAGTTCAGAGCGAATTGAGAGTGGAATTGCAAATACTTCGCGATGAGATAAAAATGTGGAAAAAATCAACCATATGGAAGGTACTGAAAAGATTGATTTTGCATAATAATAATTCCAAAATGTTATTAACAAATGAGTGAAAAAAAAATTGTTCAACAAATCTTCCGGCAACTTAACTTTTTTTCATATAAAAACAATAAGTTAATCTTTTTGAATACGTATGAATTTTTTCAGAATTTTGTCTAATTTTTGAAAATTGCGTTTTTAGTTAATAAAAAAATGTGATTTTCAAAAATTAGATAAAATTCTGAAAAAATTCATACGTATTCAAAAAGATTAACAAATTGTTTTTATATGAACAAAAAGTTAAGTTGCCGGGGAATTTGTTGAACAATTTTTTTTTAATGGATTTGTTAATAATATTTTGGAGTTATTATTATGTAAAATCAATCTTTTCGGCACCTTCCATATGCTTGATTTTTTTTCGAATTTTTATCCCATCGAGAAGTGTTCGCAATTCTCTCTCAATTCTCTCTGAACTCATGTGGGCTCAGGCTGTCCGCTAGGACTACCTTAAAGGGGCGGTGTTCGCAATTCCGCGCTACTTTCTGCTTGAAATTTTTAAAACTAAATACCTAAGACTAGGTTAATGGTACACCATTGGATGCCAAAGCGTTAGACTCTCGGGTTTGTTCGTAAAAAAATAAAAAAGGATTTTCCTCACTCGGTGCGGAAATGGCCACTTTTCCGCCCGCTTCGCGTGCGTAAAACTGCCATTTTCGCACCTTGTGATGAAAAATTGCGTACATCCCTCGTGCGAAACACCTTTTTCTAACTCGTGGAGTAATGTACTATTTTGTTACTTTTGTCCCCGGCCTCCCCTATACTTAATGGCATACTTTACTCATAATTATGAGAACGAGATATGAAAATTTCAATTGCCAACTTTTATTTTTATTTTGATACGATGTTTCTGGGTCCTTTTTTCTTTGAGTACGTCGCTTTTTTTCTTTATTCAAGTACTTTTATAAAAATAAATTCATAAAATCGCAAGTTTACGTAAAAAAAAAAAAATTTAAGATCAAACAGTTCCTAGTTTGTGCATTTTTTTTAAAATCCTACATTGTCAGCTGCTTTTTGTATCGTATTTTAAGAATCCGTTTGTTTTTTTTTTTTTGTTCAGATCAATCGACGGCCGAGAAACGTAGGCGCTGCAAACTAAGTCTCACCCAAAAGAATTATTAATTCGACGGGCGCCTCGCAAATAAATATTTATTTAAACCAGATAAATAGTTGTTCTTATCAAATAAGTATTTATTTTTATCAAATACATATTTATTTTTATCAAATAAATATTTATTTTTATCAAATACATATTTATTTTATCAAATACATATTTATTTTAATCAAATAAATTTTTATTTTAATCAAATAAATTTATATTTTTATCAAATAAATTTTTATTTTTATCAAATAAATTTTTATTTTAATCAAATAATTGTTTTTAATCAAATAAATATCTATTAAAATAAAATAAATGTTTTCTGAGGAGCCCGCCAAATAAATTATTTTTCTTTGTGCAGCGAGTACGACATTATACGCCGGCCCCGATGACAATAGTTCTATTCGCATGACATTTATAGAATAAAAAATAAATCGCAAGATAGCCCAACATACGTAACTTATAATTTAAAAAAAACGGATGCTATCAAATCGATAGTATTCGAGAAAAAAATATTCCAAAACGTTATCTTCGAGAATCGTTGCAGAGGCTGATGGGACAGATAAATATTTTCTTCATACAATAATTACAAGAGAAGGCCGGTAAGGCTAGTCGAAGGAGTTCTTTCTCTCACGCTAATTAACCTCTCGTTAGTGAATTAAACGAGGCATTGCCGAGGTACGTCGAGTGTAAGCGATAGAGGATTGTGCGACAAAAAAAAAAAAAAAAAAAAAAAAAAAAAAAAAAAAAATGGCCCGACTCGCAATACAAATCGGCGACTTATCGAGAGTCTGGAGCATCAAGCGGTGACCCTTCGGCTTGTCCCGGCGCGGAGGAAGCAGCAGCGGACCTTCCATATCCCGCACGAGGGGTGGGGAGTCGCGAAGCGATTAATTAAATTCTCGGGTAATCAAATATGTCACTCAGCCGTCCACTTTTAATTAAACTTCGGAAATTATCAATTTGCTTTATCATCTCCTCGAGCGTCAGCCAGTTGACTGGCTCTCCACGGAGCGCGCTGTACGGATTTTTATGTCCTCGCAATCGTACTTCCGGTCTCGGAGGAATCCACTCCAGGTATGATCTGTCGAAGCGTATAAGCATTAAGGACACTTTGCGACGGTATTGGCAGGGAAAGGTTGGCTACGGTCGGACACTCTCTTCCCGATGAGGTAAGTTTTCAACGATTAATTGTCAATAGCCCGATCACTCGTGAGCTTTTACATCCGGGCAATCACGGACATTGCAGTCGATGCGTAATCGAGCGGATATGTAGATATGGCATTTGTTTTTGTCTTGAGTTCCTCCGGAAAAAGACACCCAGAAAAAAGTTTTTTCCAATCAAAGAAAATTTACTAAGGACGAAGAAAAATGTTTATTTGCCTCATGAGTAGGGATGTGCGAATAGCACTCGAATTGAATTAAAGATTCGAAAATTTGAATAATACGAATTCAAATATTGTGAGTAATTTCAGAGCTGGGTCGACTATTTAGTCGAAAATACTTAAAATGCCAAATACTATCTGTATCTAAAATACAAAATACTTTTTGTACTTAAAATACATTTATAAGTACTTAGTTTAAGAACTTTGATTTTTAGAAGGTATTTGAAAAAGTACTTAAACGAAGTACTTATAAATGTATTTTAAGTACAAAAAGTACTTTCTATTTCAAATACAGATATTTAAGTATTTTTTATTTTGTATTTTGAGTATTTTCGAGTATTTTGCCCAGCTCTGATCGCATATGGTTTTACACTTTGATGTTCGAATTATTCATGAATGTTCATAAAAATTTGAATTACTCTAAATATTCGGAAAAAGACACCCAGAAAAAAGTTTTTTCCAATCAAAGAAAATTTACTAAGGACGAAGAAAAATGTTTATTTGCCTCATGAGTAGGGATGTGCGAATAGCACTCGAATTAAATTGAAGATTCGAAAATTTGAATAATACGAATTCAAATATTGTGAGTGATTTCAGAGCTGGGAAAAATAGTCGAAAATACTCAAGATACCAAATATTATCTGTATTTAAAATACAAAATACTTTTTGTACTTAAAATACATTTATAAGTACTTAGTTTAAAAACTTTGATTTTTAGAAGGTATTTTAAAAAGTACTTAAACGAAGTACTTATAAATGTATTTTAAGTACAAAAAGTACTTTGTATTTTAAAAACAGATATTTAAGTATTTTTTATTTTGTATTTTGAGTATTTTGCCCAGCTCTGATCGCATATGGTTTTACACTTTGATGTTCGAATTATTCATAAATATTCAAATTATTCATGAATGTTGATAAAAATTTGAATTACTCGAAATATTCGAATCGAATTACGCATATTCAATTCATAAAGAATTATTCAAAATTCTGATTATTCGCACATTTCTATTCATAACCTAATAGAGCGTTTATTAATTTCTAATATATTTATTTGTGCGATGGTATTTTTCCTATTATTTAATAATGTTTATTTGGATCTAATAAACGGATATTTATGTCAAATAATTTTTGTATTTATTTCGTGACAGACCTGCTACTTTTTATCATATGGAAACAATGTTATATATGAATGACGCAGAACCTGAATACTAGAAGAGACTGAATAATAGAAAAATAAAATTGTTCAACAAATCTCCCGGAAACGTCACTTTTCTTTAATGAAAATGATACGTTCACTATCCTGAATACGTATGAGCTTTTTCCGATTTTTTTATTCACTTTAATTTTTTTTTGTATATGCAAAACATATGCAGAAAGTCACAAAATTCAAAGTGAATTTAAAAATCTGAAAAAATTCATAAGTATTCAGAAAAATTAACGAATCTTTATCGTAAAAAAAAGTTAGGTTTCCGGGAGATTTGTTGAACAATTTTATTTTTTTCATCAATTTGTTGATAACATTTTGGAATTATTATTATGCAAAATTAATCTTTTCAGCATCTTTAATATGCTCGATTTTGTTCAGATTTTTATACCATCCAGAAGTGTTTGCAATTCCCTCTAATTTCTCTGAAACTTATGTGAAGTGAACGCTATTCGCAAGGACTACCTTAAGTATCCAAAATGCTTTTTCGTTTCTTGACGCAATAACGACCGAGTTATCGGGGTCAGCGGTAATAATACACTTGATCTCTTGCGCTATAATTTACGAAACACCGATAACGCGATATCTTCGACCCCGTTTCGAATCATGTATTTTTGATACATGATCCGAAATGGCTCGAACCCGCACAGCAAAGCTGCGGTTTCTTTGCAAAGAGATGTCATTGCATCTTTTTATATATCGATAATTTTATCGTAATCAGCCCATTACTCACAGATTACAAGTTTATTTTTTACTTTCGTCGATTTTCGGTCCAATGAGATGTATGAAAATAGTATGTGTACAGGGATGTGTGTTGGTCGATAAATAAAATGTCCGATCGGGGAGCGGGGGTGTCCGTGGATTGCCCTCGACCCGTCATTTAAGTAGAGGAAAAAGCTTGTGGCGTCATTAGAACGTCTCGGTCTGTAGTCTTGATCAGTTCGACGTCGAAAAAATTCAAATTGAATGTGTTAAAGTCTGTGGCGATGTGTTTTCGTCTATGGCATAAAATGTGCTTCTTTGAATAATTAAGTTCATAATAAATAAATAAATAAATAAATAAGTTGTTAAATAAATTAATTCATCGACTTTGGTGTTAAACAGCAGTTCAAGCGTGAAGCGCATGTATCCGATGTATCCGAACAAGTATACAACATACAACAACAACAATATACAACAAGTATACAATAATTCTTTCTTCTTCCACGAATCGTTGAGCCGAAGGTGAATTACAATTTTCCGCCTTGCATCGGATATTCGACGTAAACAGCCTTTTGCTCAGGAGAGCAGGTTTTAGTCGCAATTTGAGGAGCACCGAGAACAATATCCAGGGCAGGGCTATTCCGTGACGAATGAAGTCGGCGCTCACAAGGTCCATCGTCGCAAGCTCAACTAAACCAAAGCGAGGCGACAGGATCGACAGCAGCATCGACAGCAGCATCGACAGCAGCATCGACAGCAGCATCGACAACAGCATCGACAACAGCATCGACAACAGCATCGACAACAGCATCGACAACAGCATCGACAACAGCATCGACAACAGCATCGACAACAGCATCGACAACAGCATCGACAACAGCATCGACAACAGCATCGACAACAGCATCGACAACAGCATCGGCAACAGCATCGGCAACAGCATCGGCAACAGCATCGACAACAGCATCGGCAACAGCATCGGCAACAGCATCGGCAACAGCATCGGCAACAGCATCGGCAACAGCATCGGCAACAGCATCGGCAACAGCATCGGCAACAGCATCGGCAACAGCATCGGCAACAGCATCGGCAACAGCATCGGCAACAGCATCGGCAACAGCATCGGCAACAGCATCGGCAACAGCATCGGCAACAGCATCGGCAACAGCATCGGCAACAGCATCGGCAACAGCATCGGCAACAGCATCGGCAACAGCATCGGCAACAGCATCGGCAACAGCATCGGCAACAGCATCGGCAACAGCATCGGCAACAGCATCGGCAACAGCATCGGCAACAGCATCGGCAACAGCATCGGCAACAGCATCGGCAACAGCATCGGCAACAGCATCGACAACAGCATCGACAACAGCATCGACAACAGCATCGACAACAGCATCGACAACAGCATCGACAACAGCATCGACAACAGCATCGACAACAGCATCGACAACAGCATCGACAACAGCATCGACAACAGCATCGACAACAGCATCGACAACAGCATCGACAACAGCATCGACAACAGCATCGACAACAGCATCGACAACAGCATCGACAACAGCATCGACAACAGCATCGACAACAGCATCGACAACAGCATCGACAACAGCATCGACAACAGCATCGACAACAGCATCGACAACAGCATCGACAACAGCATCGACAACAGCATCGACAACAGCATCGACAACAGCATCGACAACAGCATCGACAACAGCATCGACAACAGCATCGACAACAGCATCGACAACAGCATCGACAACAGCATCGACAACAGCATCGACAACAGCATCGACAACAGCATCGACAACAGCATCGACAACAGCATCGACAACAGCATCGACAACAGCATCGACAACAGCATCGACAACAGCATCGACAACAGCATCGACAACAGCATCGACAACAGCATCGACAACAGCATCGACAACAGCATCGACAACAGCATCGACAACAGCATCGACAACAGCATCGACAACAGCATCGACAACAGCATCGACAACAGCATCGACAACAGCATCGACAACAGCATCGACAACAGCATCGACAACAGCATCGACAACAGCATCGACAACAGCATCGACAACAGCATCGACAACAGCATCGACAACAGCATCGACAACAGCATCGACAACAGCATCGACAACAGCATCGACAACAGCATCGACAACAGCATCGACAACAGCATCGACAACAGCATCGACAACAGCATCGACAACAGCATCGACAACAGCATCGACAACAGCATCGACAACAGCATCGACAACAGCATCGACAACAGCATCGACAACAGCGGTGAATATTGAATGATTGATTAAATGATTTTTAAAAATTTCGAAAATAATCGTTATATTTTAAAAGATTTATTGTCAGGAAAATCTATATGTTCTAAATATAACGCCACAGAATCTCCACCAGGCTCCACGGGACTCGGTTACAAATTTCACCCCAAATTTCAACAATTCACTCCAAATCCTGTTGCCTTTTACACATTAACAAGCGCAAACAACTGTCTTTCCAAGGAATTTCCCGATTTCTCAACGTCTCCTCAACGAATATGCTTGGGCATGTTCCATTGCGTCAGTCAAGTATCCGCCTCTCGCTTGTCCATCGAGGAACCCGCCGCAAACAAACCCCACCACGTTCCATCGTAAACGGAGATTTCCTTTCCGCGCTCTTTCCCTAAAACGTGCAAATCCCTCGAATCTCGCGATAGGTGGAATTTATCCGCGGCAAAGCTTTTCTGAATATCCTCGCTCGGACCTCGGCTACTCTCGATATTTTCCTCAACCCACCCCCCCCCCCCCCCCCCCCCTCCAGTTCCACTTTCACTCTGCGTCCATATCTCGCGGTTCTTCGCATCGTTTCTGCACTCCTGCGGGTAGGCACGTAGCTTGGTATATTATATAGGAGGGTGAAACAGTCGATCCGGTCACCCAGGTGAGCCACGACTCCCCCGAGGCAGATCTACTCTTCTCCCCCCCCCCCCTCCCCCCTCCGAGCCCTCTTCTATGCTCTTCGCCGCTAGAGGAGAGCGGGGCAAAATGGGACAGTGGGGCAAAACGGGATAATCGGCAAAACGGCAATTTTTAGATAAGATGGTTGCTACGGACCCGGAAAACCTGGAAAACCGGGAAAAGTCAGGGGATTTGTTGGGACCTGGAAAAGTCAGGGAAAAGTCGTGGAATTTTTTTTCACCCTGGAAGTTTTTTGAATATGATGTTTTTCGTTTAATTCCGTGCTGCATGACTTCTACAAATTTATCGTTTCAACAAATTTGTCGACTGTATAGGGCATATATATGACTATGTCGTGATATTATTTTCGTTGGGGATTTTTAATATTGTGAATCGAGTTTAATATATCAATAATCGTTATACATTTTAGATTACGTTATTTTTTATTGTCCTGTCATACCCTGTTCGATAGACTGGAAAAATGCAATGTTTTTCTCTGGAAAACCGGGAGAGGTCAGGGAATTCCAGTTGGAGAATTTCGTGGCAACCATGAATGACTTCTGGATGGTGCCGGTGATAGTAAGTGGAGCGGCCCTCGGCTAAGTCTCCCAATGAATCACCATTGAAAATCCCATTGAATAACGCTGAATATGATATGGAAGTTAGCAACATTGCTCCAATGATATCATTGCCAGATGTCACTTTTCTCAAATAGTTTATTTTCCGTCGAAACAATTTAAAAACTATTATTCTATTATATTATTATTATTATTATTATTATTATTATTATTATTATTATTGTTATTATTATTATTATTATTATTATTATTATTATTATTATTATTATTATTATTATTATTATTATTATTATTATTATTATTATTATTATTATTATTATTATTATTATTATTATATAATTATTATAAATATATTTATATTGTTATATTAATATATGACATTACATTATATTGTCGGCTCGCAACGAAGGCAACTTTCTGCGAAACATGACAATAATTTCGTTGGAGCAACGTTGCTAACTTCTATGCCTTCATTTAATATACCATTCAGTTTTCCGTTCGCTGGCATTCCCATTCGCGGAAAAATAGACTATATATAATTATCCACTTTTCTACGGTGTCTAAATATATAACAAATAAAAAGGCTGCCGAAAAATGTCTCCTATTATTCATAAATAATTTCGATCCTTAAGTTCACAGCTGCTATTGTGGACCATTTATCTGCACAGAGAAAAAAAATCAATTGAGTCAACAAAATGTGCGCTTACGGGTGGCGAAACAAATGTTTGGTTGATCGAAAGGAATACCTCGTTGATCGAACTAACAGGCCGTCGATTCGAATTTTTCTTTACTTAATACAACCATTATTTCGTTCGATCAACCAAAAATTTGTTTCGCCACCCGTAAGCGCTCATTTTGTTGACTCAATCGATTTTTTTTCTCAGTGTGCAATTCATTATCGCTTGTACCATTTAAGCGAAAGTTCCTACTCACCCACGTAATTCCCTAGTGTTTGTCGACTCGACTCTCGTTCCTCGTGAATTATAAATAGTTAAAAGTGCCATTAAATATTCTCTAGCTTTTTACCGTTCGATTTAGGTCCCATTTATTCCGAATGGTAAGAAGTGCCATTTAAGTTGTCCCAGTTGTGCTCCAATGGACTACCATTAATAACGAATGGAAAAAGTACCACCAGTTACGTCCCATTTACTTGTCAGTGAACTCCCATTAATAACGAATGGGAAAAAGTACCAGTTGAATTTCCCACTGATTTGCCTGTGGAGTCCCATTAAGAATGAATGGTAGGAAGTACGGTTTCAATTTTCCTCATGAATTTCCATTAGGATCCCACTGACTACCTTTCGATGCCATTCATTATAATTGAACGCGCAATGGAAATGCCAAGGGAAGTATGTTTGCACAGGATAAATGGTACTTTTTACCATTCATTCTGAATGGGACTTCACTGGCAAAATAGTGGAACATTCTAAGCGGTAGATTTTCCCATTCCTTATCAATAGGAGGCCAATGGCAATTTTCTGGGAAAATTCAACTGGTACTTTTTCCCCATTCGTTATTAATGGGAGTCCAATTCCAAATGACTAGGAAAATTCAAGTGGTAGTTTCTCCCATTTGTTATTAATGGGAGTTCACTGAAAAGTCAACGGGACGTAACCAGTGATAATTTTTCCATTTGTTATTAATGGTAATTCATTCGAGCATAACTGCCGTAGCTGAAATGGTATTTCTTACCATTCGAAATAAATGGGAATTGAATCGAACGGTAAAAAGCTAGAGATTCTTGAGCAGCACGTCTAACTATTTATAATTCACGAGGAACGAGAATCGAGTCGACAAACACTAGGGAATCACGTCGGTGAGTAGGAACTTTCACTTAAATGGTATAAGGTATAATTAATTGCAGATAAATGAGTTCACAATAGTAGCTGTGAACTCAAGGATCGACATTATTTATCAATAATAGGAGACTTTCTGCGGTGGCAGAAAGCTTTTTTACAGCATTTATTTATTTATTATATAGTTAAATTATTTATTATATATTTTCTCCCATTAATAATGAATGGTAAAAAGTACCGTTTAAAATTTCCCCATGAATTTTCATCAGGATCCCATCGATTGCCTTTCTATACCATTCATTACCATTAAACGCTCAATGGAAAACTTTGCCAACGGAAAACAGGCTCGAAAATCCGGATGTATCGTTGGGACAAAATGGGGCATCGAAAAATTATTGGAAAATTGAGTTTCGCCTCCACCGTCCCGTTTTGCCCCGCTCTCGGCTGCTCTTCGTCTTGCCTCGCCAGGTCGACTGCTATCGCTCGGAAACCCTCACTCTTAGTGCCAATACTAATAATCCATTCCTCTCAAACACCTTTATCCACCGACATATATTTTCCTCTCGCCAGATTTGGAGCGTGACGTAGGTAACGGTCACGTATCGGCATCACCTTGTGAAACTCGTAAATTGGTCCACTCGGTTGCCACCTAGAAAGCCGATCGGCGAAGGAAGAGGAGACTGCCGGACCGACCAGCATAGCCCCGGCTCTCTTCCATCCTGGCTCCTCTATCCGCTCCTCCTTGCTCGGCGAGCTTCTTCGGCCCGGTTAAATCCTGGCCGATCTCGGACTTCGTTCGTCCGTATATATCTCCGGCCTCCGCACGTCCAATCCGACCCGTCCGTGTGATCAGTCCGAAACCTTCCGAGCCTCCCGAATTCTCCCTCCTTTTCGGCGCGCGATTTCGCGAAGAGTCCGGAAATCTTCGGCAAGGAATTTTGTGGAAGTGTCCGAGGGATGGAAAATATGCCGGGCTTTCCGCACGCCCTCGGTTCGGAGGGTAACGGCGCGGTCTTATCGATGGGAACGGACCGAAGAGACGCCATGGGGAGACCGCATGGAAGAGATGGCCAAATTGAAGCAACGATGCACCCATGTTATTTTATGTTATGTTATGTATCTACGGGCCGTATCCCTTTTGTAACTTCGTTTGCACCCCAAGTCCCATCCATCACACTCCGTGCCAATGCTGGAACTCGGGTAACGTGCACTTGCGGCTGTGGCCGACTTAAGGTAGTCCTTGCGGACAGCCTGAGCCCACGTGAGTTCAGAGCGAATCGAGAGTGGAATTGCGAATACTTCGCGATGAGATAAAAATCTGAAAAAAAATCAACCATATGGAAGGTACTGAAAATATTGATTTTGCATAATAATAATTTCAAAATGTTATTAACAAATGAATGAAAAAAAAAAAGTTGAATATTGAAATTTTCATATGGCTTCCTCATATAAGTTGCAAATTGAAATTTTCATGTGGCTTTCTCATAAAAGCTGCAAATTGGAATTTTCATATGGCCTTCTCATATTGTTCCTTTATTTGCGAAGCTTCTTCTATGAAGAAGCATTTTCTGTATTGTTGGCTTCCTCATAGAGGAAGCTTCGCAAATAAAGGAACAATATGAGAAGGCCATGTGAAAATTTCAATTTGCAACTTATATGAGGAAGCCATATGAAAATTTCAATTTTCAACTTTTATGAGGAAGCGACATGAAAAATTTAATTTTCAACTTGTTTTAACGCCAACGTAGTCCTTGCCTTTTATGCAAAACGACTGGCCGATTCAGGTTCAGCGCGAAAAAATACACCGATGTCTTCGTTTTGTTAGATCCGTGCACGTACTTCAATTAACGAAAATACAGGGTTTTGGAAAAAGATTTTTTTTTTTATTACTAAGTCATTTATCCAATAATCACCGTTTTGTGGCCACACGTCTAATGTATTTTTCCCCCACCGATGACGAGTCTCCGAATTATTTTACTCCTAGGGCGACACTTGATACATAAACTTGTGTCGGACAAAAAATACAACTTTGTCAAAAAAAACAAAAAAATTCAAAATCTCATAAAACTTAAACGATTAGAACAATTTTCGCCAAATTTAATACCAAACATTGTACAGTATTAGTCCATTCCCGTTTCAGATTTAAGATCGATACCTCCAAGTTTACTGAAATTAGACCATTTTTAGTCATTTTTCAAAAAACTCAAAAATATCAAAATCCCATATAATCTTACCACTTTGATGGATTTTGACCAAATTCAATACCAAAGGTCTTTGATCAAAATAGTATATTTGTGTGTAGTTTTAGGACGATTGCTTCAAATTTACGCAAGTTAGAGCTACCACAGAGAATTTCCGAAAAATTGAAAATCGCATAAAATCTCCATTTGGGCCTCAATGTTCACGAAAATAGCACTGAACGAAGCGACGTGATCGCTCTACTAGTGTACCAAATTTCAACTCGCTGTCTCAAGCCATTTCCAAGTTATAGTCATTTTAAACGATGCAACTCTGTCACATACACACACACATACACACACACATACACACACACACATACACACACACATACACACACACATACACACACACATGCACACACACATACACACACACATACATCCGGACGCCAGCTAAAAATCATATTTCTCGACGTTTTAGACTATTTTAAGTATTCTGACATTAAAATCTCATTTTTTTCTTTTTTTACGAAAACAAAGCTTCCTCTATGAGGAAGCAAAAATTGTTCAACAAATCTTCCGGCAACTTAACTTTTTGTTCATATAAAAACAATAAGTTAATCTTTTTGAATACGTATGAATTTTTTTCAGAATTTTGTCTAATTTTTGAAAACTGCCTTTTTAGTTAATAAAAAAACGTGATTTTCAAAAATTAGATAAAATTCTGATTAGATGAAAATTCTTTTCCGGCTCAAAGTCTCCTCAATAACTATCCCAGGCCCTAAAAGTCTCTTTAAGAGCCATCCCAGGCCATAATAATTTCAGATCCCTCTAGGCTCAAAGTCTCTCTAATCGCCGTCGAAGGCCCTAATAATTTCAGATCCCTTCCGGGTCAAAGTTTCCCCAAGAGCCTTCTCAAGCCCTAATGATTTAAAGTCCCTCCTGAGTCAAAGTCGCCTAATCATTAGTCTCCTAATCAGAGCCACCCCAGGCCCTCACCATATCAAGTCCCAGCCGAGGACTCAGAAAGCACCCTCAAACTTTCTCCCAGCTGGACTTCAACCCCAACGCCTCTTTCCTCGGCATTTCTCACTCAGAAGTCCCCCTGAAGATCTTTGCCCATAAAAAAAAGTCTGCATTTCCTCACGAAATCTTTTTCTCCCACGTCTCCCTCTCCTCATAGAGATATCGCAAGAGCGAGCAGATCTATCGGCAGCCTGTCTCTGAAACCTTCATCGAAACGCCCTCATCCTCCTCCAGCAAAGAAACGCCGATGAATCCCTCGGCGCGACGAAGTCTCGCCACGACTCTTTCGCACAGCAACTCCGCACCGTCCCTCTTCCCTCTTCCCGATTATATCTCCCAGCATCCCAGGCCGCGTATCCGGGTATCCCGCCGGATACCGAGGTGTTGGCGTCCTCGTCGAGGGCGAACGGACCCGGGACCGGAACGACGAGATGGCGAACGCCGCGGGGACGGGGGGCGGAGGGCGGTAACGTACCTTATGAGTTCCCAACTGTGCGGGCACCTCTTCTATTCCTCGCAATGATTTCGTCGCAATCACCCACGGCCCGCGCCCCGCCGCAGCCCCTCAGCGATCCACCGACGCCTCGGTAATATCGGGGCGAACGGCACCGTGCGCGACGAAACTACGCGCGGGAGGCGCCTCGTTCGAGAGTGGAAGTGCACAGCTCGAACGGACGACAGACAGACCGACACTTTTGTCAATACAGAAAGAGGGACAGAACAAGAACGGGGAAAACTAACCGGGGGGGGCAAAGGGGGCGGCGGAGAAACACCGAGGGAGAGACAGGAATAAAAAGGGAGAAAGAAAATCGACGCGCCGGGACGCCGCCGTCGGGAGCGCCGCGCTATAAAGACCACTCGTGTCATTTCGCAATGACGAAACTTTGTCCTGAATTCTCTATTTCTCTCCGCTCCGGGTACGTTCTGAAACGAAGAAACGCCGGGAGGTTGCCCCCTTCTCCCTTTCGGGGGGGGGGGGGGGGGGGGGGGGGGGGGGGAAAGAGCAGCGACTACGAGGACGAGGAGCGGGCGCGGGGAGTTTGTTAGCTGAAGCAGCTTGGTGTAGCTCCTCGGCTACGACCGACCTCTCGAAATTCCCTCCCTTGGCGCACTATCATTTCTACCCCGGGAACCCCCCCCCCCCCCCCCCCCACTCCCCCCTCCCCCCTCCCGCCGGTTCGGCCACTACCGTTTCACCCATCCGTGCTCCTTATTCGTTCGTTCCCTCACTCCTTTGCTTCTTTATTTTTATTTGTTTGTTCTTGGTGTAGCGTTTTCTTTGGTATTCCTTATATTATTTCTCTTCTTCTTCTGTATATTAGATCGTCTGTTTATCCGTCCGGTAATCGGCTCTCCGGGCTCGGCGGTGACAAACTATTGCTCGGACCGCGGCTGTGGAACGGGAGAGCAACCGGGGAGCGAAAAATAAGTGGGTATGCAGGCATTTTTCTAGCTGGCGATTTGGTGCACGGAAATTTTTTTTTTTTTAACAATTAATTGAAGGTATTGGAAGCATTTTTACATAAACCGTTTCCGAAATTTCAGACACATATGTGTTGCAATTGTACAGTGAAATTTGTATTTTTAATCATAATTTTTGTATATTTTAGGCAAAAGATTTGTAATTTTTATATCTGGTATTTTCATTTTACAAAAAAGTACATTAACATTCGATTAAGGTAACACGGTAATATAACAGCGTTACATTGCTGAGTCAGAAATGGCAACTTGCATGTAATTTACATGTAACATTCTGGTAACATTGCTTGTTATTTTCAGTTACATTGCTGCTACATTAATGTGTTAAAACCCAAAGCGCGTATTCGGCTGCGCTTCCAGACGCGGATATCAAACCAAACTCGCGTTAATTCCAGACGTATGATAATTTACCCTATCAGCCTACTGACATAGTTTAGACTATACAGTATATGGTATATAGTATATATATAGTGCACATATATTGTGTATATATAGTGTATATATAGTGTATATATAGTGTACATATAGTGTATATATAGTGTATATATAGTGTATACATAGTGTGTATATAGTGTGTATATAGTGTGTATATAGTGTATAATAATATAGAACATCATCAGTTTCTGATTTAATAATGGAATCAGCGATAATATGTTTTTTTAATTAAAAAATAAAAAATTGAACGTTATGTAACACGGTGATATAACAGCGTTACATTGCCGAGTCAGAAATGGCTACTGGCACGTAATTTACATCTAACATTCGGGTAACATTACCTGTTATTTTCAGTTACATTGCTGCGACATTAATGTGTTGAAATCCCAAAGCGCGTATTCGGCTGCGCCTCCAGACGCGGATATCAAACCAAACTCGCGTTAATTCCAGACGTAACATAATTTAACCTATCAGCCTACTGACATAGTTTAGACTATACAGTATATAGTATATAGTATATAGTATATAGTATATAATATATAGTGTATATATAGTGTATATATAGTGTATATATAGTGTATATATAGTGTATATATAGTGTATATATAGTGTATATATAGTGTATATATAGTGTATATATAGTGTATATATAGTGTATATATAGTGTATAATAATATAGAACATCATCAGTTTCTGATTTAAGAATGGAATCAGCGATAATATGTTTTTTTAATTAAAAAATAAAAAATTGTACGTTATGTAACACGGTGATATAACAGCGTTACATTGCCGAGTCATAAATGGCTACTTCCATGTAATTTACATCTAAAATTCGGGTAACATTACCTGTTATTTTCAGTTACATTGCTGCTACATTAATGTGTTAAAATTCCAAAGCGCGTATTCGGCTGCGCCTCCAGACGCGGATATCAAACCAAACTCGCGTTAATTCCAGACGTATGATAATTTACCCTATCAGCCTAGTGATATAGTTTAGACGTCTGGATCGAGCGTGACGACGTGTATCAAGTGACTTACCCTGGTAGACACGGAGCCATCCTCAGTCGCAAAACGCCTGCGAGCTATAATGTTCCCGGTCTGAGTCTGCCCACTTTGCTCGACGGTTCAGTTGAACTGGGATATAGAGCCACGGCCGAAGCTCCCGTCAGCTCTCGGAACGACGGATCTATCGTGAAACACCAACCACCAGCACATGGCACATCGGTCCGCGCGTTCCAGTCCTCCAATCTCCGGCGGCATAATGCACCTTTCAACATCAGGCCACTTTATTCCACGGGTTCGTAGACCGGCGACGATTAGTTCCACGACGATTGATAATAATTCTCCATCTTCGTTTCCCTCTCGCGCGATTGCCCTCTTTCTACGTCTTTATCTTTGTCCACCTCCCTGATTCCCTTATTCCCGAAGGAAACCTCCCGATGGTGGAAAGAGCAGCTCGATATTTCCCGAGGAATATGCATCTGATGGTCGCCCTTAATATTCTTCCCTCAATCCTGAGAATTATCAAAACGCGGTGTTTTTTTTTTCTTCTGAGCTTTGGGGTCACTCAGGGCGATACACTGTTAAAATAAATTCATATGAAATTCAATGTAACGGACGCGAAGTTTTTACGCCAAAACTTGTAGATTATATTGCATGTACAATTTGCGATGAAAAATTAATGTTCAGTGTATTAAACACATTGGAAATACTTTATTTTTAATAATTTACTTTAATTTTACTATAAAAGTACTTTAATTTTTATAATTTATTATAATTTCAATGAAACAGAATCTTAATTTTTCATTACAATTGTACATTAAATTTACAATTTCTTTTTTTTTCCAGTTTGGGGCTCGATGTCTTGAGGTGGAAAGAGCACGAACTTGATGGTTAGATCGAATGTATTTTTAAAAATATGTTACAAACAATGCATAGAGGATCACGCGTGCAAAAATCCTAGCAATCTTACCGATTATTTACATTAAATAAATAAATCCAAAGCCTACAGATTTACAATGGTTGCTTGTCAGAAAAGGGTCATGATCGCGCTTTCGCTCCATTTTAGTTGTATTTCGCGATTAAATGCATGTAGGAACGATAACCTTAGTGTGATTCGAAATGTCGAGGATTGGAATGATATTGGAAGATATTGGGCTTAAAGAATGTTTCTATGATAATTCTTTAGGGTAAAAAAAGTTGAAAATTGAAATTTTCATATCGCTTCCTCATAAAGTTGAAAATTGAAATTTTTATATCGCTTTCTCATCAAAGTTAGAAGTTGAAATTTTCATATCGCTTTCTCATAAGGTTCCTTTATTCGCGAAGCTTCTTTTATGAGGAAGCATTGTCGGTATTTTTGGCTTCCTCATAGAGGAAGCTTCGCGAATACAGGAACCTTATGAGAAAGCGATATGAAAATTTCGACTTCTAACTTTGATGAGAAAGCGATAGAAAAAATTTCAATTTTCAAGTTTATGAGGAAGCGATATGAAACTTTCAATTTTCAACTTTTTTCAACGTCAACGTCTTAGAGTTTTATGCAAAACGGTTGACCGATTCAGGTTCAGCGCGTAAAGAAATATTCCATCGTCACGTTTCACTTTGTCGAATCTGCGTTTGGCGCGAAAAAATACATGGAAGTATGCGCTCCAGAATTTTTTTTTTTGCCCTTTCGATTTTTATTTCAGAATTCCTAGTGATACCTCTTTATCTAGCTTTTTAATTCCGTCATATCCATCGTCTTGTGTATGTCTTGTTGTAGATCACGATAGGCACCTGGGTTTTTCCGCGATGCCATCGGAAAGCAAAGAAATCGTTGTTTACAAATACCTAAAATCACTCATTTTTGCAATTTTGGCTATAAAAATGCCTGGGAAACTTTTTCGTTAGTTGTCGTTCCGGGACTGTGATTCCGTGTATTTTTTCACGCTGATCACGAATCTGACACTTATTTCATTCGTAGATAAATATTTGATACGGAAAAATGCGTCTCAAAAGAAAAAAAAAAAAAAAAAATCATGAAATTCGAAAAATTCAAAATGACATAAAATTTAAACGATTCAACCGATTCTCTTGAAATTTTAATGGGATCGTCGGATGATCATATTCTATCTATGTACGCGTTTTTAGCCCGATAGCTAAAAAATTTCGAGCGCTAGAGCGCGAACAGACATTTTTGAAGACATTAAAAATGGCGTACAAAAAAAACAACTGAACATTTTTGGAAGAAATTTTGACCAAACATTGACTACTGATCATACATGATGTGTGCCAAATTTCAGCTTGATCGGTCAAGGCGTTCTCGAGTTATAGCGGTTTGAATTTTGCACGTCCATTTCACACACACACACACATACACACACATACACACCCACATACATCCGGACATTTTTTCTAAATGTGATTTTTCGACGTTTTGGAGCATTCTGAACATGTTTTCATTAAAATCTCGATTTTTTTTTTTTTTTACCAAAACAAAGCTTCCTCTATGAGGAAGCAAAAGTATCCATATCACCAGAAATCACTGTATCTCACTGTCGCGAATCTGCAAATCTCCGAAACTTCGTGCGACTCGTACGGGAAAGTGACTTGACGATACGCGCGTAGGTTACCGTCACTCTCCGTCTCACGGCCCAAGACGTCATCCAAAATTAGAAATTCATTTCATCGCGAATAATTCAACGGAATGTGAGCGTCACCAGGAATGTCGCATTTCACTTCTAGAATGCGAAACGGGACAGAGTGACGAGAAGCGGGAGGAGCAGACTATTTATTGCGAATACAACGCGGTAGGACCGGCGCTACGAAGTGCTTTCGGGAGAAGCACGATAATACGTATGAGACCGGACACTTCCGGCATTTAAAAAGCCAGAAATAATAACCCCGGTGGGTTACGCCCACGTGTGAGGTCAAAATGAAGATGCCCGTTCGCCCGCCTGCCCGTAGCGGCAGCTAGAGTGAGGTAACTGTCGGCTACCGCCGCTCTCCGACTGGGAAGCGGTGACGTACGCACACCGAGAATAAAAAGGAGAAACGCAAAGAAAAGGAACACAGAGAGAGAGAGTCGAGAACTCACGAGGCGACTCAGAGTTACACCGTGCGACGTCGTTGTCGTCCGCGTGTTCCGTCCTTCTTCGCGCTGCTGGCGCGTCGACGTGCCAGCTGCCTGTCCGCGTAACGCATGCTGATCATAACGCACGCAAGCATGCACGCGTACGTGCGTGCCTCGGCCAAACAACCGACCAACAAACCGGTGGGCCACCCGGCTCGAACAACTGCGTCGCTACGCAGCGTTCCCTCGCGACGACATCGACCGCTTCATTCTCACTGCGAGTCGAGGAGCGTGAGTGTCCGCAATAAGGCAAGGGACTGCCGAGAACTTTCGATTTGTAGAATCATATTTTAAACGGTTATTGATTTGAAGACATCGTTAGCGGAAACTAAGTAAGTGAAAGTCATTCTCAAAAAGCGCTCAGGGTCTGTTGGGAGACTTTGATGTGCGAGGAATTTTGAAAAATCAGACACGGGAGGGATTGTGGGGACCTGAAATGGCCCTTGGGGGAACATTGCTCCGAAAGCGTCGAGAAGAATCTGGGCGTAGGACGGCCCTTGGGAAAACACCGGGAACTGAGAGTAACCAGGGTCAGAGATGACTCCTGGGGATTGTTTGACCTGGGGGAGGCTTGGAATAATCAGCGCCTCAGACGGCTCTGAAGGAAACTGACATGGAGGGGGAGTAGAATAAACAGAGGGAATTTTTAGGGGGGCTTGGAATAAATAGGCCCCAGAGGGGACTCTTGGGAGGACTTAGAATAATTAGAACCTGGGATCAGACTCTTGGGGAACTTGGACTAATCGGAGACTGGAAGAGAGTTGAAGGTTTATTTAATCAGCGCCTGGGATCGTCTTGGGAAGACTTTTAGACGAAAGAACTTAGAATTATAAGGTCCTGGGACGGCCCTTGGGAAAACTTTTAGACGGCAGAACTTAGAATGATTAGGGCCTGGGACGGCCCTTGGGAAGACTTTTAGACGGGAGAACTTAGAATGATTAGGGCCTGGGACGGCCCTTGGGAAGACTTTTAGATGGGAGAACTTACAATGATTAGGGCCTGGGACGGCCCTTCGGAAGACTTTTAGACGGCAGAACTTAGAATGATCAGGGCCTGGGACGGCCCTTCGGAAGACTTTTAGACGGGATAACTCAGAATTAGAAAGTCCTGGGACGTTCGTTGGGAAGACTTGTAGACGGGAGAACGTACAATGGTTAGGGCCTGGGACAGCCCTTCGGAAGACTTTTAGACGGCAGAAATTAGAATGATCAGGGCCTGGGACGGCCCTTCGGAAGACTTTTAGACGGCAGAAATTAGAATGATCAGGGCCTGGGACGGCCCTTCGGAAGACTTTTAGACGGCAGAACTTAGAATGATCAGGGCCTGGGACGGGCCTTGGGGGAACATTGCACCGGAAGCGTTGAGAAGAATCTGGGCGTAGGACGGCCCTTGGGAAGACGCGCGGGAACTGAGAATAACTAGGGTCAAGGGTGACTCCTGGGGAGTGTTTGACCTGGGGGAGACATGGAATAATCAGCGCCTGAGACGGCTCTCAAGGACACTCTGACCGGGGGGGGATTAGAATAATTAGGCCCCAGAGCGGACTCTGGAATAATTAGAACCTGGGATCAGACCCGTGGGGAACTTGGACTAATCAGAGGCTGGAAGAGGACCAGTCGCTTATTTAATTCCTGCCCGAGCCTAAAACTACTGAATATGTTTTGAAGTGCAATCGGCCCTTGCAAAGACGTGGGCGAACTGAGAATAATCAGAATCAGCGATGACTCGTGGGTCACGTTGACCTGGTGCAGACTTGGAACAACCAGCGCCTGAGACAGTTCTTAAGGAGACTCTGATCTGGAGGGGGATTGGGATAATCAAGCCCCAGAGGCGGATCTTCGGGGGACTCAAAATAATTAGAACCTGGGATCAGACTCTTGGGGATCCTGGATTAATCAGAGCCTGGGAGAGAGACGGATGTTTATTTAATTCCTGCCCGACCCTAAAACTACCGAAGATGTTTTCACCTGCAATTTCAGCGAGTACACGCAATTGTACCCACTACTTATTTTGTAAGTTAAAGATCATATTCTGCAGGAATAAGAACCTGGGATCAGACTCCTGGGGATCCTGGATTAATCAGAGCCTGGAAGAGAGACGGATGTTTATTTAATTCCTGCCCGATCCTAAAACTACCGAAGATGTTTTCACCTGCAATTTCAGCGAGCACACGCAATTGTACCCACTACTTATTTTGTAACCTAAAGATTATATTCTGCAGGAATTAGAACCTGGGATCAGACTCTTGGGGATCCTGGATTAATCAGAGCCTGGAAGAGAGACGGATGTTTATTTAATTCCTGCCCGACCCTAAAACTACCGAAGATGTTTTCACCTGCAATTTCAGCGAGTACACGCAATTGTACCCACTACTTATTTTGTAACCTAAAGATTATATTCTGCAGGAATTAGAACCTGGGATCAGACTCTTGGGGATCCTGGATTAATCAGAGCCTGGGAGAGAGACGGATGTTTATTTAATTCCTGCCCGATCCTAAAACTACCGAAGATGTTTTCACCTGCAATTTCAGCGAGCACACGCAATTGTACCCACTACTTATTTTGTAACCTAAAGATTATATTCTGCAGGAATTAGAACCTGGGATCAGACTCTTGGGGATCCTGGATTAATCAGAGCCTGGGAGAGAGACGGATGTTTATTTAATTCCTGCCCGATCCTAAAACCACCGAAGATGTTTTCGCCTGCAATTTCAGCGAGCACACGCAATTGTACCCACTACTTATTTTGTAACCTAAAGATTATATTCTGCAGGAATTAGAACCTGGGATCAGACTCTTGGGGATCCTGGATTAATCAGAGCCTGGGAGAGAGACGGATGTTTATTTAATTCCTGCCCGATCCTAAAACTACCGAAGATGTTTTCACCTGCAATTTCAGCGAGCACACGCAATTGTACCCACTACTTATTTTGTAACCTAAAGATTATATTCTGCAGGAATTAGAACCTGGGATCAGACTCTTGGGGATCCTGGATTAATCAGAGCCTGGGAGAGAGACGGATGTTTATTTAATTCCTGCCCGATCCTAAAACCACCGAAGATGTTTTCGCCTGCAATTTCTGCGAGCACACGCAATTGTACCCACTACTTATTTTGTAACCTAAAGATTATATTCTGCAGGAATTAGAACCTGGGATCAGACTCTTGGGGATCCTGGATTAATCAGAGCCTGGGAGAGAGACGGATGTTTATTTAATTCCTGCCCGATCCTAAAACTACCGAAGATGTTTTCACCTGCAATTTCAGCGAGTACACGCAATTGTACCCACTACTTATTTCGTAAGTTAAAGATTATATTCTGCAGGAATTAGAACCTGGGATCAGACTCTTGGGGATCCTGGATTAATCAGAGCCTGGGAGAGAGACGGATGTTTATTTAATTCCTGCCCGACCCTAAAACTACCGAAGATGTTTTCGCCTGCAATTTCAGCGAGCACACGCAATTGTACCCACTACTTATTTTGTAACCTAAAGATTATATTCTGCAGGAACTCCCGATAGCAATTGCCGAGCCTCGAATATATCCCCCGTGTAAAAAGCGGCGCATCGCCAAGAGGCGGTGCTACTCCTTCCCTTCGCATTCCCCGCCATGATTGGGGTCTGTACCGGTGACCGGCCGCGAGCTCCCGTGTTCCCGGCCTCGCGGTGCAGCCGAAAAGGAGGCTCTACCGCTTTCGCATGGATACATTATGCGAACCCGGCGGTGTCCGGCAGTCCCGCGAGAGAAGTATGGCTATGTGTAAGCCGAACGGAGGCCGGTGAGTACGCGGGAGTTTGGTACATCGACAGGAGCAGGCGAGGGGGGGGGGGGGGGGGGGGGACTGAACCGCGCCGAGAGAGGACGACGAGGGAATGCCGCGCGCAAAGAAGGCGACGAAAGATAGGGAAGCGATCGGTATAGTGTACCTGCATGAAAAAAAAAAAAAAAAGGAAAAAAACATCGGAAAAGAAAAGCAAAGAAGAAGAAGAAGAAGATGAAGAAGAGGAGGAAGAAGAAGAACCCTCGGTGCACTATCTTTGCCTTTCGTCTGGAGGTTGAACCAAGTTCGAGGATGCGGAGGAAGAAGACGAGGCACAGTCTGCGATACGACGCCGGAGTATCGAGGTAGGGAGAAGGAGTTCGAGCGGTTGGGTCGGAGAAAGATAGATAGGCGTGCAAAAAGAGAAAGAGGCAATCGAACGGGTAGTGAACGTGGAGACGAAGGGGATATGTGGAAGGACCCGTGCGCGGTCGCATTTGATATGGACCGAAGATAGCTGGTAACGTACGCGCGCGCGGATTCCCTGTCATGCAGCTTATACCGTAGTACCTGAATACTTAGCCGGCCTGAGAGACTCCGGCACGAATACTAAATCGTGCACCGTACTATAACGCGGTACAATCTCATAGGCTCGCATATACATATTTGAAGGTTTTAAAACCATCGCCGGGATGAGAGGCCGCAAATACTGATGTGTGCAAGCTCGGTTCGGTAAATTCCCAAGAGCGTTATACTGTGCGAACGCCTCTTCTCGCAGCGGTAAGGCCCCGGTCCGGTGGCTCGCTTCTTCTTCTTCTTCTTCTGCGTACGGTCTCGCGTCTTTTACATATAGACCGGGAACAGCGAGCTTGTCTAATCCAGCGGGGGAAGGAGAGGGCGATCGGCCGGTAGTTGGGAGCGGGCAAGAGCACAATATCGGCTTGGTGAAAAAAAAAAAAAGTTGGGAAGGCAACGAGGACGGGGAAGGAGGAGGATTGCAAAAGGATGAGAAAGGCGAGGAAGAGGACGAAGACGAGGAGTGGGATCGGTGCGCGGGATATTATTTATATGGGCGTAGCATAGAGTTATACCGAGCGGGTACGCAGGGCCCCGGCGATGGAAATGGTGGTAGCGAGAAGGTGCTGAAGCGCGGAGGAAGGATGCGACGAAGGATGGCGCACGCAGGGCGCGGTGGCATCAACAGCAGCGATATTCCAAGGCGGGCGGTGTGGTTGCTGCCGGTGGTGCGGCGTCGTGCCGGTACCGGTGCGCCGATGCTGCAACCATCAGGTTCCATGCAGCCTCGCTCTCCCGCTCTCGCTGTCCCTCTTTCTCTACGCTCCCGGTCACGACTCCCGAGCTCCCGTATTTGAATACAATGCATTATATTGTCCGCGTCATATCATATATCTCCCCGTTAAATAAACGCCGTCTCAATATTTAGACTTCGGAGACGGCCAGCGGGAACGGCAGTGGTAAGAGCGGAGGGCATGAGCGGAGATGCCGGGAACATTCGCGTTCCCTCGCCAGGGAGATACGACAGGCTGCGGGAGGGGGGGGGGGGGAAGGAAATACGAGGATGAAGAGTGAAAAACGAGGAAAAAAAAGAGAAAAATTTAGAGGAGAGAGGGAATTTCGACGCGGGACGGGAAACTATTGCGCCCCCGACGAAACGCACGTGTTGGGAGTCGGGAATGTATCGGTTGGGAAATTATCGTTCAGAAGTAACATTGCGGAATCCTAGGGGAGATCGGGGCAAAACGAACCAGCGTCCGGCATCCGAGACGTGACTTCCTTTCACGGCCAGCAAACAATTGGTAAAAGTCCGTTTTTACACGCACTCCCCTGCCTCTTGGAAGATGGACACTGCCTGATATTGATACCTGGTTTTCTGGTTTCTGTCTTGCCGGATATCTTGCTCGATGTCTTAATGGGATCAAAGATCAAGCGAGACATACCAACGAGACATCCCAGCGGGACATCCCAGCCGGACATCCTAGCCGGAAATCCCAGCCGGACATCCCAGCCGAACATCCCAGCCGAACATCCCAGCCGAACATCCCAGCCGAACATCCCAGCCGAACATCCCAGCCGAACATCCCAGCCGAACATCCCAGCCGAACATCCCAGCCGAACATCCCAGCCGAACATCCCAGCCGAACATCCCAGCCGAACATCCCAGCCGAACATCCCAGCCGAACATCCCAGCCGAACATCCCAGCCGAACATCCCAGCCGAACATCCCAGCCGAACATCCCAGCCGAACATCCCAGCCGAACATCCCAGCCGAACATCCCAGCCGAACATCCCAGCCGAACATCCCAGCCGAACATCCCAGCCGAACATCCCAGCCGAACATCCCAGCCGAACATCCCAGCCGAACATCCCAGCCGAACATCCCAGCCGAACATCCCAGCCGAACATCCCAGCCGAACATCCCAGCCGAACATCCCAGCCGAACATCCCAGCCGAACATCCCAGCCGAACATCCCAGCCGAACATCCCAGCCGAACATCCCAGCCGAACATCCCAGCCGAACATCCCAGCCGAACATCCCAGCCGAACATCCCAGCCGAACAACCCAGCCGAACATCCCAGCCGGACATCCCAGCGAGATGGGATGTCTTCGATTCCGTCAAGACCTCGAGCGAAATATCTAGAGTAACTAGGCATGAATGACGGACAGTGTACGCATGACACACGAGAATAAGCGACGCAAGACGCTTCGAAGATCAAATCACACAGTCGTTTTCTCGTAGCTGCGAAATATTTCATTTCGCCCTCTAAAAACCAACCGATCGAGTCTCACCAACCGCCGTCGCGTCCCGCCATCACGATAGGATCAAGAATCCCTCGGAGTTTGAGGCGTCGGTGTAAGTGAGCTCGTAAAAGCGACGATATAACGTTAACTCTCGGGATCGAGGATGATCTATAGTTATTGAATTCTCTCCACACGAGAGACTCGGAGGGGGAGGAACCCTCAAGGGCCGGGACTCGCGGGAAGGCGTTGATGTATACGTGTAACGTCAGTCTCTCGGATCGCAGCTCGCGCTATGCGAAGCTAGAGGAAACATCGTCGAGAAAAGAGCCAACCTAAGATAGAGGAGCAAGATGGCTAAACGCGAATGAGGAGGATTGCCGCGGCGACGCGATGAATTATGTCCAACGATCCGAGGCGTTGATGTATACATGTAATAGATTATTCCTAACTAGTTTCCGGTAATTCTGTGGGGAGAGGCGAACGGTGAGGCACATGCGCCGCGGACCACGGGTCACACGGAACCCCCGTCTTGTGCAAACCTTGGGAGGTTCGCGGACGCGGACGATGCTGGGCTGCGGGCTAACTCAGGCCAAGGGCCACGTAAGGTAAAGGTACCAATGATCGGACGGTTAAGAGCAGCCTAAGATTCCAGCAGTTATTAATTTATCAAGAACATTTTTTTTTCTTGAAATAATCGAAACCAATGTCAAGCTGATAGTTTCTTCGGACGGTTAAGAGCAGCCTAAGATTCCAGTTATTAATTTATCAAGAACATTTTTTTTTCTTGAAATAATCGAAACCAATGTCAAGCTGATAGTTTCTTCGGACGGTTAAGAGCAGCCTAAGATTCCAGTTATTAATTTATCAAGAACATTTTTTTTTTTCTTGAAATAATCGAAACCAATGTCAAGCTGATAGTTTCTTCGGACGGTTAAGAGCAGCCTAAGATTCCAGTTATTAATTTATCAAGAACATTTTTTTTTCTTGAAATAATCGAAACCAACGTCAAGCTGATAGTTTCTTCGGACGGTTAAGAGCAGCCTAAGATTCCAGTTATTAATTTATCAAGAACATTTTTTTTTCTTGAAATAATCGAAACCAATGTCAAGCTGATAGTTTCTTCGGACGGTTAAGAGCAGCCTAAGATTCCAGTTATTAATTTATCAAGAACATTTTTTTTTCTTGAAATAATCGAAACCAATGTCAAGCTGATAGTTTCTTCGGACGGTTAAGAGCAGCCTAAGATTCCAGTTATTAATTTATCAAGAACATTTTTTTTCTTGAAATAATCGAAACCAATGTCAAGCTGATAGTTTCTTCGGACGGTTAAGAGCAGCCTAAGATTCCAGTTATTAATTTATCAAGAACATTTTTTTTTTCTTGAAATAATCGAAACCAATGTCAAGCTGATAGTTTCTTCGGACGGTTAAGAGCAGCCTAAGATTCCAGTTATTAATTTATCAAGAACATTTTTTTTTCTTGAAATAATCGAAACCAATGTAAAGCTGATAGTTTCTTCGGACGGTTAAGAGCAGCCTAAGATTCCAGTTATTAATTTATCAAGAACATTTTTTTTTCTTGAAGTAACCGAAACCAATGTCAAGCTGATAGTTTCTAGTTTCCAAAAGTCACGCGGTTAATTATAAAAGGATAAATATTTTTTTAATTACGGAAGAAAGTATCAAGAGAGCCGAAATGTACCGATCTTCGGACGCGGTTTTTCGGCACGTCCCTATATTCGGACACTGCGTGTCCCAACGTTTCGGACGATCGCAGATTTCGAGAATTCTGATGTGCGAACTTTTAGTTAATATTGACTAAAAGAATTCCTTTGCGATTTATCAATTAAATCAATGAAAACAATAATATTCACGCGAAACAATAATGAAGATAAGATACGTAGAAAACTGGCTAACCTAACTTTTTCGTACTGTCCGATTATTAGGTCGCGTATGTAGTGACGCTTGTACCATTCTTCGGACACTATATCGTCGGTGTTTCAACAGAATTCAACAATAGAAAATAATTTAGGCTTAAACCTTGTGTAACTTTTTTTGGGGTGGGGTTACAGTCCCGATTGCCAAATATTCAGAACGGCTATATTAACGATTTTTTTTTTTTTCTCGACTCGAAATAATCCGAAAATTCTGATTGCCGATATTTTCAAAACAGAAGTGTCGATGTCCCGAAATAGTAAAGTACGAATCGAATAATATCAGAAAGACAACCAGCCCGATCAGAGCGATACCGATCAATAACGCAGCTACAGTAATAAGAATCGAATTTCAATTATCGGAAGGCTTATAACTCCGAACTTGATAGGATACAGAAAAAAATTATTCTGGAACAAGCGATTGTTTGAAAATTTAATATTCCGAACAGAGAGTCACGAAAGCTAGATATGTCGAAAAAAATCATCCCAAAGAGGACAAATCCGAAAAGCTAGAAAATCAACAATGTAGAATTCTTAACGATAATAAAACCGACAACTCTGAACTACAAAAGGTAAGAACCCGAAAAATAAAAAAATCCGAATGGTAAAGATCCGAAAGGTGAAAAATCCGAAAGGCAGAAATCCGAAAGGTAAAAAATCCGAACGGCAAAAATCCGAAAGGTAAAAAATCCGAATGGTAAGAAATCCCAAAGTTAAAAAATCCGAAATATGGTTGTCTCGCAAGATGAAAACAGAAAAATTTTTGACATGGCACAAAAATCGTATAATATATCTGTAGAACATCGTGTGAATTAATTCAGAATTTTATCATTTTATCTGAATGCGGTAGCTCACAGCCTCCCATCGCTACGCGAATTTGGCCGCTAGCGCGGCCGCCAACTTCAAGCTCATGTCACAGATTTTTCTTTTCGGAGAATATACCTTCGGGGATTTTGTCCTTCGGAGCATCTACTTTCGGAGACCTGCCCTTTCGGAGAATCTACATTCGAGGATTTGCTCTTTAGGAGAAAGTACTTTCGGGGATTTTGTCTTTCGAAGAATCTGCTTTCGGAGATTTGCCCTCTAGAGGAATCCATTTTCGGTGCTTTGAATGTTCAAAACTAAAATTTTTCGCCTCCTTATTCTCGAGTATATGTTCTTTTCTGTCAAAGAAATTTCGGACTTTTCGGCTTTCGGGACACTTGCTATTCTCTAAATTAAATCTCGCGTCTGTACATCTTCTCGGACTTAAATTTTTCTAATTTCCTAATATCGTAATTTAAGTTCTTCGGGTTATGAATATTATGTTATCCATGCTTCCGGAAATTAGGCCCATTCTATGAAATCAATTTCGTGTAATTTATCCTTCGAAGCTAAAATCATTGTAGGTTTATTTCGATCGAGTGTATAGACTCATAGTGAACTAACTCGTCGGCAATTATATCGGATGCGATATTTCGGTTCGGGATTTCGCACCTTCGTATTTTTAACATTCGGGAATTTAATCCCGCCCCATATAATGTTTGCAGTTACGATTACAAGTGTCACAATGGATTTTCAATACTTCAATTCGGAATAAATCAGATCTGCATAGGAGTGTCCGACGATTGGGACGCGCCCGAACATCGGTACCGTTATCTTACAAGTTGCGATCTTATCGGCGAACGGAGAGG
This sequence comes from Exephanes ischioxanthus, assembly GCA_958510785.1. Taxonomy (NCBI): domain Eukaryota; kingdom Metazoa; phylum Arthropoda; class Insecta; order Hymenoptera; family Ichneumonidae; genus Exephanes; species Exephanes ischioxanthus. Next base: position 25,834,992 of record OY294015.1, read on the forward strand.
GGAGGGAACGAGCAAGTGACGTGAACAATCATCGGTTGGTCATCGGCTCGAGCCCGGGTTGACCCCATCAGGTATCCAATGGCACCGAAGGGAATGCCCGGATGCTTGTCCGGATTGCCGGCCAGCGAGAGTCTTCCTTGGCTTCTGTTGCTGGAAGGTTGGCGACAGGTTGAGGGTGTCCTGCGGATTCTGGAATCAAAACGAACCCCCCATGGCACGAAGGACGCTCGGCTCGGGGATGTCAGAAGTTCACGCTATCAACAGGGGAAGCGTCGTGCTGCTTTCGAAGGAAGCCTTCCGAGCTCCGGAACACAACGTCAGCAGGAGGAAACCATCGGCAACTCGGCCGAGCTCTCATTTTCTGCTACGCTGACTATAATTGGCCCAATCATCTCTCATTGAGCGGCGCGGACGCCGGCTCGCCCGGCTCCTTCCACCTCATCGCTGCATCCACCGCAGCGCCGGCGTGTATGGTACGGCGAGTTATTTACCTGTCCGGTCGCGAATTGACGACCTCACTACCATGGAAAAGTGAGACCTCACGTAATCGCTTAACGCAAAGTGTATACTGTTATGCGCATTCGATCGGTTAATGACAACGAAAATGGGGGTTCGCCGATGAAACCGCGATTTCGATGAGGCAACTTCGAAATTACATGTTCGACGTCACCGAACATGTTTATTAGACTTATGATTTAATGAACATGTCGGACGGGACGAAATACAAGCGTACCAGTGAGCAATTATTTTTTTTACCGATTCTTGGAGACCGGCAACTACTGTGCGGTTGACTTCGTCATGCGAATGTGCCATTAAGAAGGGAGCATGAATTTCGGCCGAAGGGAGAGACTTTTAAGGGAGTTGAATTTAAGTGAGCGATTCTTCCGATCGAATAGATGCTAGATTTTTATTATGAAAGTCGCTAATTCACGGAGTAGGAGAAAGCGAGCTGCACCCAGAAAAATAATTTACTTGACGGCACCGTTTATTTTGTTGGAGTAGAATATTTATTCGATTTATATCAATATTTATTTGATTTAAGTAATTATTTACTTAATTTAAATAAACATTTATTTAAATCAAATAAATGTTTTACTTAAACCTAATGAATGGTAGCCGTCGAATAATTTTTTTTTTCTGGGTGTGCGCGTTTTCGTCCGCTAGCCTACGTCACAAATCTATATCAGCCCTCGACACGTTCGCGTCGGTTGTGATAACGACTTACGGGATATCGTGTGTGAAACATGGAGGAAGAAACAGAGCTATTGTTAACCAACGCGAGCTTAGAGAGCTATCGGGAGCAAATTTGCCAGATTCGATTCCCTTACATCTCCACAGATTCCCAAACAATTACTACATATCTTTATGACGTATAATAATTTAGCAGTATCGATACATTGTATATTAGACAATATGCATGTTGGATCGACAACCTTAAGTAATTAAGACCAAGTCTGTACAATTTAATGTTTAAAATAAAAATGTATCATTTATTTGAATTTCGCTTCCAACAAAAACAAAAACCAGAGGTGGAGAAGTCCATTTTTTTCTCAATAAAAAAAAAATTTACTTACAAATAAAATATATATTTTACTATAGGAAAAAAAAAAATAGTTACTACAAATAAATACACGATTTAATAAATATGTGGACGGGATGAGATACAAGCGTACCAGTGAGCAATGATTTTTTTTTACCGATTCTTGGAGACCGGCAACTACTGTACGGTTGACTTCGTCATGCGAATGTGCCATTAAGAAGGGAGCATGAATTCCGGCCGAAGGGAGAGACTCAACAGCTCGGCTGTGAATTGAAGTTTCGATACAAAAATCTTGAATAGGTATAAACTTTGGGATTTCGACGAACGAATATTGACGTCTTACGCTATAAATTGATTCATGTTATTCATAGTTGGATGAAAAGTTCATTGGACCGGAATTATCCATCGCCCTCGAGCAATACCAACCACTAATTTTCTGAATCGTTAATAATAGTAACGAATCGTCTACCCAACGACAGCATAGAGTTCATCTAAAAATGACGAAAAATCAATAATTAATTAACGATAATTCTGGGATATTATAAAAATAGAGGTCATGCAATAAAACCTTAAATCGTAAATTCCATTTGATTAATCCAGTGGCTGGCATTGCCACTTAGCACCTGTTAATGTTGTGTTACACATAAAAAAATATATTTATGAACATTTTGATTTCTCCCAGGGTTTAAATGACTGCTAAAAGAGCAATGAAGTTGTGTGCCACCATCACTTACATGCCATAGATACGTTATGCTCACCACATTTGCTCTTCAAAGAGTGGCAATTCTCAAATAAATCTCCAAATCTCTGAATCTCTGAATCCCTGAATCCCTGAATCCCTGAATCCCTGAATCTCTGAATCTCTGAATCTCTGAATCCCTGAATCCCTGAATCCCTGAATCCCTGAATCTCTGAATCTCTGAATCTCTGAATCTCTGAATCTCTGAATCTCTGAATCTCTGAATCTCTGAATCTCTGAATCTCTGAATCTCTGAATCTCTGAATCTCTGAATCTCTGAATCTCTGAATCTCTGAATCTCTGAATCTCTGAATCTCTGAATCTCTGAATCTCTGAATCTCTGAATCTCTGAATCTCTGAATCTCTGAATCTCTGAATCTCTGAATCTCTGAATCTCTGAATCTCTGAATCTCTGAATCTCTGAATCTCTGAATCTCTGAATCTCTGAATCTCTGAATCTCTGAATCTCTGAATCTCTGAATCTCTGAATCTCTGAATCTCTGAATCTCTGAATCTCTGAATCTCTGAATCTCTGAATCTCTGAATCTCTGAATCTCTGAATCTCTGAATCTCTGAATCTCTGAATCTCTGAATCTCTGAATCTCTGAATCTCTGGATCTCTGGATCCCTGGATCCCTGGATCCCTGGATCCCTGGATCCCTGGATCCCTGGATCCCTGAATCCCTGAATCCCTGAATCCCTGAATCTCTGAATCTCTGAATCTCTGAATCTCTGAATCTCTGAATCTCTGAATCTCTGAATCTCTGAATCTCTGAATCTCTGAATCTCTGAATCTCTGAATCTCTGAATCTCTGAATCTCTGAATCTCTGAATCTCTGAATCTCTGAATCTCTGAATCTCTGAATCTCCGAATCTCCGAATCTCCGAATCTCCGAATCTCCGAATCTCCGAATCTCTGAATCTCTGAATCTCTGAATCTCTGAATCTCTGAATCTCTTAATCTCTAAATCTCTATGAAAACTTTTCTAGACCGAATCTTTAAAGAGACAAAATTAGACGAAATCCTTATGTTTTGACATGTGCAACGAGATAAATCAAGAATGATGTTGACATGACTGGTGAATTTTTCAAAATCAGCCTCGCCGGTATTATTACCCACTGGCCGGTATTCGCCCACTCTCTTCCATAATGCCTGTGGCGCAATAGTCGACCACGAGATTTCCGTAATACGATACATCGGGAGTAAAGAGAGATGGTCCGCCGATCGACATTGAATGCTTACTATAGCGCACCGGGTATCATACAGGCGGTCACACACTCGTCGTTATGCGCTGCATCCATTGCTGTCGCTGCTGGTGTGGCGCAGAGTGTATCGCCCGGGGTTTATGATCTCATCGGTCTATTGATTTATGTCGGCAATTATAGCATAGCTACGAGACGAAGCGAGCGAAAACCGAGAGAGAGAGTGACGCACAGCTCCGTGTCTGGAATGAGTTATAGGTGTTAATCTCGGGAAAACCAATGAGACGGGCGAGGGAGGCGATCGCGCGAGGGGGAGACAAGCGGACAAAGCGCAAAATATTGCTTAACATTTCAACGCGTTCTCATCCATGGTCGGAATCGCCGCCACTGCAGGAGATATTCTGCTTCTAACTTCACATAAAACAACGCCTGAATGTGCTTTGCTGCGCAGTGGAAAAAAAATACCGATTAATTACGCCATGCGCATAGGCGTTCGATCCATGGAGTTTTTTTTGTTTAAAGAAATATCCACGATATGGATTGATAATTACGATCGAGTTCGCGAAAACTGTTCTATAGACTCGGCTCACATCACGTGACTCGAATGAGGACAAGAGCTGACTTACTACAGGCTTTCAAGCGGTAAAGCCTGTTTAACATAATTGAATATCGTAGGACAAGCCGCCGTGAGACGTTACGTCGAATCCAGCGATGTTATCACGGCTCATGGATTTTGGAGTGATTGATTTTGCTTCCTCATAGAGGAAGCTTTGTGATGGTGAAAAAAAAAACATTTCGAGATTTTAATGAAAACGTGTTCAGAATGTTCCAAAACATCGAAAAATCACATTTAGAAAAAATGTCCGGATGTATGTGTGTGTGTGTGTGTGAATCGGAAGCGAAAAATTCAAACCGCTATAACTCGAGAACGCCTCCACAAATCCGGCTGAAATTTTGCACATAGCTTGTGTGGTTAATAGTCAATGTTTCTGTAAAATTTTGTCCAAAAATTGTCAGTTGTTTTTTTTGTACGCCATTTTTAATTTCTTCGAAAATGTCTGTACGCACTGTAGCGCTCGCAATTTTTTAGCTGTCAGGCTAAAAATGCGTACACAGATAGAATCTGATCGCCCGAGGATCCCATTAAAATGTCAAGAAAATCGATCGAACCGTTTAAATTTTATGTCATTTTGAATTTCTTGAATTTCATGCATTTTTTTTTTTTTTTTTAAGACGCATTTTTTTCGGATCAAATATTCATCTGTGAATAAAATAAGTGTCAGATTCGTGATCAGTGCGAAAAAATACATAGAATTACAGTCCCGGAGCGACAACTAACCAAAAAGTTTACCAGGCATTTTTATAGCCAAAATTGCAAAAATGAATGATTTTAGGTATTTTTAAACAACGATTTCTTTGCTTTTCGATGGCATCGCGGAAAAACCCAGGTGCCTATCGTGATCTACAGCAAGACATACACAAGACGATAGATATGACGGAGTTGAAAAAGCTATATAAAGAGGTGTCACTTGGATTCCTCGAGTAAAAATTCACAAAAAAAAATTCACGAGCGCTCACTTCCATGTATTTTTTCGCGTCAAGCGCAGATCCGACAAAGTGAAGCGTGACGATGGAGTATTTTTTTCTCGCTGAATATGAATCGGTCAGTCGTTTTGCATAAAAGTCTAACAAGACGTTGACGGTGAAAAAAGTTGAAAATTGAAATTTTCATAGCGCTTCCTCATAAAGTTGGAAATTGAAATTTTCATATCGCTTTCTCATAATGTTCCTTCATTCGCGAAGCTTCCTCTATGAAGAAGCCAAAAATACAGACAATGCTTTATCGTCGCACGCATATCCACACCCCCAGAAATAGTTCATTACGTTTAAATAAATCAATGCATTAGAATTCTGTTTATTCAAATGAAATTTTTTTTTTTTAATTTGTGCGAAATAAATTTTTGTTTATGTGCACCTATGAGAGTTACTTCATTCAACTAAATCATTGTATGGTCAAGAATGACTTCTTTAAATATCGCCTAATCACGATATTAAAAATATTGAATTTAAGTGAGCGATTCTTCCGATCAAATAGATGCTAGATTTTTATTATGGAAGTCGCTAATTCACGGAGTAGGAGAAAGCGAGCTGCACCCAGAAAAATCATTTATTTGACGGCACCGTTTATTTGGTTGAAGTAAAATATTTATTCGATTTATATCAATATTTATTTGATTTAAGTAATTATTTACTTAATTCAAATAAACATTTATTTAAATCTAATAAATGTTTTACTTAAACCTAATAAATGGTGGCCGTCGAATAATTTTTTTTTCTGGGTGTGTGCGTTTTCGTCCGCTAGCACACATCCATATCATAATAATTTAGCAGTATCTATACATTGTATATTAGACAATATGCATGTTGGATCGACAACCTTAAGTAATTAAGACCAAGTCTGTACAATTTAATGTTCAAAATAAAAATGTATCATTTATTTGAATTTCGCTTCCAACAAAAACAAAAACCAGAGGTGGAGAAATCCATTTTTTTCTCAATAAAAAAAATGTACTTACAAATAAAATATATATTTTACTATAGGAAAAAAAATAGTTACTACAAATAAATACACTAATTAGATAATAAATATGAAGTTAAATAAAAAAATTGTACTTGATACAAGTAAAATGCTGGCAGGCAGATATACGAAGAAGATAATTAAAAAATAATAATAAAAAATAATAAAATAATAATAATAAATAATAAAAAGATAATTAAAAATTATACTTGATACAAGTAAAATGCTGGCAGGCAGATATACGAAGAAGATAATTTATTTGTCTGAAATAAAGTTTATCTGTTATAAAGAAATCTTTTCTCAGGGTGCATATGGCTAATTGAGTGAGATTAGGGTGCAAGTGGTGAATATGACCCACTACAATTGGAGCGTAATAAAGCCATGAGATGGGGACTGGGTCATATTCAGCACTTTTACACTATAAACACTTAATTAGTATTAACACTTTTACCCTTTGTGCATCGTTCAGGCGAACCTCAACATTAACCACTGTACGCCATCGCTACCGCACTCATTGCGAAAAGTTTCTGAAGTAATTGATTTTTTTTTTTTTGTTCTCGGGTGAAACAATTACTGCATCATTTTCTCTATGGGTAACTCATTAAACACCGACACGTAAGCGAACCAAATTGCCTCCGATAGGATCTATAGTATCGGCATAGGGCAGACTGTAATTGTATTTTTAGTTGTGATTTATTTATTTTATTTTATTTTTGAACATACATTTTTGTATCTCTCTATGCTGCACATTTATGATCAATGTCGTCTTATTTTCTAGATATCATTTTGAAATACTAATAATAATTCTCTATGCTTGTAATCCAAAATTACCATAATTCAATGGCATAATTTAATGGCGGAATATCAATATCTTTATTAGAGGTGTTTTGTTTTTCATATCAGAATTTATAATCAGACCATTTTTCCTTTTTTATTGACATTATATGCAGAGAAACCATCAATCAGAGCTACACAGCGACAAGAAATGTATAAAAATACAGTTCAATAGAATCTTTTTTTTCACTATAAATTTCAGAATATTGCACACTAACATATTCCCAAGCAGAGCTTGGAAAAATACTCAAAATACATAGTACAAAATACTATATATATTTCATAGAAAATACTTTTTGTACTTAAAATATGAAATACTTTTTGTACTTAAAATATGAAATACTTTTTGTACTTAAATTATAAAATACTTTTTGTACTTAAAATATAAAATACTTTTTGTACCTTAAAATATGAAATACTTTTTGTACTTAAAATATAAAATACTTTTTGTACTTAAAATATAAAATACTTATTGTACTTAAAATACATTTACAAGTCCTTCATTTAAGTACTTTTTAAAATACCTCGTAAAAATCAATATGGATGAATAGATGGGATGGATCAACAAAATGATAGATGGACGGCCTAACCGTACAATCCTAATATGGAGTAGACGCAAAAATAGTTTGTATTTTGTACTTAAAAGGCCTGAACAGTACTTAAAATACTTGAAAAGTATTTGAGTACTTAAAATACGTATGTAAAATACCTAAAATACATCAAGCATTTCAAATACTGCCTAGCACCGTCCCCAACTTACCATTCGTTCGGAAACCATGAGGTCCGAGAAGCGTCGATGCTTTCAAAGACTCATCTCTATCCATACACACTGTAAAAAAAATATAATTGACTCAAGTAAAATTCGATTGCTGCCAAAGAAAAAAAATTGTTATTTTAATTCTACTTTTGATTTTCACAATTCCATACGGGAATGAAACGATGCCCGTATTAATAATAAAAAAAAGTAACAAAAATAAAAATAACATGCCACCTTGACAGTCTTGCCGTAATTGTTTTAATATCACATGGAATTGTAAGAATTGCAAGTAGAATCGAAATAAGATTTTTTTTCTTTTGGAGCCCGCGAGCGATTTAGCTTCCTCATAGAGGAAGCTTTGTTTTCGTAAAAAAAAAAAAATGAGATTTTAATGTCAGAATACTTAAAATAGTCTAAAACGTCGAGAAATATGATTTTTAGCTGGCGTCCGGATGTATGTGTGTACGTATGTGTGTGTGTATGTGACAGAGTTGCATCGTTTAAAATGACTATAACTCGGAGATGGCTTGAGACAGCAAGTTGAAATTTGGTACACTAGTAGAGCGATCACGTCGCTTCGTTCAGTGCTAGTTTCGTGAACATTGAGGCCCAAACAGAGATTTTATGCGATTTTTAATTTTTTGGAAATTCTCTGGGTAGCTCTACCTTGCGTAAATTTGGAGCAATCGTCCTAAAACTACACATAAATATACTATTTTGATCAAAGACCTTTGGTATTGAATTTGGTCAAAATCCATCAAAGTGGTAAGATTATATGGGATTTTGAGTTTTTTGAAAAATGACTAAAAATGGTTTAATTTGAGTAAACTTGGAGGTATCGATTTTACATTTAAACCGGGAATGGACTAATACTGTACAGTGTTTGGTATTAAATTTGGCGAAAATTGTTCTAATCGTTTAAGTTTTATGAGATTTTGAATTTTTTTGTTTTTTTTTTTTTACAAAGTTGTATTTTTTGTCCGACACGAGTTTATGTATCAAGTGTCGCCCTAGGAGTAAAATAATTCGGAGACTCGTCATCGTCGAGGGAAAAATACATTAGACGTGTGGCCACAAAACGGTGAATATTGGATAATTGACTTAATAATAAAAAAAAATCTTTTTCCAAAATCCTGTATTTTCGTTAATTGAAGTAGGTGCACGGATCTAACAAAACGAAGACATCGGTCTATTTTTTTTTTTTTTTTAGTGCGCCCATCTTCAGATCGGCGTCTCGCGTCGCACATGCACCATCAAACGATTAGCCATCCTCGACCTATGTCGTCCAAATGCCACATTCACGTTACACATGTGAGCGCTTAAGCGCTAATTAAATATTTTTTTATCTCAACGCAGCATCAATAACAATTCCCCAGCGAGCGTTATAGTTGCGAAATTTCTTCATAGTAATTTCTGGATTTAATTACAGACGAAATCTCAGTCGCTAGACTCGCAGCAGACGCGCGAGAGAGAGCCGCAGTAATCTTCTCGGGGATTTTGCGCGGCGTTCGTTCTGGCGAGGGCGGCCGGCGTGGCGGGAGAGAGAGCGAGACCGAGGAAAATCTCATCGCGTGCGTGAGAATGGCACTGGTGAAGTAGTATCAGCAGAAACGTCGTCCTCTCTCCTGTACTGCTGGCTGTGCAAGAAACGAAAGTCGGGAGGGAGGGCAGCGTACTCTGCCTCTGTGGAAGTTATTACACTGTCCGCGTAAAACATAATTAGACGACGGTTGAGCCCGGCAAGGATGATGGCATCGCGCTTCACCTCGCGGCCGCATGCGCCATTGCATGTAAGACACGAGCTCATCCCAAGAGATTCGCGATCTCGGAACAAAAATCGCTTCCCAACTTGTTTTTCATTGGGACCGACAAAGCTCGGGGTGAAGATTGAAAGTCATTTTTTTTTTTCGTCGGTTTCGTGATAAATCATCTGCAATACCGCGACAAGGCGCTCCGATGAAACAATAAACACACCGAAAAAAGGTTTGGTAACAAAATGAGTTTGAATCAACCAAATCGAGGTATAGAAGTTAGCAACGTTGCTCCGGTTCCTCCAACGAAATTATTGACAGCTGCGATGTTTCAGAGAAAGTTGCTTGTCTTGCGAGCCGATAATACAATATAATATCATATATTAATATAATAATATAAATATATTTATAATAATTACGATTACATATATGTAATATAATGAAATCATTTTTTTTTTTCTTATCGTTCCGCCGGAAAATAAACAATTTGAGAAAAGTGACATCTGTCAATGATACCATTGGAGCAACGTTGCTAACGTTGCATGCAAGACACGAGCTCATCCCAAGAGATTCGCGATCTCGGAACAAAAATCGCTTCCCAACTTGTTTTTCATTGGGACCGACAAAGCTCGGGGTGAAGATTGAAAGTCATTTTTTTTTTTCGTCTGTTTCGTGATAAATCATCTGGAACACCGCGGCAAGGCGCTCCGATGAAACAATAAACACACCGAAAAAAAGGTTTGGTAACAAAATTCGTTTGAATCAACAAAATAGAGGTATAGAAGTTAGCAACGTTGCTCCGGTTCCTCCAACGAAATTGTTGACAGCTGCCATGTTTCGGAGAAAGTTGCTTGTCTTGCGAGCCGATAATACAATATAATATCATATATTAATATAATAATATAAATATATTTATAATAATTACGATTACATATATGTAATATAATGAAATCATTTTTTTTTTCTTATAGTTTCGTCGGTAAATAAACAATTTGAGAAAAGTGACATCTGTGATTTATACCATTGGAGCAAAGTTGCTCACTTCCATGTCGTACCAAATCCGGAGGTTGCTGGTGGCGAAGGAAATATTTAGTTAAGTTGACTAAAAAGTTACATCAGCATTGAAAAAATCATTTCATTGTCCCAACTAAGAATATGTTTGATCGAACAGAATAGGCAATTATATATATATATATATATATATATATATATATATATATATATGTTTATGGAGGGGTCCATATGAGGACCGAACGTACATATTGTAAAACCAGTATACAAAGGTCTACATTTCGAATTAGAACCGTGAAATCCTATCGACATCGTAATGTATATCATGGAAAAAAAGATATTAGCAAATTTAGTTTTCTTATATGTAGTGATTATATACAGGACCATCAATATTGATGGAGTGTTACATTTGGGGACCTTTATTTTTTGTGATAAATTAGTAGCTGTGCTTTTTTCAAATGTTTTTTCCAAGGTTAATCATCGAAAAAACAATTTATTATAATGTCTGGTACCCGTTCAACCGGCTCAGGCATTTTTTCACTCGTTTTCTGTGTCTTCAAACATTCGTATCTTAGCTTTCTATCGAATTACGAGAAAACTCGTAACTTATCGTACTCTGCAAGGAAAAATACACCAGTTGATAGACTTCACGGAAACACGAAACATGGAATAATAATTAAAAATAGTTCTACATGTATTATACGAGAAACTAGCGGTGAGAAAGTGCCACGTCTCAATATCACTTTGCGGAAAATTCTTGATCCTTCAATGGTACATATCGGGACTATTCGGAAAATATTTCCGTGTTCGCGCTTGTAATTTCCATACTTTTCACCTATTTCAATATGCTAATGTAAACAGTATGTCGATCGCTAATGACCATCGCAGTAAGAGGCATTAATTAAACAGTAGTTATTATGATTATAAAATTACTTATTGCAGTGGTCCTCACAATACTCCTTACAACTCAGCTCGCCGGTCCCCGTAATGACCCTTACAACATACAACTGTGTTGTACCGACTCTTATGGGGACCAGCAGGTTATGGTGTAAGGAGACTTATGAGGACCAGTAGGTTGTAAGGGTAATTGTGGGGACCAGTTGCCTGTGAGCGAGGTAAACATCTTCATTAGCAAGATTCCTACAAAAAAAAATGGAAAATCGACTTATTACAGGACCAATAGCCACAGCAAAGCCTGGACGAAATTCTGGAACGTTACTTGCTGGTGTCATACGCTGCTTTGAACTTTTCGTAAGGTGAAATTATAGTTATGCAAAAAAATGGTAATGAGTATTGAAACGCAAGCGGAGGGACGCGTATTTTGTTAATGCGCTTGGATGGCGCGACACTTGCAACATGTGTGCTACGAGTCGTTTCAACGCACTTGACAACACGCTTTTTTGTAGAGTTAATCGAAGAGAATTTAGCTGAAATATTTGAAAGTTTTATACTGTAGATTTTTTCCTCCTGCTCTATTTGTATCTCATTTATTTATTTTATATTACCTTTCTCAATTGCCTTCAGTCTTCATTCCAGCACTCTTGATAAATTAATACGGGAAGTTGCCGAATGAACTTTTCAATCATATTACCCGGAAACCGCTTCGAGCGGATGACGCGCTCTTGAAATTCGTACGGAACACTGCACGGATATTTGATTTTCAATAGTATAGTAAACTATCGGGAGATCTCTAGGGTACAGTTTATGTTCACTCTTCCCAAGTCAAATAATAAATAGTACGTCAACCGCTAATGACCATCCCAGTAAGGGACATTAATTAACCAGCAGTTATTATTAAGAAATAACGTATTGCAGCGGTCCTCACAATACTCCTTACAACTCAGCTTACCGGTCCCCGTATTCACCCTTACAACATACAACTGTGTTGTACCGACTCTTATGGGGACCAGCAGGTTTGTTGTCTGTTTCTGCTCCTTCGAAACTCTGGGTGTTTCTGTTGATAGTCGCGAGTTGACATTGACTTCTCGGAAACCGAGGCGCGAATTGTATACTACGGCGAACTGAAGCCGAAAGATTGCCGCGTACCCATATTACTATATTGAAGATTCTTTGATGTAACGGTGCATATCAGGACCGGGCAAAAAATATTTGGGTACCACTGCCTGTAATTTTCATAACAGTCCACCTTTTTATGAAATCAATTATTTGTGCCAAAAAAATTATTTTAACGATACGGTATTATTTTGGTGCAATAGATTTCTAGCAAACAATGCAAAGTATCGGAAGCTCTTAAAAAGTACAGTTTATGATTACTCTTACTTATTATCGGAGTAATGTAATGCAGCGGTCCTCACAATACTGTCATTTTTCACTATCATTGCAACCTAGTTGGTGCGTCCCCTTGCCTTGAACAATTCACACAATGTTTCATTACATTAAAAACATAGCCCGGAGCTTTATTGACAATAATGCTGTAAAGGGAATATTTTTTTTTATCCATTCAATAAAATGCTGAAGAATTCATTACGATCCGTTCATTATATCTACAAGACAACTGACTTCCAAAGTTAGTTAACTAGACTATTTTCGATAAGTCGTCTGCAAGAAGGTAATCGAAGTGTGCTCTTATTTACGTTTATACTAAATAAATCTGGTATATTCATTTCATTGAGAAACAATTGGTTGCATATTAACTAATATACGATCGTTCAATTCCAACGCATTTTTCATAACCGTGTTCTTGGTCGGTCCTCGAATTAACCCATCGACATAAACTTCGCTCGGTCCTCATTTCACCCACTTTATATTGTGGGGACCGGTCCCAGCATCTACCCTTTCATATAGAATAATACCGGGACCGTCCCCATATGTGCCAAATGTCCCCATATGTACCGCAAGAGTTCGATTTTGGTCCCCATATGAACCCCTCTATAAATATATATATATATATATATATATATATATTATATAGTAGAATAATTTTTTTCTTATCGTTTCGCCGGAAAATAAACAATTCGAGAAAAGTGACATCTGTCAATGATACCATTGGAGCAACGGTGCTAACTTCCATGTCGTACCAAATCCGGCGGTTGCTGGTGGCGAAGGAAATATTTAGTTAAGGTAGTCCTTGCGGACAGCCTGAGCCCACGTGAGTTCAGAGCGAATTGAGAGTGGAATCGCGAACACTTCCCGACGAGATAAAAATCTGAAAAAAATCAACCATATGGAAGGTACTGAAAAGATTGATTTTGCATAATAATAATTCCAAAATGTTATTAACAAATGAATGAAAAAAAAAATTGTTCAACAAATCTTCCGGCAACTTAACTTTTTGTTTATATAAAAACAATAAGTTAATCTTTTTGAATACGTATGAATTTTTTCAGAATTTTGTCTAATTTTTGAAAATTGCGTTTTTAGTTAATAAAAAAACGTGAATATCAAAAATTAGATAAAATTCTGAAAAAATTCATACGTTTTCAAAAAGATTAACAAATTGTTTTTATATGAACAAAAAGTTAAGTTGCCGGGGAATTTGTTGAACAATTTTTTTATGCATTTGTTAATAATATTTTGGAGTTATTAATTATGTAAAATCAATCTTTTCAGCACCTTCCATATGCTTGATTTTTTTCGAATTTTTATCCCATCGAGAAGTGTTCGCAATTCTCTCTCAATTCTCTCTGAGCCCACGTGAGTTCAGAGCGAATTGAGAGTGGAATTGCGAACACTTCCCGACGAGATAAAAATCTGAAAAAAATCAACCATATGGAAGGTACTGAAAAGATTGATTTTGCATAATAATAATTTCAAAATGTTATTAACAAATGAATGAAAAAAAAATTGTTCAACAAATCTTCCGGCAACTTAACTTTTTGTTCATATAAAAACAATAAGTTAATATTTTTGAATACGTATGAATTTTTTCAGAATTTTGTCTAATTTTTGAAAATTGCGTTTTTAGTTAATAAAAAAACGTGATTATCAAAAATTAGATAAAATTCTGAAAAAATTCATACGTTTTCGAAAAGATTAACAAATTATTTTTATATGAACAAAAAGTTAAGTTGCCGGGGAATTTGTTGAACAATTTTTTTTTAATGCATTTGTTAATAATATTTTGGAGTTATTAATTATGTAAAATCAATCTTTTCAGCACCTTCCATATGCTTGATTTTTTTCGAATTTTTATCCCATCGAGAAGTGTTCGCAATTCTCTCTCAATTCTCTCTGAGCCCACGTGAGTTCAGAGCGAATTGAGAGTGGAATTGCGAACACTTCCCGACGAGATAAAAATCTGAAAAAAATCAACCATATGGAAGGTACTGAAAAGATTGATTTTGCATAATAATAATTCCAAAATGTTATTAACAAATGAATGAAAAAAAAAATTGTTCAACAAATCTTCCGGCAACTTAACTTTTTGTTTATATAAAAACAATAAGTTAATCTTTTTGAATACGTATGAATTTTTTCAGAATTTTGTCTAATTTTTGAAAATTGCGTTTTTAGTTAATAAAAAAACGTGAATATCAAAAATTAGATAAAATTCTGAAAAAATTCATACGTTTTCAAAAAGATTAACAAATTGTTTTTATATGAACAAAAAGTTAAGTTGCCGGGGAATTTGTTGAACAATTTTTTTTTAATGCATTTGTTAATAATATTTTAGAGTTATTAATTATGTAAAATCAATCTTTTCAGCACCTTCCATATGCTTGATTTTGTTCGAATTTTTATCCCATCGAGAGGTGTTCGCAATTCTCTCTCAATTCTCTCTGAACTCATGTGGGCCCAGGCTGTCCGCCAGTACTACCTTAAGTAAGCAAGGATAATGGCATCGCGCCTGTTCTCGCGGCCGCATGCGCCATTGCATGTGCGACACGAGCTCATCCCAAGGGATTCGCGATCTTCCAACAAAAATCGCTTCCCGACTTGTTTTTCATTGGGACAGACAAAGCTCGGGGAGAAGATTGAAAGTAATTTTTTCGTCGGTCTCGTGATAAATCATCTGGAATAGCGGCGGCAAGGCGCTCGCTGGTGCTTCAATTTTATGTGACGAGTTGTATGGCGCGGTGCGGAGGAACGAACAAAACTCAATTGCGCTAACTTCTACCGGGGAGTGAGCCGAGACCGCTCGACCGATAATTCACGAATAATATCGTCTTTGTTCCGTTTGGTCTCCTTTCCCCCCCCCCCCCCCCCCCCCCATCGTGATTCCTGCCGGTGGTGCCAGTGCAGTGGGTCGTAGTTGGTATCGCTGCTCCTGGAACCGACGATCCCTGCGACAATAAGAGGCTCCCTCCCGGCGATATACATCGGGCGCGAAGGACGTTATACCTCGCGCCGGGCTGGGACCCACGCGAGGACACACAAATAACTGCGCGAAAGTACTCGCTTCCGAACTGGCTCCACTCCAATAGACGCTCTCCCCGTCGACCGATGCCCGACCGTTCGCCTTCGTGGGCTTTCCCCGAGTTCCGGAACGGCTACGCTTCCAGTGTGGATTCTTGGCGGCAATCTTGCGTTCGCTTGTGCAATGTGGATCTTGGGGAATCTTTGATGATCGTTCGGCTCACTAAGTTACTGGGATTGCGAGGCTCGGGCCTTACGAGTATTATGAGGAAGAGCGCGAATACCGAAACCACGTCTTAATTATTCCGAGTCGCTCTAAGTACACCGTCCCTCAATCGTAGGGTGGAAGTACGAGCCCCAAGACTGTTTCGGAAACTGATTATTAGCTTGTTCAATGTGGATTTTGGAAAATCTTTGATGATCATTCGGTTCTCGAAGTTAGGGCCTGATAAGGCCTTATCAGGACCCTATCAGGGCCCGATGTAACGCTCGAAAATTTCTACGCAGGTACCTCTACCACCCGTGCAGAAATTTAGATGGGCGGCCGAGATAAACTATAGGGCCATTACAGGCATACCCGTGGAATCCATAATAGGGAATCCAAACTAGGACCCTACAGGGCCCAATATAGGAGTCCACAATAGAATGATAAGGGATAGTCAAGGAAACCATAGAAGGGCACCCATATTTCGCCTTGCTGGGTCCTATAAAGGAAAACTAAGCTTCAATCGAACAATCTACCGTGAGAATTATAACAGAAGCCCTATTTAGGTTTGTTGGAGATTCCATAATAGGAATTAAAAATTAGAAACTTAGTGCTGGACTCTTATTAAATATAATGCTGTGACGCCGTATTTTTGGCACGTCAGATAAATTATTATCAGCGTAATGCATAAATCATTTATTAGGAAAAATATTAACAATGGCATTTATAAATCAGAAATTGAATCAATTATTTTCCCGGAATTTTTTATATTTGTATTTATTTGTGACGACCATGCGAAAAATGCAGTTAATAATTTGTTTACACGTATATGCATTATTGTGCAATTGTTATTTATTTCGTCAAGGATTATCGATACTGGGGACTTTTTAATATTCGGTTATACCAACTATCGAATTGTTCATCAGCGATTGTTAATTAATTGTTAATTAACAATCGTTAATCATATATCGATAAACAATTTTTCAACCTTATTCTCTTATGAATAGTGCTCAGTGCACAATATCTACAAACGTTTTATTCGATTTATAATTAAAAGGCAACGATCGTTAATTAAATGTTATTAACAAAAGGCACAATGTCGATAACAAAAAATTATTTTAACCGTTCACGAATAAATAGTTCTATTCCAATAATTTTAATCACATTCATATAAGTGTAGCCATAACACCTTCTTTTACTTCAAATAGACAATAAAAAAGAACTCTAATAAGATGTGAACAGCCGAGTGAGCTAAGGCGCAGAGCAGCAAACACAGAGACCCAGGTTCACAACCCACCAACAGCGAAATAATTTACAATGTGTTTTTTCGGCATTCTAAATTGACTACTATCTTCAATAAGTAAGAATCTCTAATGAACAATGCGCAATAATCCAAGAAAGAGCCGCAAATAAATATTTTTCAATTCAATGTATGTACTTATTTAGTAGGGGCTTAATGAGGAAGCCTTCATGGGGCCTAACAAGGAAATTTATAAAGGCCCCATACTTCAAAGTGTGACAAGCCTAGTCGGGCCCCGTAAAAAGTCGGGGAAGTCTAGAAGGGCCCAAACAACACCCCTGACTAAATTTCTGCACGGGCAGTATTGTGAGGAAGAGCGCGAATACCGAAGCCAAGTCTTAATTACTCCAAGTCGCTTTAAGTTCCCCTCCCTCAATCCCAAGGTGGAATTGCGACCCCCAATAGCTGTTTCGGAAACTGACTATTCGCTTGTGCAATGTGGATCTTGGGGAATTTTTCATGATCATTCGATTCTCGAAGTTATTGGGATTGCGAGGCTTGGGCCTTAACTCTACCAGTATTATGAAGAAGAGCCCAATTACCGGAGCCAAGTTTTAATTATTCCAAGCTCTAAGTACCCCTTCCCTCAATCCTAAGGTGGAAGTACGATCCCCAAGAACCGTTCCGGAAACTGATTATATGCTTGTGCAATGGGGATTTTGGGACATCTTTGGTGGTCATTCGGCTCTCGAAGTTAATGGGATTGCGAGTGTTGGGCCTTACCCGAGAAGAAATTTTCGAGCGTTACATCGGGCCCTGATAGGGTCCTGATAAGGCCTTATCAGGACCCGATCAGGGCCCGATGTAACGCTCGAAAATTTCTACTCGGGTCCCTCTACCAGTATTATGAGGAAGAGCGCGGATACCGAAGCCAAGTCTTAATTACTCCAAGTCGCTCTAAGTTCCCCTCCCTCAATCCCAACGTGGAATTGCGACCCCCAATAGCTGTTTCGGAAACTGACTATTCGCTTGTGCAATGTGGATCTTGGGAAATCTTTGATGATCATTCGATTCTCGAAGTTATTGCGTACGGGAATTTCCCGTACGCATTCATTCACTCGCGGCAAACAGAGTTTCGAACGGTTGACTCGCGACTTAGAAGAGAAGAAAATTCTGAAAAATTTCGAGTTCCACGAGAAAAAAAAAAAAAAAATTACAATGAAATAAATACTTGTTCAACCATTTTACAAATATTATTATTATAATATTTCATCATGATTTGTATGTTTTCAAAAAACAACTCCCGGCGAAATTATCAAGAAGACTTTCTTGAGATCTACAGTACACATTTTGAGAAGAATTTTTACTTTGCAGTCTCGCTAACGATGTGAAAAAAAAACTGAAACATTTTTTCACAGAAAAAATGAAAATTTTTTCATTTTTTTTTTTTTTTTTTCAGTTTTATCTGAAAACTGAATTTTTTTTTTTTTTGAAAACTGAAAAAAAATTTTATCTGTAAATTTTTTTTTCAGATAAAAAATCCCTGCCGTAAAAAAAATGAGGACGTCTTCATTGTTCGTGGATCAGTCGATTGATCGAGCGCCGTTCCTCGCAACATAACGTGACACATATATTGTACTATTGTGTTATAGCTAGAAATCAGGGTGGAAGCCACTCGGTCGGGCGCACAGTCGCGACGTCGGTCGCAACGAACTTTGAATTTATATCGCTAAGACGATATAAACGTCGTAAATCAACGTTATAATATGCAAGAGGCAGATCCCGGCGGTGGTGGAAGCTGAGCGTCGGCGTGTCGAGCCGATACGGTGCTGCTCGCTGCCCCCTGGGGCTGCAGTCGCGACTCAGGCGCACAGAAGTGCGACAGGTCCTGCACTATGGAACATGGTAACGGTATAGGTGCGGTGCATTCTGCTCCCCTCGCTGCCACCCCCCCGTCCACGGACACGTGGAAAGAGTCAAAACAGAAACGTTAAATCACGCTGCGTCTCATGCAGAGGGTGAATTTCGCTTCGGGACGTGAGTACGAAGCATCGGAAAACGCGCTATGTAAACGACTATTCAGCAATTCGAATTGATAGCTGCGTAATTATTTTTTTACCTGAAGCTGCTCCTCTTTGAAATGGGTTGAAGGGCTTATGCCGCTGATTCGGATATCCCTATACAGAAAGTAAAAAAATTGGCCATAATTACCGAAATTTCCGAGAATTATGCGCTCGGTAATGTACACAAGCCGCTCTTGGTCGCGAGGGATATGACGGGCGCTGCCCTTCCCAAACCCCCCACGGAAAATGTCCCAAGACATTTTTTAAGGCCCTCACACACACGTCGCGCTGCGAGCTCTTACGCATCGCGCTGCAAGCTCTTGAGCATCACGCTGCGTGGTCCATATCAAAGTACGCGTCACCCTGTGCGCTCCGTATCAGGGTACACGTCGCACTGCAGGGGACACGTAACACACGGTACACATTGCGCTGCGCGCTGTGTAGCACTGTACACGTCGCCCTGTGTGGTCCATACCAGGGTACACGTTGCGGTGCCCCCTCTATAGCAAGGTTCACGTCGCGCTGCGCGCTCCGTATCAGAGTACACGTTGCCCTATCCGCTCCGTATCTGGGTACACGTTGCGCTGCGTGCTCCACAGCACGGTACACGTTGCGCTGCGCGCTCTGTAGGACGGTACACGTTGCGCTGCGCGCTCCATAGGGCAGTACGCACTCTGTATGAGGGGACACGTTGCGCTGCGCGCTCTGTAGCACGGGACACCTTGCGCTGCGCGCTCTGTAGCACGGGACACGTTGCGCTGCGCGCTCCGTAGGACGGTACACGTTGCGCTGCGCGCTCCGTAGGGCAGTACACGTTGCGCTGCGCGCTCTGTAGCACGGGACACGTTGCGCGGCGCGCTCTGTAGCACGGGACACGTTGCGCTGCGCGCTCCGTAGGACGGTACACGTTGCGCTGCGCGCTCCGTAGGACGGTACACGTTGAACTGCGCACTCTGTATGAGGGGACACGTTGCGCTGCGCGCTCTGTAGCACGGGACACCTTGCGCTGCGCGCTCTGTAGCACGGGACACGTTGCGCTGCGCGCTCCGTAGGACGGTACACGTTGCGCTGCGCGCTCCGTAGGACGGTACACGTTGCACTGCGCGCTCCGTAGTACGGTACGCATTGCACTGCGCGCTCCATAGGACCGTACACGTTGCGCTGCGCGCTCCGTAGGGCAGAACACGTCGCCCTGTGCACTCTGTAGCAGGGTACCCGTTGCGCTGTGCACTCTGTAGCAGGGTACCCGTTGCGCTGCGCGCTCCGTAGCACGGTACACTTTGCACTGCGCGTTCCGTAGTACGGTACGCGTTGCACTGTGCGCTCCGTAGGACCGTACACGTTGCGCTGTGCGCTCTATAGCAGGGAACAAATAGCAAAGTTGCGGCTATTCAACGTACCCTTACCACATCTTTACTATTTGTTAATTGCCGCTTCCTCGTAATAGAAGCTATAATCAGGAAGTTATGTTGTTTATCAAAACATTTTCAGTTCATTTTTATTCGATCAGAATTGTGCTCTTTTTCTTGTGCACGCTGCTTTTTGTTTCGCTAAAGTGTGAAATGTAATTTCTATTTTTTCCCAAATTCGAAGGAAAGAGTTTGCTAACTAAAGTATATGGCAAGTTTTGGACGATTGTGGGTAAAAATCTGTTTTTTTTTTTTTTGTAAAAACATTCCTTCAAACGAATGCCAAAAATGATATAGTAATTTTCTCGTACAGAGAAATAATCTACTCTCGCGTCACCAAATAAGGAAGCGATGTTTAAATATTTTCTGTTTTTTCTACCGTCGATGCATCTGCTGCTATCAAAACTGGGACCCTTCGATTTCAATCAGTCGTAACAATATTCTTTGTCTCTCACACACATCTTTACTCATTTCGATAGCCTAATTTTTCCAGGGTCGTGTATTTTAGACGGAAGATTCAATAAAATGATGAATTTTGTCATCACTTTATTTTTATTCGCGAGGCCGTCTGTCCGTCCATCCATTTTTTTTTTCTTTTCTTTCCATTCATTGACATTGCGCATCATAGTTTCATTCACGGAAAGATTAATCTAAACCATGTGTTAAAAAAATGATTTTCTGAAGAAAAAAAAAAAAAAAAAAAAAAATCAGGAATTAGACAAAATAAAAATAAAACTGTTTAGATCCAACTTTGAACTTTGCCGATAGTATTTTATGAAGAAAAGGTTACATCGAACCTGAAAGATGCTTCTCGAAAAAGTGGTGACGCGCTCGATGTCGTGATGCAGGCTTGCCTTACTTCACAATATTTATTCTTTAATCTGCCACAACACGTCCTGCACGATACTTCATCTGACCGATCGATTGTTTCGCGTAATTTGTTCGCGATCGTTAAATAAGCGAGTTATTACGTTATTGGCAATAAATTATCGCGATTGACGACGGAACCGAGGGCGATGCAACTGGTGACACAGATGGCGAGTGCGGTAAAATTATTCAATGTCAACGGCGGAAACGCAAACACAGAAGGACTCGATGCGTCTCGGAAAATAGGTATAAATGCATAACCGATCATGTCAGATGGGAAGTCTTCCTTCGGTCAGCGTCCGACATACGGCATCTCGTTTTCGTCGTCAACATGAAGTACACCACGGCTCTGTTCTGCCTTGCGGTCATTGCGGCTTCCGCCGAATGTGCCTCCATCGGCGGCGGGGCCAGCCTCGACAGAAATGCCGTAAGACCACTACTATAATCACGTTACGAGTACGGATGAAGAATTTCAATTTTTCCTGCAATTTTTCAAATTAATCTAAAGGAGAAAATCGTGAAAATTAAAAAAAAATATCGGCTAAGTCGAGATGCACGCGAATTTTTTAATGATAATAACCATATTTTGCCCAAACCGCCCCATTAAAGAAGACTCTGTAGAATTAAAAATAAAATAAAATAAATGAATTGAAAAACGCATTCGAAAATCCAAATAAATTTTTTGACATTTTTGAAAATACATTCAATCATTTTTTTTTAATTAAAAATGATGATTTTTTTGTTTAAAAAATTATGAAAAATTGTCGAAAAAATGTAAAAGAAAATAAGAAAGCTGAAAAAATGTGCAAAATGCAAAACATGTTTCGACACCTTAATCTTTTCAAATTAAGCTAAAGGAGTTTCGTGAAAATTAAAAAAAATATCGGCTGAGTCGACATGCACGCGAATTTTTTTATGATAATAACCATATTTTGCCCAAACCGCCCCATTAAAGAAGACTTTGTAGAATTAAAAACAAAATAAAATAAATGAATTGAAAAACGCATTCGAAAATCCAAATAAACTTTTTGACATTTTTAAAAATACATTCAATCATTTTTTCTTAATTAAAAATGATGATTTTTTTGTTTAAAAAATTATGAAAAATAGTAGAAAAAATGTAAAAGAAAATAAGAAAGCTGAAAAAATGTGCAAAATGCAAAACATGTTTCGAAACCCTAAATCTGGCGAGCCAATTTTTTTAATTAAAAATTATGAAAAAAATTGTCGAAAAAATGTAAAAGAAAATAAGCAAACTAAAAAAAAACTTGCAACATGCAAAACATGTTTCGACACCTTAATCTTTTGAAATTAATCTAAAGGAGTTTCGTGAAAATTAAAAAAATATCGGCTGAGTCGAGATGCACGCGAATTTTTTAATGATAATATCCATATTTTGCCCAAACCGCCCCATTAAAGAAGACTTTGTAGAATTAAAAACAAAATAAAATAAATGAATTGAAAAACGCATTCGAAAATCCAAATAAACTTTTTGACATTTAAAAAAATACATTCAATCATTTTTTTAAATTAAAAATGATGATTTTTTAGTTTAAAAAATTATGAAAAATTGTCGAAAAAATGTAAAAGAAAATAAGAAAGCTGAAAAAATGTGCAAAATGCAAAACATGTTTCGAGACCCTAAATCTGACAAGCCAATTTTTTTAATTAAAAATTACGAAAAAAATTGTCGAAAAAATGTAAACGAAAATAAGCAAACTAAAAAAAACTTGCAACATGCGAAACATGTTTCGACACCTTAATCTGGCAGTCGGATTTTTTTTTTTTTATAACAATACTTTCTTTCCGTACATACTCTATAAATGCAATGAAAAAGCAAAAAGTCTTTCGGACAATGGCCGACGCAATAATCGACTCGCATTTTGTTTCGTACGGGTATTAAATGTGGAATGATTTTCTTCAAGGCATCGTTCGGAGGTTCGATGGTATTCCCGAGAATTCCGTTCTTGAATGCGCCACCGAGGAGCATCTTCCCATCTCGGCAGTCACCGACGACAGCGCGTCCGGCCAATAACAACCTGCCAATGAACAACATTCGTGATCTATTCAACATTCCCGATCCACGATCGCTGATTCCCAGTCGTCCGTCATCCTCGAGCTCACCAAGCTCTAGGATGCCATCGATTACGGGACTCTCCGCCGTTCCGTCCACGATACCCGGAGCGAACGCGGCCATCCAATCCGCCAGGAATCACGTACAGGCAGCTCTAAATATTACAACCGATTTGAGTTCTGGAATCGAACAAGCGCTCGCTCAAGCTTTCAACAGCTCGGACCCGGCCGCTGCCATTGCCACGCTCGCCGAAACTGTCCTCAACGCTTACATCACGGCAGCGGAAAATTGTCCTCTTCTGATCATTGGCAACCGAGTACTTCAGGAGGGTATTCGTCTAGCTCAAGAAATTGCGCAATCCGCGGCTAACGTAATTTTCGGCACTACGAGTACTACCAGCACCACAACTGATTCTACAAGTACCTCTACTGATTCTACCAGCACCTCTACTGATTCTACCAGTACCTCTACTGCTGCTACCAGCTCCTCTACTGCTGCTACCACTGTAGCAGGCACCAGCGCCTCTACTGCTGCTACCACTGTAGCAGGTACCAGCTCCTCTACTGCTGCGACTACCACTACAGCAGGTACCAGCACCACGTAGGAGCAGCTAACTTAAAGTGTTTTGAAATATTACTGCTGGTCCGGCATTGACATCAAACTGGCCTTTTGATGTGATTTTTTTTATATCAAAAGACCCAACATAATTAAAGAGGATTATAATGTTTTACTTTGTGCATTGTGGAATGGTCGGTGAATTCGCGAAATCTGTAATTCGTAGAGTATAGATAGAATAGATTGATGCATTCAGACATCGTGTACTTCATTTTTTTCGTAATACTGATCCTGATCCGGTTATCCCGCAATCTTCCCAAGAGCCGTAGCTGGCGTTAATAATTCCGAGTTCTACCAGATCAAAGCTTGATGGTTTCGGATAAAAATTTCACAGCGGTACCAGTGCTACCAGTACCTCTACTGATTCTACCAGCACCACAACTGATTCTACCAGCACCACAACTGATTCTACCAGTATCTCGCTACTGATTCTACCAGTACCTCTACTGATTCTACCAGTACCTCTACTGATGTTACCAGTACCTCTACTGATTCTACCACTACCTCTACTGATTCTACCAGTACCTCGACTGATTCTACCAGTACCTCTACTGATTCTACCAGTACCTCTACTGATGCTACCAGTACCTCTACTGCTGCTACCACTGTAGCAGGTACCAGCTCCTCTACTGCTGCTACCACTGTAGCAGGTACCAGTTCCTCTACTGCTGCTACCACTGTAGCAGGTACCAGCTCCTCTACTGCTACTACCACTGTAGCAGGTACCAGCTCCTCTACTGCTGCGACTACCACTACAGCAGGTACCAGCACCACGTAGGAGCAGCTAACTTAAAGTGTTTTGAAATATTACTGTTGGTCCGGCATTGACATCAAACTGGCCTTTTGATGTGATTTTTTTATATCAAAAGACCCAACATAATTAAAGAGGATTATATTGTTTTACTTTGTGCATTGTGGAATGGTCGGTGAATTCGCGAAATCTGTAATTCGTAGCGTATAGATAGAATAGATTGATGCATTCAGACATCGTGTACTTCATTTTTTTCGTAATTCTGATCCTGATCCGGTTATCCCGCAATCTTCCCAAGAGCGGTAGCTGGCGTTAATAATTCCGAGTTCTACCAGATCAAAGCTTGATGGTTTCGGATAAAAATTTCACAGCGGTACCAGTGCTACCAGTACCTCTACTGATTCTACCAGCACCACAACTGATTCTACCAGCACCACAACTGATTCTACCAGCACCACAACTGATTCTACCAGTATCTCGCTACTGATTCTACCAGTACCTCTACTGATTCTACCCGTACCTCTACTGATGTTACCAGTACCTCTACTGATTCTACCACTACCTCTACTGATTCTACCAGTACCTCTACTGATTCTACCAGTAGCTCTACTGATTCTACCAGTAGCTCTACTGATGCTACCAGTACCTCTACTGATGCTACCAGTACCTCTACTGATTCTACCAGCACCACAACTGATTCTACCAGTACCTCTACTGATTCTACCAGTAGCTCTACTGATTCTACCAGTACCTCTACTGATGCTACCAGTACCTCTACTGATGCTACCAGTACCTCTACTGATGCTACCAGTACCTCTACTGATTCTACCAGTACCTCTACTGATTCTACCAGTACCTCTACTGATTCTACCAGCACCACAACTGATTGTACCAGTACCTCTACTGATTCTACCAGTACCTCTACTGATGCTACCAGTACCTCTACTGATGCTACCAGTACCTCTACTGATGCTACCAGTACCTCTACTGATTCTACCAGTACCTCTACTGATTCTACCAGTACCTCTACTGATTCTACCAGCACCACAACTGATTGTACCAGTACCTCTACTGATTCTACCAGTACCTCTACTGATTCTACCAGTAGCTCTACTGATTCTACCAGTACCTCTACTGATTCTACCAGTAGCTCTACTGATGCTACCAGCTCCTCTACTGCTGCTACCACTGTAGCAGGTACCAGCTCCTCTACTTCTGCTACCACTGTAGCAGGTACCAGCTCCTCTACTTCTGCTACCACTGTAGCAGGTACCAGCTCCTCTACTGCTGCTGCCACTACCACTACAGCAGGTACCAGCACTACGTAGGAGCAGCTAACCTAAAGTGTTTCGAAATATTACTGTTGGTCTGGCATTCACATCAATCTGGATTTGGATGTGTTTTTTATATCAAAAGAGCCAACATAATTAAAGGGGCATCATATTGTTTTACTTTGGGCATTGTGGAATGGTGGGTGAATTCGCGAAATCTGTAATTCGTAGAGTATAGATAGAATAGATTGATGCCATCAGACATCGTGTACTTCATTTTTTTTCGTAATGCTGATCCTGATCCGGTTATCCCGCAATCTTCCCAAGAGCCGTAGCTGGCGTTAATAATTCCGAGTTCTACCAGATCAAAGCTTGATGGTTTCGGATAAAAATTTCACAGCGGTAGCTCAAAGCCTAATATCTCCGATGTCAAAGGTAATAAAGCAATTACGAAAGATCCACAGCACTTATGCAGCTAAAACAAGCTCGTCGGCACGCTTCGGGCGCGAGGCGTACGTTGCCTCTGTTCCCCCACCCCAAACCCCTTGAAAATGTCCTTCGGGGACATTTTTGAAGACGCTTATACACCCGTCGGGCGGCGCTCCCTAGCACCGTACACGTTGCGCTGCGCTCTCCCTAGCACCGTACACGTCGTGCTGCGCTCCCTAGCACGGTAAGTACACGTCACGCTGAGCGCTCCGTACCAGGGTACACGTCGCGCTGCGCGCTCCCTAGCACGGTAAGTACACGTCACGCTGAGCGCTCCGTACCAGGGTACACGTCGCGCTGCGCGCTCCCTAGCACGGTAAGTACACGTCACGCTGAGC
Organism: Exephanes ischioxanthus; assembly: GCA_958510785.1. Lineage (NCBI taxonomy): Eukaryota > Metazoa > Arthropoda > Insecta > Hymenoptera > Ichneumonidae > Exephanes > Exephanes ischioxanthus. Next base: position 25,862,043 of record OY294015.1, read on the forward strand.
GCTCCGTACCAGGGTACACGTCGCGCTGCGCGCTCCCTAGCACGGTAAGTACACGTCACGCTGAGCGCTCCGTACCAGGGTACACGTCGCGCTGCGCGCTCCCTAGCAAGATACACGTGGTGCTGCGCGCTCCCTAGCACCGTACACGTCGTGCTGCGCGCTCCCTAGCACGGTAAGTACACGTCACGCTGAGCGCTCCGTACGAAGGTACACGTCGCGCTGCACGCTCCCTAGCAAGATACACGTCGCGCTGCGCGCTCCCTATCATCCCACCGATTGATGCACAATGCCAGAAAAACTGAAAAAAATCCCCAAAGTAGATCCCGCAAATAACTTCAAGTTTCACTCCTACCGCCTCAGCACTGACGAACAGAACTGGGCGGTACTTAAAGTACATAGTACTTATTTGGTACTTTAATTCCGAGACTTTACGTACAGGTGTACTTTAAATACTGTATTTAAATTACCCGAAGTACTTTAAATACTGTTTTTAAAGTCCCGGAAGTACTTCAAGTATACTACACTTAAAGTTCTTTTTCATTACTTCAATACTTTGAATTGCGTGAAATGTGAAAATCGGAGCTGGTCAAAGTGTCTCAAGGTTACATGTAATGTTAAGTAAGTAAAATATTTCTAGGTAGATTTCTCAATTATTTTGATTTGTTCTGATGTAGTATATCGCGTGACTAAAGGCCGCAGGGCTTATGCGCCCAGTTACGACCTTCTGGAATTAGTACAAAAATGAAACCGTAAAAAATGGTATATACAGCTTTTTGCCCTTGGACATTCACAAAAACATTAACATAGAAAAGAATTATTAAAATTTCAAAATTTCCATAAAATCTAAATTCATTGTTTATTGGACGAAAGCATTTAGATAAAGAATTTAACAGGCAAGAGTACCTACGCTTTAGGTTGGGCCGACAAATGGAATAGTTTTGAAACTCCACGGAAACAAAGATATTTCCACAATACACAAGAAAATGGCAACAGCTTTGTTGCAAAAACAAAAAGTTGTGTGTAAGAAAGTTAGGGCCGCAATATAAAAATGTTGTGCACAAAATGTACGTACACTAAAGACCATCGTCGAATTAACCTTAATTCGAATGATTTCTCATTTGTATGAATGTGAATAATTTTTTTTTCGTCACCTCATAAACAACTAAACACGATTTTTTTTCGGTACTTTATAAGAACTTAAAGTACTTCATGAGTACTTCAAACACATAATACTTAAAGTACCGAATACTTGACTTGAAGTATTTAGTACTTCAAGTACTTCGCCCACCTCTGCTGGCGAATCATCGCAAGGTGTCGAGAAGTGCCCCAACAATAACGTTAAAAAAAAAAAAAAAAAAAAAACTCTCCACCTCCTCACAGAATTGTCCAACATCGAAGGAAAACAATCCTCAAAGAGCATCAGAAGATTCTCGTTCAGCGATCAAAAGCCCCGGTGTCTTCTCGAGTGGCCTCGCATACATATCTAGCTCGCTCGACTCTCCGTGAAGTGTCGGCGACGACAGAGGTGAGAGGCGTCGAACGGGTAAAGGGTTTCGAGTCAAAGGAGGGGGAGAAAGAAGGACTCGGCGGGACGGGCGGGGTATTTACATTGCTAATGTATCGCCGCGGCCTAACTTCTAATTAAACAAATTCGCACAGCTCAGACCGCCGCCGACGATGCCGAGGGCGCGCGCGCGGGCGCTTCACCTCGAGTCGCTCCGGTCTCGGGGGTGTTCCCGACGATCGCTGGTAGTGGTGAGGCCTCCTCTCTAGATACGGCGATAGCGCTGAAGTTTCTTTGCTGGAAAGCGTGTCCCCCCCCCCCCCTCCCCCCCCCCCCCCCCCCGCCGGCAATGCCGATCGTTTCGTTGTGGTGGTGGCTCTGAGTGTGACGATCCTGGCGACAGTGAAGGTGCCGGAGGATGGCGGTAGCGGTGGCTGTTGGACAGAGGAGAACGATGCGGTTCGCGGACCGATGGGGGAGAGGAAAAGGGAGTCGGAGACGCGGCTTTCTGGACCGGCCGCGGTGAGGGACGCGCGGGACTCCCCTTCGCGGAGGGGTCGCTCGTTAGCGCTCTTAACGCGACTTACCGCCTGGAGCGCGAGCCTCCGGACCCCTGATTCATCGGCGAGAGAGGGAATGAATATTTATAAGAAACTGCGAAATAGTGGACGAGACACAGCCTAGCGGCCTCGCGATTTCTGGCCTCCGCCGCGCAGAGGGAGCGACCTCTCGCGCTCTTCCTGACGCGACTCGATCGCAAGAGCTTCGTTCGCTACCGTCGCGGCGACCCATCTGGCAGCTTCGTCTATGCGAGGATTTTTTTCTTTTAAGGTAAAGGTACCAATGATCGGACGGTTAAGAGCAGCCTAAGATTCCAGCAGTTATTAATTTATCAAGAACATTTTTTTTCTTGAAATAATCGAAACCAATGTCAAGCTGATAGTTTCTAGTTTCCAAAAGTCACCGGTTAATTATGAAAGGATAAATATTTTTTTAATTACGGAAGAAAGTATGAAGAGAGCCGAAATGTACCGATCGTCGGACGCGGTTTTTCGGCACGTCCCTATATTCGGACACTGCGTGTCCCAATGTTTCGGACGATCGCGGATTTCGAGAATTCTGATGTGCGAACTTTTAGTTAATATTGACTAAAAGAATTCCTTTGCGATTTATCAATTAAATCGATGAAAACAATAATATTCACGCGAAACAATAATGAAGATAAGATACGTAGAAAACTGGCCAACCTAACTTTTTCGTACTGTCCGATTATTAGGTCGCGTATGTAGTAACGCTTGTACCATTCTTCGGACACTATATCGTCGGTGTTTAACAGAATTCAACAATAGAAAATAATTTAGGTTTAAACCTTGTGTAACTTTTTTTTCTGTGCATCATATAATGTTTGCAGTTACGATTACAAGTGTCATAATGGATTTTCAATACTTCAATTCGGAATAAATCAGATCTGCATAGGAGTGTCCGAAGATTGGGACGTGTCCGAACATCGGTACCGTTACCTTATGTACTGTCTTGTTCGCGCGGGGTTCGGCGGATCAGAAGAATTGTCGGTTATGAAGCGGGTTGTTGCGCGGCGAGGTTTTTTACGACCGTGGGCTGAAAAAATGACAGTCTTTTGACTGGCATTTTTAATGAGGCTGCGGCGATGGCGACTTTTTTTTTAAAAATGCCGGTTTTCGGAAATTGGGAAAATTGAGATGTCGTGGATGTCCTCGGCATGAATAGCGCTTGCCATGATACGGAAGATTCTCTCAAACCCTGGTGAAAATATTTCTCTGGCAATTTGTGTGAAAAACTCTGTACGGACAGTTTCGGCGATTCTCAGCGATTTTCCAAGATTTTTCTCCGATTTTCTCTGCTATATGTTAAATATCTCTGCCATTTTCTCCGCACAACCTCCAGCACAATATATCAGAGAAATTCAGAGTATTTTCTGAAAAATTCTGGATACCTTTGATTTTTTTTTCTGATAACGTACGTTAAGTGAAAATACGAGTTGTCTCGAAGATTTACTCATTCTGTTACTCGGACGAACAGCAGACTTATTGAGAGAAAATGCAATTTATTTTCTGAAAAACTGCGATTTTCTCGAGTAATGTCTGTTTAGAGAATTTCAGAGAACTTATGAGTTGTCTGTAAGATCTACTCATTTCGTTACTCGAACGAACAATAGACTTTTTCAGAGAAAATACGATTCATTTTCTGAAAAACTGCGATTTTCTCGAGTAATGTATGTTTAGAGAATTTCCGAGAACTTACGAGTTGTCTTTAAGATCTACCCATTTCGTTACTCGAAAGTGCAATAGATTTTTTTTTAGAGAAAATGAGATTTATTTTCTGAAAAACTGCGATTTTCTCGAGTAATGTATGTTTAGAGAATTTCAGAGAACGTACGAGTTGTCTCTAAGATCTACTCATTTCGTTACTCGAAAGTGCAATAGATTTTTTTTTAGAGAAAATGAGATTTATTTTCTGAAAAACTGCGATTTTCTCGAGTAATGTATGTTTAGAGAATTTCCGAGAACTTACGAGTTGTCTCTAAGATCTACTCATTTCGTTACTCGAAAGTACAATAGATTTTTTTTTTAGAGAAAATGCGATTCATTTTCTGAAAAACTGCGATTTTCTCGAGTAATTTATGTTTAGAGAATTTCAGAGAACTTACGAGTTGTCTCTAAAATCTACTCATTTCGTTACTCGAAAGTACAATCGATTTTTTTTAGAGAAAATGCTATTTATTTTTTAAAACCTCCGACTTTCTCGAGTAATGTATGTTTAGAGATAAACACATTTCTGAGATTTCTCACGTGCATATCGCTAAATACAAGGTAACAAAAGAATAGCTGCAATGTACAAAAAACACTGTCGAAAATTTTAAAAATTGTGACTGCAAACATGTCAAAATCGATATCGTGCTAAAAAAAAAATCCGCCAGGTTTTTCTATATCTGAATTCTAAAATTCCCCTAACGGTGTTTTTTTTTTTTCTTGAAATTTCGATGCGGCATTAGTAAAAGACGTGCGAGATCTATTTTCTGGAGAATCAGTCCAAAAATCTCAACTACCCTAATAAACAGTTTTAATGTTTTTCGGCTCACCTTATAAAACCTGCCGTTAAAATTGATGACATAATATTCAAAAAAAAAAATGTTACATTTAAAAATTAAAATAATCATTCGAATCCTCGCGAGGCACAAATACGGTAGCAGTGGTTCAGTCTGTTTGTTCGAAACGACCCGATAGATTGAAATTATTCATAATGCGAATTCATGTCTGCATTACGTCGCGAGAATATTCATAAGCGAATTTAATCGACGGGCTCGGAACGGATGAGATTCTCGACCGGCCGGATCTCTCCCGGTCGGCAATATCTGAAAGAGGAAAATGTATAGGTTCGTGGGAGGCCCATTTGGCAATCTCGTATTTAATCGTCCTGCGAACGATCGCACCGGTCGCGATGGTACGAAAAGTACGACGAAGTACGAAACGAGCGCTGACGGCCGCGGTGAAAATGGGAATTCCCCGAGTTCGGCGTTCCGGTACGTTCGGCAAATTCGCGGAAAACGTTCGACGTGGCGATTCGAATTTAGAGACATGCTTGCGGTATAAGGCTACTTCGCCTGATGTTCCCCAATGTACTTGCCACGACATAGGAATTTTAATGTTTCATTACAAACGCCTCGTCGATCTAAAACTCCTATTCGTAGTATTCTCGTCGAGAGCCTCTCTTTTATGATACTGAGTTAGTGCGTTGTCGACAGTTTAAGAGGATTGCAATAGTAAAACATTAACTACCAACATTGTAGGCCGCATAAACTGTGCCAAACGTCTCTTGTTGTTTTTTTTTTTTTTTTTTTTCATCTTCAAGTATCGCAAAAAAGAAAGATATTCCGCCATGCATTTACACCGATCGAGGTCGGATGAACTTCATATTATTCACATTCTCAACTCTCGTTTTTATTCTCCGAGGAGGTTGTCGTGGCGCGGGACCTTCGCGACCTCGAAGATAGGAACGAGGTTGTAAACCCGAAGCGTACACGTTAACCAAGTATTCTGCAAGTAATACCGATGTAATGAAATTGAAAATGATATGGGCAATATTTTGTAAGAACGTCCCTACGTGTCACCCTCTGTAACACGCCCGTGTTCTTATCGGTGACACCTTCAATCCGTAGTATTGATGCTCTCGGTTCCTATTACTAAAAGCCCTGCCCTTATTATTGACGAATACAGCGTCAAAGAAATAATTAACTTATGTGAGTGTCCGTGAGTGTCCGCGAGTGTCCGCGAGTGTCCGCGAGTGTCCGCGAGTGTCCGCGAGTGTCCGCGAGTGTCCGCGAGTGTCCGCGAGTGTCCGCGAGTGTCCGCGAGTGTCCGCGAGTGTCCGCGAGTGTCCGCGAGTGTCCGCGAGTGTCCGCGAGTGTCCGCGAGTGTCCGCGAGTGTCCGCGAGTGTCCGCGAGTGTCCGCGAGTGTCCGCGAGTGTCCGCGAGTGTCCGTGAGTGTCCGTGAGTGTCTGAGTCCCTGTGGGCGGGTGTGAATATTTGGAAGTGCGTGTGAGTCTTTGCGATTGTTTGCGATTGTTTGCGATTGTTTGCGATTGTTTGCGATTGTTTGCGATTGTTTGCGATTGTTTGCGATTGTTTGCGATTGTTTGCGATTGTTTGCGATTGTTTGCGATTGTTTGCGATTGTTTGCGATTGTTTGCGATTGTTTGCGATTGTTTGCGATTGTTTGCGATTGTTTGCGATTGTTTGCGATTGTTTGCGATTGTTTGCGATTGTTTGCGATTGTTTGCGATTGTTTGCGATTGTTTGCGATTGTTTGCGATTGTTTGCGATTGTTTGCGATTGTTTGAGATTGTTCGCGATTGTTCGCGATTGTTTGAGATTGTTCGCGATTGTTCGCGATTGTTTGCGATTGTTTGCGATTGTTTGCGATTGTTTGCGATTGTTTGCGATTGTTTGCGATTGTTTGCGATTGTTTGCGATTGTTTGCGATTGTTTGCGATTGTTTGCGATTGTTTGCGATTGTTTGCGATTGTTTGCGATTGTTTGCGATTGTTTGCGATTGTTTGCGATTGTTTGCGATTGTTTGCGATTGTTTGCGATTGTTTGCGATTGTTTGCGATTGTTTGCGATTGTTTGCGATTGTTTGCGATTGTTTGCGATTGTTTGCGATTGTTTGAGATTGTTCGCGATTGTTCGCGATTGTTTGAGATTGTTCGCGATTGTTTGCGATTGTTTGCGATTGTTTGCGATTGTTTGCGATTGTTTGCGATTGTTTGCGATTGTTTGCGATTGTTTGCGATTGTTTGCGATTGTTTGCGATTGTTTGCGATTGTTTGCGATTGTTTGCGATTGTTTGCGATTGTTTGCGATTGTTTGCGATTGTTTGCGATTGTTTGCGATTGTTTGCGATTGTTTGCGATTGTTTGCGATTGTTTGCGATTGTTTGCGATTGTTTGCGATTGTTTGAGATTGTTCGCGATTGTTTGCGATTGTTTGAGATTGTTCGCGATTGTTTGCGATTGTTTGCGATTGTTTGCGATTGTTTGCGATTGTTTGCGATTGTTTGCGATTGTTTGCGATTGTTTGCGATTGTTTGCGATTGTTTGCGATTGTTTGCGATTGTTTGCGATTGTTTGCGATTGTTTGCGATTGTTTGCGATTGTTTGCGATTGTTTGCGATTGTTTGCGATTGTTTGCGATTGTTTGCGATTGTTGCGATTGTTTGCGATTGTTTGCGATTGTTTGCGATTGTTTGCGATTGTTTGCGATTGTTTGCGATTGTATGCAATTGTATGCGATTGTATGCAAGCGTTTGCAAGCGTTTGCAATGCCCGTGCATGCCTGTAAATGTCTGAGTATCTGTGCATCGGATGCAACATGCGTCGCTCAAATCGCTTTTTGTATATGTGCGAATCAAGTGAATCAAAGGACGAAAACCCTGTAATGTTATATATTGTAAAACCTCTTTTACACGACGTTACAACAATCACTATGGCGCTTCCAAACAACTCTTGCAGTTCTATATTTTTTATCGACAAAGAAGTTACTGTCCCAAATCGTACCGAACCGGACACAGGCGAACTTCTCTTGTTGAAAAGTTTTCCGCTTTCAAACTATATACTACAGCCACTTAACGTATACATTCCGACAAGAAGAATGTCCCGGAGAAGGGTGGGGTTTGAAATCTCACGAGCGTTTCCTGCAGACGTCGTACCAACTCCGGACTATCTCCAGAACCACTTCCGGTGCTCCAATCTGGTCTCGATTGCACCGCAACAAAACATTCTCTGTGTGTACAGCGATGTCCTACACCTGTCCGACGGCTGGAGGCAAAACGGGACGAGCCAGTTCCTTCGATAAGAGTATCGCCTAGTCGGATTGTCTTGGGCACAGTGAGTTCTTTCATGCATCGGAGTAGAAATGATGAATGCACAGAACGACGCAAATGCGCAAGTTGATCCTGGAGAACAAACCAATCTTAAAAAATCAAACTAATTTTCGAGACGCAAAAAAATAGACTCTGAACAATATGCGAAGCAAACATCTTCGAGACACTACGAGGCATGATTATTCTTTGCTTTCGCGCCGAGAAAATACACCGTTAAGCTTCCGTCGCTTGAGTTATCACGATATCACTCGTATCCATATATTACATCGAATGTGCCGCGACTCTGACGACAGTTCGGGTAAACAGTAGCAACTTTTGTGGCTCGTCACGCAACAGAGATGAGAGCGTCACACGCAATAGATACGGAACTACAAAGCGAGCCGTAGACTACCGACGCCGACGTTCTTTAATATTTACCCGAGATTTTGCCCTCGGATTACGTGCCAAGATAATTCGCGGATTGCTTAGTACCACCGAATGATCTACGATCGACTCTCCTTATGTTAAACCGACGACGTATAACTCAGTACTGTTCGGGCTCTTTGAGTACTTTAAGTACTGTTCGGGCCCTTTGAGTACAAAATACAAACTACTTTTGCGTCTACTCCATATTAGGGTTGTACGGTTAGGCCGGCCATCTATCTGGATGGGATGGATCGACGGGATGGATGGATTTTTTGACTTTGGCTTCATTTCATCTATCCATACCGTCAATTCATACGTATTGATTTTTACGAGGTATTCTAAAAAGTACTCAAACGGAGTACTTATGAATGTATTTTAAGTACAAAAAGTATTTTGTATTCTAAATACATATAGTATTTCGTATTTTAAATACATATAGTATTTCGTATTTTAAATACATATAGTATTTCGTATTTTAAATACATATAGTATTATGTATTTTGAGTATTTTCGAGTATTTTTCTCAGCTTCTGAATGTGATTTTTCGATGTTTTCGAACATTCTGAACACGTTTTCATAAAAATCTCGAAAACAATTTTTCTTCACCAGCACAAAGCTTCCTCTATGAGGAAGCAAAACAGAATTGATTGTTGTGTGATTTTAGCTTTGTCTCATCGGATGACGAATCGTAAGGATTATCATTTATAATTTTCATGGTCAGTGATCAATGGGGAGAAATAAATGAGGGTTTAAATTGAAGCAAAAATAAAAAAAAATTAAATAACCTACCCGTCGGAGGCGCTCCAAAGTGGTCAAATTGTTGTTCTATGTTGTGTCAATTTCGGCTCAAGTTTTCGCTGTCTGAAAGTCTCGGGTTCGATATTTTAACCGTTCCCGTATTTGAAGCCGTAGCCATAGCTACCAACTCCCATAATTTAATTTCCGTACGACCCTACAAGACTGAGACCCAGACTGAGATTGAGACTGAGATTAAGCCTGAACTATCGGCGAAAGCGGGGACTAAAGGTGAAATCAAAATATGGGAACGCCGCCGGTCCCGACTACGTAAATTATGGGGTTCTCCACCAAATATGAAATGCAGTTCCGATATCCAATTTAATCAAGCTAGAAACGCCGAAATTTCGGATAAATGCCCATTTACGTGTTACCATTTCCATGAAGAGCCAGATCGTTACATAAAGTATAAAATAATAAGAAAAACTAAAATTTAGGTAGAAAAAAAAAATAACGAAGACCGACTGAAAAATGAGTAGCCTAACAACCATAAAAATTGTAGAACAAAATTAAAAATTGTGCGCCAGGTAATCGAAAATAAGTTGAATCACATGAGTCCAATACTGGTAAACGAATTTACACATATATGTGTATATTTCACATAGTAATTATGTAGTAAGAAAAATTGGAAAAATTACCATCTTTCTCTTTCTATATTTTACTCAAAAATAAAATAAGAAGAAAATACTCGGTGCAGGCGTGCGCTCAAAATAATCGGAGTCCATCGTATCGAAAGAAAGAACACACCAAGTAATTTTGATCTTGTTTTGTTTTTAAGTAAAATATAGGAAGTGAAAAAAGGTTTATGTTTTTTCTTATATTTTTTGACTATTTAATTACTATAAGAAATTTATACATGTTTACCACTACTTGGCTCATGTAATGTAACTTGTTATTGATATATATATATTTTTTTATTTTACTTCGATGAACACTTTCTTTGGAACAGAAAACTAATTTTAAGTACTTTGCGCACAATTTTTCCTTCATGAAAAAAAGCATATTTTTTGATCGATCGAATAAAAATATTCATATACATACTTCATAATGAAAACTTCATATTATGAATTACACATTCTCACAAAAATTAAATATCTAAAAAACATTTTTTTATATTCGTATATATATTTTTCCACATATACGTTTTTTTTCGTTTAGCATTTAAAGAATCTCTACGACATAAATAAATGTAAGTATCGAAACAAAAAAAAAGTAGACGAATGGGGCATCGAAAAAGTGGCGAAATTTCGCGGTGAAATCTTCAATTTGTAGACCGTCCGGCAAGGCAGAAGATGCGTTGCATCCCGAGATATAAGAGCATTGTAAAGTTTTGACTAATGGGGTTGGCCGCACGATAAAATAACTTGTTTGTAAGCGTTTATCATTTTCTTTACGTCTGACTGCATTTTCTTTTCTCCCGCACAGAAATCAAACATATGGAAAAATACATACTCGAAATATATTCAATTTGGCATTATTATATGATTAATATATTAAACATATAAACTGCTATATATTTTAATACATTTGCAGAAATTCAATTTTTTTTCGGCGAAACTATATATACCCATCCTATAACATATATATTTATACATGATTTTCGACATGTGGGTTTCCATTATGTACATACAATATTCCGAATCCATAATTCCCCCTAACAAAAATTATATGCAAAAACATATTTTTCATATAGTAAACATTTTTATGAAAAATATTATATTGTATATAACTCATATATTTTCAAATATATGCGACGGATATATCAGCGCAAATATTTTTTTAAATATTATTTTCGCCGTTATAAAAAATACATAACGTGTAAAATATATTGTATGTATACGTTATATTTTTTGCGAGAATTCATATTCACACTATTAAGTATAAATTCTCAGAAAAAATTAAGTATCTAAAAAATATTTTTTTATATCCGTATATATTTTTCCACTTATAGGTTTTTTTCGTTTAGCATTTAAAGAAGCTCTACGACATAATTAAACGTAGGTATCGAAACAACCAAAGAAGGTGAACGAATGAGGCAATGAAAAAGTGGCGAAATTTCGCGGTGAAATCTTTAATTTGTAGACCGTCCGGGAAGTCAGAAGATGCGTTGCATCCCGAGATATAAGAGCATTGTAAAGTTTTGAATAATGGGGTTGGCTTCGCGATAGAATGACGTGTTTATAAGCGTCTCGCGCGCGCGCGCGCGCCTCACATCTCGTCGTGTAGCGAGCGTGTGGGTGCAGCGCGCGGCGCTCAGCACAGCGCGAGCGGCACTTTGTGGGCTCGTAAAACAGCGCGCGGCCCTGTAAATCTGTGCCCGAGTGTGGCAGCCTTGACAGATTCTCTCGCCCCTTTGCGCGCCCCGCTGTCCCTTTCCCGGTCGACCACCGTCTCACCCGCGCCCTCCTTCCTCTTCCTCCTCCTCCTCTCATTCTCTTTATCGGCACCTTGCTCGTACCTGAGTACCAATCTCGTGTGTGCGCCGCGCACTCGAACCCCCTCGACTCAACTCACATTCGAAAAACGCTCCTCTCTTGTACATCCTCTACCGGTGGCATGTTTAATGAACCCGAGATCCAAGGCAATTGGCACTTGTTTCTCGCATTTAAACAACTCATTCCCGCGTTTCAACAGTTATTTGTACGTGTTGGCCACCAGTCGGAGAAAATCTCGACATCCTGGAAATGCGAAGGCGTAGAAGTTAGCAACGTTGCTCCAACGAAATTATTGACAGCTGTCACGTTTCGCAGAAAGTTGCTTTCTTAGCGAGCCGAAAATACAATATAATTTATCTATAATAATTGGCACTTGTTTCTAGCATTTAAACAACTCATTCCCGCGATTCAACAGTTATTTGTACGTGTTGGCCACCAGTCGGAGAAAATCTCGACATCCTGGAAATGCGAAGGCGTAGAAGTTAGCAACGTTGCTCCAACGAAATTATTGACAGCTGTCACGTTTCGCAGAAAGTTGCTTTCTTAGCGAGCCGAAAATACAATATAATTTATTTATAATAATTGGCACTTATTTCTAGCATTTGAACAACTCATTCCCGCGATTCAACAGTTATTTGTACGTGTTGGCCACCAGTCGGAGAAAATCTGGACATCCTGGAAATACGAAGGCGTAGAAGTTAGCAACGTTGCTCCAACGAAATTATTGACAGCTGTCACGTTTCGCAGAAAGTTGCTTTCTTAGCGAGCCGAAAATACAATATTATGTATGGTAACAATATAATGTATTTATAATAATTATAATTGTACATAATAATAATTATTATAATTGTACATAATAATAATTATTATAATTGTACATAATAATAATTATTATAATTGTACATAATAATAATTATTATAATTGTACATAATAATAATTATTATAATTGTACATAATAATAATTATTATAATTGATATAATAATAATGCAATATCATAGAATAGATTTATTAAAATCGTCCCGGAAAATAAACTATTTGTGAGAAGTGACAGCTGTCAATGATACCACTGGGGTAGCGCTGCCAACTTCCATGCCGTGAAATCGGAGGGAATTAAGGTAGCTATGTCGCTTTGGGCTCGTTTCGCGTAATTTCGAGAAAAAGAAGAGAAGATTGCAAGTACTTCTCGATGGTATAAAAATTAGAATTGAAACAACGATTTTTTTCTTCGGCAGCCGGCAAGCGAATTTTGCTTGAGTCATTGATATTTTTTTTCAGTGTACTTGTGCGAAAAAGCTTTGGTTTACTCGTATGATTGCAACGCCCACCTTCGGCTCGTGCTGCAAACTCACACGCGTCAAAAAACATTTTTTCGCACTAGTATCGTAATATACTATTATTTACCTCCCTGACAACGTTAGTTCTATTTTTTTTTGTTTCCCTTTTTTTACACATTACAATGTGTAAACAAGTCCTTCAGCCTGGTTGTTCCCGATGCATTGAGCGTGGCGCTTTACAATTTGACCAACGATTCGAATTTCTTATTATTAGTTGAAAATAAATAGATAAATAGATAATATTGCCTGTGTATGTACACTGAGAGAAGGATCTAGTAAAAATGACAATATCGCTTGACAGCTTTTACCATAGCACATAGTAGTAGGGCACTAGGGCGCCACCCATGGTAGGAAGTACCGGATTTGTAAGAATTTTTCTTAGATATTATGGTAAAAATTCTTGGATGATCTGAGACTCATCCAGTATTCTGTCATAGGTGGCGCTCTGGCGCCCTACTACTATGTGCTATGGTAATTTTTCTTAGTACTGTAATAAATATAATAATAAATATAATAATAAATATAATAATAAATATAATAATAAATATAATAATAAATATAATAATTTTCACTAGATGTACGTGTAAGGCGCAAGTTATGCGGTTTTCACATTTTTAAATGCTGATCTTCTGGGAATTAAATAATGGTCAAGAAAATCAGGATATAATAATGAAATCTTTCAAGTTGTCAGAAATATAAGTGACGATACAGAAAAATTAAATCTACGCCTACGAGGCAGCGAAATTCAAAGAATCATTTTCATTTTTTCACGCGCTAGGAATTCTTAATCGATCGAACTACAGTGTTGAACATGTAATCGGTAACGACGAAAAAGGAGCGATACGTCTGATCCTACATCAATTTTCTAAGATACAATAGGCGCCGAATATTTTAATTACAAATAAATTAAAAAATAATTAAAAAATAATTAAAAAATAATTAAAAAATAATTAAAAAATAATTAAAAAATAATTAAAAAATAATTAAAAAATAATTAAAAAATAATTAAAAAATAATTAAAAAATAATTAAAAAATAATTAAAAAATAATTAAAAAATAATTAAAAAATAATTAAAAAATAATTTAAAAATAATTAAAAATTAATAACAAATTATAAATTTCTATAAATTTGCAATTCATTTTTTTTTAGCATAAGCAGACTCGGTATTCACATCCGTAGAACTGACCGTGATCTACCGAGGGATTAACGACCGATTGCCCGACCGCTATTTTTCCATCGCTCCTTTCGCACAGCGATTCTAATCGAATCCCTCGAGATACTCGCAATTAGTAGAGCACATTGATAACATTTTATTCCGATTCGATAGCGGTGTAAATCATAGTGCACTGGCAAAAAAAAAAAAAAAAAAAAAAAAAAATGCCCACTTGGATAATCATAGAGTCAAAGCGCTCGCGTGTATCGTTACACTTGCGAGCGAGACCGGACTCTAAGTACAATTTCATGTGTTTCGCCGATAGTTTAAGTAGAGAAAGATAAACGAAGGGAAAGATGAGGGTACACATGGGGCACGAATCCGGGCGCGTTGTATGTACGTAGGTGATGTTGTGTACAACACAGTCGCAGAAGGGCAGAGAAGAAGAGACGAGAGCGCGTTACCGGTCCGCTGGTTGCAGTGAGCAGTGTGTATTCGCGATTGGTAGAAATAAAGCAAGGAAGAGTGGAAACACGAGAGGGTCCGGCGCGCGGTACAGCAGGCGGCTGGCCCGATGCATGCGTCGATGCGCCATAACTTATTCTTCATCCTTCCTAGCCCATATTTCTTAATCCGCATCTCCTCTCCGTTCCTTTCGTTTGCGTTTGCGTTTGCGTTTCGTTCCTTCGTCTATCTATCTTGCCCCCCCCCCCCCCCTCTCTCTCTCCCGTTCTCTCATTCTATCGGACCGTTTCTCGAAGGACCTAATTCAATGGAAACACACGGAATAAGTAATGAAGAGGGAGAGCGTACCTGAATAAAGGATTCCAGAGTGTAGTACGTGCGCCGCTACGTCTCTCGGAACGATGTCGTCCCATAAACATTGGCATTTTATTTCCACGTGGATCCCTTCGCCTTCTTTTTCCTCGTCTTTGCCTTCCTCTCCTCTTTCTTCTTCTCACCGGGCCCCGGAGCGCGAACGCAATCTCTCATTGTCGGATGAAGTACGACGGTCTGTAACACCGTTCCCTTCGTCTCGCCATCTCCTCGTCTCCCGGCTCATTCGAATTGATTGCCATTTTTTTTTTTTAAGTTTAAGGGACAAGCACGCGATACGAAGAATCTCCGATCGTTCACTATCAATCTTATCTCGTTCAATTATTGGAGTTGATGTTGAAAATACAAAATATAAATAGAGGTATCCACAATATGAACAGGTACTGTGTGTGTCCTTGGACAGTCATACCCGTAATGGGGCAGATAATGGGGCAGATAATGGGGCAGATAATAGGGCAGATAGTAGGGCAGATAGTAGGGCAGATAGTAGGGCAGATAGTAGGGCAGATAGTAGGGCAGATAATCGGTCAGATAATCGGTCAGATAATCGGTCAGATAATAGGGTAGATAGTAGGGTAGATAGTAGGGTAGATAGTAGGGTAGATAGTAGGGTAGATAGTAGGGCAGATAGTAGGGCAGATAGTAGGGCAGATAGTAGGGCAGATAATCGGTCAGATAGTAAGTCAGATAATAGGGTAGATAGTAGGGTAGATAGTAGGGTAAATAGTAGGGCAGATAATAGGGCAGACACTAGGGTAGATAATCGGTCAGATAGTAGGGTATATAGTAGGGTATATAGTAGGGTATATAGTAGGGTATATAGTAGGGTATATAGTAGGGTATATAGTAGGGTATATAGTAGGGTATATAGAAGGGTATATAGTAGGGTATATAGTAGGGTATATAGTAGGGTATATAGTAGGGTATATAGTAGGGTATATAGTAGGGTATATAGTAGGGTATATAGTAGGGTATATAGTAGGGTATATAGTAGGGTATATAGTAGGGTAGATATTAGGGTAGATATTGGGGCAGATATTGGGGCAGATATTGGGGCAGATATTGGGGCAGATATTAGGGCAGATATTAGGGCAGATATTAGGGCAGATAGTAGGGCAGATAGTAGGGCAGATATTAGGGCAGATAGTAGGGCAGATAACAGGGCAGATAACAGGGCAGATAACAGGGCAGATAATAGGGCAGATAATAGGGCAGATAATAGGGCAGATAATAGGGCAGATAATAGGGTAGATAATAGGGCAGATACTACAGCAGACAGTAGGGCAGATACTAGAGCAGACAGTAGGGAAGATAATAGGGCGGATAATAGGGCAGATAATAGGGCAGATAATAGGGCAGATAATAGGGCAGATAATAGGGCAGATAATAGGGCAGATAATAGGGCAGATAATAGGGCAGATAATAGGGCAGATAATAGGGCAGATAATAGGGCAGATAATAGGGCAGATAATAGGGCAGATTATAGGGCAGATAATAGAGCAGATAATATGGCAGATAATAGGGCAGATAGTAGGGCAGATAATCGCGCAGATAATCGCGCAGGCGCACACAATTCAAACAGATGCTGACACAGAAATTCACCCAGTATTCACACGAAGACCAGACTTGAGCAGGCGTGTAAGTCAAAAAGTGCCGCCAGGAGTTCCATAAGAGATGGCAACATTAACGTCGGTAGATGCATTCTCACAATATACGTAATATCGAGGTGAAGTAGTCATTCGTAGACTTGTGAAACAAATCGTGCACACGACGAGACGACGACAACGGGAGAGAGAGATACTCTCGCTACGAGACCGTGGACTTTGTAAAACGAGACGATAGGTCACGGGGGTTACATGGGCTCCTATATGGGGACGTTAGTTTTCTGTTCCTCTTGGTCTCTCGGTGCACGACCGGCACTAGGCATAAGGCAGTAGTACCGAGTAGTTACAGACAATTGGAGACAACGTCGATATCCTCCACAGGCCCACTGGCGTCTCCTTACGAATTGCAAACAGATACGTCCCATGTTGCTAATACGTTATACCTCAGTCACTGTATATATATATATATACACTTGCATAGACATGTATATATATATACTATACTCAATAATTGATACAACCAGCCGCAATATCGTGTAACTAAACTTTAATGGCATAAAACTTTTTTTGTTATTTTGCAACGGTAGCTACACGAGAATGCTCGATCCGGTTTTTTTTTATAAACTATTTCGATATCGGTGTCATACGAGATTGTGGAGCCATGATATGTATCGATCTCTCCGCTAGGAACCTATCCTCCATCTGTCCGCCACCGTTAACATGACGCAAACTTTTATTTATTTATTTATATCCACAGGAATGCGCTTTATTACGATAATAACTATCAAGCTTAAGGAAATATCATAAGTATGAAAAATTAAGGCGGTCCTAAAAAGAGAGTCGGTGAATAATCACTGCAAGTTAAATCTGCACGACAAAAGTTCGACGAGTTTTGTCCAAAGTAGTCAGACAGGCTTCTTTCTATTTGACAAAATTAATTTTTAATGTTGAAGCCAACACCTGACGCGGCCTCGGTCTGCGGGCTGCCAGGGTTCCAGTTTGACGATACGGGGAAGTTTGCCTATTTCACTCGAAACTTAATTTGGGCGCCAATTAGTTTTAACAAAACTACACATTAAAAAAGATTTGTACATTTAACAAACCTTTTTTGTCTACAAACTTCCACAATTATTTTGTTGTTAATTTCGGCAAAAGCATTTGTAAAATTGACAGACATGTTTGTGAAGTGGACAAGACTTTTTTGTAAAATTAACATGAAAAGAATTGTGGACGTTTGTGGACAAGAAACGTCAGTATCTATTTTAATGTGTAATAAACTACTATTGACAATATCATATTAGCCGCTCGACTAACGCTCATTAATGTTATCGTCTTCCTTACTCTGCACAGATATTACATTAATTATGAGACAATCACAGGGGAGTTCGATTGGAATTTCCGAGGAATTTGAGAGAATTTGCAATATTCCATAGACCAGACGGAAAGATACATAGGCGAAATATAAATATGTTTATTTGACTCACGTGAAGTTTTATTAACTGGCGAATCACACAAATCACTTGACAATTTACAGTTTTTACTTGACGAAATAAGTTAATACAGAACGTGTTACGAGTTCGATAATCAATTTAACAAAAAATATAACTTTTCGAGACTCCTCGAGGGCTGACTTGACTTGACGATCCATCCATCCATCCATCCATCCGAATTGATTTTTAAGAGGTACTTTAAGAAGAACTTAAACGAAATACATATAAATGTACACGGAGAAAAAAGATTAGTAATAATCCGGGACCAAACACGAAAAGTTATTGATATTTTGGTAATAATTTTGTTTATTCCAGTAACGTGAGGATCATTCGTAGAATCAGTGCGATATGCAGTGAAATATTCTGGTGTAAGCCGGAATATTTATTGCCGTGACTAGTAATAATTGCCAATCGGTAAAACTTACTGTGTATATCAGTAAAAATTACTGGTATACCTGTAAATTTTAGTGTTTACATGATGACAAAGTAGTGGGCATGTATATACTTATTTCGCCTCACACTGCCCGTCCGTGGTCCGAGTTGCATCTTCCCCCTGCCGTTTTCTATTCGTCGCGTCTTAGAGAACCACGTGGTACTCACGTAGAGCAGATAAACCGAGCATCGAAGCGAAACCTTTATTATTTAATGACATGGAAGTTAGCAACGTTGCTCCAATGATATAATTGACAGATGTCACTTTTCTCAAATAGTTTATTTTACGACGAAAAAATGTTTAAAAAATTATTCTGTTATATTATATTTTTATTATATATATAATTATAATTATTATAAATATATTTACATTGTTATATTAATATATGACATTACATTATATTTTCGGTTCGCAAGGAAAGCAATTTTCTGCGAAACATGACAACTGTCAATAATTTCGCTGGAGTAACGTTGCTAACTTCTATGCCTTTATTATTTATTTAATATTATTATTATTATATATAATGATACCGAAGATGAATGATCCTGTAAAAAAAATTTAATCGCCCATGTATTCGCTCTTAAAAATTCCGGTGTCATTTCAGTATTTTATTTGTAAATTTAAACAGTAAAAATCCCTGTGTTTTCTTCACGGGGCGTACCATTAATGGGAATTCCAGTACATTGTACTGGAAATTGGATGACTTATTAGTATTTATTTTTCTCCGTGTACTTTAAGTACAAAAAGTATTTTGTATTTTGAGTATTTTCCAGTATTTTTCCCGGCTCTGTTTATGACGGACCATAATGGTCATTATAAACAACGCGATAAACAATGCGAATTGATTTATAACAGAATTTGTTGTACACGTTTAAGCTTTGAAAAAGGGAATAACTTGCAACCGTGCGTAAGTTCTTCAGCTTTGTAATAATCAAAATTCTTCATTCAATGAGTACAATTTATGTGCTCAGTTTCATTGTAATCGGAATTTCGTCACGGTACTCGTTGCCCTATTAATGCGCGCTATTCGCGCAGCCCTAGTTTCAACATAAACACACAATACTCTTAACTAGGGCTGTACAGTTGAGCCGGCTTGGCCGGCTGAAAAATCTTATCCGGCTAATTGACATTATAATTTGTCCGGCTAAGCCGTCTTAGCCGGCTAACATGGTTTGGCCAGCTAAAAATTAGCCGCGGCTTAGCCGGCTAAGATCGTTTGGCCGGCTAAAAATTAGCCGCAGTTTAGCCGGCTATTAATTTTTATTGTGAATTACGAGGAAATTAATGAAATTAATGAGACATTTATCTTTGGCACATTACTTGTTGAATATTATTTATTTCTGTACTATCAGTAGATTCGACTACGTTTGAGATCTTTAAAATCTTATTGCCACGATCTAATTTTTATTGCCAACATTAATAAAAATTAATAGCCGGCTAAACTGCGGCTAATTTTTAGCCAGCCAAACGAACTTAGCCGGCTAAGCCGCGGCTAATCTTTAGCCGGCCAAAGCATCTGAGCCGGCTAAGACAGCTGAGCTGGCCAAACTATAATGTCCATTAGCCGGATAAGATTTTTTAGCCGGCCAAGACGGCTCAACTGTGCAGCCCTACTCTTAACACCTCCAACTTTAAGAATATCGAAAACAAAAAGAGAAAGTAAATAAATTCCACTCACTTACCAGCACTCAAATGTGCTGAGAAAATACAAATTAATGGAAATTTTAAATAGTGTTGAAAGAAAAAAATCCGAAGTAAAACCGTTCGAACAATAATCAACCCCATAGTGGCACACCGACCCGACGCGTCAAATTCTCGACGAAACATTTGCGATCGATTCACCTCCTGCGTTTAACTCTTCGAGCCAGCGTGGAGGGATCGACGCCAACACAAATATTTGACGAGTTACCGCCGGATGTTCCAGAGCTATTTATTTACAACACTGCCATCGCCGCTGCGTCTCTGTTTCCACTTGAATATCGCTGAAGCCGTTTTTCGCCTCTCGCCAACTCTCGATTTAACACTCTCAACGCGATTGATACAGTAATAAATGAAAAGTTATTTGGAAGTAACGATCCACGCGCGCGTGAAGCCGTCATTTTTACATCCGAAAACGCGCTCCTCGTCGCTGCGGCTTCGCACGTTGCTTATGCTAACGTGCTTTACGGTGTTATGCTAACCCGGAACGAATGCCCGCCGACGAGGAGTTTCCCCGACAGCGCCGGCTGAAACTTTTCGTTTGTCATTGTCGGGGCAAATTTAATTTCCAATTTTTTTTTCTCGCAATGAAGTTACACGGCTCATGTAGAATAATTCTGTGTACAATGAGAGAAAAATCGGGGATGGAGCGAACACACATGAGAGGTTGACCCGAACAAATATGGTTGGCTCAATGACGATTTAGGTGGCTTAACCACCGAGAGGTTGAGTTAACAGCATGAGGTTGGCTCAACCTCTCGGTTAGGTTAAGTACGACGAAACTCATGGTGAACTTGAATCCATAGATCTCATCGAGGCTGAGCCATCCTCAGTGAGGTTTGTTGATTAAAATTGAGGTCGACTCAACCTCATTGAGGTCGATTAATTCAAGTTCACCATCAGTTTCGCCGTATTTAACCTCACCCTGAGGTTGAGTGAAGTTTATGTCGTTAACCTCACCCTGAGGTCCAGTCAAGCTTATGTCGTTAACCTCACCCTGAGGTTAAGTCAAGCTTATGTCGTTAACCTCACGCTGAGGTTGAGTCAAGCTTATGTCGTTAACCTCACCCTGAGGCTGAGACAAGCTTATGTCGTTAACCTCACCCTGAGGTTGAGTCAAACTTATGTCGTTAACCTCACCCTGAGGTTGAGTCAAGCTTATGTCGTTAACCTCACCCTGAGCAACCCTGACTCAACAGTCAAGCTTATGTCGTTAACCTCACCCTGAGGCTGAGACAAACTTATGTCGTTAACCTCACCCTGAGGTTGAGTCAAGCTTATGTCGTTAACCTGACCCTGAGGTTGGGTCAAGTTTATGTCGTTAAACTCACCCTGAGGTTGTGTCAAGCTTA
Organism: Exephanes ischioxanthus; assembly: GCA_958510785.1. NCBI lineage: Eukaryota > Metazoa > Arthropoda > Insecta > Hymenoptera > Ichneumonidae > Exephanes > Exephanes ischioxanthus. The sequence goes on from OY294015.1 coordinate 25,883,503, forward strand.
TGTCGTTAACCTCACCCTGAAGTTGAGTCAAGCTTATGTCGTTAAACTCACCCTGAGGTTGCATCAAGCTTATGTCGTTAACCTTACCCTGAAGTTGAGTCAAGCTTATGTCGTTCAACGGGGATCGAGAATGAAGTAAATGTGAGTTCAATTCCACTGAATATTGGATAGTGTGAAACAACATACTTTTTAATAGTATGTTTATTTCTTCTGATTCGCGATCCTCTAGAATCTTGAAGTAAAAATACCAAATCACTTTGGTATTTTTACTTCGTTTCAGCACAGCAATATTTTGATACATGTATTTATGTATCCAGAAATAGTGTCTTGGGCTTGTTCAAAATAAACAATTTGAATCTAGCAGCAAGTATGATTTGACTGAATTATCTGTTCAAGTAAATCAAACGAATGTTCTGTCAAATTAAGATGTATGTAACTACGAACATACTCATTATTCCGTTATTTTGTATATTTATAATTTTTTCTATTTACAAACTTGTCTATGAAATTTAGTTGATCTAACATAATTTGCGATTGAATCAGAGTTAATATGTTAACGTAATTATTTAGTTGTTTCAAATAAACTGCATTTATCGATTGGACCAAAGTATATTTGAACGAACTGAAATACGTTTGGACTAAACCAAATTAACTTAACCAAATATATGTAGTCGGTTTCACTGAACCATTTTCTGAGTGTAGTCAAAAAATCAGCATTGCATCCCATTAAAACAAATGCTTCAAAAAATCTGAAAAAAAATGACAAAAATCTCCTCAACGTGGATAAACGCGTGCCAGAGTCCCGAGGTGGTCCAACGAACGAGGTCCACGGGTCTCTAATTTTTTTCGTGACCAACCCGCCTATATCGTAAGGTAAATTCAGAAATCGTGTCTTGGGCTTGTTCAAAATAAACAATTTAAATCTAGCAGCAAGTGTGATTTGACTGAATTATCTGTTCAAGTAAATCAAACGAATGTTCTGTCAAAATAAGATGTATGTAACTACGAACATACTCATTATTCCGTTATTTTGTATATTTATAATTTTTTCTATTTACAAACTTGTCTATGAAATTTAGTTGATCTAACATAATTTGCGATTGGATCAGAGTTAATATGTTAACGTAATTATTTAGTTGTTTCAAATAAACTGCATTTATCGATTGGACCAAAGTATATTTGAACGAACTGAAATACGTTTGAACGAAACCAAATTAACTTAACTAAATATACGTAGTTGGTTTCACTGAACCATTTTCTGAGTGTAGTAAAAAAATCAGCATTGCATCCCATTAAAACAAATGCATCAAAAAATCTGAAAAAAAATGACAAAAATCTCCTCAACGTGGATAAACGCGTGCCAGAGTCCCGAGGTGGTCCAGCGGACGAGGTCCACGGGTCTTTAATTTTTTTCGTGACCAACCCTCCTATATCGTAAGGTAAATTCAGAAATAGTGTCTTGGGCTTGTTCAAAATAAACAATTTAAATCTAGCAGCAAGTGTTATTTGACTGAATTATCTGTTCAAGTAAATCAAACGAATGTTCTGTCAAATTAAGATGTATGTAACTACGAACATACTCATTATTCCGTGATTTTGTATATTTATAATTTTTTTTATTTACAAGATTGTCTATGAAATTTAGTTGATCTAACATAATTTGTGATTGAATCAGAGTTAATATGTTAACGTAATTGGTTAGTTGTTTCAAATAAACTGCATTTATCGATTGGACCAAAGTGTATTTGACCGAACTGAAATACGTTTGGACTAAACCAAATTAACTTAACCAAATATATGTAGTTGGTTTCGCTGAACCATTTTCTGAGTGTAGTCAAAAAATCAGCATTGCATCCCATTAAAACAAATGCTTCAAAAAATCTGAAAAAAAATGACAAAAATCTCCTCAACGTGGATAAACGCGTGCCAGAGTCCCGAGGTGGTCCAACGAACGTGGTCCACGGGTCTCTAATTTTTTTTCGTGACCAACCCTCCTATATCGTAAAGTAAATTCAGAAATCGTGTCTTGGGCTTGTTCAAAATAAACAATTTAAATCTAGCAGCAAGTGTTATTTGACTGAATTATCTGTTCAAGTAAATCAAACGAATGTTCTGTCAAATTAAGATGTATGTAACTACGAACATACTCATTATTCCGTCATTTTGTATATTTATAATTTTTTTTATTTACAAGATTGTCTATGAAATTTAGTTGATCTAACATAATTTGTGATTGAATCAGAGTTAATATGTTAACGTAATTATTTAGTTGTTTCAAATAAACTGCATTTATCGATTGGACCAAAATGTATTCGACCGAACTGAAATACGTTTGAACGAAACCAAATTAACTTAACCAAATATATGTAGTTGGTTTCACTGAACCATTTTCTGAGTGTAGTCAAAAAATCAGCATTGCATCCCATTAAAACAAATGCATCAAAAAATCTGAAAAAAAATGACAAAAATCTTCTCAACGTGGATAAACGCGTGCCAGAGTCCCGAGGTGGTCCACGGGTCTCTAATTTTTTTTCGTGACCAACCCTCCTATATCGTAAGGTAAATTCCGAAGTATTTATATCGCTGATTTAATGCCATTCGTTTCGGTTCGTTTCTTTCGATACCGATCTGACATTGAACCGAGCGCCGCGGACCTTCGCGTGCGAATCCCCGCGCACTTGTGTATTTACGAACCCACACGCATTGGCAAATCTCTGTAGGGAAGACACATGTCTCACTCTATTTACGGATAATCATCCGCCATCTCTATTCCTCTTTATCTTTCTCATTCTTGAGGGAGAGGGTCGGGGCCGATATCATTGCCGGATACCGGATCCAATGGTGTGCGCTAATCTCGGGTTATATATACTTCGGCCAACGTCTCCTGCATATACCTGGCGAGCGTATTTATGTGTACGTTCTGGTGGCCAGCGGCGATTTCTCGATACTTTACACGGCCTGACAACGGGCGTATACGGGTTACGAGATTAAACTGGAATTGAAGAGAAGAAAATATTCCCGATGGAAGATCTTCATTTATCGGTGGACGCACGCTCGGAGGATGCTGCGCCGAGGCCGAGAAGGGAGGACGAGATCTCGCAGGATCAAAGACGACGACTGCGTCCGGGCTGAACACCCACCGACCAGATCAACCCATACACGTGCGTGCCCCCGACTCGACAGTGTCCATGCGCCGCAACAATCTTTCGATGTAATACGTAGGTATTATATCCAGCTGGATCTCCCACGCGTTTAGTGCGAGCGACCGATATCTTCATCATCCGCTCTCTATCTTCGTGCCATTTTGTTTTTTCGCCCGGCCGGCGGGAATGATGTTTGAATATCGTGTTTCCTCAGTTACACTGGAAACTGAATGTTCAACCGGCTAATCGAGGGTATCGCGGGTCGAAGGACTTTTGTGCGAAAAGATTTTTGGACTTCCGAGAAAGATCTGAGGTGCTCCCATTAGTGGCCGCTTTAAAAGCGTCACAGTCGTACAGGAGTTTGAGTAAAATGATCGAAAGTGTTTTTAAAAGGTGTTACAGTTCTATTGGCAATCCCTAGTAGAAATTTGAAAGCACGAGATTGCTTCTTGATGACTTCTTATCAGTGCCTCATCAGCCCACGTACGAATATCAGAATGGCACAGTTCTGGCCTAGTACTGGTGCCGGAGCTACCAGTACTGGCAGACAATCAAGGCCCAGCACAAATCCAATGCAGAATCAGTACTGGGCCGATATTGAAATGATCACACCTGCCCAGTGCTGGCTGTCGGCGTCAAGCCAGTACTGCGTGCCAATGTTCAGCCACTGTTCAAAAACGATAATAACAAACATTAAAAATGAATGTTTTTATCGTCTGCCTGTTTTTGTTTAATGCATTTCTCCGATCGTGGTTTACTGTATTGTTGTTATTTTACGCTTATATGCTGGAAATCTCGGAATAAATTTTTCGACCGGTGATGGGATTCGAACCTGCGACCCTACGATTACTAGTCCTAGATCTTACCTACTTGGCTATGCTAATGTTGAAGAACAACTTTTCGAAACTTGTACATCAGTTGAGTAAACGCTTGCATATATATTGTCACACTAACTTCATACGATCGAAATGCTATAAAATACATCAATATTTATTCTTCAGTCACTGAGTTCTATATAAAATTTATTTGTAATTTATCTTTTTCATACTTTGATATTATTGAGAAAGCGTTCGTTGAACTCTGGCAACCAGTACATGCCCAGTACTACGACGGACATAAAATTTGATCTAAAAAGGGATTTTATCTAATACGGTCTATCAGCGATGGCCAACTCTTGGTGAAGTTGTTCATCAGCACTTGGCCCTGGTCGTTGAACAAGACTTGGCAACAAGGGCTCTTCTAGTATTGGGGCCGTATTGCCAGCTCGGGACTTTGTCCAGTACTGGCAATCAAGATTGGCCCATTATTGGTGAAGTTTGTCATCTGTACGGGAACAGAGCCGGCAATTAAGACTCAGCAACTGTAACTGTCCCAGTTCTGGGACATATTAGCAGCTCTGGACTTGGCCCCTTACTGGCAAGCTGCATAGGCCCATTACTGATAATGTTGTTTCCCAATACTGTCCGAGAATTGGCAAACGAGACTTGGCAATCGGGCCTATCCCAGTTCTGGGCCGTTTTTATAACTCCGGCACCGTACAGATATTCGCACATGGGAGGTCTTTTCTGAACCTTATCAGACCCTGATGTAACGCTGTACCATTTCTATCAGGGTATTGACGAGAATATGAAAAAGTGTCCTGAAAGAAAGTGTTATGGTCGCATTGGAAATTTAGTACAATTACCAAAAAAGTATCCCCGAGAAGTGTTACTTGCCGGCAAGACATTGAAAAAAAATGACAACTGAGTAAATTTCCCGCCCAATCCTCGAACTACTGTACATATTTTCGCCTACGATTCTTCGTGAGTAAACGCGGTCGACGTCGACTCTTTTACCTGCATCTTTCACATCACCGTCCAATTACAAATACAAACAAAAATTTTCACATAACTTTCTAATTAGACAGCTGTAAACATTTTTGAAAAAAAATACAGTTCTTTAAATGGTTGAGAATTTGTTTGGCTACGTGGTAATAGCAATAGCATTATGAAATGTAAATAATCTGTGAAATGTACCAGCATCCATACCGTCTAATATATTGTCAATAAATACCTTTACTACTACTACTAATTCTCTTCCCAAAACAACTATGCCACGTCACCTGGAAAAATTTCTGTGTCCCGGCTAACGAAACTACAAAAGATTTCGGCGTGCCGGGCCAGTAATTCGCACCGGACACTTGCCCACGAACCATCCTCCTCACCGCGATGAGCACGGAAAGCGTCCAGTAAAATTCTCGGAAGTCCTTAGTGTGTCCTTACCGAACTCGATCGATACGGTACACCCCGTTCTCCCGCGGTGTTCGCTGCGGACCTCGTTCCACGGTCCCTCCGGCGGATTAAGCTTCGATGTCATCGGCGATCCCGCGTTCTTTCGAGGTCGCGCGCCCCCCCCCCCCCCCCCCCCCCCGCATGAAGTGAGTAAGGAACGGTCGCACGCCGGACAGCAGAAGCAGAACCAGCAGCAGCAGCAGCAGCAGCAGCCGGTTATCGGTAGCCACGACCGCCACAAATCTTGGCCTATCTGTGGATCTCCTGGTTTTTGGTGACTCTCTAATGCCTCGGAGACTCTCGGAAAGTCTCTCTCGCTCGCTCTACTCTGATTTCGAGATGGCCAACGGAAGAGTCGCCGAGCTCTTCCACGCTGCTCGTTCCGTACGTGGCCCACATGAACAGACGCAGTCGAACGGGGCTGGTTAGGAGAAGGAAGACGCCAGGTCGTTCTCGGGCCACACCATCGGAGCCCGCGATATAGAGCCGGCACGTGTGTGTGTGTGCGCGAGGAACAGAAAGAGCCGAGAGGCGAACCCACCGTCACTGGTATAGATAGTAACTAGGGATCCCATAGCTCTTGGCTGGTGCACATAAAGAACAGAAACGCTCGGACGTGTCCAAGACGGACTGCGCTTACGCGGACGCGGATTGTACGAGCTAGCCGACCGGGGAGGACGAGGACGCGGAGCAGAGGAGAAGAGCAATGTCGGCCCGGAGGAATGGCCCGGAGTGGGAGGGACCACTCTAGAAAAGACGAAGAGACAGCCAGCGGAGCACGGCGAAAGAGTGAACGCGCGCGAGAGGGACCGAGGGAGAGGCTGGAGGTCCGAGTCCACCTTCACTTGTTCGCTAAACGAAGAGAGGGATGGAACTCGGGGGGGGGGGGGGGGGGGGGAGAGATTTGTGTTCGGCGGGTTCATCGAGGGGCCGTGATCGTCGAAGAATTACGGATTTCGATGGGGCACAGTTCGGTGTCGTCAACGCCAGGCTCTCCCGGACCGGGATTCAACACGCGCGCGCGTGCATGTTCGCACCGATTCTCCGCTTGTCCTTTGTGGCTCCTAAACATGCCACGCCTCCGGCTAGGTCGTTTGTTGCGAATTATATAGACGCGCTGTTTTATCCGCGAATATCCTTGCTATTTGGAGTGAGCGAAGTGGACGAGAAGTTTTCTGGGGTTTTTCTTTTTTTTTTTTTTTTTTTACCATAGATCGGGTAGGAACGATCGGCGGGAAGTCAGTTTTTATACGGTTTTGTTAAGCTACATATACTGTAATTGGATTCGTACTTTTTGTTCTAATGGACAATCGGGTAAACATGAATGTCGAGTATTTGATGCGGAAGATTCGACGAATTTTATCCGTGGATTATTGGTGGTGATATTGGAAACGATTTTCAACTGGTCGTGTAACTTGGGAACTATGGGTGATATAGCCAAAAGTAGTGAATTTAGCGATCAGCGTCTCGCCTATACTCTCCTTGTGTCCTATACCGTATGTGGCGTAGATGCGCAAATGTACCCGTTGATAGTTTTCGCATGGCTTGGAAGTTAGCAACGTTGATCCACTAAAATTATTGACGGATGTCACGTATTGTTCAGTGTTTTTAAACTGTTGCTTTCCTAGCGAGCCGATATAATATAATATAATATAATATAATATAATATAATATAATATAATATAATATAATATAATATAATATAATATAATATAATATAATATAATATAATATAATATAATATAATATAATATAATATAATATAATATAATATAATATAATATAATATAATATAATATAATATAATATAATATAATATAATATAATATAATATAATATAATATAATATAATATAAAAAGATTTCGCCGCTGTCGCCGTCGCCGCCGTGTCAAGAATCGAGGGGGGGGTAGAATAATAAGGGCTTAAGTCCATCCTTAAAGGGCCTTGGAATTATAAGGGCCTAATTCCATTTAGCTTAAAGGGACTTGGAATAATAAGGGCTTAAGTCCATTTAGCATAAGGGGATTGGAATAATGAGGGGGGTAAAAGACTTAGAATAATAAGGGCGTGAGTCTTTTTCTTTTATATATGTATCTCTCTATAATATAAAAGGATTTCGCCGCTGTCGCCGCCGTGTCAAGAATCGAGGGGGGGGGGGGGGCGACAGTACTTGGATGGGTGACCGCGGTCACCCATCCAAGTATTGAACCCGTCTTTTGAAGTATTTGGAATAATAAGGGTTTACGTCCAGAAACGGGTGCGTGCGCGCGAAGCGCGCGAGCCACAATAACCCGCTAGTATAATATAATATAATATACTGTAATATAATATAATATAATATAATATAATATAATATAATATAATATTTGTGTAGTAACGTTGTTCCAAGAAAGCAGCTGTTTTCGAAAAGTTACAGCTGTCAATGATACGATTGAAGCGACGTTGTTAACTTCCATGCCATCTTTTCGCGCGGTTTCTTACTGAATATCACACGGATCTTGGTTATCACCTAGTCTTCTTCGGCAAATATATGCACTGTTATATTCTCGTATATGTATACACTTTGTAAAAAGAGCTTTAACTCGTATACTACATAATAAATAAATAAATAAATAAATAAATAAATAAATAAATAAATAAATAAATAAATAAATAAATAAATAAATAAATAAATAAATAAATAAATAAATAAATAAATAAATAAATAAATATCTCCCGGATGCTGTATATCACCCTGATTCTGAACATCCCGGATCCTGGATATCACCTTGATTCTATATATCACCCGGGAGATTGTTAGATCGGTCGAATGCTGGATATCACACGGTTTTTGTATGTCGCCCGGATCGTGGATATCAGACGGATCGTAGATATCAGACCCATTCTGGATATCAGACGAATCCTGGATATCGCTGATATTACCGGGAATGTAGCCAAATGTACAGACCAGTACTGTTCGGCATGAGAAACGTACTGGCCCGATTGGAATATCATTATTGGTTCATGAACTTAAACCCCTGTAAGCGTCTTCACGATTGGCGGACCTTTCAAAAGTATATACGGGAGACCGAGTATAGTCGCAACACGGCGTAAGTCCCAATCACCGCAATGAATAAATCACCCCTTGGTGGAGCGAGTATGGCACTCTAAAGCCGTACTTGCTATAGTTAGAACTCTAATGCTTTATTCGAACTTTAATGCCATACTTGCTGCACCAACCTCAGATTCAGATATTTTAAGGTACAAATCTTTGAATACATTTTTTTACTTGCACTAAAGAAGAGCAGTTATTTTAATCTGATAAGGATTTTGTTAATTAAAGTCAACATTTATTTTATCTTAAATAAACGTCATTTGAAGATCGAAATTCATTTGATTTCAATAAATCTTTTTTTCTGGGTGTAATAACCACGTTTGTCTTGACGTCAAGTATATGATTTCCTTGGTGCAAATAAACATTTATTTTAAGGTACAAATCTTTGATTTCATTTTTTACTTACACTAAAGAATAGCATTTATTTCAATCTAATAAGGATTTTGTTAATCCAAGTAAACATTTATTTTATCTTAAATAAACGTCATTTGAAGATCGAAATTTATTTGATTTCAATAAATCTTTTTTTCTGGGTGTAATAACCGCGTTTGTCTTGACGTCAAGTATATGATTTCCTTGGTGCAAATAAACATTTATTTTAAGGTACGAATCTTTGAATCCATTTTTTTACTTACACTAAAGAATAGCATTTATTTCAATCTAATAAGGATTTTGTTAATCCAAGTAAACATTTATTTTATCTTAAATAAACGTCATTTGAAGATCGAAATTTATTTGATTTCAATAAATCTTTTTTTCTGGGTGTAATAACCGGGTTTGTCTTGACGTCAAGTATATGATTTCCTTGGTGCAAACAAACATTTATTTTAAGGTACAAATCTTTGAATCCATTTTTTTACTTACACTAAAGAATAGCATTTATTTCAATCTAATAAGGATTTTGTTAATCCAAGTAAACATTTATTTTATCTTAAATAGACGTCACTTGAAGATCGAAATTTATTTGATTTTAATAAATCTTTTTTCTGGATGTAATAACCGCGTTTGTCTTGATGTCAAGTATATGATTTCCTTGGTGCAAATAAACATTTATTTTAAGGTACAAATCTTTGATTCCATTTTTTTACTTACACTAAAGAAAAGCAGTTATTTGAGTCTAATAAGGATTTTGTTAATCCAAGTAAACATTTATTTTATCTTAAATAGACGTCACTTGAAGATCGAAATTTATTTGATTTCAATAAATCTTTTTTTCTGGGTGTAATAACCGGGTTTGTCTTGACGTCAAGTATATGATTTTCTTGGTGCAAACAAACATTTATATTAAGGTACAAATCTTTGAATACATTTTTTTACTTGCACTAAAGAATATCATTTATTTCAATCTAATAAGGATTTTGTTAATCCAAGTAAACATTTATTTTATCTTAAATAAACGTCATTTGAAGATCGAAATTTATTTGATTTCAATAAATCTTTTTTTCTGGGTGTAATAACCGCGTTTGTCTTGACGTCAAGTATATGATTTCCTTGGTGCAAACAAACATTTATTTTAAGGTACAAATCTTTGAATACATTTTTTTACTTACACTAAAGAAGAGCAGTTATTTTAAGCTAATAAGGATTTTGTTAATCCAAGTAAACATTTATTTTATGTTAAATAGACGTCACTTGAAGATCGAAATTTATTTGATTTCAATCAATCTTTTTTTCTGGGTGTAACAACCGCGTTTGTCTTGACGTCAAGTATATGATTTCTTTGGTGCAAATAAACATTTATTTTAAGGTACAAATCTTTGAATCCATTTTTTTACTTACACTAAAGAATAGCATTTATTTCAATCTAATAAGGATTTTGTTAATCCAAGTAAACATTTATTTTATCTTAAATAAACGTCATTTGAAGATCGAAATTTATTTGATTTCAATAAATGTTTTTTTCTGGGTGTAATAACCGGGTTTGTCTTGACGTCAAGTATATGATTTCCTTGGTGCAAACAAACATTTATTTTAAGGTACAAATCTTTGAATCCATTTTTTTACTTACACTAAAGAATAGCATTTATTTCAATCTAATAAGGATTTTGTTAATCCAAGTAAACATTTATTTTATCTTAAATAAACGTCATTTGAAGATCGAAATTTATTTGATTTTAATAAACCATTTTTATGGGTGTAATAACCACGTTTGTCTTGACGTCAAGTATATGATTTCTTTGGTGCAAATAAACATTTATTTTAAGGTACAAATCTTTGAATCCATTTTTTTACTTACACTAAAGAATAGCATTTATTTCAATCTAATAAGGATTTTGTTAATCCAAGTAAACATTTATTTTATCTTAAATAAACGTCATTTGAAGATCGAAATTTATTTGATTTCAATAAATCTTTTTTTCTGGGTGTAATAACCGGGTTTGTCTTGACGTCAAGTATATGATTTCCTTGGTGCAAACAAACATTTATTTTAAGGTACAAATCTTTGAATCCATTTTTTTACTTACACTAAAGAATAGCATTTATTTCAATCTAATAAGGATTTTGTTAATCCAAGTAAACATTTATTTTATCTTAAATAGACGTCACTTGAAGATCGAAATTTATTTGATTCTAATAAATCTTTTTTCTGTCTGCAAAGTGAAGAATCACTTGGCATACGATCCTTAAAATCTCGATCCTTATTACTTCCACCCGTTGAATCGAACCAACTCTAGTGTTAAAATCCTTCCGAGACAGGATGAATACCGGCCACCGTACATACACGTACACGGTAGAGGAGGTGACCGCCTGTGATGTTTATACACATACTTGGAATCGATAAATAAATAAATTTAATGCTCGCGCTGCCACGAAATTTATCTACCCACGCCTATCCTCATCCATTGGACCATATGCTCATGATTATATTCCCTCGTACCTCTACCTCTCATACCTCCCCTTTTCCCCTCTGACATTTGGCTCTGTTCACCTTGCATATCCGAGATGTCATGAGAAATAACGATACTCCATCTGGCTAAGAAAAAACTTTATCGTCCGCCGCAGCAACAACACCGGGCTGACGCCGAAGAAACCGACTGAGGCGGTCATGGAATCTCTTCTTCTCCCCTTCTCCCTTTCCGCCTCTTTCTCAATTTCTCGTTTGAGTCGGTGCAATGCAAGGATATCAACGAGTTTAAATATCGGAATTAGAGGCAAGCCTCGAGGGGGGGGGGGGGGGGGGGCGGGGGGGGGAAGGAGATAGAGACCTCCCTCTTCTTCTTCTTCGGATGCGAGGGTTAGTTCAAGGGCCGTTTGAGAATCGGTAGCGCCTTCTCCCTCTTTGCCATGTCCCTCCTCCGTATTTTATTTTGTTCTCTCCGCTCCATAAGATCGCATTCTTTACGACCCATTAGACGAATTCATTACCGGCCCCGGGCAATAGGTAGGTGAGGTTCTGTCGAGATCCTGTCTTCCCCTCTTTTGCTCTCCCTCATAGTATAGTCGTTCCGCACCCTCCCGCTCTCTCGTAGGCTCCTTAGCTTTTCTCCTTGCTCCATCCTTCCTTCGTTCACCCTCCGGCTGCCCGCCCAGCTTACTCTCCATCGCTCTCGCTTCCTTTTCTGCTTTGTACATTTCGATCCATACTCTCGCGCTTTTTCTTCTTCTACCATTGCTGAATCCTTTCCCGCTGTTTTGTACTATACCGCGGAGTATCTTTTCGGTAGGACGGTAGAGCCGAAACGATGGCTGTTGGATTCATTCTAATCCACCGTGTTCTAGAACGGTGTCCAAAAGTATAACAGAGACTGGCGGCATAATGACGGGCCACGCGATTTGTAATCTACATAATATTTTCGGAAATGCCCGTTACAGAGGATCTGCAAGGATCTATGAGTATCTGTGAGCGTCTGTGAGTATCAGTGCGTATCTTCTCTTATCTGTAAATATCTGTTAATATCTGTTAATATCCGTGAGTATCTGTGAGTATCTGTGAGTATCTATGAGTATCTGTGAGTATTCGTGAGTATCCGTGAGTATCCGTGAGTATCCGTGAGTATCTGTGAGTATCTGTGAGTATCTGTGAGTATCTGTGAGCATCTGTGAGTATTTGTGAGTATCTGTGAGTATCTGTGAGTATCTGTGAGTATCTGTGAGTATCTGTGAGTATCTGTGAGTATCTGTGAGTATCTGTGAGTATCTGTGAGTATCTGAGAGTATCTGTGAGTCTCTGTGAGTATCTGCGAGTATCTGCGAGTATCTGCGAGTATCTGCGAGGATCTGTGAGTATCTGTGAGTATCTGTGAGTATCAGTGCGTATCTTCTCGTATCTGTAAATATCTGTTAACATCTGTGAGTATCTGTGAGTATCTGTGAGTATCTATGAGTATCTGTGAGTATCTGTGAGTATCTGTGAGTATCAGTGAGTATCTATGAGTATCTGTGAGTATCTGTCAGTATCTATGAGTATCTGTCAGTATCTGTGAGTATCAGTGAGTATCTGTGAGTATCTGTGAGTATCTGAGAGCATCTGTGAGTATCTGTGAGCATCTGTGAGTATCAGTGAGTATCTGTGAGTATCTGTGAGTATCTGTGAGTATCTGTGAGTATCTGTGAGTATCTGTGAGTATCTGTGAGTATCTGAGAGTATCTGTGAGTCTCTGTGAGTATCTGCGAGTATCTGCGAGTATCTGCGAGTATCTGCGAGGATCTGTGAGTATCTGTGAGTATCTGTGAGTATCTGTGAGTATCTGTGAGTATCTGTGAGTATCTGTGAGTATCTGAGAGTATCTGTGAGTCTCTGTGAGTATCTGCGAGTATCTGCGAGTATCTGCGAGTATCTGCGAGTATCTGCGAGGATCTGTGAGTATCTGTGAGTATCTGTGAGTATCAGTGCGTATCTTCTCGTATCTGTAAATATCTGTTAACATCTGTGAGTATCTGTGAGTATCTGTGAGTATCTATGAGTATCTGTGAGCATCTGTGAGTATCTGTGAGTATCAGTGAGTATCTATGAGTATCTGTGAGTATCTGTCAGTATCTATGAGTATCTGTCAGTATCTGTGAGTATCTGTGAGTATCTGTGAGTATCTGTGAGTATCTGTGAGTATCTGTGAGTATCTGTGAGTATCAGTGAGTATCAGTGAGTATCTGTGAGTATCTGTGAGTATCTGTGAGTATCTGTGAGTATCTGTGAATATCTGTGAGTATCTGTGAGTATCTGTGAGTATCTGTGAGTATCTGTGAGTATCTGCGAGTATCTGCGAGTATCTGCGAGTATCTGCGAGGATCTGTGAGTATCTGTGAGTATCTGTGAGTATCAGTGCGTATCTTCTCGTATCTGTAAATATCTGTTAACATCTGTGAGTATCTGTGAGTATCTGTGAGTATCTATGAGTATCTGTGAGTATCTGTGAGTATCTGTGAGTATCAGTGAGTATCTATGAGTATCTGTGAGTATCTGTCAGTATCTATGAGTATCTGTCAGTATCTGTGAGTATCAGTGAGTATCTGTGAGTATCTGTGAGTATCTGAGAGCATCTGTGAGTATCTGTGAGCATCTGTGAGTATCAGTGAGTATCTGTGAGTATCTGTGAGTATCTGTGAGTATCTGTGAGTATCTGTGAGTATCTGTGAGTATCTGTGAGTATCTGAGAGTATCTGTGAGTCTCTGTGAGTATCTGCGAGTATCTGCGAGTATCTGCGAGTATCTGCGAGGATCTGTGAGTATCTGTGAGTATCTGTGAGTATCTGTGAGTATCTGTGAGTATCTGTGAGTATCTGTGAGTATCTGAGAGTATCTGTGAGTCTCTGTGAGTATCTGCGAGTATCTGCGAGTATCTGCGAGTATCTGCGAGTATCTGCGAGGATCTGTGAGTATCTGTGAGTATCTGTGAGTATCAGTGCGTATCTTCTCGTATCTGTAAATATCTGTTAACATCTGTGAGTATCTGTGAGTATCTGTGAGTATCTATGAGTATCTGTGAGCATCTGTGAGTATCTGTGAGTATCAGTGAGTATCTATGAGTATCTGTGAGTATCTGTCAGTATCTATGAGTATCTGTCAGTATCTGTGAGTATCTGTGAGTATCTGTGAGTATCTGTGAGTATCTGTGAGTATCTGTGAGTATCTGTGAGTATCAGTGAGTATCAGTGAGTATCTGTGAGTATCTGTGAGTATCTGTGAGTATCTGTGAGTATCTGTGAATATCTGTGAGTATCTGTGAGTATCTGTGAGTATCTGTGAGTATCTGTGAGTATCTGTGAGTATCTGTGAGTATCTGTGAGTATCGTGAGTATCGTGTGTATCTGTGAGTATCAGAGAGTATAAATGCGTATCTATTGGTATCAGGGAGTATCTATTAGTATCAGTGCGTATCTACTCTTATCTGTAAATATCTGTGAGTGCCTATGAGTATCTGCGAGCATATGTGAGTACTGCGAGTAGCTGCGTGTATCTAGAAATATCTATGAGTATCTGTGAGTATCTATGAGTGCCTTTGTGTGTATCTGGTAGTTTCTATTAGTATTTGTGGGTATCTGTTAATATGTGTTAAAATCTGTGAACATCTGTGAATATCTGTGAACGTCGGTGAATATCTGTGAATATCTGTGAACGCCTGTGAATATCTGTGAACGTCTGTGAATGCCTGCGAGTGACCAATCGTCATGAACTTTGTTATTAGGCGGACAACAATTGTTGTCAAACAATCCAGACTTCTCAACTGATTAACGTACATTCCGCGGGTAAAATTGTTCGATCGATTGGTTCGCACATCAATGAATTTCCAATAGCAATGTGACTCCTGTCTCGGGCAACTCGTTGGACCGAGCACAGGTCAATCCTCGAATAGAAATAATCATGAGTAATCGCGATCGAAGTTTTTCCATAATTTCGAGACACTCCGCAGCGTCTACCGCGGTGCCGTCACTATTGTAGGCTTATCGAAGTCATTAACGCGATGCCCGAGTACACGAGTCGAGTCACAGATACATTAGAGATAGAGAGAAGGCTCTTTCGAGTCCGCTATCTCACGGTCCAAGGTCTTATAATCCAAGCCTATCGCGAATGACTGCTCCTCTTTCAGGCCTCCTCAGCCTCCAATCGCTCTCGCTTCTTCCCCCTCCCCCCCCCCCCCCACCCCGCATTTCTTTCTCCTCTTTATTCGGGCGCCCAACGTAAATCCAGCCTCGGTAACTACATAAATCTACCGCGAGTGCTATTTCCTTTAAGGCACGACTCCCAGCGAGTCGAGGCTTCACTCCGCTCCCCCGAGGTTGTTTCTCCACCGTGCTTCAACTCCGCACCGAACGGTCGATACACCGTGCGGAGGAGCGAGGAAGAGAGGAACACGGCATTTCTCTTAATGGCCGATGACTGTCCCCCCCATCAGCGAATAGTCAGTTTGAGTGTCGTTGAGTCTATGCTCGTGGAATAAAATAACTACCAGGAGCGAGGCGGCCTCGGCTCGGTGAGAGAATTTACGAGTACGTTTTTCCAGCATGTTGGCCAGTCGGATTGCCTCTTTTACGATCGCGAGAGTGAAAAGAAAGTGAGACGGATCGCGAAAAATGGGGAGAGTCGGAGAGGGACGCGAGACTCGGGGCTATCGACGGTGAGGGAAGCGGAGGGACAGCGCGAGATACGGAAAATGAGAAACGGAGGTGATTGAGCTAAGAGCGAAGAGGAAGAAGGCAGGGTCAGAGACGGAGAACCGTGCGAGGGATCGGGCGAACCCGAAGACGGGAGAGGAAGAGGCACCGTGGAACTTCTGCCGATGCTGCCTCCCTCTCGGCGCTGTATCAATTCATTAGCGCATTACGGTTAAAATAAAAGTATCCGCGTATCTGCGGCATGCGGTGTATCTTTATGGAGAGGACGAGCCGAGGATCCGACCGGTTTTCTGCTCTTCCAATCGCCAGTTCGCTTTATACGCTCCCTTCTTCTTCTTGGTCTTCTTCTTCTTGGTCTTCTTCTTCTTGTTCTTCTCTTCTTCTTCTTCTTCATTCGCTTACGCCTCCTACTCCGCTTACGTGCCCTTTGGCCCCGGTCGGTTTCATCGAGCGGGCACTACCGTTTCCCCCCCCCCCCCCCCCCCCCCCGCCTGGTATTTCTTTATACTTGCAACCCCGGCAGGTTGTCCTGAGATATGTTTAGTGGCGTTCGCATGACGTCCAGCCAAAGCCGCAAACTTTGTATAAATTATCGATACGAGTTCCCATTGTGAAAAGATGCTGGGAACACGCGTATCGAAAGTTTGCGGAGCTCCGCACGGTGGGACGGGATTAAATACCCGAATGTTGAAAGTTCGAGGGCGCAATAGCCAGAATCGAAATATCTCAATCGATACATTTTGTGACAGGTCGATCCATCGAAAGTGTAATCAATAGAAATAATCGTACGATTATTTCTACGGTTATGGCGTGTATAGTATTTCTTTATACTTGCAACCCCGCCTGGTATTTCTTTATACTTGCAACCCCGGCAGGTTGTCCTGAGATATGTTCAGTGGCGTTCGCATGACGTCCAGCCAAAGCCGCAAACTTTGTATAAATTATCGACACGAGTTCCCATTGTGAAAAGATGCTGAACACGCGTATCGAAAGTTTGCGGAGCTCCGCACGGTGGGACGGGATTAAATACCCGAATGTTGAAAGTTCGAGGGCGCAATAGCCAGAATCGAAATATCTCAATCGACACATTTTGTGACAGGTCGATCCATCGAAAGTGTAATCAATAGAAATAATCGTACGATTATTTCTACGGTTATGGCGTGTATAGTATTTCTTTATACTTGCAACCCCGCCTGGTATTTCTTTATACTTGCAACCCCGGCAGGTTGTCCTGAGATATGTTTAATGGCGTTCGCATGACGTCCAGCCAAAGCCGCAAACTTTGTATAAATTATCGATACGAGTTCCCATTGTGAAAAGATGCTGGAACACGCGTATCGAAAGTTTGCAGAGCTCCGCACGGTGGGACAGGATTAAATACCCGAATGTTGAAAGTTCGAGGGCGCAATAGTCAGAATCGAAATATCTCAATCGATACACTTTGTGACAGGTCGATCCATCGAAAGTGTAATCGATAGAAATAATCGTACGATTATTTCTACGGTTATGGCGTGTATAGTATTTCTTTATACTTGCAACCCCGCCTGGTATTTCTTTATACTTGCAACCCCGGCAGGTTGTCCTGAGATATGTTTAGTGGCGTTCGCATGACGTCCAGCCAAAGCCGCAAACTTTGTATAAATTATCGATACGAGTTCCCATTGTGAAAAGATGCTGGAACACGCGTATCGAAAGTTTGCAGAGCTCCGCACGGTGGGACGGGATTAAATACCCGAATGTTGAAAGTTCGAGGGCGCAATAGCCAGAATCGAAATATCACAATCGATACACTTTGTGACAGGTCGATCCACCGAGAGTCTAATCGATAGAAACAATCGTACGATGGTTGTGAGTTACAGATAGATTAGGTTGGCTGGTCGAATGTAAATGATCAATAAGAAGATAATAAAACAAAGAACCAACAAGGCACGAAGGAGATGCAACCGTACAATAAAATAACGCGTAAATTCGGCTATGACAATTAATTTTAATGAATCGTTGAGAAACATAGAATAACGAATTTCATTAACAACATTAGCCGGGAAGAAACAATTATCAACATACGAAATTCCGAATATACATCGAGTCATACAATTTAATCATACAATCTCATCCAATGGTCACTCTCCAAAATCATTATTAAAAACTTATGATCTCGTCGCTCAGACAAACATTTCATCCCAAATATATAAATATGTATAAGAAATTACTCAGCTGAGTTTTTATCGGGCTTCCTCGGTGGCTCTTTCGGATATCTCGGGGGCTCGCTGATAACCACGATTAACAGGTTGTCGGTCCAATAGATGAAGAATCGGTTGGCCACACCGATTCGGGACTTCAGACACGAGACCCTCGCTAGTTCCCGGACACAAACGGACGTCACGACGTCCCCAGAGCGAAAGAGGCCGAACGAGAGCGTAATTTTCGGAGCATGAGGACCCAGAGAGATTTCACGCCGGCGCGGTTCAAATTTAACAATTACGCAGGAACGCACGTCGTTGGTATCGATCGCTGGCGCCCTCGATCTGCTCCTTTTATTTTTCACTTGTTTAAGCGGTTCTTTCGAAGCTCACATGGTTATGGCTACGAAGGAAAAATAATACGAAATTGAATTGCCTGTAAAGGCCAAGTTTCCAAAGGTATGCGGCAACCTCCATGCTTATTTTCCCAACAAACTATAATTCGGTTATTCGAAAATACGACGGTTTAATACTCGAAAAAATGTACGAATTCGATATTGAAATTGAGGAATAGGAAACATTTCGGAAGCATGCATTTTTAGTTCAATGAACCGAAATTTAGTTCAATGAACGATCACATACGCTACATTTGGATTTCGAAAAGATTCAATTTAGAAGTTCAAAGACTTCGTGAGTCAATTCCTCGGTCCGACAAATTTCCAAAAGTACACTCTCCGAGTGGTAAAATATTCGAATGCAGATTTCTCCGATAGGGCGAATCCCCAAATTTGTACGCTGTACTTGAAAAAGCTTTTTCTACCGTTGTTAACAACCATACACCCAGAAAAAAATTGATTAGACGGCCACCGTTTATTAAGTTTAAGTACAATATTTATTTGATTTAAATAAATATTTATTTGATTTAAATAAATATTTATTTGATTTAAATAAATATTTATTTGATTTAAATAAATATTTATTTGATTTAAATAAATATTTATTTGATTTAAATAAATATTTATTTGATTTAAATAAATATTTATTTGATTTAAATAAATATTTATTTGATTTAAATAAATATTTATTTGATTTAAATAAATATTTATTTGATTTAAATAAATATTTATTTCATTTAGGTAACTATTTATTTAAATCAATTAAATAAGTAAATTAAAATAAAGATCCAAAAGATCGATTTTCAAGATCTAATTATTCATTCGAATGTTTGGTAAAAGCCTTCGAGATTTTGAACAAGCAAAATTTGATAGTTAAATTACAACATGTCAGCAGTTTATGTACATGACTTTGGATTGCCTTCACGAAAAAACTACCTTAAGGGAATACGTGAGGATTGACGTTGCTGAGCAAAATGCGTGAGGAGACACAGCGCGGCCATGATTCCTCGTCATTACCCTTGGGCGTGAAAACCTGGTTTGCGCGAACTGAAGAGTGCTCGGCCTAATATAGAAACGAGCTTGTAAGCCTGAAACGTATGTGATAGCAAAGAATTCTGCAACTGATACCCACATAGAAATTGGAAGACACCAAAAATGGCATACTTCTTAGATGTGCTCTGAATTCATTCCTATATGAACTCGGAATGTCCTCTGAAATATATCGAATGCGTCGATTTGAGATCAGTCGAAGTACTCTCAATCACCTGAACTTAAGTAAGTCTTTTTGTGGACTCTGTATCCGTATTGTCCGATACAATATTAATCCAGAATATTATTGTACGGTGCAATACGTATATAAAGAATTCTCGAAAAGACTTACTTAAGTTCACATGTTTGAGATGACTACAAGTGGTCCAAAATCGACGCATTCAATATCTTTCAGAGGACATTCAGAGTTCATATCGAAATAAATTCAGAGCACATTTAAGAAATCCGCCGTTTTTAACGATCCATTTACGACGTATATATGTCGTTCAATCGTTATGTGGGTAGCCATGTCATTGAAATGCAAAATTGCATAGGCTACATTTCGTACTAAACGTCCCTCTCAGGAGTTGCCTCTGAGAAGTTGCGTCTGAGAAGTTGCGTCTGAGAAGTTGCCTCTAAGAAGTTGCCTTTGAGGAGTTGCCTCTAAGGAGTTGCCTCTCAGAAGGTGCTTCTAAGGAGTGGCTTCCGAGAATTTGCCTCTGAGAAGGTGCCTCTGAGAAGTTGCCTCTGAGAAGTTGCCTCTGAGAAGTTGCCTCTGAGAAGGTGCCTCTGAGAAGTTGCCTCTGAGAAGTTGCCTCTGAGAAGTTGCCTCTGAGAAGTTGCCTCTGAGAAGTTGCCTCTGGGAAGTTGCCTCTGGGAAGTTGCCTCTGAGGAGTTGCCTCTGAGGAGTTGCCTCTCAGAAGGTGCTTCTGAGGGGTTGCTTCCGAGAATTTGCCTCTGAGTAGTTGCCTCTGAGGAGTTGCCTCTGAGAAGTTGCCTCTGAGAAGTTGCCTCTGAGAAGTTGCCTCTGAGAAGTTGCCTCTGAGGAGTTGCCTCTGAGTAGTTGCGTCTGAGGAGTTGCCTCTGAGAAGTTGCCTCTGAGAAGTTGCCTCTGAGGAGTTGCCTCTGAGTAGTTGCGTCTGAGGAGTTGCCTCTGAGAAGTTGCCTCTGAGAAGTTGCCTCTGAGAAGTTGCCTCTGAGAAGTTGCCTCTGAGAAGTTGCCTCTGAGAAGTTGCCTCTGAGAAGTTGCCTCTGAGAAGTTGCCTCTGAGAAGTTGCCTCTGAGAAGTTGCCTCTGAGAAGTTGCCTCTGAGAAGTTGCCTCTGAGAAGTTGCCTCTGAGAAGTTGCCTCTGAGAAGTTGCCTCTGAGAAGTTGCCTCTGAGAAGTTGCCTCTGAGGAGTTGCCTCTGAGAAGTTGCCTCTGAGGAGTTGCCTCTCAGAAGGTACCTCTGAGGCGTTGCTTCCGAGAATTTGCCTCTGAGAAGTTGCCTCGGAGGGGTTGCCTCCGAGAAGTTGCCTCTGAGAAGTTTCATCGGCGAGGTGAGTCTGAGAGTTTTCATAAGTGGGCTGCAAACAAACATCGGTCAAATTTAAACATTGATTTATATAATATATCAAAGTTTCGTCGCCGCCGCCAGCGTAATTATATATAAGTCCGAACTTAAGATCAAACTGAAGCACGCAATGAAGTTCGGCCTAAACTTCGTTCTTGAGTTCAATCTAATGTTTTAAAATTCGACCCTTAGAATATCGAGGAGGGAGGGGACTTGATCGAGGGCGGCCGATTATTCAAAGTCTTTATTCTCAGTAAGTTTTGGAGACACTTAATGGCACAGTGTGACCCAAGTAGCCCTCGTATATATATAATATAGAATTTCAGGGTGGTTATTTTTGAGTCACTCGTTTGCAGAACGTATACGCTCTATCACTGTATGCGTATGAACATATGAATGAATACAGCGACAGAACGTATACGTTTTACACACGAGTGATTAAAAAATAACCCCCCAGGGCGATGTGACTAATCACTATATCTCGTTACAAATGGAGTAAATCGCCAAGCTATTTACAGAGGTCCGAGTGAAATCCTAACCGAACAGGTACAATTTCCATGCCGAACTGCACTTTGTCGAGAAATTTCTCCATAACCACTCTTATATCCGAGTGATATGGCCGATCAAATGGACTTTGTGCGACCATCACGCGAACACATTACGGGTTTGCATTACTCAAATCCATGGCCATATCAACCCGCTCGTCGAAACAACCTCGCAATTTTCCAACGCGAGTATACTGTACTTTTATTTTATTTTTTTGTGACCAATCACTACACTGTAAAAAAAACTTTGTTTTTAATTTTACAATAAAAGTACATTAATGTTCAATTAATGTAAGTAATGTAAGCAAATTTCAATTTCCAGTACATTAAATGTACAATTTATTTTTACAGTGTATACTCGTTACAAATGGAGTAAATCGCCAAGCTATTTACAGAGGTCCGAGTGAAATCCTAACCGAACAGGTACAATTTCCATGCATAACTACACTTTGTCGAGAAATTTGTCCATAACCACTCGCATAACCGAGTGATATGGCCGATCAAATGGACTTTGTGCGACCATCACGCGAACACATTAAGGGTTTGAATTACTCAAATCCATGGCCATATCAACCCGCTCGTTAAAACAACCTCGCAATTTTCCAACGCGAGTATACTGTACTTTTATTTTATTTTTTGTGACTAATCACTACACTGTAAAAAAACATTGTTTTTAATTTTACAATAAAAGTACATTAATGTTCAATTAATGTAAGTAATGTAAGCAAATTTCAATTTCCAGTACATTACATGTACAATTTATTTTTACAGTGTATATCTCGTTACAAATGGAGTAAATCGCCAAACTATTTACAGAGGTCCGAGTGAAATCCTAACCGAACAGGTACAATTTCCATGCCGAACTGCACTTTGTCGAGAAATTTGTCCATAACAACTTTGTGTAACCATCACGCGAACACATTACGGGTTTGAATTACTCAAATCCATGGACATATCAACCCGCTCGTTGAAACAACCTCGCAATTTTCCAACGCGAGTATACTGTACTTTTATTTGATTTTTTGTGACTAATCACTACACTGTAAAAAAAACATTGTTTTTAATTTTACAATAAAAGTACATTAATGTTCAATTAATGTAAGTAATGTAAGCAAATTTCAATTTCCAGTACATTACATGTACAATTTATTTTTACAGTGTATATCTCGTTACAAATGGAGTAAATCGCCAAGCTATTTACAGAGGTCCGAGTGAAATCCTAACCGAACAGGTACAATTTCCATGCCGAACTGCACTTTGTCGAGAAATTTGTCCATAACAACTTTGTGTGACCATCACGCGAACACATTACGGGTTTGAATTACTCAAATCCATGGACATATCAACCCGCTCGTTGAAATAATCTCGCAATTTTCCAACGCGAGTATACTATACTTTTATTCAATTTATACATATAATATAGAAATTCAGGGCGATGTGACTAATCACTACACTGTAAAAAAAACTTTGTTTTTAATTTTACAATAAAAGTACATTAATGTTCAATTAATGTAAGAAATTTAAGCAAATTTCAATTTCCAGTACATTAAATCGCACCCCTAGAACAACAGTGTAACATCTCTTATGGGATTACCATATAAGACGTTACACTGTTGTTCTGAGGGTGCGAAATGTGCACTTTATTTTTACAGTGTATATCTCGTTACAAATGGAGTAAATGGCCAAGCTATTTACAGAGATCCGAGTGAAATCCTAACCGAACAGGTACCATTTTCATGCCGAACTGCACTTTGTCGAGAAGTTTGTCCATAACCACTCGCATAACCGAGTGATATGGCCGATCAAATGGACTTTGTGCGACCATTACGGGTTTGAATTACTCAAATCCATGGCCATATCAACCCGCTCGTCGAAACAACCTCGCAATTTTCCAACGCGAGTATACTATACTTTTATTCAATGTGCATGAAACGTGTATTTATCATTCCTCGTTGAAAATCGGCGACCAAAGTATGACAATCAACCGTCCGCTTCATGAGCATTTAAACGTTCCTCCGCGATCATCGATAACGACATGGCTCGGAGCAGGATAATTTCGCTCTGCGCGAGTGTGCAATCAGAGTAAAAAAAAAAAAAAAAAAAAAAAAAAATTCAAAGACCCACGGTATAGCGAGGATCGTTCGCCACCGATTTCCTGAGAATCGAGAAATCCCCTCGTTTTCTGTGGAGCTATACCTGCTGCTATTGGTGCCGAAGCCGGAGGCTGGCAGTCGACCTGCTGGCCAGATCAGAGCACGATAACACTTTCCTCGAGTTCTCTCAAACGGATCGAGGGTGGAGGCCCTATTAGCCGCAGCACGTTCGTCCCTTCTCGATCTCATTCTATGCTACTATATACACTCTTTCTCGACTCGATGCATCGCGCTTTTGCCGCGACCGAGGCGCGGGTGCGCAGCACGTGGTCATTTTATCTACAGGCAATGCAAACCGTGCAAATACTTTTGGTATAACTAGCGGCGATCCTCGCATCTAGATGCATAGTTAAGGTCCGCGGTCGCACGGGCGATATATCCGTAGGTGGAACGGATGCATATTTCGTATGCACGGATTAGTCGCAAATCGTGCCAGCGTGGCAGCCACCGACAAAAGGAACAGCGAAAAATAACAAAAGCAGCGGCAGAAAAAAAAGGATGGGCTAATTAATATCGCCTCTTGGAAAAATTCAATGTTATGTGCGGATTCTGTGTTTGTGAGGTTTAGTGTGTGAGGTAGGTTAGGGAATTGGAGGTCGCGAACAAGCTCTTAAGGTAGTACTAGCGGACAGCCTGAGCCCACGTGAGTTCAGAGAGAATTGAAAGACGACTTGCGAACACTTCTCGATGAGATAAAGATCGGACAAAAATCAACCATATGGATGGTACTGAAAAGATTAATTTTGCATAATAATAATTCTACAATGTTATTAACAAATTAACGCAAAAAGAAATTTCCCAACAAATCACCCGGCAACACAACTTTTTTTTTTTTTATGAAAACGATTTGTTAATTTTTCTGAATACGTATGAATTTTTTCAGAATTTTGTGTAATTTTTGAAAATCGCTTTTTTTAGTTAATATAAAAAAACGTAATTTTCAAAAATTACACAAAATTCTGAAAAAATTCATACGTGTTCAAGAAGACTAAAAAATTGTTTTTATATGAACAAAAAGTTAAGTTGCCGGGGAATTTGTTGAACAATTTTTTTTTCATTCATTTGTTAATAACATTTTGGAATTATTATTATGCGTAATCAATATTTTCAGCACCTTCCATATGCTTGATTTTTTTCGGATTTTTATCCCATCGAGAAGTGTTCGCAATTCTCTCTCAATTCTCTCTGAACTCACGTGGGCTCAGGCTGTCCGCTAGTACTACCTTAAGGGCTTATGCGACCAGCTCAAGGGAATCGTATTTATGAACTATTTTACACACAGAAAAATTATTTATTTGTCGGGCTACCGCAAATAAATATTTATTTAAATCAAGTAAATATTTTACTTAAAACAAATAAATATTTTACTTAAAACAAATAAATATTTTACTCAGACCAAATAAATATTTTACTTAAACCAAATAAATATTTATTTGCGGTTGCCCGACAAATAAATAATTTTTCTGGGGTAAATCAAATTAACTATATCGTTTCCGATTTTCTTATTGTCACTGTTCGGATTTTAAAAATCTAAAAAATTTATACAATGTTGTACATACCTCGGAGGAAGTGTCGTTAATTTATTTAAGGTAGCTTTGTCGCTTCGGGCTCATTTCGCACTAAGTTCGAGAAAAATAACAGAAAATTGCAAATACTTCTCGATGGTATAAAAATCTGAAAAAATGCATGAATACTAAAGGTACTGAAAATACTAATTTTGCATAATAATAATTCCAAAATGTTATTAAAAAATTAAACAAAAAATTAATTCTTTAACAAATTACCCGGCAACGAAACTTTTTTTTATAAAAATGATTCGTTTATTTTTCTGAATACGTATGAATTTTTTCAGATTTTTCAATTAGCTTTAGATCTTTTTTCTTTTTATATGGAAATGTGTGAAAAACACACAAAAATCAAGACTAATCGAAACATCTGAAAAAATTCATACGTATTCGGAAAAATTAATGAATCATTGTCATAAAAAAAAGTTTGTTTGACACAATTAACAACACACATTGTTTGAAACAATTAATTTTCTAATTAATTTGTTAACAAAATTTTTGAATTATTATTATGCAAAATTAATATTTTCAGTACCTTTTATACGCATGAATTTTTTCAGATTTTTATACCATCGCCAAGTACTTGCAATTTTCTCGTATTTTTCTCGAACTTATGCGAAACGAGCGCGAAGCGACATAACTTAAGCGTCGAAAAGCACTCACCGTCTTATTTATCACTCTTTTATAGCCGACTGGTCGATTACTGGTACATGGTAGGGCTGTACAGTTGAGCCGTCTTGGCCGGCTAAAAAATCTTATCCGGCTAATGGACATTATAGTTTGGCCGGCTTAGCTGTCTTAGCCGGCTAAGATGCTTTGGCCGGCTAAAGATTAGCCGCGGCTCAGCCGGCTAAGATCGTTTGGCCGGCTAAAAATTAGCCGCAGTTTAGCCGGCTATTAATTTTTATCAATGTTGGCAATAAAAATTAGATCGTGGCAATAAGATTTTAAAGATCTCAAACGTAGTCGAATCTACTGATAGTACAGAAATAAATAATATTCAACAAGTAATGTGCCAAAGATAAATGTCTCATTAATTTCATTAGTTTCCTCGTAATTCACAATAAAAATTAATAGCCGGCTAAACTGCGGCTAATTTTTAGCCGGCCAAACGATCTTAGCCGGCTAAGCCGCGGCTAATTTTTAGCCGGCCAAACCATGTTAGCCGGCTAAGACGGCTTAGCCCGCCAAACTATAATGTCAATTAGCCGGATAAGATTTTTTAGCCGGCCAAGCCGGCTCAACTGTACAGCCCTAGTCCAGTCAACTCGCGGCTGAGTCCGAGCAGCGCTGACGCACTCGGAACCAATCGGCGAATCGCGATTCCTTCAATCTTTCTTTTGCCAGTAGTTTTAGACCACACAGTAAAAAGATTTTTGTACTCTTTGCAACTTATTGTCCACAATAGTCCAGAATTTTTGCTATTTGCTAATTTTCTAGTTTTACAAACAAAAGTACAAACTAACATTGTCAATGACACGGGAAATAAAAAGACTGGCTCGTATACATTCAAGTAAGTGACAAACGAGTTTGTCGCTTATTTAACATAATTATTTTTACGACATTTTTCGCATTCCGATTTTACGAAATTATCTTTATTATTTATGTTTCTTGGAAATTAATTAATGGTATTGAAAACTTTTTTTTTTACTTAAATTGTTTCTAGAATTGCAAACATATGTGCGTTGCAATTTTACAGAACTTTTTTTTATTTTTTATGACAAATTTTTGTTAATCTGGGGCAAAGGTTTGTACTTTAAATATCTGGTATTTTTATTTTGCGAAAAAGTACATTAATTTTCGATTAATGTATGTGATGCGGGCAAATTTCATGTTACAGTACGTTCAATTTACAGTTGTTGTTTCTGAAATTTTAAACACATGGACTATTCAATTTTACAATAAATTTTTTGTTTTTGATGCAACATTTTTTTAAATATCAAAAGATTTGTAATTTAATTATCTGATATTTGAATTTTACGAAACAGTATATTAATGTTCGATTAATGTGCGTAACGTAAGCAAAGTTCAAGTTCCAGTACATTAAATTTACAATTACTGTTTCTTAAATTTCAAACACATGTACGTATCGATTGTACAATAAATTTTTTATTTTTAATGGGGAATTCTTATAAATTTCAGGCAAAAAATGTCTCATTTAAACATTCAATATTTTTATTTTACGAAAAAGTGCATTGATATTCGATTAATGTAAGTAAATACAAGCAAATTTCAAGTTCCAGTACATTAAATTTGCAACTATTGTTTCTGAAATTTGAAACACATGTACGTTGCAATTTTACAGTAAATTTTTTTTATTTTTAATGGAAAATTTTTGTAATGTTGTAATGAAAATTTCAGGCAATAGATTTGTAATTCAAATATCTGATATTTTAATTTTGCGAAACAGTCCATTAATGTTCGATTAATGTAAGTAATATAGGCAAATTTTCAAGTTCCAGTGCATAAAATTTACAATTACTGTTTCTTAAATTTCAAACTCATGTACGTAGCGATTGTACAATAAATTTCAGCCGGCTCAACTGTACAGCCCTAGTACATGGTCGATTACTAGGACGTTTGCCTTGCAAGGGTTCGATCGGGGAACTCAGGAGAAATTAAATTTACAAGAATCAGCCGAATAGTACAGAGAAATCGATAGCCAAAATATAAGTTTATTGACTTGACTTACGTGTAAAGTTTATCCCTTGATACGCACGCAGTTCACTTTACAATTTAGACGAACCTTAACTTTAAAAAAGACCGAATAATTGTAACTTGAATAATAGTGTTGACAATAATCTCGACAAATAATGAGTCTCTTCGAGCGCTGACAACTGTCGCTTCCCGAGCAGAAATTGGCATCAGGCTGCCTGATACCTTATCAGGCCCTGTTAAGGTATAGCCAGGGCGTGCCTGATGAGGCGAGCCTGATGAGGGCCTGATAAGGTGCAGGTCGTGAAGCACGACTAAATATAATCCTCACTTCAGATGCCAGCCTCATCAGGGCCCGATAATGTACAGGTCGGGAAACCTGACTGGATATCCTTGGCTTTTGACGAGGCTAGCCTGATAGTACCCCGACCAGGGCCTTAGCAGGTAAATCAGGCAAACTTTCTCCAGGCATGCATTATGCATGCCCGGAGAACATTGATTTTGGGAAGCGAACATTTTGCATAATGAAAATTCCAAAACATGATTCTAAGGTATTTGAGAAATAAATTTTTAGAAAAAAATTAGTGAACCTTTTTTTCTAATTTCAAATAAATTTGTACAATTTTTACAGTTGATGTGGTTTTTTTATAGAATTTTTACGTTGGACATTTTTTTTTAAGAAACCCTGCAACGAATTTGGATGTTTTAATAAGTTAATTAATAAGTTAATAAGTAAATACATAATTGAAATAATTCCAACGATTTAATAAAGAAGATTTTCTGATTATTTGTTAAACATTTATTTTTTATTTATTATAATTTTTTTACATTACTATTATACAAAATCAATATTCCTAGCATCTTCAATATGATTAATTTTTTCCGATTTTTATCTCATTAGAAAGTGTCCAAAATCCGCACTGAATTTCAGTTTTCGCCGGCAATGCATGTGTGAGGCACTTTATAAAAGTATATTTAGTGGTGTGTATACTTCTACCGGAGCTTAAAAGCAAATTCGACATTACATTTTTCAAGTTGAGGATAGCCGAGTTGGTTAAGGCACCGCCAACGCAGTCCCCAATTGGCAAGGTCGCTGGTTCGAGTCCGACCATGAGTGAATTAAAAATTAATTTTTCCGTGATTTAATTGTAGTAATTAGTTAATTTAATCTAAAGAACAAATATTAAAGGTTCACGATAAAATAACGCTAATAAATAAAAAGTATTTATTATATTTTTCTCAGGAGGCCATCAGGCACCTTGATTAGGCCGTGATCAGGCAGCCTGATCAGGACCTTACAGGGCAACTGCGTTACACTTCTGATCAGGGCCTGATAAGGTGCCTTATCAGGACCTGATGAAGCGTTAGGCAGTGCCTGATAGGGACCTGACGTCAGCCCGACGGCAATTTCTGCTCGGGTTCTTGATATAGATCAGAGAGTGTTTCTCTTTTCGTCGATCTCCATCCGTCAGCTCTCATGTCTCGTGAAATACTCTGCCACCCCCTCCAGCGACATAAGCCTATCGGGTTTTTACATTTCGAGTCGTGCGTCACACGCACTCGTTTGCTTTGGTCTATTGCTTGAGTCGAGCGTGGCAGTTAGAGTTGTGGATACACGATTGCCTCTACCTAAGTTCTCGCGGTTGAAATTCGACAACCTGCGGTTGGAACTGAAGCGAGCGAGAAGTCAATGCACCCAGAGAAAAGATTTCTTTGTAACAAATAAAATTTATTTCGGACAAATAAATTATCTTCTTTGTATATCTGATTACTAGTATTTTACTTGTATCAAGTATAATTTTTTATTTAACTACATATTTATTGTCTACTTAGTGGATTTATTTGTATTTAATGCGATGTTGTAGTTGAAACAAATTATTTATTTATGGTAATTAATTTTTTTTCTTTGAATAAAATATATATTTTATTTGTAACATTTTTTAATTGAACAAATAAAAAGGGATTTCTCCATATTTCTGCACCTCTGGTTTTTTCGTTTTAGGCGAAAATCAAGTAAATGATAAATCATGTAATTAACACATTTTTATTTTAAACTTTAATCTATACAGACTTGGTCTTAATTAAAATAAAAATTTTAATAAAATTTTTATTGCTTATTAATATTTTCCATTCAACGTTGGCTGGACATCGGCAGCCAACATTGGGGCAACGTCGTGTGATAACGTAGGGCCGATGTTATCGTCCCAACGTTAACTGGTAGTCGGGCCTACATTGGCGACCAGAGTCTGGTCGACTTTGTAACTCAGGCGGTCATAGTTGGTCCAACGTCGGCCCGGCTCTAAAACCGCACCTGGGTTGTCAACAAATATACCGCTTAAATTTTGGTCTACCTTATCTTTTTGTAAAGAAAAATTAACGGCGGGGTAAGGTTAATTCGGTGAAAAAAAAGGCATGTTTTTAAGATTTTTTTTTTGGCGATTCAGATAGTGTTCGTTTATTCAGTAAATTTCCATATAATAATATAACATTTGAACAAAATTTTCCTAAATTTTCATTGCAAAGTATTCAAAATTGAGCGAGTGACAACGAATCTCCGGAGGAGCCTCGAAAAAAAATTGATTTGCGGTGTTCATCATAACTCGCAACAGAATCATCGGAATCAAAAAAATCAAAATGCATTTGTTAAAGGAGATGTTTCTCGAGGTAATGACGAGAGGATTTTTTTTCGATTTTCCAATTTTTCGTAGCACTTGAGAGCCAAAAAACCGATTTTCGCTAAAAAAAATCTGCTTATTTGTTGTTGAAAAATTAGTAATTATAAAAAAAAACAAAAGAGCTCTCGACAATACCTGGTGAATTATGTGAAGAAGTACTGTGCAAAATTTCAAAACGATTGGTCCAGTAGATCTTGAGTTATCGTGAACACGGAACTTCAAATATGACAAGTTTCAGAAAAACGCTTTGAAAAACGCGAAGAGTTTGGTCGCTTAGCGCTCATTTCACATAAGTTTGAGAACACTTCTCGATTGTATAAAAATCTGAAAAAATGCATGCATATTAAAGGTACTCAAAAGATTAATTTTGCATAATAATAATTCCAAAATGTTATTAACAAATTTGTGAAAAATAAAATTGTTCAACAAATTTCCCGGTAACCTAACTTAAAAAAAAAAAAAATTAGTCGTTCATTTTTCTGAATACGTATGCATTTTTTCAGATTTTTAAATTCACTTTGATTTTTTTTATGTGGGAAACATGTGTAGAAAGTCACAAAATTCAAAGTGAATTTAAAAATCTGAAAAAATTCACACGTATCCAGAGAAATTATCGAATCATTTCCATAAAAAAAAGTTAGGTTGCCGGGAGCTTTGTTGATCAATTTTATCATTCATCAATTTGTTAATAACATTTTTGAATTATTATTATGCCAAGAGTTACTCTTACCAGCACCTTTAAAATGCTTGATTTTTTCAGATTTTCATACCTTCGCGAGGTGTTTGCAATTCCCTCTCATTTCTCCGAAACTTATGCCGAATCGAACACCGTTCGCCAGGACTGCCTCAAAACGTACTGTGCACGAATCGCAGAGAAAAAAAAAAAAAAAAAAATGCCAACTGCTCGAGAAATTGCAGTTGTTTTGCGAACGTGAGATAGAACCGCGAACATCGATCTCATCACTTCGACCGCCGCCGCGAATAGTAGTGAAAGAATTTTCAATCGCGGCATGTGTACTCTATTCGGTACGAAGGGAGGACGGGAGGAACGAGAGAAATCCGTGCG
Source organism: Exephanes ischioxanthus (assembly GCA_958510785.1). Classification (NCBI taxonomy): domain Eukaryota; kingdom Metazoa; phylum Arthropoda; class Insecta; order Hymenoptera; family Ichneumonidae; genus Exephanes; species Exephanes ischioxanthus. The sequence continues at coordinate 25,915,377 of OY294015.1, forward strand.
ATAGCGGACGATTCCCCAGCGCCGACGCTACATAACGCCGCGATACATTCACGTTCCAGGGTAAATATTTGAACGGCGTAGTTTCAAGGGTAAGCCGACAGATAGGCCACTGTAACGAGCCGTGCAGTAAGCGTGGATTATGGATAAAGAAGAATCTGCCGAGACTCGCCCCGACTGCGCTCGACTCGATTCGAAAGGAGATATTTCGTATCTTTATGGATGCTCACGTAGAGAAACTGGATCGGTGGTTCAACTTCGATTCAAGTCGCGGAAATTTTATCGAAATAATCCAACGGCGGTTTTATTGTCGCTTCGTTTGTTCGGCGATTGGCTCGTGCGTGAAAAATTGCAATCGGCGGCGATCGTGAAGAGTCGTTAAAAAAAAAAAAAATTAAGAAATGCGAGACTTCATTCCGGAATCCATCCGGACGCTCGGCAAGATTCTTCGCGGATTCTTCGCTAGATTCCGTAAAAGACTATCGCCAAGATTGTCTCGCGGGCGTGCGTCTTCTACGCGTGGGCTGCCACACGAAACCGACGCCCAATGCCGAATGTGGAACACGAGTAACGGTGGGGCAAAAAAAATCGGCAATTACTAATCCAGCAGAATGTCGTGCCTTGACTTAGGCCAAAACAGCTCACGGATTTATGTTCATCAGGAAAATTTACATTACAATACATGCCTTAGAAATTTCTGTGGAACCCTTTAATGTTTAGGCAAAAAATTGCAAATTGCTTTACTATTCCTTTTACGCTTCTTTTTACTCCATCGAAATGTTAAAAAAAAATTTCATCTCCCTGTAAGAGTTTAAAAGATCAATTCCGTAATTTTGACAAAAACTCTATTTTGGGTATTTTTTTCCTGGTAGAATGTGATACCGGATCTGCATCGGAAGGGGAAGAAAGCTATATACAGATTTGTTTCAACATAATAATTATACTGATCAATATTAAGAAAATCTCTAAATCTCTGAATCTCTGAATCTCTGAATCTCTGAATCTCTGAATCTCTGAATCTCTGAATCTCTGAATCTCTGAATCTCTGAATCTCTGAATCTCTGAATCTCTGAATCTCTGAATCTCTGAATCTCTGAATCTCTGAATCTCTGAATCTCTGAATCTCTGAATCTCTGAATCTCTGAATCTCTGAATCTCTGAATCTCTGAATCTCTGAATCTCTGAATCTCTGAATCTCTGAATCTCTGAATCTCTGAATCTCTGAATCTCTGAATCTCTGAATCTCTGAATCTCTGAATCTCTGAATCTCTGAATCTCTGAATCTCTGAATCTCTGAATCTCTGAATCTCTGAATCTCTGAATCTCTGAATCTCTGAATCTCTGAATCTCTGAATCTCTGAATCTCTGAATCTCTGAATCTCTGAATCTCTGAATCTCTGAATCTCTGAATCTCTGAATCTCTGAATCTCTGAATCTCTGAATCTCTGAATCTCTGAATCTCTGAATCTCTGAATCTCTGAATCTCTGAATCTCTGAATCTCTGAATCTCTGAATCTCTGAATCTCTGAATCTCTGAATCTCTGAATCTCTGAATCTCTGAATCTCTGAATCTCTGAATCTCTGAATCTCTGAATCTCTGAATCTCTGAATCTCTGAATCTCTGAATCTCTGAATCTCTGAATCTCTGAATCTCTGAATCTCTGAATCTCTGAATCTCTGAATCTCTGAATCTCTGAATCTCTGAATCTCTGAATCTCTGAATCTCTGAATCTCTGAATCTCTGAATCTCTGAATCTCCAAATCTCTAAATCTCTAAAGAAAATTGTTTTGTTTTGATGCACATAACGAGATACGGGAATACTTATTTTCACATCGGTGCTTAACTCTTCAAAATCAGCATGCCCGGTATTCCCAACTGTCTGGTATTCGCCCGCTCTCCCTTACTTGTAAACCACTGGACATACATATTACGTATAACGCTGATAATTGCACTCGCCGATGACATGTGATTGATGTGAACAGATGAGCGATTAAGCCAGCCGGTAATCTCGCATTAATCTGACCCCGATAACGTTGCGAGAATGAGCCTCTGATAACCTTGATAAGCCCGTCAGATTGCTGCTTTACTGCGCTTCGAAACCGAACATCGGCGCAGGCCTCGAGCAACAAAAATACTTTTCCCCCGAGCAGGTTCACCGATCTTTCGATGATCTTACCACCGGCTTGCTGCTCCAGCTTGGACAACTATACGACCGCCGTAAATAAGATTACACCGCCGTTGTGTATCGAACGTACCTATTGAAAAGATGAGTAGTTTAGTGCGACGAGCTGGAAGCAAAAAAAAAAAAAAGGAAACGTAGGCGTGGCACCGTCATACCGAGGATGACGTCGCGCGATTTCTCCGGGTTTCGTACTTTATCCGCCGCGGCTTCGCGAAACCGTGGGTTGGTCCTCAGCGCTATAAATTCGACGGATTTTTTCGCGGTTCGAAAAAAAAAAAAAAACGACTCGGAATTCGCAAACTGGTCCATGAAACATCGACAACGTCCCGCGATGTCCTCCGATCGTCGTTCCTTTTTTTGTTTCTTCTCATTCAGCATTTTTCCATATGCGAGGAATCGGCGACGAGAGGTCGAAAAACTCGTGAGTCCGTAGGTGGGTTCGGGAACGGAGCGGGATACGGAAAAAAAACGTGTCATCGACGTCGGGGTAACAATAATTTAACGAACAAGTAATATTCAGCGTAGTTTATAACATATATATTTATTTGAGCTTTAATTGCATTTTAAAATACAACCGAAATAATTAAATAATGACAAATCTGGTAAAATGGTTTCAAGAGTTTCGCGTATACATGATGCATATCTTTGTGGTTGCCTTCCCGCATGTGTGTACCTCGTCCCATATTTTTTTTTAACGTACGATTGCCACCAATCGCGAGTATACATTTGTGTATATCCGTTTTATTGTTTTTATGTGTACGTGTCTGGGGATTTTTTTTTTCGTGTTTTTTTTTTTTTTTTCACCTATTTGGTCGAGCCTGTCGGGCTCGACTCACTGGAGTCAGTGTAGCTTCCACATAGATCTGTGCTCGTTCATCACACTCTCAGCAGTCGTATATAATTACAATAATAATATTAATATTATTATTATGTTGATAAATACTTTTAAAGTCCGCGATGGAAGAATTAGAGTTTACAAGAAATACGTATACAAGTGTGTTTCGTGTTCTTTTTTTTTTTTGTTTGTTTGTTTTCATTTTTTTCTTCATTTTATTATTTATTCATTTTTTTTTTTTTTAATATTCCTCTATCATTCCCCCACGTCTCAGGGGGGAGGCTGCACCTCGCCGGTACCCCGTCAGTCGACCCTCGTTCGTCTTTCCGTCTATCTCACATAGAATCAATCAGTTCCCTATCTCACTCATACTTCACATTCTCGCGTTATTTAACATACAATTATTCGATCGTAATCATGCACTCGCGCCCATCTCCACGCAATATCACTGTACCAACCTTACACCCATCATTTTATATTATGTAATAATAATAATAATCATAATTTTTTTTTTTCTCCCCAATCAATGTACATAATTATTCGCGACATTTCGAATGATAATGACAATATTTTACACGATAATGACGCGTGGACTCGCCGGTATTCGACGCGATAATAAATATATTTGAACAAATTAAAATTTACAATGGTCTATCTCTCGCTCGACGGCGTCATGCCATGTATGTGTGCGCGTGCGTGTGAGTGCGTGTGTGTGCGTGTGCCTACGTGTGCGTGCCTACATGTGCGTGTGTGTGAGTGTGTGGTCGTGTGTGTGTGTGCGTGTACCTACGTTTGCCAGCGCGTGCCTACATGTGCGTGTGTGTGCGTGTGTGTTCGCGTGCGTGCGTGTGCGTGCGTGTGCATGTGTGTGTGTGTGTGTGTGTGTGTGTGCGTGTGCGAGCGTGTGCATGTGTGTGTGTGTGTGTGTGTGTGTGTGTGTGTGCGTGTGTGAGCGTGTGCGTGCGTGTGTGTGTGTGTGTGTGCGTGTGTGTGTGTGTGTGTGTGTGTGTGTGTGTGTGCGTGTGTGAGCGTGTGCGTGCGTGTGTGTGTGTGTGTGCGTGTGTGTGTGTGTGTGTGTGTGTGTGTGTGTGTGTGTGTGTGTGTGTGTGTGTGTGTGTGTGTGTGTGTGTGTGTGTGTGTGTGTGTGTGTGTGTGTGTGTGCGCGTGTGCGTGTGTGTGCGTGTGTGTGTGCGTGTGTGTGTATTTGTGCTGCCGAGGGTGAACGCTTGCCCCCGTTATCGCTGCTGCACCGAAATGCATCGAACGGCGATGGCCGCGAGTGCGCACGACTTTTTTCTGTCCTCGTTACGACCGGACCGCACCCCCACATTCTGCGTTTCTAGAAACGCGGTAATAAACTCGTCGGGCTATTGCAACGGGCGGGATGCACCTCATCTCTTTCCAAGTCCCGCAGTCGTTTCGCAAAAATTTCTTTCTTTCGCTTCGAAAAAAATGTTCCGTTCATCGTGACCGACCGAGCATTAACGCATTTGCGCATATACACACGCGATTGCACCGTCTTTTTCATCCATCTCACCATTAATAATTAACCCGTTCGCGTAAGTATCAACAAAGAGATTCCTATACAAGGTCGATTGACGCCCATCTAGTCTAGCTTACATTCTGCGCCTATAATGAGACCTACTCCTTAAAATCTAAAGGTATACATACTGACGGTCGACCTTACACGACAGGAGTGTGTGTATCCGTGTGTCTGTCCGCGTATGAGTGTCCGTCCTGGTGTTTGTGTTTGGGTTTGTGTTTGTTTCCGTCCTTGTGTTTGTGTCCGTTCTTGTGTGGGAGTTCGTCCTTGTGTTGGAGTTCGTCCTTGTGTTTGTGTCCGTTCTTGTGTTTGTGCTCGCGACCTTGTGTTTGTGCCCGACCTTCTGTTTGTGTCCGTCCTTGTATTTGTGTCCGTCCTTGTATTTGTATCCGTCCTTGTATTTGTGTCCGTCCTTGTATTTGTGTCCGTCCTTGTATTTGTGTTCGTCCTTGTATTTGTGTTCGTCCTTGTATTTGTGTCCGTCCTTGTGTTTGTCGTGTTCGTGTTCGTGTTCGTGTTCGTGTTCGTGTTCGTGTTCGTGTTCGTGTTCGTGTTCGTGTTCGTGTTCGTGTTCGTGTTCGTGTTCGTGTTCGTGTTCGTGTTCGTGTTCGTGTTCGTGTTCGTGTTCGTGTTCGTGTTCGTGTTCGTGTTCGTGTTCGTGTTCGTGTTCGTGTTCGTGTTCGTGTTCGTGTTCGTGTTCGTGTTCGTGTTCGTGTTCGTGTTCGTGTTCGTGTTCGTGTTCGTGTTCGTGTTCGTGTTCGTGTTCGTGTTCGTGTTCGTGTTCGTGTTTGTGTTTGTGTGTGCGTGTGCGTGTGCGTGTGCGTGTGCGTGTGCGTGTGCGTGTGCGTGTGCGTGTTTTATTTTGTCTCTTTTTTTTTTTAACTTCCCCGTCTTCAAACGCGGTTGTCGCTTTTTCTGTTTCGAATGTTATTTTCGACGTCCCGTTGACATAAACTCCTTAAGTATTTATTATAACATCACAAACTTGGCCGCGCGCCGAGCCACATGACTCAGCAATGCCGGCGAGATATGGTGGCATCACAATTAATTAACGCTCTTTCCGATTCGTCGTACATACGCACACGCACACTTACGCACGCATAATCGCGAGCGCGCGCACACACCGCACACACGCAACGCCGCATCGACAACGCGTCTCTGTTTCTCACTCATTCAAGTCGACCTCGTCCCAACTTTCGAATTTACTATCAAAACGCTATGTAAAGAAAGGTCATGATACTCGTGGTGCGTAGAGTAGGTGCTACAAAAATGCAAGGTAAAAAGATACCTGTCGTATAACCCAACGCTAGTTACAAAAAAAAAAAAAAAAAAAATGCATAAAAAAACGGAAAGAAAAATGAGTCTTCCATGAAGAGCGGAGTCGATACGCATTCGGTGCGAGGAACTTGGACACGTGCTCACTTATTTGGCTACACTCCGTGACGGAAGTTATCTCCATTAAGTAACTAATATTCAGCTCTATCGTCGTTATATGGTATGTAGTCTATTCAACTACGACGCCCCGGAATTTAATTTCTCTCTATTAAATAATACAAAAAGGTAATACTTTTTCTTTTTTTACAATAATCATTCAACGATTTTTTTTTCATTGTTTGAAACATTCTCACTGGACGATAAAAAAACACAATAACAAAGCAACTCGTCAAAGTTACCGTCGTCGAGCAGTTTAGCTTTGGGGGGGCGCAGAGGTCGAATTTTTATCTACCGATACCAAGTTCCTCGAGCGGTAAATATAAACGCGGCTCCTGATCGAGGACGGAACGCGAGGGCAAATTAACGAGAGAGGAGCCCAGAGAACAGCCGGATTTTTTTTTATCCGGCCATCATCCTCATCCCTTGGGCGATAACTCGAGCGGGCCAAACAGGACCGATGAAGATGCGCGACTCACATTCACCCTCGCTCACGGAAACAGCCCCCCCGTACGCGGAGAAACGAGTAAAAACTATTAATCTTGGATTCGATACTATTGTGCGAAAGAGGACAGAATTAATCGACCGAAATTGCGAACGCGTTGCGATTCTTCTTCGCGCTTTTGCAGACCAACAACCTCACCTCCGCGACTTTGGAACAACGAGCAAGCGACTGCTGTCCACGGCTGTTCAATTATCCAGAACTATCGCTAATAATTGTAATAATAGCAATAATAATAATATAACTATCGCCGACGTAGTCGCGTGTTTTGTGTTTTCGTTTTTTTTTTTTTTCACAGTCGCGTCACAGTATAGATACACTTATGTACAGATGGCACCGCTACTTACGGGGCTCGGACTATACGTACTTGCTGGACAATTGTTTGGCCAGCTCCGTATACTTGAGAAACTTTGAGTGCGGGCTCTCCTCGAGGGGGGAGGGCGCGGCCTGAGAGGGGCTGCCGTTGGCCTGGGGCACAGGCGGGGACTTGTTGCGCTGGGAGCTTGGCGGTGAGGTCGAGCTGCGACTGGGGCCACCGCTCGAGGGCGGTTGGTTGGCGGCCGCGGCAGCCGCGGCGGCGGCGGCCGCTGCGGACCTGCTGATCGTCATAGGATCAGGAATAACGCCGTCCTTGACGAAATGCATCTTCGACAAGTGATGCCTGTAAGCGCCCTTGGATATGAAGGGTGTGTCGCAGAAGGCGCACTTCATGATCGAGTCCGCGGTGACGACCGCGTCGTTGCACGCCCAGCTGAAGGCGAGGATCGCCCCGGGGGTCGGCCCGGGCCCCGGGCCGGAGGTCCCCGAGCCGCTACTGCTCCCGGCCCCGATCGTCGGCCCCCCGGCCGATGCGGACCTCGAGCCGCTGCCCGAACTTCCTGAACCACCGCGGGTCTCGGTCTTGTCGCAGAGCTTCTGCAGGGCAGCGAGCGGATGGCTGCTGGTCTTGCGTCCCTGAGAATCCGCGTTGCCGCTCGTGCCGCCACCACCGCCCGACAGACTGTCGAACATCGAGGAGAGAGCACCGAGGCTGCTGGAGGCCTTCGTGTCCGGAGTGCCTCGCGGCGTCACCGAACGATCGCTGCTCGCGGGGCTGCTCGTGCTGTTCCGGCAGGGACTCCTTGCGACCTGTTCGACCTGACTCACCGGCCTCGGTGTCGGTGGATTCAGATGGGGCGAGAGGACCTCGCCTCGTTCCTCCGCACTCTCGTGAAGACTGCTTCGTCGGTGATTGGTAGCTCCGTAATTTATAGGCTCATCGTCGTCCCTGGACTCGTCGACGACCTCCTTCTTGACAACCACGTCCCTCGGCGATGGCTCCTGCTGCAGCGCTTCCTCCTCGCTCATGGCCGGGGCCTCGGACTCTTCGTCCCGGGGCTCTTTCTTCACGACTACGGAAGAATCCTCGTCGCCTGATTCCGTTTCCGCACTGGGGTGATGACGACTCGGCGGAACGGGAATCGGCTTGTCCGGTGTGGCCCGATGACGGTGCGAATGGGAGGCCGAGAGCCTCTCGTGGCTCATCGACAGGTCCATCCGTCTTTCCGGTGTCATCGTGTCGGTCCTGTTGCTTCCGCGTTCCGATATCGAGCTAGACTCGCTGCCGCTTCTCTCCCGTCTCGCCGCCGCGCTCGCCGAGTTGTAATGCTGCTGGTGCTGTTGGTAGGACCTCAACAGATTCATCGTCTGGGCGTCTACGAGCGGCTTCGTGTAGTCGACGCTCTCGTCGATGCCCAATCGTTTGAGAATGCTCGAGCCCATCGGGGCACCCGGCTGAGAATGATGAAGACCCGGCGCACCGTGACGCACCCGCGAGTCGAAACTCTTCTCGATGAGCTTCTCGATGGCGTTGAGGACCGACGGCGATGACGTACCGCCGCTGGTCTCGTTGGCACTGGGTGTGGGAGTTTCCTTTCCCGGTGTCGTCGCGTCGCTCGCCGACGACGGGGATCGGTGATGCCTCGAGGATATCGAAGACGCGTCCTCGTTGACGCTCTTCCGACCGCTCTCGCTCGGTGGCAATACCTGCGGCATGTGATTTGACATGAGGGCGTTCTTCAGAAAGTTTCTTTGATTAACACCGACGGCCCCGGCGCCTATGCACTGACGAATGTGCTCGACGAATATCGTCGTTTCGATCTTTTCACCGCACTTCTCGCAGGTTATCCTGCCCGCGTGTTTTCCCAAACTGTGGGCCAACCCTGTGCCGGCGTCGCCGTTTTTGAACTCGTTCTGGGCGCGCTCGAGCTCGAGCAACTTCCTCACGGGCAGTGATTTTTTCCTCTTCTCTCGGGTCTGCCTTCTGCGACCACCGCTCTCGGTGATCGAGCGCATGATGTGCTCCTTGTAATGGGAATTCTTGACCATGTGATTGCTGAGCTCCTTGAGGGAGCTGAAAGCCTGGTCGCAGACCTTGCACGTCAACACCGCACTGACGTGACTGCTCGTCGCTCCGCAACCACCGCCGGTGTTCCCACCGTGCTGCCCCCCGCCACTTCCGGGTGGCAAACCGCCTCCGGCCCCACCGCTGCCGCTGCTTCCGGTTCCTCCGCCTCCTCCCGAACCCGCGCCTCCGGCCCCTCCACCGGAACCTCCTTTGCTCTCGTCCGAAGACTTCCATGAGATGATCTGCTCCTGGGATATGATGTTGGTGTAGTGCTGCGTCTGTTGCATGTGGGAGGTCATCTCGGCGAGCGAACGGAAACTCTGGCCGCACCACATGCACTTGAGGATCTGTCGCGTCTGCTCGGCGCCCTTTCCCAACCATACGTCCTGGCCGCGCACCAGCTTTCTCGGCAGTGGCATCGTCTCCTTGATCAACAGGTTCAGCTCCGAGGGACTCTGCTTGCTGCTGGGTGTGGCGTTGTTGTTGTTGCTGCCGCCCGCGGAACTCTGCGACTGATGTTGATGCTGGGGTTGGGGCATCGACGGCATCGACTGCTGGGAATGAAGTCCCGATGACGGCGGTGGCACTGGCATGTTGACGCCGCAGTGCTTCGCCTCTTTCATGTGCGTCGTCATCGCCGCCAGAGTCGGGAAGCTCTGCTTGCACCAGACGCACTTCAGTACATCCTTCGCCTGATCGGCGCCCTTGTTCAGCCAGTGCGACTGCCAGGCGCTGTGTCGACTTCCCGATGTGCCGGTGGGATTGCTACCGGTCGAGTTGCCGCCCGATCCTCCGGACGACGATCTGTAGAGCTCCTCGCCACCCAGCTTACTCAGCTCGCTCATTTTCTCCAGGGCCTTCGTAGCTTCGCTCGGCTGATATGGCTTGTCCAGCGCTGCCGGTGGCTTCATCTTTCCGTTCCACAGCTGATGAGGATCCACCACACCGGACGTACTCTTGGGGGAGAGTTGTTGCTGACTAGTAGCCGCGGCGACCGCCGCTGCGAAGTACGGAAAGTGCGAGGCCACGACCGGTGACGTCCACGGCGACACGACTGGTCGGCTGAACGAGGTTGGCGTCGAGGGTGACTCCTGGTGACCCGATGGCGCTGAGGTCGTCAGCCTCGAGGACTTCCGGGGCGGCGGAGGTGGCGAGTCCTCGGTGCCGGGTCTCTTCCTGCTCGACACGGACAGGTCGAGAGGTCCGTTATTCGTTTCCGTTGACGACGACGGTGTCGGCGGCTTGCTGAGATTCAATATGTGCTCGTCCTCCTCCTCCTCGACCGGCGATGCCTTTCTCGTGCTGAAGTCCAAAACGGCGGGAAGCGGAGTCGCCGCCGGTGAGACGTCGCCACCGCTCGCCGGCGATACGAGGATTCCGGGCGTCGCGGCTGGCGGCGAACATGAGGAAGAGACCAGCGGCGACACCGAGCCACGCGACAACGGCGAGTGACCCAGGAGAAGGCGTTGATGGGTCTGCTGAATGTAGGCCGCCATTACGGCCGCTGAATGAGATGGCAAGAGTGGGTGAGGCCCGAGAGGTAGAGGCACGATGCTGTTCGGACTGACCGGACTCGCGCTACTCCGGTTGAGGACCGGTGGCGGGGGACTTCCGGCCGCTGGACCAGACGATTCCCGGGAGTCACGTGACGGACACCGAGGACTCATTGGCTCCCTGGAACAGTAAAGCGCAACGGGTCTTGTCTTTAGGATTCTTGAGCTAGTTCAACATGTTTTTGGGGTCTCCCAATTCGTTAGATCGTGGGACTTGGTGACTTCACAGTCACACCACTCTAAACTTAATTAAATCGATAACAAATTTTTATAGCCTAGATCTTTAGCAAATTTAATTTAGGATTTAGAGAAATTTTATTGCTGGCCGCGATCTTAGTGTAATTGACGGATCTATGGAATTGATGTTTCTTTTTATGACGCGGTTAAGGCGCGTATTTCTCGGATTATCCGGCATGCGATATCAAGGTGGTCGCATGTACATAGAGACTCGTCTGGAAGCCGGCTGATACTGAGGAAGAACCTTGCTATGGAGCTGGGAAGGCTAATTAATTATAATATCTCATAAGACAGGTATTTTAATTTTGTCTTACGACAGATCTTATTTTCATTTTATGACATATAAAATCTTTACTGAAACTGCTCAATGATAAACTTGGTATCAACATTACAAATGTATACTTAATGTTGTTATGCTGTGCATGCAGTACAGCATTTCTTCTATAATTCTCGGTTTTTTTAAATAATTTGTAATTGCAAAAAATTATAGTTTGAGAAAAATACACCCAATTTTTTATACAACAAAATCGTTTGATACATCCTGCATTTTGCTACAAGTAACAGATTGGACGTAAAAAAGACGCAGCTGTGCAAAGGCGTGTATTCTCAATGTTTCACAATATTTTTTTTATTAAAAAAAAAGATTTATTTCTGAGTCTGAATACATATAGTAATGATATTTGAAACGATAATAATGAACATGTAGAAAATTAATTTCGCTACGTAAATTCCCGAATACCGACTTTTTTTTTATTTCGAAAAAAAAAAAACTGTATTCTACATCCTGCATTTTGCAACACACAACAGATTGAACGCAAAAAAGCCGCCGCTGCGCAACGGCCTGTCTTTACTTTTTTATTATTTAAAAAAAAAAACACTTATTTATGAGTCTGAACGAATATATTGATACTATCTGAAGCCATAATTATAAACATGTAACAGATCAATTTCCCGACGCAAATTCCCGAATGCCGACTTATTATTTTTATTTCGAAAAAACTGTATTCTAAATCGTGCATTTTGCTACACATAACAGATTGAACGTAAAAAAAGCCGCGGCTGCGCAACGGCCTCTCTTTCCTTTTTTTTATTATTAAAAAAAAACAATTATTTATGACTCCGAACACATATACTGATAGTATCTGAAGCGATAATTATGAACATATAGCGGATCAATTTCCCGACATAAATTCCCGAATACCGGCTTATTTTTATTTATTTTTTTTCTCGGTTCTCGAGTAACGCCCTGACATCGTAATAACATAGGTGTCCAGTTGATCTTAATCAATTTGCTGTATGTTCGATAGAGTCGGAGAGGGGGGGGATAAGGTACTGTAATTCAAGCGATCAGGAACACGCGGTGGGGGGAAACTCAGCTCGACCCTGGACGCTCTCGTTTATCACTTTAGTCGAGCGTCGACATTCGCATAATCGATCCATCAGTAGGAGTGTGTGAAACTCGTAACATTAATATTTCATAAAGCGTTCGTCGCCGGGACGTTCTCGTTGCCGAGCGCCCGTTCGAGTATCCGCCTTTCCGCATAAACTGATCTCTCTCGCGCTTTGTACAACTCGGGATCGTAAATAGAGGTGTAAATCACATTTCAACATACGTCGACCGTTTAGAATCATCGTCAGGGCACTGCCGTGCCGTTCAATCAATATTATATCTGACGCTAATGTTATGTCACTTATCAGACATATCGTCTCTCGCTCGACGATGTTATCGTGTATAAATATCTGCATAAATATCTGCAATTAAGCCTGCGCTAAGTGGCGGATTCTTGATCGGCAAGAAAAAAAACATCGGGGCCAGAAAGAATAAATTTACGGACAAAAATGTTAACAGTATGAATATGCTCTGTTAATATGTTTTTATAATAAATAAATGAATATTTGTTAAAAAAAAAGAAAATAATGTTTTCTCCATTTTTTTTTTTTTTTCGACAGGTGTTTCGGTATTGGATATCGCAGCTTGGAGGAAAATAAGGGGCGGTTTCTTGATCAGCAAGAAAAAAAAACATCGGGGCCAGAAACAATAAATTAGCGAATGAAAAAGATATTAGAAATTAGATATAAGAAAAAAATATTAATAGAATAAATATACTTTATAAATATATTTTTATAAGAAATAAATAAATGTTTGTAAGTTATTATGTCACGTCTCGAATATTTCGTCCCTCGCTCGACGGTATTATCGTGTATTATACATGCACAAATATGTGCAATTAAACCTGCGCTAAGTGGCGGATTCTTGATCAGCAAGAAAAAAAACATCGGGGCCAGAAAGAATAAATTTACGGACAAAAATGTTAACAGTATGAATATGCTCTGTTAATATGTTTTTATAATAAATAAATGAATATTTGTTAAAAAAAAAGAAAATAATGTTTTCTCCATTTTTTTTTTTTTTTTCGACAGGTGTTTCGGTATTGGATATCGCAGCTTGGAGGAAAATAAGGGGCGGTTTCTTGATCAGCAAGAAAAAAAAACATCGGGGCCAGAAACAATAAATTAGCGAATGAAAAAGATATTAGAAATTAGATATAAGAAAAAAATATTAATAGAATAAATATACTTTATAAATATATTTTTATAAGAAATAAATAAATGTTTGTAAGTTATTATGTCACGTCTCGAATATTTCGTCCCTCATTCGACGCTATTATCGTTAATTATACATGCACAAATATGTGCAATTAAACCTGCGCTAAGTGGCGGATTCTTGATCAGCGAGAAAATAAACATCGGCTCCAGAAACAATAAATTGCCGGGAAAAAATATTAACAGAATAAATATACTCTATTAATATATTTTTATAATAAATAAATAAATAAATATTTGTAAGAAAAAAATAAGAAAATAAGGTTTTTTTTCCTGTTTTCCGACAGGTGTTTTCCGTATTGCATACCGTGGCTTGGAGGAAAATAAGTGGCGGATTCTCGATCAGCAAGAAAAAGAAAAACTTCGGGGCCAGATACAATAAATTACCAGAAAAAAATATTACTAGAATAAATATACTTCATAAATATATTTTTATAAGAAATAAATGAATAAATAAATGTTTGTAAGTTATTACATCACGTCTCGGACATTTCGTCTCTCACTCGACGCTATTATCGTGAATTATACATGCACAAATAGCTGCAATTAAATTCGTGCTAGGATGTGATTGAAAGAAAAACGTATTATTAAGAAAAAGTAGAGAATACATTATCGTACTATTCGCGATTGAAATCGCGACGGGTTTACGTTAATGGCATGTAGGCTTGTGCATAAATGTATCGACGGTTGATCAAGAATCGAAGCGACGAGCATCGGCGAATAGGATGGTGATAAGGACCTTAAGGCAATTCTCCTAAGTCATGTCGTCCGTCAATAACAGTCGATTTTTTTATTTATGAGAACTAGGGGCGTCGGCAAGTTCAATAATAATTTATGGATGATAACGGAGAATTTTGTTTTCTTTTTTTGTGAGACGTGGTTCCGTATTAGATATCGCAGCTCGGAGGAAAATAAGTGGTGGATTTTTTATCAGCAAGAAAAGAAAATTATCGAGGCCAGAAATAATAAATTACCAGATCAAAATATTGATAGAATAAATATACGCTATTAATATATTTTTATAAGAGATAAATAAATAAATAAATGTTTGTAACAACAAGAAAAAATAACAAGAGAATTTTCTTCTTTTTTCCGACACGTGTTTCCGTTTCAGAAATCGTAGCTCGGAGGAAAATAAGTGGGGGATTCTTGATAAAAAAAAAAAAAACGCATCGGGGCCGGAAACAATAAATAACCGGGAAAAAATATTGATAGAACAAATATACTCTATTAGTATATTTTTATAATAAATACGTAAATAAATGTTTCTAAGAAAAAAATAACAAAACAATACGATGATGACAATGACGCGAGGAAATTTCTATGTGTTCTGTCGTGCATTTATAACAGTCGACATTTTTAAAATAAGTGCTGGAGACATCGGTAAGCTCAAGAAATATTGCATGTAACGGAAAAAAATAAAAAAAGATGTTTTCCTCCGACACGTGTTTCCTATCGCATTAAATATCAAGCTCGGTTTAAATCAAGTGGCAGATTGTTAATCGGCAAAAAAAAAAAAAAAACACACACACACACACACATCGAGGCCAGAAAGAAAAAATTGCAAACAAAAAAAATATTATTAATAAAATATATTCCGTTACTAGATCTTATTAAAAAAAGTCTATTCGAAGAAAGTAAAAATATAATGAAAGCGACGAGTATGAACGAATACGATGATGATAACGACCTATGAAATTTCCGTACATCCTGGTCCGAAAAATATTCTATTCCACGTACGTTCAAGTATTTCTACGCACCAAATACGAATCCAGACGCTAATTTATCTCAAACGCGAGGAAAAAAATATCCGTTCTGACTGAAGTGCCTCGTGCGCATTCGAGCACAGTTTTTGGCGCCTATTTTCATTAAATGATAAAAAAAAACAACACCCCGCGTACGACGTAACAATAGAGGTGTAACGGATCCGCCAACATAATAACAATTAACCAAAAAAACAAAAAAAAATCCTTTAATCAATCACATTAAAGAAATGCAGTGCACAATATAATAATCGCATGACGAGCCATCGCAACTGTCAACGCCTCAACCTCAACGCGCCTAACCACTCAGAAACCCAAAATTAAAAATCCTTATCAAGTGTAACTGTTAACAGTGAATCGACATGAGACTCAATCAAGTGGCGCTAATTTATCTGAATCGCGATAAAAAAAATATCCGTTCTGACTGAAGTCCCTCGTGCGCATTCGAGCACAGTTTTTGGCGCCTATTTTCATTAAATAATAAAAACACAACACCCCGCGTACGACGTAATGTAAGAGGTGTAACGGATCCGCCAACATAATAACAATTAACCAAAAAAAAAAAAAAAGAAAAATCCTTCAATGAATCACATTAAAGAAATGCAGTGCACAATATAATAATCGCATGAAGAGCCATCGCAGCCGTCAACGCCTCAAACCACTCAGAAACCCAATAGTAAAAATCCTCATCAAGTGTAACTGTTAACAGTGAATCGACATGAGACTCAATCAAGTGGCGCTAATTTATCTGAATCGCGATAAAAAAAATATCCGTTCTGACTGAAGGTCCTCGTGGGCATTCGAGCACAGTTTGTCTTGGCGCCTATTTTCATTAAATAATAAAAACACAACACCCCGCGTACGACGTAATGTAAGAGGTGTAACGGATCCGCCAACATAATAACAATTAACCAAAAAAAAAAAAAAGAAAAATCCTTCAATGAATCGCATTAAAGAAATGCAGTGCACAATATAATAATCGCATGACGAGCCATCGCAGCCGTCAACGCCTCAAACCACTCAGAAACCCAACAGTAAAAATCCTTATCAAGTGTAACTGTTAACAGTGAATCTACATGAGACTCAATCCAGTGGCGCTAATTTATCTGAATCGCGATCAAAAAAATATCCGTTCTGACTGAAGGTCCTCGTGGGCATTCGAGCACAGTTTGTCTTGGCGTTTACTTTCATTAAATAATAAAAACACAACACCCCGCGTACGACGTAATGTAAGAGGTGTAACGGATCCGCCAACATAATAACGATTAACCAAAAAAAAAAAGAAAATCCTTCAATGAATCGCATTAAAGAAATGCAGTGCACAATATAATAATCGCATGACGAGCCATCGCAGCCGTCAACGCCTCAAACCACTCAGAAACCCAAAAGTAAAAATCCTCATCAAGTGTAACTGTTAACAGTGAATCGACATAAGACTCAATAAAGTGGCGCTAATTTATCTGAATCGCGATAAAAAAAATATCCGTTCTGACTGAAGGTCCTCGTGCGCATTCGAGCACAGTTTGTCTTGGCGCCTATTTTCATTAAATAATAAAAACACAACACCCCGCGTACGACGTAATAAAAGAGGTGTAACGGATCCGCCAACATAATAACGATTAACCAAAAAAAAAAAAAAAAAAGGAAAAATCCTTCAATGAATCACATTAAAGAAATGCAGTGCACAATATAATAATCGCATGACGAGCCACTCAGAAACCCAACAGTAAAGATCCTTATCAAGTGTACCTGTTAACAGTGAATCGTCATGAGACACAATCAGGACGGACGAAGGAGCTCGCTCTTCGATGCGTGGGACAATCCGGCACGTGGTTCTCGAGCGAGAGACTGGTCACCAGAGCGTAGTTCGTCGCACGATATTTACGGACAGACGTGCGGGACGGACGTGCGTGCGTCCCTCGTGTCGGAGTGCGCGCGCGAAGCGTGGCGCTCACCGGGAAGCGAGCAACTTCCAAGCCTGTCGACGGTCGACTGGTAACTGACTCCCCTGACTGAATGCCGAATGCGTGCAGCGAGATGAAAGGGGACCACCGCTACGCATGCAGGGGAAGTTTTTGGGGATGCTGTGGAGGGAGGAGAGCGAGGGTGCAGAGAACAGAGAGGGAGCGAACCGCCGGGGCGAGGACGAGGAAGAAGCGCAGACCGGCCTATCTCTATTAGTCGAGTGTGCGATGTCGGCAGCGCTCGGGGGCAGCCCAATTGCCGCCGAGGACAAAACGGCGTGCTTTGATATCGCGTCATCGTGCGGGGGCTTCCGTGCGTGTGGGCGAGCCGCGAACCGCTGATACCCCACCTAAGGTAAAGGTACCAATGATCGGACGGTTAAGAGCAGCCTAAGATTCCAGCAGTTATTAATTCATCAAGAACATTTTTTTTTTCTTGAAGTAACCGAAACCAATGTCAAGCTGATAGTTTCTAGTTTCCAAAAGTCACGCGGTTAATTATAAAAGTATAAATATTTTTTTAATTACGGCAGAAAGTATCAAGAGAGCCGAAATGTACCGATCTTCGGACGCGGTTTTTCGGCGCGTCCCTATATTCGGACACTGCGTGTCCGAATGTTTCGGACGATCGCAGATATCGAGAATTCTGATGTGCGAACTTTTAGTTAATATTGACCAAAGGAATTCCTTTGCGATTTATCAATTAAATAAATGAAAACAATAATATTCACGCGAAACAATAATGAAGATAAGATACGTAGAAAACTGGCTAACCTAACTTTTTCGTACTGTCCGATTATTAGGTCGCGTGTGTAGTAACGCTTGTACCATTCTCCGGACACTATATCGTCGGTGTTTAACAGAATTCAACGATAGAAAATAATTTAGGCTTAAACCTTGTGTAACTTTTTTTTCTGTGCATCATATAATGTTTGCAGTTACGATTACAAGTGTCATAATGGATTTTCAAAACTTCAATTCGGAATAAATCAGATCTGCATAGGAGTGTCCGAAGATTGGGACGTGTCCGAACATCGGTACCGTTACCTTAATCATCGGCCCGTTGCGGGCGGCGAGGACACCGCGAAGCTGATCGACGCCAACGTCTTGAGCGCCGCGAGAAGAAGCGGCTCTTGGGTCGTAAGTTTAATCGTTAAGGTAACGGTACCGATGTTCGGACACGTCCCAATCTTCGGACACTCCTATGCAGATCTGATTTATTCCGAATTGAAGTATTGAAAATCCATTATGACACTTGTAATCGTAACTGCAAACATTATATGATGCACAGAAAAAAAGTTACACAAGGTTTAAGCCTAAATTATTTTCTATTGTTGAATTCTGTTAAAACACCGACGATATAGTGTCCGAAGAATGGTACAAGCGTTACTACATACGCGACCTAATAATCGGACAGTACGAAAAAGTTAGGTTAGCCAGTTTTCTACGTATCTTATCTTCATTATTGTTTCGCGGTGAATATTATTGTTTTCATCGATTTAATTGATAAATCGCAAAGGAATTCTTTTAGTCAATATTAACTAAAAGTTCGCACATCAGAATTCTCGAAATCTGCGATCGCCCGAAACATTGGGACACGCAGTGTCCGAATATAGGGACGTGCCGAAAAACCGCGTCCGACGATCGGTACATTTCGGCTCTCTTGATACTTTCTTCCGTAATTAAAAAAAATATTTATCCTTTTATAATTAACCGGTGACTTTTGGAAACTAGAAACTATCAGCTTGACATTGGTTTCGATTATTTCAAGAAAAAAAATGTTCTTGATAAATTAATAACTGCTGGAATCTTAGGCTGCTCTTAACCGTCCGATCATTGGTACCTTTACCTTAGGTGGCGATGTTTGCCGAAGAGCGCGGTTGAGGATAGGGCCGTACAGTTGAGCCGGCTTGGCCAGCTAAAAAATCTTATCCGGCTAATTGACATTATAGTTTGGCCAGCTAAAAATTAGCCGCGGCTCAGCCGGCTAAGATCGTTTGGCCGGCTAAAAATTAGCCGCAGTTTAGCCGGCTATTAATTTTTATTGTGAATTACGAGGAAACTAATGAAATTAATGAGACAATTATCTTTGGCACATTACTTGTTGAATATTATTTATTTCTGTACTATCAGTAGATTCGACTACGTTTGAGATCTTTAAAATCTCATTGCCACGATCTAATTTTTATTTCCAAAATTAATAAAAATTAATAGCCGGCTAAACTGCGGCTAATTTTTAGCCGGCCAAACGATCTTAGCCGGCTAAGCCGCGGCTAATTGTTAGCCGGCCAAAGCATCTTAGCAGGCTAAGACAGCTAAGCCGGCCAAACTATAATGCCCATTAGCCGGATAAGATTTTTTAGCCGGCCAAGACGGCTCAACTGTACAGCCCTACCATGTACCAGTAATCGACCAGTCGGCTATAAAAGAGTAATAAATAAGCCGGTGAGTGCTTTTCGACGCTTAAGCCATGTCGCTTCGCGCTCGTTTCGCATAAGTTCGAGAAAAATACGAGAAAATTGCAAGTACTTGGCGATGGTATAAAAATCTGAAAAAATTCATGCGTATAAAAGGTACTGAAAATATTAATTTTGCATAATAATAATTCAAAAATGTTGTTAACAAATTAATCAGAAAATTAATTGTTTCAAACAATGTGTGTTGTTAATTGTGTCAAACAAACTTTTTTTTTATGACAATGATTCATTAATTTTTCTGAATACGTATGAATTTTTTCAGATGTTTCGATTAGTCTTTATTTTTGTTATTTTTGTTTAGTATGCATGCATTTTTTCAGATTTTTATACAATCGAGAAGTGTTTGCAATTTTCTCTTATTTTTCTCGAACTTATGCGAAACGAGCCCGAAGCAACAAAGCTACCTTAAATAAATTAACGACACTTCCTCCGAGGTATGTACAACATTGTATGAATTTTTGAGATTTGTATTTTTATTTCCAAAATTAATAAAAATTAATAGCCGGCTAAAGTGCGGCTAATTTTTAGCCGGCCAAACGATCTTAGCCGGCTAAGCCGCGGCTAATTGTTAGCCGGCTAAGACAGCTAAGCCGGCCAAACTATAATGCCCATTAGCCGGATAAGATTTTTTGGCCGGCCAAGACGGCTCAACTGTACAGCCCTAGTTGAGGACGAGCAAGGAAGCTGGCGGGTCGCTGGGCGGTGAGAGAAAAAAAAAAAAAAAAAAAAACGGGACTGAGCCGGAGATTTGTTGACTATCAGACAACAAGAGCTCTATCTGGGCTGATAGTCACGTTCTGTTTTCTCTGCCCATAGCGGCCGATGTCGGCGAGTTCAAAGGTGGGGCACCGAAAGACTCGAGACGAGAAGCGGGTGAATTTTTTATGCTGTTCCGAGGTGTTGACGCTTCGGGCTTCGAGACAAAGTAGGCGATCGGCTAACATTGTCGGTAATTTACGAGCGTTGCGGCAATGCTCGGGAGGCGCGGAGCGGCACCTCTTTATTTGGGAGTGTGTTCGTCGTTGAGGAGACGGCGGAAGTCGGCAATGCTGGCCGATAGGCATTTTTCGGATGTCTTGGTGAGTCTTTCGGAGTAGGTTTGATCGCGTAAACTCACGCACAATCGATCTCCTCACACCTGTATTTCACGTTCACTTCGACATATCTCGGGAACCGCTGGACGATTATGATCGTAATCAGGCCCATTGGAAAGATTGGGTCCGAATTGTATGATAAAAGTGTCCTTGAAAATTCGATCTGATGCTTCGTTGCCGAGATCGAGCCGACCGAAAATTATCGCGTCAACTCGCGCACAATCGAAAAATTTTGGATCGATTGCCGATCGCGATCGTCGTACACAAGAATCCACCGAACGAATGTGTTCGGAATTAAGGTAGTCCTTGCGGACAGCCTGAGCCCACGTGAGTTCAGAGCGAATTGAGAGTGGAATTGCGAATACTTCGCGATTAGATAAAAATCTGAAAAAAATCAACCATATGGAAGGTACTGAAAAGATTGATTTTGCATAATAATAATTCCAAAATGTTATTAACAAATGAACGAAAAAAAAAAATTGTTCAACAAATCTTCCGGCAACTTAACTTTTTGTTCATATAAAAACAATAAGTTAATCTTTTTGAATACGTATGAATTTTTTCAGAATTTTGTCTAATTTTTGGAAATTGCGTTTTTAGTTAATAAAAAAACGTGATCTTCAAAAGTTAGATAAAATTCTGAAAAAATTCATACGTATTCAAAAAGATTAACAAATTGTTTTTATATGAACAAAAAGTTAAGTTGCCGGGGAATTTGTTGAACAATTTTTTTTTTTAATGCATTTGTTAATAATATTTTGGAGTTATTATTATGTAAAATCAATCTTTTCAGCACCTTCCATATGCTTGATTTTTTTCGAATTTTTACCCCATCGAGAAGTGTTCGCAATTCTCTCTCAATTGTCTCTGAACTCATGTGGGCTCAGGCTGTCCGCTAGGACTACCTTAAGCGAACTGGAAAGCTTGGATAGACATTCTATAGTAAAATTTTCATATCATTTCCATCCGCTGTTTTATTTAAGAGGTAACGTAGTGCAAAAATACACTTCCGGCATTTTGGAGTATAACTACTTGGTAGCGTCCTTCGCTGGCTTAAAATATATTTTTTTTTAAGTACTTGGCGTCGAGACGCTACCGCGTCTCTTGATAGGGCGGTGGGTAATGAAAATTGTAATGAACTTTCTTGCGCTGGTGGTTGTATGTACGATCAAATGGTAAGTCTCACGAAATGCGGATACCATGTGAGGTTTCGATGAGATTCTTCCTTCGATGGTGCATGACATTATTAAGGTAGTCCTAGCGGACAGCCTGAGCCCACATGAGTTCAGAGAGAATTGAGAGAGAATTGCGAACACTTCTCGATGGGATAAAAATTCGAAAAAAATCAAGCATGTGGAAGATGCTGAAAAGATTGATTTTACATAATAATAACTCCAAAATATTAATAACAAATGCATAAAAAAAAAAATTGTTCAACAAATTCCCCGGCAAGTTAACTTTTTGTTCATATAAAAACAATTTGTTAATCTTTTTGAATACGTATGAATTTTTTCAGAATTTTATCTAATTTTTGAAAATCACGTTTTTTTATTAACTAAAAACGCAATTTTCAAAAATTAGACAAAATTCTGAAAAAATGCATACGTATTCAAAAAGATTAACTTATTGGTTTTATATGAACAAAAAGTTAAGTTGCCGGAAGATTTGTTGAACAATTTTTTTTCATTCATTTGTTAATAACATTTTGGAATTATTATTATGCAAAATCAATCTTTTCAGTACCTTCCATATGGTTGATTTTTTTCAGATTTTTATCTCATCGCGAAGTATTCGCAATTCCACTCTCAATTCGCTCTGAACTCACGTGGGCTCAGGCTGTCCGCAAGGACTACCTTAACAGTGCGCTTATTGTTCCTTACCTATCGGGAGGTCCGGTATCCCTGAGGGCCGCAGGATTTAACCTGGATGTCGCAGACGGGGGTGGAGACAGGTGTTCGACTTAATCTTAGGACAATCCGAAAACTGCAACCCACTTTTTATCGAGGGTCTTCAACATCTTGGGCTGAGCGCAAATTGTCAGTGTCTACACGTGACACTTCGGCAGATGCTAACAATTTATTCTTCCCCGGAATATTTGGGCAACCGCGAAGAAAATTGATTACAGTTTTTATTACCGACTCTGCCCGCGTCACTCGTGGAGCGGACCGGCGTCGCCTCAGGAAGGCAACAGGTTAACCCTAGGGCTGTACAGTTGAGCCGTCTTGGCCGGCTAAAAAATCTTATCCGGCTAATGGACATTATAGTTTGGCCGGCTTAGCTGTCTTAGCCGGCTAAGATGCTTTGGCAGGCTAAAAATTAGCCGCGGCTTAGCCGGCTAAGATCGTTTGGCTGGCTAAAAATTAGCCGCAGTTTAGCCGGCTATTAATGTTTATTAATGTTGGCAATAAAAATTAGATCGTGGCAATAAGATTTTAAAGATCTCAAACGTAGTCGAATCTACTGATAGTACAGAAATAAATAATATTCAACAAGTAATGTGCCAAAGATAAATGTCTCATTAATTTCATTAGTTTCCTCGTAGTTCACAATAAAAATTAATAGCCGGCTAAACTGCGGCTAATTTTTAGCCGGCCAAACGATCTTAGCCGGCTAAGCCGCGGCTAATTTTTAGCTGGCCAAACCATGTTAGCCGGCTGAGACGGCTTAGCCGGCCAAACTATAATGTCAATTAGCCGGATAAGATTTTTTAGCCGGCCAAGCCTGCTCAACTGTACAGCCCTAGTTAACCCACCGAGACGAATCCCTATACGTGCATTTTCGCGCGCTATGCGTGTTAAAGTGTTGAGGCAAGTTAGTTCAACGGTGCGCTCATTGTTCCTTACCTATCGGGAGGTCCGGTATCCCTGAGGGCCGCAGGATTTAACCTGGACGTCGCAGACGGGGGTGGCGTCGGTTGCAAGGCGTCCTCATCGTCCTCCTCCTCGCTGCCGTCTACTTCCTCGTCATCCTTAGCTTCCGGTGGACAATCCCTGTCACCGGGACTGATTGGTCCATCCTCATCGACGCACTCGCCCTCCTCGGCCTGGAGTTCCGTGCCAGCACCCGCGCCTTCCACACCGTCCTCACCTGTAACCCAACAAACGAACAAACTCACATTAAGGTAAAGGTACCAATGATCGGACGGTTAAGAGCAGCCTAAGATTCCAGCAGTTATTTATTTATCAAGAACATTTTTTTTCTTGAAATAACCGAAACCAATGTCAAGCTGATAGTTTCTAGTTTCCAAAAGTCACCGGTTAATTATAAAAGGATAAATATTTTTGTTAATTACGGAAGAAAGTATCAAGAGAGCCGAAATGTACCGATCTTCGGACGCGGTTTTTCGGCACGTCCCTATATTCGGACACTGCGTGTCCCAATGTTTCGGACGATCGCAAATTTCGAGAATTCTGATGTGCGAACTTTTAGTTAATATTGACTAAAAGAATTCCTTTGCGATTTATCAATTAAATCAATGAAAACAATAATATTCACGCGAAACAATAATGAAGATAAGATACGTAGAAAACTGGCTAACCTAACTTTTTCGTACTGTCCGATTATTAGGTCGCGTGTGTAGTAACGCTTGTACCATTCTTCGGACACTATATCGTCGGTGTTTCAACAGAATTCAACAATGGAAAATAATTTAGGCTTAAACCTTGTGTAACTTTTTTTCTGTGCATCATATAATGTTTGCAGTTACGATTACAATTGTCATAATGGATTATCAATACTTCAATTCGGAATAAATCAGATCTCCATAGGAGTGTCCGAAGATTGGGACGTGTCCGAACATCGGTACCGTTACCTTAGGAACTGGTAAATCGTAACGCTGCACGCGGACTTATCAATTTCAATCACAGTGGAGCATCGATGTTAGTCAGACTATAACGAGGAAGGCTTACAATGGAAGCCGTACCGATAATGTCCCGCACTACAACCGATTCTTGCTCGCGCACCGTTGACGGAGAAGGAAATTTGAGGTTTGCTCGCTTGCAAACCACTCTCAAGATCTCTCCCCCTCCGTTTCTCTCACAATCAGAAATGACGGAAGAAAGAGCAGCTGGTCGGGCCGAGGGGAGGGGGCTTGATATAAGACATCGGTGTACACTCGGCGGAGGGAGCAACAGGAACGACGATATAAAGGTGCAGATGGGCTGCGGCGACAATGGCGCTATCGGTTCATTTATCAGTATTTCGTGACGTCGTCGACCCTGCGTGGCGCGTACACACCAACGACAACGCGAACACGATGCGCCGAGCCGGCACCGGTGGCACACGACGCCCAGCCATCGGATGCGTCGTGGTAGACATGCCCGACCAGAACCGACTGCGCCCCGGGTCGGCTCGCATTGTTGCCGCGGAGCGAACTCTTCCGTCATCGGCATTATGGACTTTAATCAAATCGTTTCCATTTCACGACGAAAGACCCGAGTCACGCGCCCGTGACGCTATCGAGTTGGACCTGAATAACCGACAGTTGTTCAGGTACATCTTCTTTTTATCCTCCCAATTATTGGATTTTCCATCATGAGCAGCGAAACAATGAGCGAACGTGGTCGAAGATCTCATCTCTGATCTGATGACCTTCGAAGGTCTCATCTCTGATCTGATGACCTTCGAAGGTCTCATCTCTGATCTGATGACCTTCGAAGGTCTCATCTCTGATCTGATGACCTTCGAAGGTCTCATCTCTGATCTGATGACGTTCGAAGGCCTCAGACGTTTCATCCTTGGCTCCGGCTCAGGAAAGCTGAAGAACTCCTGGAGGACTTCCGGAGGTTCGGCTGGTCGCGGTCCCGGTGCGGGTCGTCGCGCGGGCCCACTTAAGAGTGCCCGTTTCCATTTCACGACGAAGGACCCGAGACACGCGCGCGTGACACTATCGAGTCGGACCCGAATAACCCGCCGACAGTTATTCAGGTACATCTTCTTACACTGAGAAAAACTTACATAGTAAATGGTTCCCAGCGGGGACGTCTACATTTTACAGTTACGACAATGACCAAAAATTATAGTTGTAACTAGGGTTGTAACTAGAGAGCGGGGCAAAATGGCACAGCGGGGCAAAACGGGATACTGAAAGAAAACGCAATTTTCCAATAACCTTTGGATGGTGGCGATGGTGATGCGTGGGGCAAAACGGGTTTGAAATGTCGGATGTATCGTTGGGACAAAATGTGGCATCCAAAGATTATTGGAAAATTGAGTTTTGCCCTCACTGTTCCGTTTTGCCCCGCTGTGTCATTTTGCCCCGGTCTCCCCTATAATTATAGTTTAATCAATTAAGTATATACAATCACTAACTATCTATACAGACGTCCCTCCTCGGAACCATTCGTTATAGTAGGAAATACCATCCTTTTTCTCAGTGTATCCTTCCGATTATTGAATTTTCTATTATGGGCAGCAAAACAATGACCAGTGAACATAGTCGAAGATCTCATCTCCGATCCGATGACGTTCGAAGGCCTCAGACGTTTCATCCTCGGCTCCGGCTCACGAAGGCTGAAGAACTCCTGGGGGACTTCTGGAGGTTCGGCTGGTCGCGGTGCGGGTCGTGGCTGATTTACGAGTACCTGTCGGCATCGACGCCGCGCAAGATGGAGGCGAGACACCGGGACAGGTGGTGAATGCAAATGAGGGGCCCGCCGAGCCGGGCCCCGAGGGCGATCGTCAACACGGAGCAACGAAGTTTTCTCGAGGGCATAATGCGACATCCAGGTGGGGGACACGCTCGAGCGCTGTAGTCGAAGAAAACCCAAAGAAGTGGAACCTACATAAAGGAACAGCGAGAGAAGTCACTCGTTGTCGAAGCGGATCTTCCAGAACGAAGAGTGCGACGAGCAAGGGGCGCTTGATCTTGGTCATTGCGAAGGCGAATCCAGGAACCATGAGAAGTCCGCCGGTCCGCCATCTTGCTCGCGGCCGTGCGTCCTCCTTCGGTCCGAAAGGGAGTGTCGATCTCGCGGTGCAGCAGTAGGACAGTGGCCGCGCTACCGGAGAGTGGTCACCGGGGAGAGATTTTGTAACTCGCGGATTGCGAAGCCAAGAACAACGATAGGGGAGCTGGGCAGCACCCACCCAAGGTGGGGACAACGACGAACCGTCCAACCTACCTTGCCAACTGACCAACCAAACGAACGTTTGTTCCGCTGCTCTCAAGGGCTCACCGGGGGAGCAACAGCCAGAGCGAGAGTATAAAGAGGCGAAGGTTCAGCGCGTCGCACGACGGAGGCGGAGAGGCAGAGAAAGGAGATCGCACATTGATCCGTTGGAGCATCGGCAACTAATTACGCAGATTTATGTCCCCATTGTCCATTGTCTCCGAGCGGGAGAGGAGCAGGAGCAGGCGGGGGGGAGGGAAGGCGCAGGGTGGACACAGTGGCGAGGTAGCCCGGGGCGATGCGAAGAAGCTGAGGACGACAACGACAAGGCCCTTCTCGACGAACGAGGGAAAGGAACGAGAGAAATAAGGCTGCACGGAGGTAGGCGCAGATAGGCCACGTGGTGGAGATGAAGGAGGAGAGGGTACGACGATGGCAGATAGGTGCGAGGGAGGACGACGAGGAAGGACGCGATGCGGGAAAGTGCCGGTGGTGAAGATCCGAGTCCTCCGCGTCGAGGGAGAGAAGAAAAAGAAGCGACGCGAGACGGCGGGAGGGAGAGCGTGAGGAATCGAACGGAGAATCGAACGAAGAGTGGATTGGAGAAACCGGTGAGGATCGGTGGCAGCATGGGATGGTGTCTGGCTGACTGGTGGCCTCGGTGGCGGGAGCCCGAGAGAATGCGAGAACCCAGGGCGGACCACCGGGGGATGGAGCTCCGCCCGCTTTGGATATGCAGTACCTCTTTTGTATCTCGCTCTGGTCTCTCTCTCTCTCTCTCCGCTATCCGCGCGCAAGTGCGACGAGGGCCGCGTAGAACAAATTTGATGCTTTGGTATCTCGGTGTCCCACTCGCTCGTCGATCGGCGCTCCACTAGATTATCATTCCTTTTCCGTTCCACCTTTACCCCAGCTATACTTGGGTATCACGACCATCGACGCCTCCATGCCGATGTCTCTCCAGGCGATTCCAGAGCGAAGGACACAAGTCACGAGGCCCCGAGACTCCCGGGCTACGATACTATAAGTTTCGGGAGAGAGTTAGGCGCACGGAGAAAAATAAATACTAATAATTCATCCAATTTCCAGTACAATGTACTGGAATTCCCATTAATTGTGCGCCCCGTGAAGAAAACACAGGGATTTTTATTGTTAAAATTTACAAATAAAATACTGAAATGACACCGGAATTTTTAAGAGCGAATACATGCAATATACATGTGCGATTAAATTTTTTTTACAGGATCATTCATTTCCGGTATCATTATATATAATAATAATAATAATAATAATAATAATAATAATGAAGGCATAGAAGTTAGCAACGTTACTCCAACGAAATTATTGACAGTTGTCATGTTGTGCAGAAAATTGCTTTCCTTGCGAACCGACAATATAATGTAATGTCATATATTAATATAACAATGTAAATATATTTATAATAATTATAACTATATATATAATGAAAATATAATATAACAGAATAATTTTTAAAACATTTTTTTGTCGTAAAATAAAATATTTGAGAAAAGTGACATCTGTCAATGATATCATTGGAGCAACGTTGTTAACTTCCATGTCATTAAGTAATAAAGGTTTCGCTTCAATGCTCGGTTTCTCTGCTCTACGTGTGTACCACGTGATTCTCTAAGACGCGACGAATAGAAAACGGCAGGGGGATGGTGCAACTTGGACCACGGACGGGCAGTGTGAGGCGAAATAAGTATATCCATGCCTACTACTTTGTCATCATGTAAACACTAAATTTTACAGGTATACCAGTAATTTTTACTGATATACACAGTAAGTTTTACCGATTGGCAATTATTACCAGTCACGGCAATAAATATTCCTGCTTACACCGGAACATTTCACTGCATATCGCACTGATTCTACGAATGATCCTCACGTTACTGGAATAAACAAAATTATTACCAAAATATCAATAACTTTTCCTGTTTGGTCCCGAATTATTACTAATCTTTTTTCTCCGTGCGGGCGTCGGAGCGCAGACTTGGAAATGCTGTAACGGTGCGCGGTAGTCGGTGCCGGCATCGGTCAGTGATTTAGGAATCGAGCACTCGTAGCTCGGGTCTGGTACGCTATTGCCATGAACGCTGCGATTCAATGCTATTCACGGTACGGCGATACGGAGCGATCGAGGATGCGTTAGGAGTCAACAGAGCCTTCGAAACACTTCATCTGTCCTTCCAGTTTCAGAGATTTCTCTCATCTTCGCTACATCTCTCGCTCAAATTTTGTCATGACGAGTGTCTTAAACAGCTACCTGGGCTTCGCGAAATGAAGCTGACATCGATCGATCAGTGATCTGTGCTATATTCAATGCTGTCGCGCATTAAGGTAGCTATGTCGCTTCCCGCTCATCTCGCATAAGTTCGAGAAAAGTAAGCGAATATTGCAAGTACTTCTCGATGATATAAAAATCTGAAAAAATTCATGCAGATCAAAGGTACTGAAGAGATTAATTTTGCACAATAATAATTCCAAAATGTTATTAACAAATTAATCAAAAAATTAATTGTTTAACAAATTGCCCGGCAAAAGAACCATTTTTTTCGATGAAAATGATTCGTTTATTTTTCTGAATACGTATGAATTTTTTCAGATTTTTCAATTAGTTTTGATTTTTTAATTTTTTAATTTGGAAAAAATGTCTGAATAAATACATGTATAAAAGCTGGACAATTGCCCCGATACCGCCTACAAGCGAGTAACTCGGCAGTGCCCAGTAGTCTCACCGGAGAGCAACCGGCGTTTTACGAGGATCGTTTCGCTCCGATTTAAGGTAAAGGTACCAATCATCGAACGGTTAAGAGCAGCCTAAGATTCCAGCAGTTATTAATTGATCAAGAACATTTTTTTTCTTGAAATAATCGAAACCAATGTCAAGCTGATATTTTCTAGTTTCCAAAAGTCACCGGTTAATTATAAAAGGATAAATATTTTTTTTAATTACGGAAGAAAGTATCAAGAGAGCCCAAATGTACCGATCTTCGGACGCGGTTTTTCGGCGCGTCCCTATATTCGGACACTGCGTGTCCCAATGTTTCGGACGATCGCAGATTTCGAGAATTCTGACGTGCGAACTTTTAGTTAATATTGACTAAAAGAATTCCTTTGCGATTTATCAATTAAATCGATGAAAACAATAATATTCACGCGAAACAATAATGAAGATAAGATACGTAGAAAACCGGCTAACCTAACTTTTTCGTACTGTCCGATTATTAGGTCGCGTATGTAGTAACGCTTGTGCCATTCTTCGGACACTATATCGTCGGTGTTTAACAGAATTCAACAATAGAAAATAATTTAGGCTTAAACCTTGTGTAACTTTTTTTCTGTGCATCATATAATGTTTGCAGTTACGATTACAAGTGTCATAATGGATTTTTCAATACTTCAATTCGGAATAAATCAGATCTGCACAGGAGTGTCCGAAGATTGGGACGTGTCCGAACATCGGTACCGTTACCTTAAAACTTCAAAATGTCTACCAAGGTTATCGCGGTCCGATGTAACGGTCTAAAAACTCCAACCAGAAAACATCGATGTCGGATCTGCTTCGATAAGGTTTGATGAACCTCCGAATCGGGACTCATTGACCACCACCGGTAGAAGGTCCCACGACATAGTTAATCAAAAAAATGAAGAGCCCACTGGACAATTGCCGCGATAACCGCCTACAAGCGAGTAACTCGGCAGTTCCCAGTAGCCTCACCGAAGAGAGCAACCGGCGTTTTACGAGGATCGTTTCGCTCTCGCAGCCAAGGTCAGCGAGGCTCGGACGTTCCTGGTTCGGGAGAGACGGGGTGGCCGCAGCAGGTAGGGCCCCCCCGAGGTCCTGCATGCTCCTCCGCTACAAGGGGCGCGCAGGCATCACCCGGCAAACCGAGCGGGACGACGCGATGCAAAATACTCGCACGACCCGCGCGAGCGACGTCGCACTGCCTATTGGCAGCCCACTAACAAGGCACACACGGCTTCGAATCGCTTCCCCGTGCGAGCTGGAAGAGTTCCGCTGCGCCGAAGATACGCGCGCCAGGTACGCGCCGCGAAGAAGAAGGAAGGAGCGTGGTGTACCCGACCGAAAGGGAACGGGGCGAGGGGGGGGGGCCCGACCAAGAATCTCCTCTCCCTGACACTCGAAGAGATTTTGCCGCGCGATATCCACTCCCCTGCTCTCGCTGTCCTCGAACTCACTTGCCTCCTGCGCTCTACCCAAGAAGAAGAGAACGACGAACACGATATATTAGTAGGGATATACGCTCGTACCGGGAGGGGGGGGGGGGGGGGGGGGGGGGTTCGCGCATGCTCCTCCGGTGCATGGACCAAAAGAGAGATGGCACGAAGATGAGAGAATGAGCCCAACGGAACAAGAAACATAAGAGGGGAAACTTTGCTTACCCACCTAGTCTCGAATAACCGTCGGGCAGTGCACAACAATAATTAGTCTTATCGGGGAGGCTCCGCGTTCCGCTTTATAACGAAGTAGAGTGTAACGATCTTGGCATACCTTATTTATTTTTTTTTTTTTTTTTCTTGTGGGGCTTTTTTTTTTGCTTTTATTCGTGCCGAGGTTCTTCGGTCCGCTATGACTGTGCTAGGGAACTTTCCGCCCTCGCCTTCTTCCTCTTCTCTACTGCTCCGGTCCACCCGACTTATCCTATGAGTCTTGTAGTGGTTTCTTTGGGAGAGACGAACATGCATACAAGAGGACGCGGATAAGACACGCTTGCCAAAGTATCGGCTCGTTGGTACGGACGTTGCCGATCAGCGGCTGTAAACGCTGATCTGCTACTGGGTTTAGATTGTAGTTACGCAATGCACTTTGCGTTAGACCGGTTATCTGATGGATGGAGTCGATCAACCGGTGGCTATAAGTGGACGGAGTATGAACCGATCGATACTCAAAAACTTACAATTCATGGAATGCGATTGTAAAAATGTTTGTTAAATTGTTGAACAAGTATATCGATGTCAATTATCATTTTTCGGATTTTTTTGCCCTAAAGTTTTTACGACATTTTTTCTGGTGCGTGAGTAAGTTTTGTGGTACTCGAACAGCTCCTTTCATCTCTTTTGATTTATGCTTTAGTATTTTAGTCTATTTTAATACTTTTAATACTTTTGTGGGGACATTTTTTCCTAACCTTATTATTTCGGTTGAAGGGCGGGGGGGGGGGGGGGGGGCTTTGAAAATGACGGGTTGAAGTCATTTACGGCGCACGATGGCGGTATCGCGCACTAAAAAAAAAATTCACTTGCGGGCTGTCAAGGAAATTTTTTTTTTATTTCTTTTTATTTCTTTATTTATTTTATTTCTTTATATTTCTTTATATTTCTTTATTATTATTTCTTTATTTATTTTATTCTACTTTCAATTCTCGCAATTTCGTATGATAATAAAACGACGATGGCAAGAATGGTAAGAATTTAAATAACATATATATTTTTTTTCATTGACAGCCCGCAAGTAAATTTTAATAGAGGTTGATATATATATTTTTTTTTTTTCAGTGCAAAATCTGCCGAAGAGTTGTGATCGCAACTGGGCGCGCTGGGAAGCTTCTGCGAATTATATTGTTACGTTCGCCCGGAATAAGCAACACGCTTATTTGGTTTTGGTAATATTATTAATTACAATCACCACTATTTATCTCAATAATACTGAAAAAAAAAATCAATGACTCAATTAAAAAATATCAGACTCGAGTCAAATTCGCTTGCGGGTTGCCGAAGAAAAAAAATTGTTATTTCAATCATACTTTCAATTCTTACGATTCTATGCGGGATTGAAATGATAACACCTCGACAGTCTTGCCGTCGTTGCTTCAATATCGTATGGAATCGCAAGAATTAATAGTGGAGTTGAAATTAAAAAGCATTTCTTTGGCAGCCCGCAAGCGAATTTTTCTTTGCAGTGTACGAACTGTCAGAAGTCTGTTCGCTTTCAGAGTTCGATCAAGTTCGACAATCCGTAAGGTAAAGGTACCAATGATCGGACGGTTAAGAGCAGCATAAGATTCCAGCAGTTATTAATTTATCAAGAACATTTTTTTTCTTGAAATAACCGAAACCAATGTCAAGCTGATAGTTTCTAGTTTCCAAAAGTCACCGGTTAATTATAAAAGGATAAATATTTTTTTAATTACGGAAGAAAGTATCAAGAGAGCCCAAATGTACCGATCTTCGGACGCGGTTTTTCGGCACGTCCCTATATTCGGACACTGCGTGTCCCAATGTTTCGGACGATCGCAGATTTCGAGAATTCTGATGTGCGAACTTTTAGTTAATATTGACTAAAAGAATTCCTTTGCGATTTATCAATTAAATCAATGAAAACAATAATATTCACGCGAAACAATAATGAAGATAAGATACGTAGAAAACTGGCTAACCTAACTTTTTCGTACTGTCCGATTATTAGGTCGCGTATGTAGTAACGCTTGTACCATTCTTCGGACACTATATCGTCGGTGTTTCAACAGAATTCAACAATAGAAAATAATTTAGGCTTAAACCTTGTGTAACTTTTTTTCTGTGCATCATATAATGTTTGCAGTTACGATTACAAGTGTCATAATGGATTATCAATACTTCAATTCGGAATAAATCAGATCTGCATAGGAGTGTCCGAAGATTGGGACGTGTCCGAACATCGGTACCGTTACCTTACGTCTTTCATTTGTCATACCGAGCTATTCCACTCATCTATGTGACATGTAATATCGCGTGTGAATCCTCATCTCTGTATTCGTTAAAATATCATGAAAGCGTCTTCGAAATCCCGAATCGATGCTTAGTTTTCAAACATAGTCGATTCAAAGATTTCACTTCCGGCATATTGGAGCATAACTAGGGGGAGAGCGGGGCAAAATGGCACAGTGGGGCAAAACGGCACAGTGAGGGCAAAACTCAATTTTCCAATAATCTTTGGATGCCACATTTTGTCCCAACGATACATCCGGATTTTCAAACCCGTTTTACCCCACGTACCACTATCGCCACCATCCAAAAGTTATTGGATAATTGCGTTTTCTCTCATTATCCCGTTTTGCACCGCTGTGCCATTTTGCCCCGCTTTCCCCTACTCGGTAGCGTTAAGCCTATTTTGTTTTGTTTTTTTTTTTAAGTACTCGAGATCGGGACATTCGCGTCTCTTGATGAATATGGAGCGGTCCATGTATAATTTATTTGCTAATCGGCGTGAGCCATATTCACACCTTCTACCCAATTCCCGGAAGGAAGGAGTTGGGTAAAAGTTGTTAATCCTACGTTAAGGTAGGAAAAGCTTTACAGACGCAGTTTTACAGATTAGGCATTTTTTTTTAACCCAGCTTGTGAAGAGTTACGATTTTCGGAATTCGTTGAAATTTTGGGAAAAACGAGGCGTTGCCTTATAAAAAAAATTGCACAAGACAGGACAGTCTCAGAATCGCGTTTCAGGCCGGTGCAGTGCGACGAAAATTCCAAACAAGACGTAACAGAGATTCAGTCAAAAGTTCAATAATTTCTGGGTAATAATTGAATGACAAAATAAATGAATTTCCGAATAGCAAAGTTTTCCTCTGTACTTTCGCGCTGAGCACCGACCAGAAACGTTGCGGCTCTCGGCTCGAAGCGGAACATTGGCTAATCGCCGAAAATAACAATTTCTCGTCTCCTCGCGTTCGAACTTCCTCGCGAACTTCCACCGCTCGCTTCGCGCGGCAGCCAATCACCGGACAATCTTCCCAGTGGTCTCGAAAATTGGAGCGCCATAAAGCGCGCCAAGAAGCGCACGATCCGCAGAGAAAAAAAGGGACCCCCATTATATCGCCCAAAAAATTTGCTGGTTAATCGAAAAAATGTGTACCAGCTATTAGCTCGACAGAGGACCAAAGGTTAGGGGGAGAGCGGGGCAAAATGGGACAGTGGGGCAAAACGGGACAACGGGACAAAACGTGATTGTCCAACTTTTTGATGGTGACGGTGACGGTAAGTGGGGCAAAACGGCTTAGCACCCAGAAAAAAAATGTATTTGAAGGCCACCGTTTATTTTGTTTAAGTTAAATATTTATGTGATTAAAATAAATATTTATTTCATTTAAGTAACTATGTACTTGATTGAAATAAATATTTATTTAAATCAAATAAATATTTAACTTAAACAAAATAAACGGTGGCCTTCAAATACATTTTTTTTTTTCTGGGTGTGAAAATCCGGATTTATCGTTGGGATAAAATGAGGCATCCAAAGATGAATGAAAACATTGAGTTTTGCCCCAGCGTGTCCCGTTTGGCCCCGCAGTCCCCTTTGGCCCCGCTCGCCCCTACACCGAGAAAAAGGTTTGGCAATATCAAACTAAGCTGCGGTTGCAGGTGGCCAATGAAATATTTGGTCGATTGAACGAAATGTTTGTTAAATCCAAGTAACTATTTTTTGAAGCAACTAAATGTTCGTTCAATGAACTAAATATTCGTTCAAAAAGCTAAATATTCGTTCAAAAAACGAAATATTCGTTCAATAAACTAAATATTCGTTCAATAAACTAAATATTCGTTCAATAAACTAAACATTCGTTCAATAAACTAAATATTCGTTCAATAAACTAAATATTCGTTCAATAAACTAAATATTCGTTCAATAAACTAAATATTCGTTCAATAAACTAAATATTCGTTCAATAAACTAAATATTCGTTCAATAATCTAAATATTCGTTCAATAATCTAAATATTCGTTCAATAAACTAAATATTCGTTCCATAAACTAAATATTCGTTCAATAAACTAAATATTCGTTCAATAAACTAAATATTCGTCCAATAATCCAAATATCCGTTCAATAAACTAAATATTCGTTCAATAAACTAAATATTCGTTCAATAAACTAAATATCCGTTCAATAATCTAAATATTCGTTCAATGAACTAAATATTCGTTCAATAAACTAAATATTCGTTCAATAAACTAAATATTCATTCAATAAACTAAATATTCGTTCAATAAACTAAATATTCGTCCAATAAACTAAATATTCGTTCAATAAACTAAATATTCGTTCAATAAACTAAATATTCGTTCAATAAACTAAATATTCGTTCAATAAACTAAATATTCGTTCAATAAACTAAATATTCGTTCAAAAAACTAAATATTCGTTCAATAAACTAAATATTCGTTCAATGAACTAAATATTCGTTCAAAAAACTAAATATTCGTTCAATAAACTAAATATCCGTTCAATAATCTAAATATTCGTTCAATGAACTAAATATTCGTTCAATAAACTAAATATTCGTCCAATAAACTAAATATTCGTCCAATAAACTAAATATTCGTTCAATAAACTAAATATTCGTTCAATAAACTAAATATTCGTTCAATAAACTAAATATCCGTTCAATAAACTAAATATTTGTCCAATAAACTAAATATTCGTTCAATAAACTAAATATTCGTTCAATAAACTAAATATTCGTTCAAAAACCTAAATATTCCTTCAATAAACTAAATATTCGTTCAATAAACTAAATATTCCTTCAATAAACTAAATATTCGTTCAAAAACCTAAATATTCGTTCAATAAACTAAATATTCCTTCAATAAACTAAATATTCCTTCAATAAACTAAATATTCGTTCAAAAACCTAAATATTCGTTCAATAAACTAAATATTCCTTCAATAAACTAAATATTCCTTCAAGAAACTAAATATTCCTTCAATAAACTAAATATTCCTTCAATAAACTAAATATTCCTTCAATAAACTAAATATTCCTTCAATAAACTAAATATTCCTTCAATAAACTAAATATTTCCTTCGCCACCCGCAACCGCAGCTCAGTTTGACATTACCAAACCTTTATTTCGGTGTACTCGTCGCTAATCTCTCTCGCCCCCTCGTCGAAGGTCCCGCGAGGTACGGAGCTGTTGGGAGTTACCGTCGGGGCAATAAGAGAGTGCGTAATAACAAGCCAGAGGTTGGCGAGGACCGGAGCCGCGGAGCGGGACAACCGGCGTCCTGGCGGGAACAAAAGGAGGGAAGACGGAAGGTGAAGGAGGACGAGGAAAGATGAGATGAATTTCTGATGCGAGGAGAGTGAACGGTGTCGGGTAGTCGAGGAGTGAGTGTGCCAGTCGGAGGAGACGAGATGGATTCCGTCTCCGTCCATCGCGCGGGAGCGAAAAGCCACGGGGAGCGAGTGAGTGAGAGTTGGCCAAGAAAGCACGTGAAGAGATGGAAAGACAGAGACGAGGTGGGCGAGGGATGAGGCGGTAGACGAGAAGAAAGGACGGACGGATGGACGGGCGGACGAGACAGACAGCCCCGCAGCAGCGGCGCGGACGGACGTACGGACGTACAGGCGGTGGAAGCTAGCTGGCTAGGCAGAAGCGGGAGGAGAAGGACGAGAAAGGCGGAGGGAAGAGGCTCCGCATTGTGATTCTCTCGCGGTCTGCCAGAGAGTGACTGACGGGTGAATCCGTTCATCTCTTCAGCCGCGGAGCTATTTCAGCCTCTCGTCTCTCGCAGGACACGCGGACGCGGTCGCGGATGTAGACGCCGAGGAGAAACCGACGAGCGAAACGCTCGGGAGTGAGTAACATCAAAGGAACGTGTGTTCCTCGATGTTGATTAAATTATATCGACTGCTTCGTTTCCATTCACCGATCTCGTTGGGGAATGACGAGAGTTACATGAAAACTTTCATCTGCGGAGGTCGTAACTGCGGCGGGATATTATCGGGTATGACCATGACGTGCGCCGGTCAAATACATTGAGTACTCGAAGCACGCGTCGAAGTATCGAGTACTGAGCCAGTAGCCAGTCGTCAGAATTTCGGCACTCAAGCTCTGTCGGTACTCAACACGTCAGTGCTCGAGGAGTACCCAGTGCTCGGTACTTCTGGTACTTGGTATTCGAATACGTCAGTACCCGGTACTTCGAGTATTCGCTACTGCAATGCGTCAGTACTCAAGTACTTCAGGTACTTGGTACCTCAATACGTTGGTTATCAAATTCTTCGGGTGCCTCAGTACTCGAATACGTCAGTACTCAAGTACTTCAGGTACTTGGTACTTCAATACGTCAGTGATCAAATACTTCAGGTACTTGGTACCTCAATACGTCAGTAATCAAATACTTCAGGTGCCTCAGTACTTGAATACGTCAGTACTCAAGTACTTCAGGTACTTGGTACTTCAATACGTCAGACATCAAATACTTCAGGTACCTCAGCACTTCAATAGGTCAGTACTCAAATAGTTCAGGTACCTCAGTACTTCAATTCATCAGTACTCAAATACTTCAGGTACTTGAATACTTCAATACGTCAGTACTTCAGTATTGGGTACTTCAATACGTCTGTACTCGAGTATTGGATACTTCAATACGCCAGTGCTCAAGTACTTAAGGTTCTTGATTACTTTGATACGTCAGTACTCACGTACTTCAAGTATTTGCTACTGCAATACGTCAGAACTTGAGTACTTCAAGCATTTGGTACTTCAATACGTCAGTACTTGAGTACTTCAAGTATTTGCTACTGCAATACGTCAGTACTTGAGTACTTCGAGCATTTGGTACTTCAATACGTCAGTACTCAAGTACTTCAAGTTCTTGGTACTTCAATATGTCAGTACTCAAGTCCTACACAGTGCTCACTACTTCAAGTACTTGGTATTTCAATATGTACTTCAATGTACTTGGTACTTCGACACATCGTTCAATGTTCTTGATACTTGGATACCTAGTTCAATGTACACGGTACTTCAATTACTTAGTGTATTTGCCCTCTGAACGTGACCACTCTGTCGAATAATGTTTAAGGACGTCGCACGGACTCGTGGATCTTGCAAGCCCTACTTTTCTTCCGATTTTCGTTTTCTCCCTTGGGAATCTTATAATCGGACGCAGATTCCGATGATTATGAAATGACGATCGATGGTCAATGTAAATATTGTCGAGCAAGGCGACGGTGGAAATTGATTCGTGGGACGATAGCAAAGACTGCGAACCCCGAATGTTGCTTTCGCCTCTCACTTTGGCTCTCTCGTGCGGAGGGATGGTCTCCCTTTCCCTCTCAGTTCCTTTTCTCGATTGGTTCTATCTTTCTTCCAGCGGAACGAGCCCTCTCCGAATGTCAGGTGGTCAGTCTCGTGACTCACTTAGCGAGCTTCGGTAGGAGGTGAACACAGACCGAATAAACGACCAAGCAGCAGCGGGAGCCCCGGGAACCGAAGACCGAGTGGTGCGCTTCTCCCTACCGTTCGTCGTTCGCTTTCGAGTGTGTACAAGCCAGCCACTACCTGACTGATTGACTGATGAGACGACTGTTATCCTAAGTCAACACTCACTCCATCAGCCACCAGATCTGCTTACTCTCTATCGTTTTTTATGTCTCCGCTTTCTCGTCTCTCCTGGTGTGGCTTCTCTCCGTGAATCACCAAACATATCTTTCGGCCCTTCGATTCCGGAGCGACGATGGTACTCATCGACGGCCCCGCGATGATCGATACATTGCCGCGATTTAAAAAAAAAATATTATTTATAAATTTTCATTAATTTATTGAGGCATAGAAGTCAGCAACGTTGCTCCAACGAAATTATTGACAGCTGTCATGTTTCGCAGAAAGTTGCTTTCCTTGCGAGCCGACAATATAATGTAGTGTCATATATTAATATAACAATATAAATATATTTATAATAATTACAATAATATGTATATAATAACAATGATATAATGTAATAGAATAATTTTTTTTTATTGTTTCGACGGAGAATAAACTCAACGATAGTACTCATCGACGTACTCATCGACGGCCCCGCGATGATCGATACATTGCCGCGATTTAAAAAAAAAATATTATTTATAAATTTTCATTAATTTATTGAGGCATAGAAGTCAGCAACGTTGCTCCAACGAAATTATTGACAGCTGTCATGTTTCGCAGAAAGTTTCTTTCCTTGCGAGCCGACAATATAATGTAATGTCATATATTAATATAACAATATAAATATATTTATAATAATTACAATAATATGTGTATAATATAATAGAATAATTTTTTTTTTTTTATTGATTCGACGGAAAATAAACTATTTGAGAAAAGTGACATCTGTCAATGATATCATTGGAGCAACGTTGCTTTCTTTCATGTCATAATTTATTGATATATTGTAACGAATATGTAGCTGACTATTCGTTAAGGCACACGATATTTGTTAGGTTTGACAATAGACGAACGAACGGACGATCGATATAGATCGATCGTCATATAAAACAGTCTCTACTGAGACGTCTGAACGATCAGACGTGTGACAGTTCGTAAGCGAGATATTTAGCCGCGATCATTATTAATTATATCGACCCCAAAACCAAATACGCGCGTTATTCGTTCGCTCGGTCGTTACAATATATTAATTTTTTTTTATAAATTGTGGTAAAAGCGGAGACGATGGGCCAAAGACGAGTGAACGTTTACGCAAACGGGGTACGAAAAAATAATCTTAAACTGCGTTTGCTTGATTGCTATTGATAAGAGTGAGGTATTTTAAGTGTCAAACGAGTTTCCTTGATTTTCACGGACCACTCGCAGTTCCCTATTATGGACCATCCATTCGTCTCATTGCAGTCGTGAAATTTACTTCCGTTCCGTAAGAATCGGAACTTCCGATTAAAATGCAATTCAATTCTTAGTGTCCGAAGCCTACACAACTTTGTTTTTGGATTTAGATTTTTTGATGTCACGGAAAAAAAAATGGCAAAAAATTGTCCATTTCGCCAGGTTCCATTCTGGCCCGCTCTCTCCTATCTCGAATACTCCCCGCCTCTCATCGCGAACACAGACAGGACAAACGGGTTTCGACTGCACCGAAGCTATCCGCGTACCACTTCGAGAAATTTCTCAATCTCGCACGATCGACAGAGTTAGAGAAGGCCCGACCCGATAGATCCAACCCAAATCCATGTCGCCCGATTGCTTTTTCCTCCCATCTTTACCGCGCTCGCAAAATTTGCGATTGTGGTCCTGCCAGTCGCGCGGCTCAGATAAGAGATGTTCCAGATAAGAGATATTTCTTCGTTTGATTCTTGTTCCGCCTCCTTCGAGGCACGCGACGAAAAGGGATCCAAGAAGATTCCTCGGATTCATCGGCATCGTAGCGCGCGGCTGAATCTTCCCGACATGGCAATTCGCGAATGCGACGTCGCTTCGAATATCCGTCACAAAAATATCTCGCAATGCCGCCGTCGTGAAGAACCTCTGCATCTGCTTAGAGGAAACAGTTGTTCTTACAAATTGCATCTGAGCTCTTTCACTTGCGTGTACCGCACGTTTGCTTTGTGAGACACTCGGAACGTAACTCTCGCGAACCAACCCACTCTGCAACACTTTTGGGTTCGATTTGCCTTTTTTTTTTGCTGAGAATCTACCACAATTCAAGCGGTTCGATTCGCCCACCAAACTAACTTTGATTCCAACCTTTGATCGATATTTTAACATCAACCTCAAGACCAACTGTTATATGCGCCGGATAGAATGTTAATTTACAGTTGGATTTTCTCAAAACAACACATCCTGACTCTACACGGAGAAAAATAAATACTAATAATTCATCCAATTTCCAGTACAATGTAATGGAATTCCCATTAATGGTGCGAACCGTGAAGAAAACACAGGGATTTTTTACTGTTTAAATTTACAAATAAAATACTGAAATGACACCGGAATTTTTAAGAGCGAATACATGCAATATACATGTGCGATTAAATTTTTTTTTACAGGATCATTCATCTTCGCTATCATTATATACAATAATAATAATAATAATAATAATAATAATAAAGGCATAGAAGTTAGCAACGTTACTCCAACGAAATTATTGACAGTTGTCATGTTGTGCAGAAAATTGCTTTCCTTGCGAACCGACAATATAATGTAATGTCATATATTAATATAACAATGTAAATATATTTATAATAATTATAACTATATATATAATAAAAATATAATATAACAGAATAATTTTTTAAACA
Organism: Exephanes ischioxanthus; assembly: GCA_958510785.1. Lineage (NCBI taxonomy): Eukaryota > Metazoa > Arthropoda > Insecta > Hymenoptera > Ichneumonidae > Exephanes > Exephanes ischioxanthus. The sequence goes on from OY294015.1 coordinate 25,957,099, forward strand.
TTTTTTTGTCGTAAAATAAACTATTTGAGAAAAGTGACATCTGTCAATGAATATCATTGGAGCAACGTTGTTAACTTCCATGTCATTAAGTAATAAAGGTTTCGCTTCGATGCTCGGTTTCTCTGCTCTACGTGTGTACCACGTGGTTCTCTAAGACGCGACGAATAGAAAACGGCAGGGGGATGGTGCAACTTGGACCACGGACGGGCAGTGTGAGGCGAAATAAGTATATACATGCCTACTACTTTGTCATCATGTAAACACTAAATTTTACAGGTATACCAGTAATTTTTACTGATATACACAGTAAGTTTTACCGATTGGCAATTATTACTAGTCACGGCAATAAATATTCCGGCTTACACCGGAATATTTCACTGCATATCGCACTGATTCTACGAATGATCCTCACGTTACCGGAATAAACAAAATTATTACCAAAATATCAAATAACTTTTCCTGTTTGGTCACGAATTATTACTAATCTTTTTTCTCCGTGCATCGAGAGCAAAGTTTCACACTCAAAACACCGCACCTTTAGCTATCCAAGTAAACGAACGAAGTTAAAAATTTTTTTTTGTAAATCCCTATTCGTGTCTCCACGCACTGGTCCATTTTACCTCTTTGGCCCACGTTCGTCGCTTCAGCCCTAAAAACTATGCCAGAAAAACAAAGGCTGCGGCGGGGACAATTTAGTGACACGCGAATGACGTTCGCATCGCCGGCGTTCCTAGCGTTCCTCGCCCAGCCACCTTTGGCGAAAAGCGTGGTCGTGGGACGATCACGAACACCTGGCGTGAGGATAGAGAGTGTTGGATCAGGCCCGGGCTTCGTCGAGTGGACTGCGAAAGAGGTTGACGGAGAGGCGGACGAGCGTTGGGACGACGCTGAGTGATGATCGGTAGCTCGGCGCAGAGACAAAGAGGGAACAAGCTGAAGACGGCGCGGTGGGAGGATCGGAAGAGCGAAGTGCGCTATTCGGTTGAACGCGAATTCGTCGTCATTAATGCTCCAAGGTTGCACCCGAGCTTTTTTTAACTCCTCCTCTGGCTCCCCGCTAGTTTTGCACTATCAACGTGGTATCCGTGAATCACTCACGTTTACCTGACACGTGATTGTGCGCTTATGTTCGGTCTGTCGGAGTGTTGATAGATAGACGGATAGGGGAGACCGGGGCAAAATGGCACAGCGGGGCAAAACGGGACTGTGAGAGCAAAACTCAATTCTCCAATAATTTTTGGATGCCCAATTTTGTCCTAATGATACATCCGGATTTTCAAACGCGTTTTGCCCCACGCACCACCATCGCCACCATTTCAAAGTTATTGGAGAATTGCGGTTTGTCTCATTATCCCGTTTTGCCCCGGTGTGCCATTTTGCCTCGCTCTCCCGTAAATATAATCGGTATATAACGGAGCTTGGCATAGTTAGGGGCGAATTTTAAGACGTTAGTTTGAACTTGAGGTCGCTCTTCAGATCGAACTTAAGATCGAAGATGGGCACGAACTTAATTACGTGCTTGTGATTTATGACCTATCTTAAGTTCGAACTTGATTTCGTGCTTAAGTTTGATCTTAAGTTCGAACTTGATTTCGTGCTTAAGTTTGATCTTAAGTTCGAACTTGATTTCGTGCTTAAGTTTGATCTTAAGTTCGAACTTAACTCTAATTTTAAGTTCGGACTTGAGTCTGAACTTAAATTTGATGGTAAGTTAGAACTTAAGTCTGAACTCGAATTTCATCGTAGTTCCCGTTTGATTTTAAGTTGGAACTCAAGTTCAAACTTAAGATCAAACTTAAGCACGAATTCATGTTCAAACTTAAGATATCTTCAATACCCAAAGAAGTTCGAGCCAAACTTTAATGTTAAGTTCGATCTCAAGTTCAATCCGATGTCTTAAAATTGGACCCTCAGAATACACTCCTCATAGTTATTATAGCATAGCTATTATAATCGGTATAGAAAGGAGTTTGACATAGTTAGGGTCGAATTTTGAGACGTTACTTTGAACTTAAGGTCGCTCTTCAGATCGAACTTAAGATCGAAGATGGGCACGAACTTGATTACGTGCTTTTGATTTGTGACCTATCTTAAGTTCGAACTTGATTTCGTGCTTAAGTTTGATCTTAAGTTCGAACTTAACTCTAATTTTAAGTTCGGACTTGAGTCTGAACTTAAATTTGATTACAAGTAAGAACTTAAGTCTGAACTCGAATTTGATCGTAGTTCCCGTTTGATTTTAAGTTGGAACTCAAGTTCAAACTTAAGATCAAACTTAAGCACGAATTCATGTTCAAACTTAAGATATATACTTCATGTTCAAACTAAAGATATCTTCAATACCCAAAGAAGTTCGAGCCAAACTTTAATGTTAAGTTGGATCTCAAGTTCAATCGGATGTCTTAAAATTCGACCCTTAGAATACACTCCTCATAGTTATTATAGCATAGCTATTATAATTAGTTAGCATAACATAGAATACTGCTCCAAGGTTGCACCCGAGCTTTTTTTAACTCCTCCTCTGGCTCCCCGCTAGTTTTGCACTATCAACGTGGTATCCGTGAATCACTCAAGTTGACCTGACACGTGATTTCGCACTTATGTTCGGTCTGTCGGAGTGTTGATAGATAGACGGATAAATATAATCGGTATAGAACGGAGTTTGGCATAGTTAGGGTCGAATTTTAAGACGTTAGTTTGAACTTGAGGTCGCTCTTCAGATCGAACTTAAGATCGAAGATGGGCACGAACTTAATTACGTGCTTGTGATTTATGACCTATCTTAAGTTCGAACTTGATTTCGTGCTTAAGTTTGATCTTAAGTTCGAACTTAACTCTAATTTTAAGTTCGGACTTGAGTCTGAACTTAAATTTGATTACAAGTAAGAACTTAAGTCTGAACTTAAATTTGATTACAAGTAAGAACTTAAGTCTGAACTTAAATTTGATTACAAGTAAGAACTTAAGTCTGAACTCGAATTTGATCGTAGTTCCTGTTTGATTTTAAGTTGGAACTCAAGTTCAAACTTAAGATCAAACTTAAGATATATACTTCATGTTCAAACTAAAGATATCTTCAATACCCAAAGAAGTTCGAGCCAAACTTTAATGTTAAGTTGGATCTCAAGTTCAATCCGATGTCTTAAAATTCGACCCTTCGAATACACTCCTCATAGTTATTATAGCATAGCTATTATAATTGGTTAGCATAACATAGAATACTGCTCCAAGGTTGCACCCGAGCTTCTTTTAAGTCTCCCTCTGGCTTCCCGCTAGTTTTGCAATGTCAACGTGGTATCCGTGAATCACTCAAGTTGACCTGACACGGCACAGTGCACTTATGTTCCGGCTGTCTGTTGATAGATACACGGACAAGTATAATCGGCATAGAACGGAGTTCGACATAGAATGCACTCCGAAATAATTCGTCTGCCGAAAGGGCTGGCCGAGAGAACCGAGCGAATAAGTGAGGGCAAGGAGATTTTCGCTAATCGGTCAATTGGCAGCATCGGGAGCGTTGCACTTGTGTATATTAATATACCGTGCTGGACTCGGTGTACAGAGACGCGAGCGATAATACGAGAAGAAGTGAAACCAAGTCCGGCGACGGGATGATGGATGAAAGGCACGTCCGTTCGTCCGTCCGTCCGAACAACTGTAGGCTGGCGCGTAGCCGCGACAGTGATGATCGATGCACGCTCCTTAGGAAGGCGAAATCTGCCAACTCGTTTCGACGTCGCCACTACCATCCACCGGGCACCTGATAAAGTCCGTTGCATCGCTGCAACGGGGCTCTTTTGCGTCGTACGTCGTCGTTGTCGTAGCGCGCGCGACGCTCGGAAGTCGTGTCGTCGTCGGCTACCGAGATGAGTGCGGTGAAAACGATGGCGAAACCCTGTTAATGCTCGACAGCGAAGGGTATATATATGGAGCGATGTTCTGCGGTTGATGAGTCGATGCTCCGTGGCAGTACACGGTGACGAGTGTCATCGACGAATCCACGGTGTATCAATGTAAGGTGTGTGTCCTCGAATACTGACGCAGAGACTCGTGGGAATTCACGCGGATAGTCATGGAAATTCACGCGGATAGTCGGGGAAATTCGAACAGATACTCGTGGAAATTCACGCGGATACTCGTGGAAATTCAAGCAGATACTCGTGGAAATTCACGCAGTTACTCATGGAAATTCAAGCCAATACTTATGGAAATTCACGCAGATACTCATGGAAATTCAAGCAGATACTCGTGGAAATTCAAGCAGATACTCGTGGAAATTCACGCGGATACTCGTGGAAATTCACGCGGATACTCGTGGAAATTCACGCGGATACTCATGGAAATTCACGCAGTTACTCATGGAAATTCAAGTCAATACTCATAGAAATTCAAGACAATACTCATGGAAATTCACGCAGATACTCATAGAAATTCAAGTCAATGCTCATGGAAATTGACGCAAATACTCATAGAAATTCAAGCAGATACTCATGGAAATTGACGCAAATACTCATGGAAATTCAAGGAGATACTCATGGAAATTCACGCAGATATTCATGGAAATTCACGCAGTTACTCATGGAAATTCAAGCAGATACTCATGGAAATTCAAGCAGATACTCATGGAAATTCACGCAGATGCTCATGGAAATTCACGCAAATACTCATGGAAATTCAAGCGGATACTCATGGAAATTCACGCAGGTACTCATGGAAATTCACGCAGTTACTCATGAAAATTCACGCAGTTACTCATGGAAATTCACGCAGTTACTCATGGAAATTCACGCAGATACTCATGGAAATTCACGCACATAATCATCGAAATTCACACAGGCGCTCAGATATTCGGCGAGACTTATAGAGACTCACGGAGACTCAAAGAGACTCGAGACTTAAGTTAAAAGAGACTCGAGACTCAAAGAGACTTAGGCTCACAGAGCCTCACATAGTATGGTAAAAAAGACGATAGTAGGTCAATGTGAGTAAAATAACAGAAGAGTCTATCCAAGGGCAATAGAATCGTGTCAAACCCTTGCAATTTAACTCATCTATTAAGCTAGTTAAAAAAGTGCAGAAAATAAAATCACCAAACCCGTATGCGAATGTACAAGAACAACGATATCGAGGTAGGCGAACAAGACCGCGGTCTGTTGTTACACTGCTATACGTGTCCGAGAGCTGTTTTCTCGGTCGTTCTCGATCGATGACCCTTCGACGGGTGAGCATTCTCCACGGGGCATGGAGAGAGAGAAGGGAGACGATAGACTTTCAATAGTAATTGAAGCGGTCGTTTCATCATAAAAGGCCTCGCGGTTCTACTCTCGTACTCCTCACCTCTCTTCCTCTCTATTCCAGTACATCGGACGTATTATTGAGTGAACGGGTCGTGCACTCGTTCTGTAACCGGCCGCTCTGGATACCGAGGCGAAGGCCCGTTGTTACGCCAATTTTCTATATATATACACCCTTGACAACGGCATTTTCAAATCATCCAACTACCAACTACATCGATTTCCGCTTTTTTCCTCCTCCCCCGCTAAAAATAAAAAGAACTCTAATAAACTGGCATTGTCCTGTAATTAAAGAGATGACCGAGGGGGCGAGCGTATCGGCGTATTCGCCAGTCGTATTCGACGCTTCGCGTCGTTGATCGGTGCCGGATGTCACGAAAGCTGGATCGAGATGTAGTAAAGGATATAGATAGTGGGTTGATATGGCAAATAGACGAACCAGATCAAACGGCGATACGCGATGAGAATATCAATACGTAACGTTTATAATCGCTTTAACACTGGCACTGGCACTGGCACTGGCACTGGCACTGGCACTGGCACTGGCACTGGCACTGGCACTGGCACTGGCACTGGCACTGGCACTGGCACTGGCACTGGCACTGGCACTGGCACTGGCACTGGCACTGGCACTGGCACTGGCACTGGCACTGGCACTGGCACTGGCACTGGCACTGGCACTGGCACTGGCACTGGCACTGGCACTGGCACTGGCACTGGCACTGGCACTGGCACTGGCACTGGCACTGGCACTGGCACTGGCACTGGCACTGGCACTGGCACTGGCACTGGCACTGGCACTGGCACTGGCACTGGCACTGGCACTGGCACTGGCTTTTTTTTAAGTTAAAAGTGATGGGTCTTTTTTGTTTAAAATATATATCCTTGACAACCGCATTTGTCAAATGCATCCAACTACCAACTACATCGATTCCCGCTTCTTTCCTTCTCCCCCACTAAAAAAATTGAAAAAACTTCTCGAATAAGCTGGCATTGTCCCGTAATTAAAGAGATGACCGATGGGGAGAGCGTATCGGCGCATTCGCCAGTCGGATTCGACGCTTCGCGTCGTTGAGCCGTGCCGGATGTCACGACGTCTCAACCGGACGCCGAAGAAGCCGTGGAAACGCAACCTCCTCTCAGTCACTCTCGGTCTATCCACGACGTCTCTCTCTCCCTCTCTCTCCCTCACCCGCGAGAAGTGGATAGGTGGGTAGAAGAGGTGACAGGAGAACGCCTTCATCACGATGTCCGTCACTCCGTCTCTCGTTCTCTTTCACCCGTCCCTTCACTCTCCGGTCGCTCCTCTTCTTCCACGCCATCCGACGTACGCCGCTGGCCGGGGAGAGCGCGCGCGCGCGCGCGAGAGAGAGACAGAGAGAGAGAGGGAGAGAGAGAGGACGATGATACTCTTCTCGGTGTGTCCTCCTTGCACTTTCCGTCACGCTGTCTTTCCGCGTGTCAGTCGCGCTACCGACTGTCGGAGTCGGTGCCGTGACAACAATAATTGTCAGCGAAGTAACGTCTCTCACGTCCCGAACGAACGAGCGGGACGGAAGAAAGACGTATAGACGCGCGGCGGTAGTGGGAGAGAGGTGAGAGTTAGAAGTTTGCGAACCGATGTTCTCAGGCCGGGGAAGAAAGAGACCGAGAACGCGGAGAGAGAAAGAGCGGGAGTGAGAGATCTATTTATAGTGGCGGCAACAAATACGAAGCAGCTGGTGCCGATCCGCGGCAGGTTATCGTTGAGTTTACACGAACCACCGACACTCCAAGTCGAAGCACATACGTCGCGGGAGCGGCGGGAGGGAGGGATGAAGAAAGGGCGGGGAGAGAGAGAGGGAGACGAAACGATGTGCAGAAACTCGATTCCTCCTCGCAAGGGAGCTTTCATCCGATCGGACGTTCGTTTCTGCGAGTGTCGAAGCCGCCTCCAAACTTGTTTCGTGGCTACCGCGCCACGCCGCTGGACCGGGACACACGGATGAGGCGAGAGGACTGCGCGCGCCTCGATATGTCGACGGGTTTAATTCGACGATAAATTAATCATTCAGGAATTTGAATTCCCGATGGTCCGGACTGTAGACCAGCGGAGAGGTTGATGCAAGCGGGGCGGGTTTTTTTTTTTTTTTTTTTTTTTTTTTTTTTTTTTTTTTTTTTTTTTTTTTTTTTTACGTGGTTGAGGCGGATTAGTGGAATGGTGAATATGTATCTTTGACGTCGATAGCCTTATTATGAATTCAATGACTTGCAGTGCGTGGCACTATTTACATAAATTGCAGCGTAATGCACGAAAATATTGGACGACTTGAATGTTGCTATTTCCTATTTCAACTAGTTCTACTGGTTACTGTGGCGAGTTTTAGTCGTTGGATCAATAATAAATCAATCATTCAGAAAGCGAGTCGTCGGAATTTAAATTCCGATGGTCTCGCGATTGTGGACCGAAGACATTGATGCAAGCGGAGTGGTTTTTTTTTTTTTTTTTTTTTTTTTTTTTTGCGTGGTTGCGACGGATTAGTGGAATGGTGAATATGTATCTTTGACGTCGATAGCCGTATTATGAATTCAATGACTTGCAGTGCGTGGCACTATTTACATAAATTGCAGCGTAATGCACGAAAATCTTGGACGACTTGAATGTTGCTATTTCCTATTTCAACTAGTTCTACTGGTTACTGTATCGAGTTTTAGTCGTTGGATCAATAATAAATCAATCATTCAGAAAGCGAGTCGTCGGAATTTAAATTCCGATGGTCTCGCGATTGTGGACTGAACACTGAGAAAAAAATACGGTTGAATCAACTAAGATTCGGGCAGGGACGTTCAACTGAACATTTTGTTGGTACATCCACAAAATTGGTTAGTTCAACGATTTGTTGGGTGATTTCACAAAAATATTTTTTAGTCATTAAAATATTTTGTTCGACCAACTAAATATTTATTTGAACGTCCCTGCCCGAATCTTAGTTGATTCAACTGTACTTTTTTATCAGTGAAGACATTGATGCAAGCGGGGCGGGTTTTTTTTTTTTTTTTTTTTTTTTACGTGCTTGAGGCGGATTAGTGGAATGGTGAATATGTATCTTTGACGTCGATAGCCGTATTATGAATTCAATGACTCGCAGTGCGTGGCACTATTTACATAAATTGCAGCGTAATGCACGAAAATCTTGGACGACTTGAATGTTGCTATTTCCTATTTCAACTAGTTCTACTGGTTACTGTGTCGAGTTTTAGTCGTTGGATCAACAATAAATCAATCATTCAGAAAGCGAGTCGTCGGAATTTAAATTCCGATGGTCTCGCGATTGTGAATCGAAGACATTGATGCAAGCGGGGTGGCTTTTTTTTTTTTTTTTAACGTGGTTGAGGCGGATTAGTGGAATAGTGAATATGTATCTTTGACGTCGATAGCCTTATTATGAATTCAATGACTTGCAGTGCGTGGCGCCATTTACAAAAATTGCAGCGTAATGCACGAAAATATTGGATGACTTGAATGCTGCTATTTCCTATTTCAACTAGTTCTACTGGTTACTGTTAAATTCCGAGTCGTCGGAATTTAAATTGCGATTGCCGCGCGATTGTGGACCGAAGACAATGATGCAAGCCGGGTGGTTTTTTTTTTTTTTTTTGCGTGTTTGAGGCGGATTGGTGGAATGGTGAATATGTATCTTCAACGTCGTTACCCGCATTATGAATTCAATGACTTGCAGTGCGTGGCACTATTTACATAAATTGCAGCGTAATGCACGAAAATATTGGATGACTTGAATGTTGCTATTTCCTAGTTCAACTAATTCTACTGGTTACTGTGTCGAGGTTTAGTCGTTGGATCAACAATAAATCAATCATTCAGAAAGCGAGTCGTCGGAGTTCTAATTCCGATGCTCTCGCGATTGTGAATCGAAGACATTGATGCAAGCGGGGTGGCTTTTTTTTTTTTTTTTTTTTTTTTACGTGGTTGAGGCGGATTAGTGGAATGGTGAATATGTATCTTCAACGTCGATAGCCGTATTATGAATTCAATGACTTGCAGTGCAGTGCTAACTTCATATACCGAGATTGTATATTTCGTATAACTTTGTATATTAAACGTGTTGTAAATTTCATAACATTTTTTACACTGTACACCCAGAAAAAAAAATTGATTTGACGGCCACCTTTTATTTGATTTAAGTGAAATATTTATTTGATTAATATAAATATTGATTTAAATAAAATGAATATTTTACTTAAACCAAATGAACGGTGGCGGTAAAATAAATTATTTTTCTTGGTGTAGCTGTAGTTAGAGCACTGGAGGACTGCAATACGACAATATCGATGCGAAACTGCGATGCTCAGAGTCCCGCGAGCGCAAGAAACGTCAATCACGAGAAGTTATTAAAATCGTCGAAAATCTGTATTTCTGGCGGGATTACAAGAGACCGCGATGACGCACGTACGAGAGGGATTTCCAAATCCGAATGTCACCGAGACGTATGTTCGTTAATCTAGTCTCGACGTCAGGGCCCGAAAGAGTGTCGAGGGGGTTTTGTACAGGCAAATCACGGAGTCTGTCTCCAGCAGCGGGGCAGCCGGAGTAGGACGGAGTGAACAGACGGTCCACTCGAAAGTCAAAAAGCATCGCCAGACTGAGTCCCAGATTCGACGTCGCGATGAGCCATGTGCATCTCGCTTCCTTTTTATGACTTTTGCGCGCCTCCGGCCGACGCGATATTGCAGCTTACGATAATAGGGATCGGGCATAAAACTGCACTAAAAATAAATTGTAAATTCAATGCACTGGAACTTGAAATTTGCCTACATTACTTACATTAATCGAACATTAATGGATTGTTTCGCAAAATTAAAATATCAGATATTTGAATTACAAATCTATTGCCTGAAATTTACAAAAATTTCCCATTAAAAATAAAAAACATTTACTGTAAAATTGCGACGTACATGTGTTTCAAATTTCAGAAACAATAGTTGCAAATTTAATGTACTGGAACTTGAAATTTGCTTGTATTACTTACATTAATCGAATGTTAATGCACTTTTTCGTAAAATAAAAATATTGAATGTTTAAATGAGACATTTTTTGAAATTTATAAGAATTCGCCATTGAAAATAAAAAATAAAAAATTTATTGTACAATCGATACGTACATGTGTTTGAAATTTAAGAAACAGTAATTGTAAATTTAATGTACTCGAACTTGAAATTTGCCTACATTACTTACATTAATCGAACATTAATGGACTGTTTCGCAAAATTAAAATACCAGATATTTGAATTACAAATCTATTGCCTGAAATTTACAAAAATTTTCCATTAAAAATAAAAAACATTTACTGTAAAATTGCGACGTACATGTGTTTCAAATTTCAGAAACAATAGTTGCAAATTTAATGTACTGGAACTTGAAATTTGCTTGTATTACTTACATTAATCGAATGTTAATGCACTTTTTCGTAAAATAAAAATATTGAATGTTTAAATGAGACATTTTTTGCCTGAAATTTATAAGAATTCCCCATTGAAAATAAAAAATTTATTGTACAATCGCTACGTACATGTGTTTGAAATTTAAGAAACAGTAATTGTAAATTTAATGTACTCGAACTTGAACTTTGCTTACATTACTTACATTAATCGAACATTAATATACTGTTTCGTAAAATTCAAATATCAGATAATTAAATTACAAATCTTTTGATATTTAAAAAAATTTTGCAATAAAAACAAAACATTTATTGTAAAATTGAATAGTACATGTGTTTAAAATTTCAGAATCAACAAATGTAAATTGAACGTACTGTAACATGAAATTTGCCTGCATCACTTACATTAATCGCAAATTAATGTACTTTTTTGCAAAACAAAAATACCAGATATTTAAAGTACAAACCTTTGCCCCAAATTAACAAAAATTTGTTATAAAAAATAAAAAAAAGTTCTGTAAAATTGCAACGCACATATGTTTGCAATTCTAGAAACAATTTAAGTAAAAAAAAAAAAGTTTTCAATACCATTAATTAATTTCCAAGAAACATAAATAATAAAGATGATTTCGTAAAATCGGAATGCGAAAAATGTCGTAAAAATAATTATGTTAAATAAGCGACAAACTCGTTTGTCACTTACTTGAGTGTATACGAGCCAGTCCTTTTATTTCCCGTGTCATTGACAATGTCAGTTTGTACTTTTGTTCGTAAAACTAGAAAATTAACAAATAACAAAAATTATGGACTTTTGTGGACAATAAGTTGCAAGGAGTACAAACATTTTTTTTACTCTGTGGCCTAAAACTACTGGCAAAAGAAAGATTGAAGGAATCGCGATTCGCCGATTGGTTCCGAGTGCGTCAGCGCTGCTCGGACTCAGCCGCGAGTTGACTGGACTAGGGCTGTACAGTTGAGCCGGCTTGGCCGGCTAAAAAATCTTATCCGGCTAATTGACATTATAGTTTGGCCGGCTAAGCCGTCTTAGCCGGCTAACATGGTTTGGCCGGCTAAAAATTAGCCGCGGCTTAGCCGGCTAAGATCGTTTGGCCGGCTAAAAATTAGCCGCAGTTTAGCCGGCTATTAATTTTTATTGTGAATTACGAGGAAACTAATGAAATTAATGAGACATTTATCTTTGGCACATTACTTGTTGAATATTATTTATTTCTGTACTATCAGTAGATTCGACTACGTTTGAGATCTTTAAAATCTTATTGCCACGATCTAATTTTTATTGCCAACATTAATAAACATTAATAGCCGGCTAAACTGCGGCTAATTTTTAGCCGGCCAAACGATTTTAGCCGACTAAGCCGCGGCTAATTTTTAGCCGGCCAAAGCATCGTAGCCGGCTAAGACAGCTAAGCCGGCAAAACTATAATGTCCATTAGCCGGATAAGATTTTTTAGCCGGCCAAGACGGCTCAACTGTACAGCCCTAGACTGGACGTGGAAACAAGGCGTTAGATTGGCTCGGCCGTATCTCAATAACGGCGCGAATCTTGCGGCTCGGTGCTGTGCGATAAGTGGCGACTGGCTTGTCTTCAAACTCGCGCTCATCGGCGTCGCGACGCCGACTGGCTGAGCTCGGTAACACAGCGCGTCCGCCTAAAATAGGACGCGCTGTCGGCGGAGAGCGAGAGAGGATGGACGCCAGCGCGAATGAACGAGTGAAGAGCGACGCACCGATCCGTTCTAATAAATATTGTGTCAACATAAATAAACGGGCCATCGCGGGCTGCTACTTGCGGGATACGTCGGCCGCGTGGCAGGAAAGGGGGCGAAGTGGCCCGTCCTCCGAATGACGGACGGGTGATGTACAGAAAGACAGGTGCCGCGTTCGTTTAGTTTTTCCTTTCCCTTCGTGCCGCGGCTGAACCGCGCACGGCGCGGTCTCGGCCCGACTCGACGACACCTCGTCTTTCCTTTCGATCGCGTGTTACACTGTTCGAATAAATTGTAAATTTAATGTACTGGAACTTGACATTTTCCAACATCATTCGTGTAATTAAACATTAATGCACCTTGCTTGTAACATAAATTCACCAGACATTAAAATTACAAATCTTTTGCTTGAAATTTACAAAAAATTTCATGAAAAATACAAATTTTACTGTAAAAATTGCTACGCAGTTGTGTTTGAAATTTCAGAAACAGTTTGTGTAAAAAAGCTTCCAATACTGATCATTAATTTTCAAACTATTTTTTTTTACAGTGTACATCGCTATTTATCGCAGTGTAAAAAAAAGGTTTGAAAATTAATGAACAGTATTGGAAGCTTTTTTACATAAACTGTTTCTGAAATTTTCAAACACATATGCGTTGCAATTTTACAGTAAAATTTGTATTTTTCATGGAATTTTTTGTAAATTTCAAGCAAAAGATTTGTAATTTTAATATCTGGTATAATATCTGGTTACGAGCAAGGTACATTGATGTTCAATTGATATGAATAGTGTTAGCAAATTTCAATTTGCTGTACATTAAATTTACAATTTATTTTAACGGTGCACAATTATACTTGATTATTTTAAGGTTTGAAGTATCAGAGAAAAATCTCCCACTTATAAAATTGGTCGTTCGGAAGGCAAGATGATAATTTTTGAAAAGCGAGACAGTTGGCGGGCTGTCAATAGGCGAATTAACGGATTGTCGAGGAATATCGATCGTTGCCCCTGGTGCAGAATTAATTTTGAAAAACATATTTTGTTGCTCTCAAAACGTCGAATTTTTCCAATCGGTGACTTTATTTTTTTATTTTGTTTGACGGATTTCTGCTTTTGGTACCAAATTACAATAAATCGTGAATTAGAGCTCGGAATGATACATTTTTGTAATAATAATCAATAATAAATTAAGATGTATAATATTAATTCATTTTATAAATTTTAATAGATAATAAATTTAATTTAATTAAGGTGAAGTTAACAAAACACCCGGAAATGATGTTTAAATTCGCACAATTGAAATTAACAGTTGGGATATGCAGGGTTTGTGCAACACCTTATGATATGACAATATCCGATTTATTCATTTTATCGAGTGACACACGAATAGACTAAACAGTTCCCTCTCGTTTTCTACCCTACTGGGATTCGAGTACAACCGTATCTGCCGTCTTTTTAAAGACCTCGAAGGATGAACCCGTGAAATCCAATGTTAGCGAAGTAATTTCCAATTCCGGTCATTCGCGCGCCGGCAGAATTTCTAGCGATATTTGTGCGACGCTTTTGCTCACAGAATAGACGCGACGTCCCTACCCGAGTATTTTGCCGCGGGACTTTGAGACCAATGCGACTTTGAAACCAATCACAACGTTCAATGTTTTAAACAGAAAACCCACATCACTTTCAACTCTTTAAATAAATTCGTCAATTTTGTTGAAGTCATTTCCAATTCTGGTCACTCGCGCGCTGGCTGAATTTCTGGCAATATTTGTGCGACGCTTTTGCTCATAGAATAGACGCGATGTCCCTACCCGAGTATTTTGCCGTGGGACTTTGAGACCAATGCGACTTTGAGACCAATGCGACTTTGAGACCAATGCGACGTTGAGACCAATGCGACTTTGAGACCAATGCGACTTTGAGACCAATGAGACTTTGAGACCAATGCGACTTTGAGACCAATGAGACTTTGAGACCAATGCGACTTTGAGACCAATGCGACTTTGAGACCAATGCGACTTTGAGACCAATGCGACTTTGAGACCAATGCGACTTTGAGACCAATGCGACTTTGAGACCAATGCGACTTTGAGACCAATGCGACTTTGAGACCAATGCGACTTTGAGACCAATGCGACTTTGAGACCAATGCGACTTTGAGACCAATGCGACTTTGAGACCAATGCGACTTTGAGACCAATGCGACTTTGAGACCAATGCGACTTTGAGACCAATGCGACTTTGAGACCAATGCGACTTTGAGACCAATGCGACGTTGAGACCAATGCGACTTTGAGACCAATGCGACTTTGAGACCAATGCGACTTTGAGACCAATGAGACTTTGAGACCAATGCGACTTTGAGACCAATGCGACTTTGAGACCAATGCGACTTTGAGACCAATGCGACTTTGAGACCAATGCGACTTTGAGACCAATGCGACTTTGAGACCAATGCGACTTTGAGACCAATGCGACTTTGAGACCAATGCGACTTTGAGACCAATGCGACTTTGAGACCAATGCGACTTTGAGACCAATGCGACTTTGAGACCAATGCGACTTTGAGACCAATGCGACTTTGAGACCAATGCGACTTTGAGACCAATGCGACTTTGAGACCAATGCGACTTTGAGACCAATGCGACTTTGAGACCAATGCGACTTTGAGACCAATGCGACTTTGAGACCAATGCGACTTTGAGACCAATGCGACTTTGAGACCAATGCGACTTTGAGACCAATCACAACGTTCAATATTTTAAACAGAAAACCCACCTCACTTTTAACTCCTTAAATAAATTCGTCAATTTTGTTGCCAGTGCCAGTTCCAGTTAAAATTGTTATTTAATAAGACGATTATGAACGTTACGTATTGATATTCTCATCGTGTATCGCCGGTCGATGTGGTTCGTCTATTTTCCATTTTAACTCACGATCTAGCTTTCGCTTGGATTCTCTCGATGCCGATGTGCTTCCTACATTTCTCTTCCCATGGGCGCTACACGTCGCTCATTGTCCGTGGCACACGCCGGAGTGTTTGTAAACCATGCCACGTACCGTCGAGCAGCTTTTTGCAGTCTTCCCCATACCCGCCGTAACTACTACGCCACCGGTGAATTGCACGGACTCGCTTTACACGTCCGTCCGTTCATACGCATAGACGCTCTAATGTTCTAATACAAACATTGCCGGGAGCGCGTATGCCAGTAACGTGCATAGCGTGATCTCGAATCGCCACTTTCCCATTTCTCATCAAAGTCTCAAAACAAAAGCGAAATCATTAAGGTAGTCCTAGCGGACAGCCTGAGCCCACATGAGTTCAGAGAGAATTGAGAGTGGAATTGCGAATACTTCGCGGTGAGATAAAAATCTGAAAAAAATCAACCATATGGAAGGTACTGAAAAGATTGATTTTGCATAATAATAATTCCAAAATGTTATTAACAAATGAATGAAAAAAAAATTGTTCAACAAATCTTCCGGCAACTTAACTTTTTGTTCATATAAAAACAATAAGTTAATCTTTTTGAATACGTATGAATTTTTTCAGAAATTTGTCTAATTTTTGAAAATTGCGTTTTTAGTTAACAAAAAAACGTGATTTTCAAAAATTAGATAAAATTCTGAACAAATTCATACGTATTCAAAAAGATTAACAAATTGTTTTTATATGAACAAAAAGTTAAGTTGCCGGGGAATTTGTTGAACAATTTTTTTTTAATGCATTTGTTAATAATATTTTGGAGTTATTATTATGTAAAATCAATCTTTTCAGCACCTTCCATAGGCTTGATTTTTTTCGAATTTTTATCCCATCGAGAAGTGTTCGCAATTCTCTCTCAATTCTCTCTGAACTCATGTGGGCTCAGGCTGTCCGCAAGGACTACCTCAAGACATTGAGCGAAACATCCAGCAAGTCAGAAAAACCAGGCATCAAACCAGGTTCGAATAATTAGATACTAATGCTACACTGATAAAAAAGTACAGTTGAATCAACTAAGATCCGGGCAGGGACGTTCAAATAAATATTAAGTTGGTCGAACGAAATATTTTAATGACTCAAAAATATCTTGGTGAAATCAACCAAAAAATTGTTGAAATAACCAATTTTTTTAGCTGTACCAACAAAATATTTAGTTGAACGTCCTCGCCCGAATCTTAGTTGATTCAACCGTACTTTTTCATCAGTGTAGTGTTGGGATTTCAAGTGATCGCCGCTTCCATCCAACGACATTGGGTATTGTCAACATTATCACATCTTATGTTTACACTCACGCGCGTCTTCCTCGGTGCATCACCCTGAATTTCTTGCTCGTCAAATTTCCGCGAGCCGTAGGTAAAGTCTCGAGTGGAAGTTGGAAGGGCGATGAGACTCAAGAGGATGTCGCTCCGACGCGGAAGCACGCCTCTCTCCTGACGTGCGGCCAGCGGTGACGGGCAATTACCACGCTTGATTAATATCGCTGCCAATTTGATAAATATCGTAACGGGCGTACCCGATCTAACCCGGTAGCTGTCATGGCGTTGCGGCCGCTGCCACATCAACCCCTCCGTCGATGCATCAAGATAATTACTCGAAGTACTCATCCATCGGGCAGTTGCGTGATGAGCAAAACCTCATTATTAATCGATGTTACAACCTGACACTTAATTATCCGTATTGTTTTTTTTGCCCGCTCGTCATGCACAAGTGCCAGAGAAGATTTGCGCAATTGAGAAGGTTGGGTCACCTAAAAATCGGGTTAATAAGTGTGGCGTGCAATCGCGCGTTGCGATGGATTCGAACTCTTCATCCGAAAACTACTTCAGGAATGCCTCGAAAAAAAAGTTGAAGAATTCAATCGATCAATCGTCAATTCTATGGCGCAGTTTATCGAAGAAAATATTTTGAAAAATGATTTACTCACAGTTGCTTTCGAGTTGCACCGCTCAATGAAAGCGAGTGCGGCGAGGTCTTATTTTCTCTTCGTAACGAGAATTTTCGTGGTCCGAGTACAAGAATTTCCATTACAATCTCCATCGCAGGCGTCACGGAATAAAATGCATAAAAAAATGCATTAAAAAAATCCATAAGGAGTGAACATTGGGAGCTCAGAATAAAAATGTCCATACACGTGGGTGGAGATCGCGGGTTCACTGTTAGGTAAAGGTACCAATGATCGGACGGTCAAGAGCAGCCTAAGATTCCATCAGTTATTAATTTATCAAGAACATTTTTTTTCTTGAAATAACCGAAACCAATTTCAAGCTGATAGTTTCTAGTTTCCAAAAGTCACCGGTTAATTATAAAAGGATAAATATTTTTTTAATTACGGAAGAAAGTATCAAGAGAGCCCAAATGTACCGATCTTCGGACGCGGTTTTTCGGCACGTCCCCATATTCGGACACTGCGTGTCCCAATGTTTCGGACGATCGCAGATTTCGAGAATTCTGATGTGCGAACTTTTAGTTAATATTGACCAAAGGAATTCCTTCGCGATTTATCAATTAAATCAATGAAAACAATAATATTCACGCGAAACAATAATGAAGATAAGATACGTAGAAAACTGGCCAACCTAACTTTTTCGTACTGTCCGATTATTAGGTCGCGTACGTAGTAACGCTTGTACCATTCTTCGGACACTATATCGTCGGTGTTTAACAGAATTCAACAATAGAAAATAATTTAGGCTTAAACCTTGTGTAACTTTTTCTCTGTGCATCATATAATGTTTGCAGTTACGATTACAAGTGTCATAATGGATTTTCAATACTTCAATTCGGAATAAATCAGATCTGCATAGGAGTGTCCGAAGATTGGGACGTATCCGAACATCGGTACCGTTACCTTAAAGAACATACCAATTATCCCTTTTGATAAAACGTGAGCAGCCCAATTATTCACCTGCTCCCCGACTCTTTCCAACCCTACATACAAAAATACCTTAAGAAATCTTGTTGCGATGAGGTCAAGAGATCTTGCGCGGTAAGTTTGCTTCAGCGCTCCAATCCAAAAGCCACGACAAGTTGAAAGTGGAAAAGCAATTATAAAATATCGATTCGTCGGTCAAATTCTTTCATCTTCTTTTTGTGCCCTTTCCAGAAGGTAATCTATAAAGGTCCAGCCTCAATATCCGACGATATCAACAAATCCAATCGCATGATTGCTTGTGACGCCCCATTAATTGATTCCCAAACGATCCCTCAGTAGGATTTCACATCGTCAAATCAGGCCCTAAGAAAAACCTAGCGAGGTTCTGTCAATGACTTCCCAGGTCTCGACGCAGTGCTGTAAAATGTCTACCAGAATCTCAACAGCGCCCACCAGAAAGAAACATAGGGGAGAGCGGGGCAAAATGGCATACCGGGGTAAAACGGGACAATGAGAGAAAAAGCAATTCTCCAATAACTTTCGGATGGTGGCGATGGTGATACGTGGGACAAAACGTGTTTGAAAATCCGCATGTACTGTCGGGACAAAATGGGGCATCCAAAAATCATTGGAAAAAATGAGTTTTGCCCTCACTGTCCCGTTTCGCCCCGCTGTGCCATTTTGCCCCGGTCTCCCCTGCCAGTCACTAACGAATGGCAGTGCGCCATGCACGCGTATCCATAATTGACAAATATCGGCATAGCGACCTGCCCAAAAAGCGCGAAGCTCTCGCCCGTAGAATTCTAATGGAGAGTCCTCGAAGTTTCGAAAGTCTCGCCAGCGTGTGGGCCGGTGAATTGTGGCGAAGCGAAGCGATGGAGATGGCCAGAAGGGAAGATCGGTCGAGGCAGCGGAGTCCCGATGGTGGGAGGCACGAGAGGTGAACGGATCTGACTGAGAGTCAGGAAAAGGAGTCGAACGAACGTGGGGCCAGGCGGTCGGGGGCAAAGGGGGCGTTCGGGGGGGGGGGGGGGGGGGGGGTGGGGAGCTGGTAGTCAGTCAGTCAGTCAGTCAGTGCGGAGTCGGTGGAAGCGGAGGAAGCTGCGGAGAAAGGTTCCAGAGGAAGCGAGACGTACGAAGTCAGAGTCGTAAGGGGAGGCTGAGACCGACGTTGGAACAGATTTATGCGACACACATGCGGCAAGGCGTATAACTCACTCGCTCGCCCATAATATCCTCCCCTCGGAGTCGCCCGTTCAATCGTCCGTCTCGCTCCTGAGCTCTCCTTCGGCATCTCGCCCGGCCCCGCGCTCTCCCGGCGCTCCCCGACCTCCTGCGAGTAAGAGTCTGGCAACAGCGAGTCGGGCCGGGATGAGGGACAGAGCCACCAATACCGCGTCGCCGATCCGACGGCGGTCCCGCTCCGCTGTGTACGCTATATAGTATACCGACGATATTTATTACGTATCGGGATTATGTTCCAGCGGCAGAAGCAGCAGCGGGCACGGCGCATGATGGTTCCGTGCACGGTCCCGGCAACGGAGTTCCCACTGGACCCCCAATCCACGCGGACCGCAAGCAGTTCCGAGTATAATCGCGATTTATAACTATAGATTTATAGACGCGTGACGAGATTCATCAATATCGCGGTGCCGCGGTGCCGCTATGGTGCAACTGCGTAGGGTCGGACTACCGGGAATTTACAGCTCAGACGTTATTTCTCCTCATGTTAATTGACGCCGAGTTAATAACCGTTCTGGCTTGGGGGGGGGGGGGGGGGGGGGGGAAATTGACGATCGACGTTATTTATTCGTGCGCGGAGGTGATAAACTTAATTGCATTTTGTTATCGACGCTTCCCCGATGTGCGCTACGGATGTGCGCGAAGCACGAGTCATCGTCGAGAGAGTCGATACTGTGGAGAGATCGTCATCGATGGACTTCTTCGGATCTTGGTAATCCGGCGAGTGTGCGACACAAACGGGTCAGATTGGGCTTGTCTTTAAGACCGAAGATCGCACTTTAACGCGAGCGGTGTTCCGTTCTTGATGGTGCTGTACTTCACGAGATACGAAGTCTCGGAAAAGTCCATCGAAGGCGACTTTCCGCCGACATACGCGAATTTGATAGACTGTGACAATACACGGAGAAAAATAAATACTAATAATTCATCCAATTTCCAATACAATGTACTGGAATTCCCATTAATGGTGCGCCCCGTGAAGAAAACACAGGGATTTTTACTGTTCAAATTTACAAATAAAATACTGAAATGACAGCGGAATTTTTAAGAGCGAATACATGCAATATACATGGGCGATAAAATTTTTTTTACAGGATCATTCATCTTTCGGTATCATGATATATAATAATAATAATAATAATAAATAATAAAGGCATAGAAGTTGGCAAAGTTACTCCAACGAAATTATTGACAGCTGTCATGTTTCGCAGAAAATTGCTTTCCTTGCGAACCGACAATATAATGTAATGCCATATATTAATATAACAATGTAAATATATTTATAATAATTATAATTATATATATAATAAAAATATAATATATCAGAATCATTTTTTTTACATTTTTTCGACGCAAAATAAACTATTTGAGAAAAGTGACATCTGTCAATGATATCATTGGAGCAACGTTGCTAACTTCCATGTCATTAAATAATAAAGGTTTCGCTTCGATGCTCGGTTTATCTGCTCTACGTGAGTACCACGTGGTTCTCTAAGACGCGACGAATAGAAAACGGCAGGGGGAAGATGCAACTTGGACCACGGACGGGCAGTGTGAGGCGAAATGAGTATATAAATGCCTACTACTTTGTCATCATGTAAACACTAAATTTTACAGGTGTACCAGTAATTTTTACTGATATACACAGTAAGTGTTACCCATTGGCAATTATTACTAGTCACGGCAATAAATATTCCGGCTTACACCGGAATATTTCACTGCATATCGAGCTGATTCTACGAATGATCCTCACGTTACTGGAATAAACAAAGTTATTACCAAAATATCAATAACTTTTCCTGTTTGGTCCCGAATTATTACTAATCTTTTTTCTCCGTGTACCGGGGAAGTATCAAGCACGTCCTCGAACAAGAGCCGAGTGCAGTTCGTACACCTTTTCGCCGTTGTTATAAATCGCATGTGGATTTGACTTTAGTCGCGGCTCGCTATCAACCCTCCGGGGAGGTGTGGGAGCTCGTGTTGGTTTATACTCGTAACGGGAAAATAAAAGGGTGATCGCTTAAGGGGGAGCGGGCGCGTGAACGAGAGGGTTCCCCGGTGGCCTTGTTCGGAGTGCCACGGAGTGTGTTATAGATGGAAAATCCAGGAATCTCGACTGGTTGTGCCACACAGAAACGAGGAGGCGAAGGCGTAAAGAGGTGATCGTCGGGAGCCACACACGCGAATCGCGTGCCTATGGCTATAATCGTTCTACAGTGGACGACCGGATAAGTTGATATCGGGTAAGTTAACGCAACCGTGTACGCTATTCGAATGCAACCAGACATGTTAAGGTCGCCCTTCCTTACAGTCCTGCCTACTCGGTGAGGAGATGGAACACGCTTTTCCTAATGAACACATAACACTGGGCCAGTCCTGGCGCAGCATTGGCCAGTATAGGCCCAAAGTCGGCCAGTACTGTCCCCGTGTTTCCTTTTGCCACCTCCGGGCGGAATTATCGCCTAAAAAAATTAGAGACCGATGCATTCGTTTCATTTTTGGCAGTTGCGAGTATATCCACGTGCGACAGACAACGCGATCTGGAAAGAGACGTTCTTACATGGGGACCGGTGAAAAGCCAGCTGCCTGCACCGAGAAAAAAATATTGTTAGATGAACCAAGTTGCGTTCCCCCGCGTTCAAAAGCGTTATTTAGTTGGTACGATAAATTTTTTTGTTTGTATCGAAATATTTTGAATCGACTAAAGCGAATAATCGTTCAATAAAAGAATGGTTTAGTTGTACCAACCAAATAACAGCTTTGAACGTAGGTGACCGCGAATTTGGTTAATCCAACAATTTTTTTTTCTCAGTGTGGACGGGGAGTGAGCAAATTAACGTATCTAATCACGCTACCTCCTGAGACATCAACTTATCCGGTTGTCCACTGTACTGGTCAGAGTGTAGGTACCTTGCGCCGTATCCACATTTCTACACGCAATAGCAGGAATTTCATCAACACCGGCACACCGGCGTAACGGTAGGGGAGCGAAAGCTCTCCCCCTACCTTGGCGTCGAATAGAGCTGGCCGGGGTATAGGTGGACGGACGGAACACGTACGTGGCGTGCTTAGTTAGCCAGGATCGTACCACCTTTGTTTACCCACCCTCACCCTCGGCGCGAGGCGGAGGAAGAGTACGATAGACGGTGGAACGAGCGAGTGAGCTTAGCGGCTGCAGCGTCACGTCGTTCTCGGTCTAACCCTCATATCCACGAGGACGCATACAGGCGCACCGGTGTATAGTGTTGGCCGTTCAGAGACGGAACGGCCGAGAGGGATGGAAAATACACATAGCCGAACGGGGCATACCCCGAGCGAAGCCAGTAGTCGTACAGCATTATATCGTGAGCACAGAAGTAATTTATAGTTGCAATAATTTATTGGGTACCATGGGGGTTTATACTTGCCTGACGCGTAGCCATCCGTCACCGTCAGTGACGTCACCTCCCTCCACATAATGACTACCTTCGCCTCTGTCCCGCTCTCCCGGCTCCAACCCCCTCTTTCTCGGTGTGACCCGTTCCTCTCTTTGGCGCAGTTTTTTTCGGTCCTTCTCGCCCCACGAGAACCCCTTTCGGTCGTGTTATAGGGTCTACTTTCCGTCTACGTCTTTGTACATTGTTCGCCATTGATGCCGGTTTTTTTTTGTTGGTTTTTCTGTCATTGCTGGATACATTCCTCGATGAGTTAACGGGATTCAAGACATCCAGCAAGACATCCAGCAAGACATCCAGCAAGACATCCAGCAAGACATCCAGCAAGACATCCAGCAAGACATCCAGCAAGACATCCAGCAAGACATCCAGCAAGACATCCAGCAAGACATCCAGCAAGACATCCAGCAAGACATCCAGCAAGACATCCAGCAAGACATCCAGCAAGACATCCAGCAAGACATCCAGCAAGACATCCAGCAAGACATCCAGCAAGACATCCAGCAAGACATCCAGCAAGACATCCAGCAAGACATCCAGCAAGACATCCAGCAAGACATCCAGCAAGACATCCAGCAAGACATCCAGCAAGACATCCAGCAAGACATCCAGCAAGACATCCAGCAAGACATCCAGCAAGACATCCAGCAAGACATCCAGCAAGACATCCAGCAAGACATCCAGCAAGACATCCAGCAAGACATCCAGCAAGACATCCAGCAAGACATCCAGCAAGACATCCAGCAAGACATCCAGCAAGACATCCAGCAAGACATCCAGCAAGACATCCAGCAAGACATCCAGCAAGACATCCAGCAAGACATCCAGCAAGACATCCAGCAAGACATCCAGCAAGACATCCAGCAAGACATCCAGCAAGACATCCAGCAAGACATCCAGCAAGACATCCAGCAAGACATCCAGCAAGACATCCAGCAAGACTGGATATCTTGGTCGATATCTTCGATCAGATTAAGACATTGAGCGAAGGTATCCAGAAAAACCAGACATCAATGACGAGCAGTGTACGGTATTAGGTAATAAACATTCCAGTTTGTCAGAGATTTGGGATACCGTGTATCACGATTACGGCTGTAACAGTGTTGTACATCGACCTAACATTTACCGAAAAGCGGCAGTATTTATACAGCGGGTGTACCGCTTGATGGAGTGGAGAAGCGACCGAAGGGGTGCCGAATAGTGGAAACTTGACGTTAGTCGGACGGACAGCGTCCAGTAAGATGGGATACGGCGGTGCCGTGCGATACGTCGACCACCCTTCCGTATCTCAAGGTATTGCTCCGGCGTCCTCCACCGCGACTGCTTCTCCACATAGCCCGGCAGAATCTCCCACCCCGTGGAATCCGAAGCGGCGATCAACTACCACCACCCCCCACCCTCCCTGCTCGATCCCACTCGTTCTCCGCCGCGACCTCACTCCCTCCTGGTCCGCGTCACCTTTCCCCTCACTCCTCCCACGAGCAGTCGTGACGGACGGGGACGCCGATGGACGGAGACGTCGGAGGCTCGCCTGATGGCCGGGGTAGAAATGACGAGCAGCGGCAGCGAGGCTAGATATGCCCGTCACGTCTCGCTCCTCTGGCTCACTCGACCAGCTTCTATCACCGGCGACCTAGGAGAGACGCGGAGAAAGCGGGAAGGTGAGCCATAGCTGCGCGGAGTTTCCGGAACGGAGCGAAGGAGAAAGAGAAGGACGGCTTCTGGTCGTTCGAGGGTGGACGCCGAGTCTTGGTGGGAGAGACGCGGGGCCAAGGATGCGAGTGGAATTGACGTTGACGAGCGTTTGTCACTGTCCACGGCAAATAATATCCAACGGGGCAACTCTCCGAGCTATAGCCTGCAGACCCCACTCGTCCCTTCCATCCGCCTCTACGACCGTTACCACTACTGATACGAAACAACTAATACCAACGACGGGCACCCACCCTGCTGCAGCCACGGGCAACGAGAGCCGCGGGTCGTATCGCTCCACCCTCGGCGACGCGAAAATTCACCATTAGAGTTTGCTGTGCGCTGTACCAGCGTCGATGAACGATACGTCTGGGAAAACTATGGTCCGGCGCTTGTAGAGAATCAGGGGCGAAGGTCTCGCATTCATTGAACATACTTTGGCGCGGCATGATGAGCGTATGTTTTGAGACCTCACGACCGAACATGTTTTGGATTACTGTTAAAGTACGCTCTGGTAGAACTTTTCGCCATAGGGCATTCCGAAAAAAAAAATTGGTTGGATTAACCAAAAGTCGCGGTGACATACGTTCAAAGCTGTTATTCGTTTGGTACAAATAAAGCATTGTTTTGTTAAACGATTATTTGCTTCGATTTATTCAAAATTTGTCGATCGAAATAAACATTTTTGTTGTACCAACCGATTACACCTTTGAACGTATGTCACCGCGCATTTGCTTAATCCAACCATTTCTTTCCCTCAGTGTAAGAAAGCCTTTTCGGGACCTTATCAAGGTACGATTTGAGGCTACGAAATTTCCACCAGGCCAGGCCAAGCTTATTCACTGTAAAAAAAAATTGTAAATTTAGTGTACTGGCACTTGAAATTTGCCAACATTACTCATATTAATTGAACATTAGTGTACTTTGCTTGTAAAATAAAAATACCAGATATAAAAATTACAAATTTTTTGCTTGAAATTTACAAAAATGAAATTTACAAAAATGAAATTTACAAAAATGAAATTTACAAAAATGAAATTTACAAAAATGAAATTTACAAAAATGAAATTTACAAAAATGAAATTTACAAAAATTTCATGAAAAATACAAATTTTACTGTAAAATTGCAACGCACATGTGTTTTAAATTTCAGAAACGGTTTATGTAAAAAAAGCTTCCAATACTGTTCATTAATTTTCAACCAAAATTTGTTTACAGTGTTGTTTCGGCACGTCTGATAGGTGCGGAGGTTAACCACGTGCAGCGCGTGTTGATCCAACGCGTTCAGCAAGATGCGTCTTTCTCAAACTACACTCACAATGATGTTTCAATTCGTAGCAACGAAAAGTTAAAAAATGAAAATTACTCACGAGTTCCATGTAACAAGATCTCGTCAAGCCGGCTTAATTCGTGTGTCGATGAATCAGACAATCGCCCTACGCGCAGTCGAATAAAAAATGCAAAGCCCACCCTATTCTGTCCTCAAGGCTCATCGAGCCCTCCGATTCTCCATACCCGATTGCACCAGCGAACACGACTACGACGACGACGACGACGACGATGCGACGACGCACTTGTGACAGAGGATCTGAAAGGTCGATTAAATGGAAATCGGTAATCCGTGAGTCGAACAGTAGTAAGCGGGCTCGTGGCACTCTTTCATGCAGTACCAACGAACCTGCTGCTTCCACTGCTCCTGCAATGCGATAATTGGGGTGGAGGAGAGACGGCACGCCGTCTCTGTCTCGCACGTGTACATCTCTCTCGACGTCCGAACGGGAGGGAGAAGAAAATTATTCGACCTGTCACGAGGCGGGCAGGTTTGGCGAGCGTGCTTCGTTTGCCTCGCCGCTCGGCTGGCATGGGGTGGTCGAACGTCGAAGGAGGGCGTCCGGAAAAGGGTGCGCGCACGACGGCGAAACTCGATGGAAAACGGGGGCGGTGGGGAGCGGGGGGGGGGGGGGGGGAGAGAAAGGTTATAGCACCGCAGCTTCGAGGGGTGAAACGGGCAAGCTAGAGCGGAGGTCTTGGCGACAGCCGTCAATCGATTGTCAACCGGGTCAGCCGACTAACCTCACCTAGAGCAAGCATGTCTCGCACACACCCTACCCGACCCCTTCCTTCGGACCATCGGCGACCGCCCGGTGACGACTGTACCGTCCCTATCCTTCGATTCTCGCTTCGCTTCTTTCTCGCCCGGTCTTACACCGCGGACTCGGAAGATTCTGATGGCACGGAAGTCGCCAAAGCTCCTCCAACGACATCGTTGAGAGCGGTCACTTTTTTTTGCAAAAAGTGTTCCTCTCAGTGGATTGACAATTTATTGTTTCGCTAAGGAAGCAACTGTTTTTACGGAACTATTGACAGCTGTCAATGACTCCGTTGACACGACTTTGCTAACCGTGACATAGATTTTGCGCTTTTCATGCCGCTCCACAGGTATAGGGGAGAGCGGGGCAAAATGGGACATTGGGGCAAAACGGGACAGCGGGGGTAAAACTTAATTTTCCCATAATTTTTGGATGCCCCATTTTGTCCTAACGATACATCTGGATTTTCAACGCCGTTTTGCCCCCACTCACCGTCACCGCCACCATCCAAAGGTTATTGGAAAATTGCGTTTTGCCTCATTATCCCGTTTTGCCCCGCTATGCCATTTTGCCCCGCTCTCCCCTATCTTTAACTCTCAACTTCCCTATAATAAGCGAACGTCCCGAAAACGCAGGGATGCAGCAATGATCGGTCATCAATAGGAGACACTGATGACGACGGTGATGACGACGCCGCTGCTCCTGCTAGGGGATTGCTGAGGGAATGGCAGAAGCGAAGGTGGCCAGGGATACAAGAGACTCGATTAAGGCGGCCTAATGCGTATGTGCGAGAAGGACATCCGTTCAAATTGAGGAGCAAGCCTCCGGTATTTTAGGGTCACCATCGAGGCGGGATCATCATCTTCCTAATCCAGCGGCATCGCCGTATTATTCCTTCATTATTCCCATTTTATTTGTGCGACGATAGGCGAGCCGCGCTCCCACGGTTCCGTGATGCGATATTAAAGAGCGAAATGCCGTGATTTTCGCGGAATATTGTCTGAGGAGACCATAAAAATTTTGGTCTATCATTATGGTCCACCGTCTCGGGCCCTCGTGCCTCTCATTGCCGAAGGTCCGTGCAGAAATTGCTGTCGGGCTGACGTCAGGTCCCTATCAGGCACTGCCTAACGCTTCATCAGGTCCTGATAAGGCACCTTATCAGGCCCTGATCAGAAGTGTAACGCAGTTGCCCTGTAAGGTCCTGATCAGGCTGCCTGATCACGGCCTAATCAAGGTGCCTGATGGCCTCCTGAGAAAAATATAATAAATACTTTTTATTTATTAGCGTTATTTTATCGGACTTGTGAACCTTTAATATTTGTTCTTTGGATTAAATTAACTAATTACTACAATTAAATCACGGAAAAATTAATTTTTAATTCACTCATGGTCGGACTCGAACCAGCGACCCTGCCAATTGGGGACTGCGTTGGCGGTGCCTTAACCAACTCGGCTATCCTCAACTTGAAAAACGTAATGTCGAATTTGCTTTTAAGCTCCGGTAGAAGTATACACACCACTAAATATACTTTTATAAAGTGCCTCACACATGCATTGCCGGCGAAAACTGAAATTCAGTGCGAATTTTGAACACTTTCTAATGAGATAAAAATCGGAAAAAATTAATCATATTGAAGATGCTAGGAATATTGATTTTGTATAATAGTAATGTAAAAAAATTATAATAAATAAAAAATAAATGTTCAACAAATAATCAGGGAATCTTTTTTTATTAAATCATTGGAATTATTTCAATTATGTATTTACTTATTAACTTATTAATTAACTTATTAAAACATCCGAATTCGTTGCAGGGTTTCTTAAAAAAAAATGTCCAACGTAAAAAAATTCTATAAAAAAACCACATCAACTGTAAAAATTGTCCAAATTTATTTGAAATTAGAAAAAAAGGTTCACTAATTTTTTTCTAAAAATTTATTTCTCAAATACCTCAGAATCATGTTTTGGAATTTTCATTATGCAAAATGTTCGCTTCTCAAAATCAATGTTCTCCGGGCATGCATAATGCATGCCTAGAGAAAGTTTGCCTGATTTACCTGCTAAGGCCCTGGTCGGGGTACTATCAGGCTAGCCTCGTCAAAAGCCAAGGATATCCAGTCAGGTTTCCCGACCTGTACATTATCGGGCCCTGATGAGGCTGGCATCAGGCTCGCCTTATCTGAAGTGAGGATTATTTAGTCGTGCTTCACGACCTGCACCTTATCAGGCCCTCATCAGGCTCGCCTGATCAGGCATGCCCTGGCTATACCTTAACAGGGCCTGATAAGGTATCAGGCAGCCTGATGCCAATTTCTGCTCGGGGGGCTGCCACATCGGCGATCATCTTCACAGAGTGGACCCGAGTGTCGGGAAGACAAACCGGTGAACATGAAGCCGAGAGTTGTCAATAATACTATTCAGGAATTAGTGGCACATTCGAGTCAATGCGGAGCTGGCGGATGCACTCATTGATTTATCAATTCGGTGAATCATGAAAGATGAACAGTAAAAAAAAAGAGGCGTCTGCCGCGGACGGATTTGGCGGATTCAATTGAATCAACTCGTACATCGCTCTCGTACCAAGTTTGGTTCGCGGTGCTGTTCATACTCGTTCGGAGAAGAGAAACAGTGGAAGGAGCGATCGGGACGCAAATAGCTGACCTCGGCTTAATCGAAACCGAGATCTATCATCAAACACGAATCAAAGGCGGTTACCAGCTAATTCGGTGTATTCTCGACATATTCCCAAAGATAGATGTTATACGGACACATATATACGTGTGATCGCATTGGGCGCTTGAAAACTCACTCGCATCTCGTCGCATGCAGATGGGCGTCGAGCATTGTCCAAAGTGTGCGCGCGTAGCGTGCAGATATACTTTCATAATGGAGGCTGAGTATTGACTTCTCGACGACGATAGGAGGATTTAATTGTGCACGTTATCATGTATACTCATATCCATCGGTTAATTCCATGAGGGCGTATTCGCTATGCGCGTGACTTACACACCCAGAAAAATAATTTATTCGACGGGCGCCCGCAAATAAATTTTTATTTGGTTTAAATAAATATTTTTATTGAGTTAAATAAATATTTTTATTGAGTTAAATAAATATTTTTATTGAGTTAAATAAATATTTTTGTTGGGTTAAATAAATATTTTTATTGAGTTAAATAAATATTTTTATTGAGTTAAATAAATATTTTTGTTGGGTTAAATAAATATTTTTATTGAGTTAAATAACTATTTATTTAAATTCAATAAATATTTATTTAAACCAAATAAATATTTATTTGTGGGCGGCTCGTCAAATAAATTATTTTTCTGGGTGCACAGAGCTTCAAGATGAGCGTGTAGGGGAGACCGACGCAAAATGGCACAGCGGGGCAAAACGGGACAGTGAGAGCAAAACTCAATTCTCCAATAACTTTTGGATGGCCAATTTTGTCCTAACGATACATCCGGATTTTTAAACCCGTTTTGCCCCACGTACCACCATCGCCACCATTTCAAAGTTATTGGAGAATTGCGTTTTGTCTCATTATCCCGTTTTGCCCCGGTGTGCCATTTTGCCCCGCTCTCCCCTATTGGCGTGTACATGCATTCTATCAGCGCCGTCTGCCGGCCAGCTCCGACCCAACTTGCACACCCAGCTCTTTGCAATACACACTCGTCCGGTGAGCTTGTGTAGGTCGTTCACACAGCGAATACCCTGTGTATAATCATATCATGTATAGTGTCCATAATTGATGCGGGCTTTTTCTGGACACCTTGCTCGATGTCTTGACGAGATCGAAGATATCAAGTAAGACATCCAGCTTGACATCCGGCAGATTATCCGGTGGGACACCCAGCAAGCCAGTAAAACTAGAAAAACCAGGCATCAATGACGGCAGCGTACGTCCTTCCGGCGTTGGACCTTCAATATGGATGAGTATGATACTGGCGAAGCCCGTCATCAATATGACATGGAAGTTAGCAACGTTGCTCCAATGATATCATTGACAGATGTCACTTTTCTCAAATAGTTTATATTTCGTCGAAACAATTTTTTAAAAATAACTCTTTTATATCATATTATTATTATTATTATTATTATTATTATTATTATTATTATTATTATTATTATATATATATATATAATTATGATTATTATGAATATATTTATATTGTTATATTAATATATGACATTACATTATATTGTCGGTTCGCAAGGAAAGCAACTTTCTGCGAAACATGATAGCTGTCAATAATTTCGTTGGAGCAACGTTGCTAACTTCTATGCCTTTCGTCAATTAACTTTTTCGAATCTCGATAATTCAACGAGTATGTAACGCACTGACGTCAGATACCGGTTATCTTTAAGACTGAAGATCCCATTTTAAAACGGACCGTGTCCCATTTTTATAATACTGGGCGAAATACAAAGATTCCCAAAAGTCTATCAAAGCTGCCCTCCCCCAATTGCTAAAAAAAAAAGCAGAAGAACGTAACCCACTTTGTTTTACATGTTCGATAATCCGGGATAGGCCCTTCTGCTTCTTAGCTGTCCGTATATATGATATATGCTGGATACAGTGCAAGTTACGCTATCTCAACGTACAGTACACATTCCCTGGTAGCAATTTCAGAGCACACTTGTGACAGTCGTCCAGGTATGGTCGAGGTGGATCTGGTATGAATGCGTATGAATGAATAAGTCCGAACAAATGTGATTAACTTTTATTGTAATGAGACGTGAGTGAAGGAGAGTGCACGTCACAACGGTTCGGGACTCTGAGGTGAACTGAATAAAGGGCCTGAAGAAAGCAGGGCCCTTGCCTATTGCTGCGCGCGACACGATATTCCTACGCGCGATAAGACGGCCGCTGCTCGCGCGTGGCGAGCACGGAAGGTGCTGACGGTGCAGTAGATTAGCGAGAATGTGATAAAATGTTTAACTTGAGTTTCCTGTGAGCCGAAACACTAATTCGGAATACGGGGCCGTCACACACTGAGAAAAACAATTGGTTGGATCAACCAAAAGTCGCTGTGACATACGCTCAAAGCTGTTATTTGTTTGGTACAAATAAAGCATTGTTTTGTTAAACGATTATTAGCTTCAATTTATTCAAAATTTGTCGATTGAAACAAACATATCCGTTGTACCAACAAAATACACCTTTGAACGTGTGTCACCGCACATTTGCTCAATTCAACCATTTCTTCTTCTCAGTGCATTGACATCAGAGGCTGAAAACGCCCCTGAAAAAAAATTCCAGAAAGATTTGGATTTGTTTTTAGTTCACAGCGAAGAAAAACGATGATAAACCAAAGTTGCATCAGTCGAGGTGACGTTTTCCCCTGCAACCTCTTAATTTGCTCGATTGATGTCATTACTGTGAGACGCAATCCAAGAGAAACAAAAGAAACGATATCCCAACTAAATCGAGGTAATGCAACGTGATGCAACTGAATGGACAAAAATGAATCGTGAAGAATTTTTAACGGCGTCTCGGTAAACGATTGACCGTCCTGCCTTAGTTTCGCGAGCTCCGGACAATCGAGCGAATTGGGCGGCGAGATTGAAACACGGTGGTGGCTGAAAGGGTTCCCGGAGAGGCTCGAACCTCTGCGGAGGAGAGGCAAGAAGGAGCCTTTCCTCCTCGCTCCCGTCGATTTTCGTTCGCATCCCTCGCTCGGGAAAATCGCCATTCGAGTGCGAATCGTTGGAAGGCAGAACGGGAGGAACGTTAGGAACGCGGGGGCAGCGGAGCGGGGCGAAAGGTGGGGTGGTCTAATGAGTCCCGGACGCAGGGTGACGAGCCGTCTCCTGGAGTGACGGGTCGAAGGGAACGACTCCTCCAGCCCCGCTTCCTCCTCGTTGTCCCGAAGCACCCCTTCGCGGCTTTCCCCCTCCCCCCGTCCTCATCCCTCCCCCCCACTACAGCGAGGCAAGGACGCGCATGGACCCGGACGACTCACCCGAAGCTTGGATTCGCTAGGTACGGAAAGCGGCCGAAGAAACGTACTAGGGATCGGTATTGGCAGTGTACAAGTGTACAAGCAGGTACATACACTGGGCGCCGTGTATCTGTACGTACAGTTGAATCGAGAGGGATTCGGAAAAGGGGAAGCCGAGTGGACGCGCGAGGACGAGAAATCGAGGTTGAGAGGAAAGGGGGGGGGGAATACTCATGGTGGTTATAGCGGTATTCCGCGCATATCCCCGCCAGGCGACCTCCTTCGCCGCCACCTCTTCGCCGTGGCGCGTCCTGCCTGCCGATATCAAGACTGCCGTCCGACAGATCAATGCCGTGAGCGGCGACGACGTTTGGGCGTCCACCGTCGACGTCTACTCGGACGGACGCGTGGACATCGTCGGGGGAGCGCGGGGGGGCGCGACTGTGCGCGCCGATGCTTCGCCCTAGCCATGACTACTCCGCTCATCCTCTGGCAGCTTTCCTCGCTCCGTTTACTCCTTCCGCGACCCGGCGCGACCGTCGCTCTGCGGCAGTTTCATACCTGAAGAGAAAGGCTTCGACGTTCGAAGCATGCGTAGCAATAGTAGAACGTCGGATCGGCGTATGAGATCGTTGCAATGAAAATGTATGGGAGAAGATACAACATTGTTGCCGGACAATGTTCCAGGCCATGGTGCGAATTGCACGGAGAAAAATAAATACTAATAATTCATCCAATTTCCAATACAATGCACTGGAATTCCCATTAATGGTGCGCACCGTGAAGAAAACACAGGGATTTTTACTGTTCAAATTTACAAATAAAATACTGAAATGACACCGGAATTTTTAAGAGCGAATACATGCAGTATACATGGGCGATAAAATTTTTTTTACGGGATCATTCATCTTTCGGTATCATTATATATAATAATAATAATAATAATAAATAATAAAGGCATAGAAGTTGGCGACGTTACTCCAACGAAATTATTGACAGCTGTCATGTTTCGCAGAAAATTGCTTTCCTTGCGAACCGACAATATAATGTAATGCCATATATTAATATAACAATGTAAATATATTTATAATAATTATAATTATATATATAATAAAAATATAATATATTAGAATTATTTTTTAAACATTTTTTCGATGTAAAATAAACTATTTGAGAAAAGTGACATCTGTCAATGATATCATTGGAGCAACGTTGCTAACTTCCATGTCATTAAATAATAAAGGTTTCGCTTCGATGCTCGGTTTATCTGCTCTACGCGAGTACCACATGGTTCTCTAAGACGCGACGAATAGAAAACGGCAGGGGGAAGATGCAACTTGGACCACGGACGGGCAGTGTGAGGCGAAATAAGTATATACATGCCCACTACTTTGTCATCATGTAAACACTAAATTTTACAGGTGTACCAGTAATTTTTACTGATATACACAGTAAGTTTTACCCATTGGCAATTATTACTAGTCACGGCAATGAATATTCCGGCTCACACCGGAATATTTCACTGCATATCGAGCTGATTCTACGAATGATCCTCACGTTACTGGAATAAACAAAGTTATTACCAAAATATCAATAACTTTTCCTGTTTGGTCCCGAATTATTACTAATCTTTTTTCTCCGTATGCATAATTATTGTAGACCATTTTCCTGGAATGCCTCGAGGAGTTCCCACGTGGTTGGACCAGTTGGATGAATGGAGGGCTTTTAATTCTCGGCAATGCGACGAGGTTTCCAGACGCTGGAGGTCAAGCTTCATTCGAGAGTCAAGAGTAGAATCACACATAACATATTAATTGAATTCATGAAGAGAACAAGGCAAGGGCATCCAAAGTTCTTATATCGGACGTCTGAGCTAAGAAAAGCGACTTCGTTGGACTAGTTCGAACGCTAATATCTTGGCGAAAATAAAACCTAGGGTAATGGGATTTCGCACGTTGTAAGAGTGATTAGGGGAGAGCGGGGCAAAATGGCACACCGGGGCAAAACGGGATAATGAAACAAATCGCAATTTTCCAATAACTTGTGAATGGTGGCGATGGTGGTACGTGGGGCAAAACGGGTTTTGGAAATCCGGATGTATCGTTGGGACTAAATGGGGCATCCAAAAATTATTGAAAAATTGAGTTTTGCCCTCACTGTCCCGTTTTGCCCCGCTGTACCATTTTGCCCCGGTCTCCCCCTATTACCCTCTGAAACGAGACGTGGCGCACTGTCGTAAGCCTTCTGCTTGTCGGGATTTCGGAGCTTTTGGCGAAATGACTATGCTGCGAAACGAAGAGTATCTCAGCAATGTGACGACCGATCGCGCTGCCGTGGATTGGGTTTCATTTGAGACATGGAAAAATGAGCACAAATCAAATTTCTCTAAAAAAATCGATCCAATAGGCAAGTGCATCTCAAAATTCTGAGTGGTCCATTTACAAAACGGTAACGGTCCATCCGTTAAAGTGGTCCACAATGTTATATCCGCAGAAACTCGGTTAGCTACACCGGGTTCTGCACTAGAGCCGTTAGCTCGAATGTTCGGGAATTATCCAGTTAAGGGTCAAAACCCAAGAGAATTATAAATGCACAATTTATTAAAACTAAGTTAATAATGTTTGATTAGAGCAATGCACTGTAAAAAATGTTATGAAATTTACAACACATTTAATATACAAAGTTATATGAAATATACAACCTCGGTATATGAAATTAGAATTCATACACATTGTATTTGAATTTTTATAATTTAATCTTAAATGCAATACCTGTATATTGAAATTACCGGTGATGGCATTGAAAATTAAGACATCCGTATATGAAAATTATGTTATTATTACAAATATTATACAAATAATATTGTTTTTAATATACCGGTAACGCAATATTCTTAGATACGTGTCAATGAAATTTCATATACTGTATGTGCATAAAACTTCATATACATTTATGAATTTTCAAACAGACATTTTTTGCAGTGTCCTTATCGTTCATAAGAACAATGTTTATTACAGTTTTATTTACCAATCGCCACAACAGTAAACTTTGTACGCTTGTCTTCTATGAGAAGAGATGATCTGTCGTATATCTTGCTTATCGAATTACAACAGGGAACAATAAAACGGTTGCGTGAATGGACCTCACGCCAAACGTATATCGTCGTTAACTGAATATTTCGGACTAGGGCTGTACAGTTGAGCCGTCTTGGCCGGCTAAAAAATCTTATCCGGCTAATGGACATTATAGTTTGGCCGGCTTAGCTGTCTTAGCCGGCCAAGATGCTTTGGCCGGCTAAAAATTAGCCGCGGCTTAGCCGGCTAAGATCGTTTGGCTGGCTAAAAATTAGCCGCAGTTTAGCCGGCTATTAATTTTTATCAATGTTGGCAATAAAAATTAGATCGTGGCAATAAGATTTTAAAGATCTCAAACGTAGTCGAATCTACTGATAGTACAGAAATAAATAATATTCAACAAGTAATGTGCCAAAGATAAATGTCTCATTAATTTCATTAGTTTCCTCGTAATTCACAATAATAATTAATAGCCAGCTAAACTGCGGCTAATTTTTAGCCGGCCAAACGATCTTAGCCGGCTAAGCCGCGGCTAATTTTTAGCCGGCCAAACCATGTTAGCCGGCTAAGACGGCTTAGCCGGCCAAACTATAATGTCAATTAGCCGGACAAGATTTTTTAGCCGGCCAAGCCGGCTCGACTGTACAGCCCTATTTCGGACATTGCTTTTCCGTGAATGGTCCAACGATGACCGGTCTCCCCTATCGAGCGGGATGCATCGGTGGAAGGATCTCACTATCAGACTCACAAAAGACTACCGAAATTTGTAAAATTTTCCGGGCGCCGTTGTTCAATCGAGTCGCTCGGACCATTCCAATAATATCGTAGTCATTATGTGGAGATTGCGAAAGAAGTACAAGTTGATAAACAGAGGGTAGGCCAGTCCGAGGAAAAAAAGGGGGGTTCCAGGAATTTGGGATAAATTAGAAAGGATGTTCCGAAAGTGGCAGATTGACAGGTGGGGTTAATATCCCGTTCACTCTCCAAACCCGCGAGATACAGAAGCGGCAGACATCCCCGTTGAATGGACAGGCGTTCAGACATACGGGCGGACGCACGAAGGAAGGTAGGAACGAGGAGGAGCCACCCGCGACTCCTCATTGCATATTCAGCGACCCGAGGCAGGATTTTGTCTTGAACTCGAGAGTGGAACGCGGCCGCGGTGAACGTTCCTGGACGTCTCGCAGCCGCGTCCGAAACGAAGCTTTCTTCTGTTTGCCACTGGACCGTTGGCATTCGGTCGTCACTCGGAGCCAGCTAGCCTCCTCCTCTATTCCGCCTCTTCCGCCTCTGAGGAGAACCCCGTGAGACTCGGCGAACAGTCACTTGTCTCCTCGCCGACTTTCACGAGTGGCACCCGGAAGCTTCCGGTCGCTCGGTGAAGCTGGCCCGGGATATCGTCTCCCGTCTGGTTTATTGGTTTCCACGTGGACTGCCCTAGCACGCAAATCCGCAGTCGGCCGCACGTGCAAAGCAAGACGAGAGGGAAAGCACCGTGTCGGGTGGGCGCTCTTGGCGCGCAAATACTCCCCCGGCTCGCCCAGGGTGGGACGCTACGCGGGACACGAGTCGTCCGCCAGTAGTGAACTGGCGGTGTGATACCGTGACGTCGAGTTATTCGCGCCCGGAAATCCTCCGTGAGAAGCCGAGAATTCATCCGCAACCTTCTCCTCCTTTTCCCTTCCGTTTGCATTCGTTTCCTCATCTCTGTTCCGTGCCCTCGGCTCGAGAGGGACCTTACACAGAGCCACCGCGGCGGCGGCGAGCATTCCTCACGTTTTCAACGCTCCTCTGTCCACTGACGTGTGCTCGAAACGATAGTGGACCCTGATAAAAACTAACCTTCTCTGCGTGTTACCGCGTTTTACACCGGCCATTCTTCCAACCGGAGACCGTCATTCCTTGGCTTCGTACCGAATGTGGTATTCCACGAAAGCGTTCTGATTTCGTCATGGTTGGTGAGTATGGAGTTTATAGGGGAGACCGGGGCAAAATGGCACAGCGGGGCAAAACGGGACTGTGAGGGCAAAAGTCAATTTTCCAATCATTTTTTGGATGCCCCATTTTGTCCCAACGGATACATCCGGATTTTTTAACCCGTTTTGCCCCACGCACCACCATCGCCACCATCTCAAAGTTATTGGATAATTGCGTTTTGTCCCATCATCCCGTTTTGCCCCGGTGTGCCATTTTGCCCCGCTCTCCCCTACCATCGCATGTACGATGTAGGGTCCAAAGGGACGGCGGGGGGGAGGCGACTTAATGGGAAGAAAATACGAATAAGCACAGCTGCGCAGGTGCACTGATAAAAAAGTTCAGTTGAATCAACGAAGATTCGGGCAGGGACGTTCAAATAAATATTTAGTTGGTCGAACAAAATATTTGAATGACTCAAAAATATTTTTGTGCAATCACCCAAAAGATTGTTGAACTAACCAATTTTTTAGCTGTACCAACAAAATATTCAGTTGAACGTCCCTGCCCGAATTTTAGTTGATTGAACCGTATTTTTTTATCAGTGTGGTAGTTGCAATAAATGGGAATGACATATATCATATATCATATATCGTTGTGCGTCTGTTTGTCGCACTTTCACGTTAACAGTTTCCATTGCATTGAATCATCATTATGGACTTGAAAGGGGAACAGTCAACTCATCGGCTGGAGGCTGCATGTATGTAATATTTTTAATTATGGGGGTTGAACACCTACAGGACAGCCTGATTAATCTTTGATATTGGAACCGAGATCGACCGTAAATAAGGACCATACGAAATTGTCCGTATGTCTGTTATACTCCGAGGCGTCCGTTATACACGCACTCCCATATAAGCCCAATTTATCGTAAGAATGAAGGCGAACCATAACAAAACTGGCGGGTCTACAAAACACAGCCAGAACTTGCAAGAACTCTCAAGCTCGATCCGTTAATATCACAGTAACATCGTAATATAATCCTTAAACGCAGTAGCTCGCGGAAAACACCGCTCATATCCTCAACGCTGTTACCAACGCAATACCTTTCTTCTCACCCCCCAATCCATCTACGAAATACCGACCACCCAATGTATTGATGCGATTTTTTTTTTTTTTTTTTTTCTTCTTCTTCTTTATTTTAGGTCGCATTAACAGCTCAGGTTATGAGCGGACCATATTATATACACGTAAATTACATACTTTCGGCATGTGTGTTATAGTTGGTCGAATATCTTTATCCATTTACAGAAATCGATGACTTTTTCGAAGATTTTGGTATTGTTTAAACAGTTTCGCAGAGTCGATGGTGCACGGTATCGTAATCGAGTATCGTGTTGGGCAGGACAAGCGACAAGAAGGTGTTCAACGGTCAAGCACTGTGTTTCATATATGCGATTGTTTGTTAATCGATAACTCGTGCAACTCGCCCATCCGTTCACCAGTCCACATGCCTTCTGCCGAATATTATCCAGCACGAGCAGTGTAGATATGATCGAAGTAAGCCGGTGGACATTTGACGAGGATCGAAAGGGTCGCGACGAAACTTAGCGAGCGGGTGGACGTGAGCTCGACGGCGACGGGCCGGTACTTTTGCTGCTGCTGCCGCTGGACGTTGTGCAGTGTGATGAGGAGAACCGAGAGAACGAGCTCGTTCGTTCAGGAGCGATAGACGAAGACGAGGGGGTGAGAGCAAGAGGGAGGGAGAGGAGGGGGGGGGGGGGGGGGGGGCGGGTGGGGTGGGTTGAGCTGTTTCATCTGTCACCTGCAGACGCCGCCTTCCTTTCCGTCATCGTCCCTCTCACCCAGTCTCCGGCTCTTCGCGCCCACCTCCCTCTGGAAACCCCTCGACCATCGCGGCACCCGTCACTCCCTCTCCTTTAATAATAACAACAATAGAGGGCCGGGGCCAGTGCCGGGCGAACGGTCTCTCGGCGTCGCGGCGGAACGGTGTGTGCCGGGGCCGAGAGCAGCATGCGAGAGGAGAAGAGAACGACGGAGATGGAGGAGACGAGGTGCAGGGTATACGGGTCACAAGACGGCCGTGTCACGTCCGCTTGCCAGCCTCAACCCACTCCGGACAGGTCCACCCCGCGTGTCAGTCTCCCACTCCTCACTCTTCTCCGACTCGCTCTCTCCGTCCCTCCGTGTCCTCCGCGACCCCTATTTCCACGGGCTTCGCCTGCTTCGACTCCGTCTCCACCTCGGCGAGACCCGCTGTACGCCGCTCTCGTTTCACTCATGGTGAGCCTCACTTCGCAACGGTGGTTGCTCGTTCCGTACCGGCCGTACGTCGGCCGTACCACCGCCCGCCCCCCCTCGTCCGACCCTTATTACATGTCGTCCGGGTCAACTTCATCAGAGAGATGTCGCGCTACATCTACAACGGGCGGCATTAACATACCCGCGGCTGGGAACACAACCCCACGTATAACGTGGCGGTGCAGTCGAAGGGATGGTGGATGAAGGTGTTGGCGCTCCCGCCGTGGTATGAGCTCCCTGGACACCGAACTATGCTAATGCTTCCGGGAGACTGCGCTCCTTCGTCTGGCTATGTCGTTTGACGTCATCGTGCTCCGGATTGCCATCCGTCCATCGGGCCCCGAATGAACCTTTGCACTGATGCGGTCAATCGATGCGAAAGAGCACGCGTGCACCGCTCATTAAACCCGATACCGATAACGCCCATACCAATGATTGTAATAATTCTAAAGATAACGCACAGTCGGAAATTTACTCTTGAAAGAATATATTAACGACCACAATGCAGGTGAAGTAATACCACATATGCAGGTGAAGATGGACACCGGACTATGCTAATGCTTTCAGGACACCGTACGTTCCTTCATCTGGCTATGTCGTTTGACGTCATCGTGTTCCGGATTGTCATCCGTCCATTGGGCCCCGAATGAACCTTTGCACTGACGCGGTCAATCGATGCGAAAGAGCACGCGTACCCCACTCATTAAACCCGATACTGATAATGCCCATACCAACGATTATAATAATTCTAATATATTATATAAATACCACATATGCAGGTGAAGATGGACACCGGACTATGCTAATGCTTTCAGGACACCGTACGTTCCTTCGTCTGGCTATGTCGTTTGACGTCATCGTGTTCCGGATTGTCATCCGCCCATTGGGCCCCGAATGAACCTTTGCACTGATGCAGTCAATCGATGCGAAAGAGCACGCGTACCCCGCTCATTAAACCCGATACTGATAATGCCCATACCAACGATTATAATAATTCTGATATATTATATAAATACCACATATGCAGGTGAAGATGGACACCGGACTATGCTAATGCTTTCAGGACACTGTACGTTCCTTTGTCTGGCTATGTCGTTTGACGTCATCGTGTTCCGGATTTCCATTCGCCCATTGGGCCCCGAATGAAGCTTGGCACTGATGCGGTCAATCGATGCCAAAGAGCACGCGTGCACCGCTCATTAAATCCGATACTGATAACGCCCATACCAACGATTATAATAATTCTAACGATAACGCACAGTCGGAAATCGATTCTTGAAAGAATACCACATATGCAGGTGAAGATGGACACCGGACTATGCTAATGCTTTCTGGACACTGTACGTTCCTTCGTCTGACGATGTCGTTTGACGTCTCATTAAACCCGATACCGATGACGCCCATACCAACGATTATAATCATTTTAACGATAGCGCACATTCGGAAATTGACTCTTGAAAGAATACCACATATGCAGGTGAAGATGGACACCGGACTATGCTAATGCTTTTAGGATGCCATACGTTCCTTCATCTGGCTATGTCGTTTGACGTCATCGTGTTCCGGATTGCCATCCGTCTATCGGGCCCCGAATGAACCTTTGCACTGATGCAGTCAATCGATGCGAAAGAGCACGCGTACCCCGGTCATTAAACCCGATACCGATAACGCCCATACCAACGATTGTTATAATTCTAACGATAGCGCACATTCGGAAATTGACTCTTGAAAGAATACCACATATGCAGGTGAAGATGGACACCGGACTATGCTAATGCTTTCAGGACACTGTACGTTCCTTCGTCTGGCTATGTCGTTTGACGTCATCCTGTTCCGGATTGCCATCCGTCTATCGGGCCCAGAATGAACCTTTGCACTGATGCAGTCAATCGATGCCAAAGAGCACGCGTACCCCGGTCATTAAACCCGATACCGATAACGCCCATACCAATGATTGCAATAATTCTAACGATAACGCACATTCGGAAATTGACTCTTGAAAGAATACCACATATGCAGGTGAAGATGGACACCGGACTATGCTAATGCTTTCAGGACACCGTACGTTCCTTCGTCTGGCTATGTCGTTTGACGTCATCGTGTTCCGGATTGTCATCCGTCCATTGGGCCCCGAATGAACCTTTGCACTGATGCAGTCAATCGATGCGAAAGAGCACGCGTACCCCGGTCATTAAACCCGATACCGATAACGCCCATACCAACGATTGTTATAATTCTAACGATAGCGCACATTCGGAAATTGACTCTTGAAAGAATACCACATATGCAGGTGAAGATGGACACCGGACTATGCTGATGCTTTCAGGACACCGTACGTTCCTTCGTCTGGCTATGTCGTTTGACGTCATCGTGTTCCGGATTGTCATCCGTCCATTGGGCCCCGAATGAACCTTTGCACTGATGCAGTCAATCGATGCGAAAGAGCACGCGTACCCCGCTCATTAAACCCGATACCGATAACGCCCATACCAACGATTATAATAATTTTAACGATAGCGCACATTCGGAAATTGACTCTTGAAAGAATACCACATATGCAGGTGAAGATGGACACCGGACTATGCTAATGCTTTCAGGACACTGTACGTTCCTTCGTCTGACTATGTCGTTTGACGTCTCATTAAACCCGATACCGATGACGCCCATACCAACGATTATAATCATTTTAACGATAGCGCACATTCGGAAATCGACTCTTGAAAGAATACCACATATGCAGGTGAAGATGGACACCGGACTATGCTAATGCTTTTAGGATGCCATACGTTCCTTCATCTGGCTATGTCGTTTGACGTCATCGTGCTCCGGATTGTCATCCGTCCATTGGGCCCCGAATGAACCTTTGCACTGATGCGGTCAATCGATGCGAAAGATCACGCGTGCC
Organism: Exephanes ischioxanthus; assembly: GCA_958510785.1. Taxonomy (NCBI): domain Eukaryota; kingdom Metazoa; phylum Arthropoda; class Insecta; order Hymenoptera; family Ichneumonidae; genus Exephanes; species Exephanes ischioxanthus. The sequence goes on from OY294015.1 coordinate 26,000,036, forward strand.
CCGCTCATTAAACCCGATACCGATAACGCCCATACCAATGATTGCAATAATTCTAACGATAACGCACAGTCGGAAATCGACTCTTGAAAGAATACCACATATGCAGGTGAAGATGGACACCGGACTATGCTAATGCTTTCTGGACACTGTACGTTCCTTCGTCTGACGATGTCGTTTGACGTCTCATTAAACCCGATACCGATGACGCCCATACCAACGATTATAATCATTTTAACGATAGCGCACATTCGGAAATTGACTCTTGAAAGAATACCACATATGCAGGTGAAGATGGACACCGGACTATGCTAATGCTTTTAGGATGCCATACGTTCCTTCATCTGGCTATGTCGTTTGACGTCATCGTGTTCCGGATTGCCATCCGTCTATCGGGCCCCGAATGAACCTTTGCACTGATGCGGTCAATCGATGCCAAAGAGCACGCGTGCCCCGCTCATTAAACCCGATACCGATAACGCCCATACCAACGATTGTTATAATTCTAACGATAGCGCACATTCGGAAATTGACTCTTGAAAGAATACCACATATGCAGGTGAAGATGGACACCGGACTATGCTAATGCTTTCAGGACACTGTACGTTCCTTCGTCTGGCTATGTCGTTTGACGTCATCCTGTTCCGGATTGCCATCCGTCTATCGGGCCCAGAATGAACCTTTGCACTGATGCAGTCAATCGATGCGAAAGAGCACGCGTGCCCCGCTCATTAAACCCGATACCGATAACGCCCATACCAATGATTGCAATAATTCTAACGATAACGCACAGTCGGAAATTGACGGAACACGATGACGTCAAACGACGTCATCGTGTTCCGGATTGCCATCCGTCCATTGGGCCCAGAATGAACCTTTGCACTGATGCAGTCAATCGATGCGAAAGAGCACGCGTGCCCCGCTCATTAAACCCGATACCGATAACGCCCATACCGACGATTATAATAATTCTAACGATAACGCACAGTCGGAAATTGACTCTTGAAAGAATACCACATATGCAGATGAAGCCTGCATATGTGGCCGCTGGAGAGGAAAATATTTCGTGATCACAGAGGCGCGCATATGAGGAGGGGGAGTCAATTTGGTGGTTCGACCCGATACCGCGGGTTAAACCTACTTTTTCGCCCAGAGCGTGCCTGGGTTTAATGTGTTTGAATTTTTGTATGTAGCTTGACAACAGCAGTTCCTGCCACCGGCCAGTGGTCATCGACAATGCAAAGTGAATTATTTTTTCGCCGTGATTCTCATAATTTCAACCAAACCCCCCTCGGCGTGTTGCGTTCACTGTGAACTCCGCTGCATACCGGCATTTCTGTATACACAGACACAAAGCATATATACATATATATGTATGCCGGGAAAATGCTCGAGCGTAATTAGATTTGATTTCATAACTTTGCCGCGACCCGGCGTCCGAACAAACCGAACGAGAGACGCATTAACCACCCAGAGCGGACGGTTATGTTTGCATTTTAATACACGGAACAGAACGGGTGGCCGACGCATGGAGAATTGTGGTGCTATTTTGTAGGGTACTGTGCGGGGCGAACCGGAAAGGGGGACCGATGTGCGGAGCATGCAGTTTTACCGTGAAGCTAATAATCAGCAGCGATAACGAGTATGTCGCCTCGTCAATTATCGCCCTCTCGATAATGAACAGGACGTACGTATGTAATACGGCGGCAGGGGAACAATGCGTCGTGTTACAAATCATTATCGATACAATCATTTTCTCGTGCGCACTTGATTCTATGTAAAAAAAAAAAATGTCATGCAATTATGGGGACGGTTTTTTTTTGTTTTCGTTGCGGTTTCATAATGCGCGTCAATTTATTTCATCTTGGCGATGACAAAGGGGCATTTTTTTGTACATCTTTTTTTTTATCGGAGTCCTTTTCGGTTGTTTGTTTCGGTGATCACCGATAGACTCATTGCTCATCCTTCGTAGTTCTTGTTAGTTTCGCCATTAGATCAGTTACAATTACTTCAACTATGCGCATTTTGATGTTGTTTGTTGTACAAGAACTGATTTTTCATCCATCATAGTTTCCCACTTCGAAGCTCTTCAGAGTTTTGCCATTAGATCGGTAAGAATTACTACAACTACTGGCATTACAATGATGTTTGTCGAGCATGGTCAACATGAGTAAGTACAGGGACTGATTATTCATCCATCATAGTTTCCCACTACGGTGCTCTTCAGAGTTTTGCCATTAAATCGCTTAGAATGACTTCAACTACTGGCATTACGATGTTGTTTGTCGAGGATGGTCAACAGTTATCACCGAATACCGGAAGAAATAGGTGTTACTGAAAAGCACTTGGATACTCTGTACACGGACGACAGTCAGTAACATGTGTAAGTTAAGGAACTGATTTTTCATCCATCATAGTTCCCCACTTCGAAGCTCTTTAGAGTTTTGCCATTAGATCGGTTAGAATGACTTCAACTACTGACATTCCAATGATGTTTGTCGAGCATGGTCAACAGTTATCATCGAACACCGGAAGAAATAGGTGTTACTGAAAAGCACTTGGATACTCTGTACACGAACGACAGTCATTAATATGTGTAAGTACAAGAACCGATTTTTCATCGATCATAGTTTCCCACTTCGAAGCTCTTCAGAGTTTTGCCATTAGATCGGTAAGAATTACTGCAACTACTGGCATTACGATGTTGTTTGTCGAGGATGGTAAACAGTTATCACCGAATACCGGAAGAAATAGGTGTTACTGAAAAGCACTTGGATACTCTGTACACGAACGACAGTCAGTAACATGTGTAAGTACAAGAACTGATTTTTCATCCATCATAATTCCCCACTTCGAAGCTCTTCAGAGTTTTGCCATTAAATCGGTTAGAATGACTTCAACTACTGTCATTACGATGTTGTTTGTCGAGGATGGTCAACAGTTATCATCGAACACCGGAACAAATGAGTGTTACTGAAAAGCACTTGGATAATCCGCACACGGACGACAGTCATTAACATGTGTAAGTACAAGAACCGATTTTTCATCCATCATAGTTTCCCACTTCGAAGCTCTTCAGAGTTTTGCCATTAGATCGGTTAGAATGACTTCAACTGTTGGCATTACGATGTTGTTTGTCGAGGATGATCAACGGTTATCGCCGAACACCGGAAGAAACTGGTCTTACTGAAAAGCACTTGGATACTCCGTACACGGACGACAGTCAGTAACATGTGTAAGTACAAGAACTGATTTTTCATCCATCATAATTCCCCACTTCGAAGCTCTTCAGAGTTTTGCCATTAGATCGGTAAGAATTACTACAACTACTGGCATTACGATGTTGTTTGTCGACGATGGTCAACAGTTATCATCGAACACCGGAACAAATGAGTGTTACTGAAAAGCACTTGGATACTCCGTACACGGACGACAGTCATTAACATGTGTAAGTACAAGAACCGATTTTTCATCCATCATAATTCCCCACTTCGAAGCTCTTCAGAGTTTTGCCATTAAATCGGTTAGAATGACTTCAACTACTGTCATTACGATGTTGTTTGTCGAGGATGGTCAACAGTGATTTTTCATCCTTCGTAGTTCCCACTTCGATGTTCTCGAGAGTTTTACCATTAGATCCGTTAAAATTACTTCAACAACTGGCATTACGATGTTGTTTGTCGAGGATGATCAACAGTTATCACCGAACACCGGAAGAAACGGCTGTTACCAAAAACCATTTGGATATCTCGTAAACGGACGACAGTCGTTAAAATGTGTAAGTACAGAAAGTGATTTTTCATTTAACGACTATTGGTTTCTCACTGTGCCAATTCAACCAAGAACGTAGACCTAGAAAAAATATATCTCGCGCTAAGATTCCTCACTAAATCCATCGACAAATCCCTCGTAAGATTACTCACTCAACGGAGAGGATTCCACACACAGGATATTCACATTATTCGATGCTTACCTGAAACACAAAAAGGAAAGTAACGTTAGATACTCATTAAAACAATAATAATAATTCTCACTAAAGTATTAATTCCCAACGTGAACAATTCAACCATATGGGTAATTCGAGCACTTTACCCCGAAGCGCATGCATGGAGTGTCCGAGCAGGGGAGAGCGGGTCAAAAATGTTACAGCGGGTAAAAACGGGATAATGAGACAAAACACAATTTTCCAATAAATTTGGATGTTGGCGATGGCGGTCCGTGGGGCAAAACGGGGTTGGCAGTCCGGTTTGTGTCGTTGGGGGTCAAAATCGGGGCATCAAAAATTTATTGGAACATCGAGTTTTGCCCTCACTGTGCCGTTTTGCCCCACCGTCCCATTTTGCCCCGCTCTCCCCTGACACATCGCCGCAGTCAATCGCGAAGATTAATGCGATCGCGCTCTCGACCCGTGGAGATTACGACTGCGCGACTCTTTATTTCTATCCGCGTCCAACCCTCGCGTATCGTTCACCGTGCGGGCAATAAAGATGTACGGAATAGAATATACACCGAGCGAGAGTTAATGAGAATTACACCTCGTTAATGGGCACAGGTGCCAGAGCGGAGCGCGGTTGAGATAGAGCGCGCGCGGGGCCCCGAGAGGGACCACTCGGAGTATTGAATATGAGAGAGGAAGAAAGGCCCCGACGGTCATTATGGGGTCCGGGCGGTTTAGTCGGATCGTTTATTAATTCTTATCGGGGGGGCCCGCGGTCCCCGCTCGGCGCACCGTCTCGGGAGCGAGCGAGGAAGCTCAGGGGAGTCGGTGCGCGTAAATAAACAGGCGCTCATGCGAGCCATCGCGAACTCTTCGAGGACTCGAACGCTCGAGAGCCCCGACTAACGAGGGAAGGAACTCGCCAGTCCCAGCGAGTTCATTAGCAATAACCGGGCGAGGCCCGGTGAACGATAATTAACTCGGCCATCCGCCTCGGCAGTCGTTCGCCATGCGAATGCGAAATGACGAATGTTTCGCGGTACAAAAGGCACCCACATTAACCGTCATGGGCTTTCCAAACGGGGGGGGGGGGGGGGGGGGCATCGACGATATGAAGTGGACTTTGTGCTCCGATGGTAAAAAGCCACGGACGGACGGACTGATATTTATAAATGATTCGATAAAAGCTGTCCCCATCCAAACCAACCCACTCGACCGCATCGAATCGAGGAACGTTAATGATGTTTGGTTATTTTCCTCACTTCCGTGCCTCGCGTTCCTACCCGGCCCCGCACCTGGAGACTCGTTTTTAGACCCAAAAACGTAATCCAATCGAGTACAATGATTGAATTATTAATTGAATGACGGCGTCCCTGGCGCACTTGGCTGGGGTCGCACGCGTATGGACGTACCTATGGCGAATTTGTTTCCTCGTCGCTGCGATCGTTCGAGTATTTCATTGCGCGCAGGGGAGAGAGGAAAAAGGGAAGTGTCGGGCAAAACGGATCCTTCAGTAATTTTTTGATGGGAGCTTTTTTGTGCTCGGAGACATATTTTGTGATGATTTGTTTTTAATTTTAACGTTTGAACCGCGAATTCGGACTTAAGGTAGTCCTCGCGAATGGTGTTCACTTCGCATAAGTTTCGGAGAAATCAAAGGGAATTGCAAACACTTCTGGATGGTATGAAAATCTGAAAAAAAATCAAGCGTATTGAAGGTGCTGAAAAGATTAATTTTGCATAATAATAATAAGATTATTATGCAATTAATAATAACAATAATATTATTATTAATTATTAATAACAATAATATTATTATTAATTATTAATAACAATAATATTATTATTAATTATTAATAACAATAATATTATTATTAATTATTAATAACAATAATATTATTATTAATTATTAATAACAATAATATTATTATTAATTAATAATAAACAATGTTATTAAGAAATTGATGAAAAATAAAATTGTTCGACAAATCTCCCGGAAACCTAACGTTTTTTTCAATAAAAATGATTCGTTCATTTTTCTGAATACGTATGAATTTTTTCAGATTTTTAAATTCACTTTGAATTTTTTTCTTTTTATATGGGAAAAATGGGTAGAAAGTCACAAAATTTAATGTTAATTCAAAAATCTGAAAAAAGTCATACGTATTCAGAAAAATGAACGAATCGTGATCATTTTTTGAAAAAGTTAGGTTTTCGGGAAATTTGTTGAACAATTCTATTTTTCATCACTTTGTTAATAACATTTTGGAATTATTATTATGCAAAATTGACCTTTTCAGCACCTTTCTTTAATACCATCGAGAAGTGTTTGGAATTCTCTCTCATTTCTCTGAAACTTATGCGAAGTGAACACCATTCGCAAGGATTACCTTGAGCTCATCGATAGATCGCTTATGTGTTGGCATTTGTGCGATCGGCCATCTGGTAATTAGCAGTCTCTCCCACCGCGATCACTTTTCTCCGTACGTTCGACACGAGCAGTCGTTTCTGTCACTTCACGATATCCGCTCAGAGCCTTGAGCAACGTTTCATCGATCAAGGCCCATTTTGGAAATGATACTTCAACATTGACAATATTCAAAAATCGTGCCTCAATATATTGAAGGACGATTTGGATCCAGCGGATGGAACGACGGAATTTTTTCCCGCGAACCTGAGATAAGTTTTTAACCATACCGACACTCGTACGTTGCCGATTTTATTCCTTTTTCTCTTCACCGAACTCTTGAAATAGTGAGAAAAAGGATTTGAAAATTATTTTTATACAATTACGGCCGAAATAAGAGACGAAGTTATTTTTATTTTAAGCAAAAATGAAACTTAATAAAAACACGTAATTACTGAGATTGCCGATCGTAGAAAGTGCGCATATGGTTATATGCTGATCTTACCTAATATTTATATTCGTTTGCCGACGAATTTTGCGAATAATCAAAATCGGATTTATGCCGTTATTATTAATAAAATGATCGATTTGCTATTTGTAGTGATTTTACGTATTTTTGCCGTTTTTTCCTGTCCCTTTATTATTTATTTGTTACAAGGAACCGTACAATCTAGTTTTAATATCATTTTCAAGATTCACATTGATTAATTTCCTGGACTAAATAATTGTTCTCTACAATTTGTAAAAGATGGTCCGTTTTGCCCCACCTGCAATCGAAAAATTGCGAATTTATGCGAGTTTCCATGCGCATTGGTTCAGTTTCTGCGTCAGTGACATCGGACACTTTGCCGAAATCGTACGGGTCGTGACCTACCGGGCGAAATTACCGGTGACAAGAGTGAAGGGTGAAATGGTTTGACGCGAAGGTGCCGTTTGTAAACTAATCAGCGCCCTGCTTCGTAACACGACAGGTGTCGTCACGAAAGCCGCGCGAACGAGGAATGTCGTAGGGGAGAAAGTTAGGAGGAGAGTCGGGCGAGAATGAGAATCTCACCTCAATTCGCCGGCTCGCCGAAGCAAACGACTTTTCACATGACATGAAGGCGACGTGAAACACCTCTGTGTGTCTTGTTTCGATGCCGGCGCGAACAAGGGTAGATTTTTAGGATTTTGGTAATTTTTAGGATTTTTTTTTTCGATTCCCAAATGCAAAAGTTCAAATTTGCCACATAAAAAATTATTACAAAATTAAAGTAAATTTACCAATTCGAGAGTATAATTTCATTTTATCTTGTGTTAACATTTACGTGAGTATTTACGTGAGTATTTACATGAGTATTTACGTGAGTATTTACGTAAGTATTTACGTGAGTATTTACGTAAGTATTTACGTGAGTATTTACGTGAGTATTTACGTGAGTATTTACGTGAGTATTTACGTGAGTATTTACGTGAGTATTTACGTGAGTATTTACGTGAGTATTTACGTGAGTATTTACGTGAGTATTTACGTGAGTATTTACGTGAGTATCTACGTGAGTATCTACGTGAGCATTAACGTGAGTATTTACGTGAGTATTTACGTGAGTATTTACGTGAGTATTTACATGAGTATTTACGGGAGTATTTACGAGACTATTTACGTGAGTATTTCCGTGAGTATTTCCGTGAGTATTTACGTGAGTATCTACGTGAGTATCTACGTGAGTATCTACGTGAGTATCTACTTGAGTATTTACGTGAGTACTTACGTGAGTACTTACGCGAGTACGTACGTGAGTACTTACGTGAGTATTTACGTGAGTATTTACGTGAGTATCTACGTGAGTATTTACGTGAGTATTTACGTGAGTATTTACGTGAGTATTTACGTGAGTATTTACGTGAGTATTTACGTGAGTATTTACGTGAGTATTTACGTGAGTATTTACGTGAGTATTTACGTGAGTATTTACGTGAGTATTTACCTGAGTATTTACGTGAGTATTTACGTGAGTATTTACGTGAGTATTTACGTGAGTATTTACGTGAGTATTTACGTGAGTATTTACGTGAGTATTTCCGTGAGTATTTCCGTGAGTATTTCCGTGAGTATTTCCGTGAGTATTTCCGTGAGTATTTCCGTGAGTATTTCCGTGAGTATTTCCGTGAGTATTTACGTGAGTATTTACGTGAGTATTTACGTGAGTATTTACGTGAGTATTTCCGTGAGTATTTCCGTGAGTATTTCCGTGAGTATTTCCGTGAGTATTTCCGTGAGTATTTCCGTGAGTATTTCCGTGAGTATTTCCGTGAGTATTTACGTGAGTATTTACGTGAGTATTTACGTGAGTATTTACGTGAGTATTTTCGTGAGTATTTCCGTGAGTATTTCCGTGAATATTTCCGTGAATATTTCCGTGAGTATTTCCGTGAGTATTTCCGTGAGTATTTCCGTGAGTATTTACGTGAGTATTTACGTGAGTATTTACGTGAGTATCGATTCAATTATCTGTGATTATTCACGAGTATCTGTGATTTATTCATGAGTAAATGCGTGAGTATCTGCGCGTATCGTCATGAACATCCAACGGACATGAACTTTATTATCACGTACGTTGAACGTTTTTGCCAGATAAATCTTTGATGTATCTGTCATCCACTTGATTGCCACGGGTCATACAGCCCATAGTTCATTCGAAAAACTCCCACAAGAACGGAATAACTCAAGTAATCGAAGAGAAAAGGAGACCAGAAGCGCAAAGTGCGGTGGCAACGCGAACGAGCGAGAAAAGCCGACGAGAGCGGGAAAGACGCGGAGCGAAACAGTGTATGAAGATCTCGCGACGGGAGCGGGGCGGGAGCTTTGTCTCGCCTCGGCGGCTCTTGTCCACCTTGAATGTAGCTTCATCTCTCGGTGTATTCCCTCCCCGCGCCGCCCCGGCCGTTTCGTCGGGCCTCGGAAATTTGATCGACACCGACCAAACGGGTCGACCGGATTCGCCGTCTTGCACAGGTCTGCCTTGAGTCTCGTGTGCGTGGAAGCCGGAACATCGTACAGGCGTCCCACCCCAGTGTACGTCGGTGTACACGATATTCGTTTCTTCGTTCGCTGCTCGCCAATCGCTCGATGCCGGCCCGGCGAACGAGGAGTGAAGAGACGCGCGTCTCCTCGTCTCGCGGGCGAGGAACGCTTCTCGTCTTCCAGCCCGACCCGCCGTCGTTGCCCCCGCCGGAACGTCGTCGTACTCGTCGTATTCGTCGTCGTGAAGAGTGCAGAAGAGAGCCGATGAGAAAGATAGGGGGGGAGGCAGCGGAGAGGCGAGGAGGGCGGTGCGGCCGTGCGGGCCGGAATAACTCGGAAAGTGTCAGAACGATAATCTGACGCCGGCAATGTGATGGACAGGACAGACAGTCCACTCAAGGCCCTCCCGCTCGCGGCTCCTCGTCCTGCTCTCGTTCCTCCACCTCCGTCGCTCGCGGTGCGCAGCGCCCGGGCCGCACAGTCGTCGGCCGTTTAATGAGTGGCCGATGAATCGGTCGTTGGCACAGTCGCCGTCTACCTCTTTGACGGACGTCCGCGCGCGGTCGCCCCATCAACGTTCGGTTGGCCAACGTCTGTGCCGGTTTCCTACGTCGAAAAACCAACACCGTCCCGCGGTGTTCTCACTCACATCGCCTTCAGACGCGATAGATTGAGCGGGGCTCTTCTCTCACTCCGAGACGACGGACGGCGGTGAGGAGGAACGGAAAACCGGGGCGAGCCTTCGTAACTTTAATGTTTCTTCGAACCGTGGCGAGAGCCCAACCTCTCTCGGTGCATGATTGCAGTTTTTGCGATGCATTATGATAGTTCGCGAAGCGTGATGTATCAAGGTTCGCATCGGGATGTTAACAGGCTGATAAAAAAAAAAAAAATAATAATTCATACCGACGGAAAGGAGTTTTGATGATAAGAATGTGATATCGTGTGTGCCGGAAATCATGTGAATTCATTGTTGTCGCAGTACCAAATTTTAGATGCGTCGGACCAGAAATACATGCAACCGCGAAGACGAGTCCGTGTCGGTTCGTGCAATTCCGGAAAGGCCAGGCATGTGTTTCACTGTACGCGGCCGGTGAGTCCTTGCAAGCGTCGAGTCATCGATACATATCCGATACGTCCGAAGCTCCAAGATTTTTCGAGAAAGTAGCGAATCGCTTCACGAACAGAAAAATCCGCAGAAATTTTGGTGAGATTTTTCGTTGATTCATTAGGTGGGATGCAACGAGATTAGTCGCACGCTCAGTACTCATGGGTTAATAAATGCGAATCAAGATGGAAGTGCCTGAGTATAGATGATCGAAACAGATTGATACTATAGTGAAATTGTAGCTATGTAAATTCAACTTCCAAGGATCTTAAAAGACAATTTGCGATAAGCATACAAGACTTGTGATAACAATTGCTAAAACAGAAATGAATGCATTTTGCACGGGATCATTCAGGGTGATATGGTCATTCAGATGATATGACCGTACGGGTACTATGGTCATATGAGTGATATGGCCGTAAGGTTGCCATGACCTTATGAGGAATGTGGCCTACGGCCGATATGACCGTACGGATGTTATGGTCGCATGAGTGATATGGTCGCATGAGTGATATGGTCGCATGAGTGATATGGTCGCATGAGTGATATGGTCGCATGAGTGATATGGTCGCATGAGTGATATGGTCGTATGAGTGATATGGTCGTATGAGTGATATGGTCGTGTGGGTGATATGGTCGTGTGAGTGATATGGTCGTATGAGTGATATGGTCGTATGAGTGATATGGTCGTATGAGTGATATGGTCGTATGAGCGATATGGTCGTATGAGCGATATGGTCGTATGAGCGATATGGTCGTATGAGCGATATGGTCGTATGAGCGATATGGTCGTATGAGTAATATGTTCATATGAGTAATATGGTCATATGAGTAATATGGTCATATGAGTAATATGGTCATATGAGTAATATGGTCATATGAGTAATATGGTCATATGAGTAATATGGTCATATGAGTAATATGGTCATATGAGTAATATGGTCATATGAGTAATATGGTCATATGAGTAATATGGTCATATGAGTAATATGGTCATATGAGTGATATGGTCGTATGAGTGATATGGTCGTATGAGTGATATGGTCGTATGAGTGATATGGTCGTGTGGGTGATATGGTCGTGTGAGTGATATGGTCATATGAGTAATATGGTCATATGAGTAATATGGTCATATGAGTAATATGGTCATATGAGTAATATGGTCATATGAGTAATATGGTCATATGAGTAATATGGTCATATGAGTCATATGGTCATATGAGTCATATGGTCATATGAGTCATATGGTCATATGAGTCATACGATGATAGGGTCGTGAGGTTGAGATGGCCGTAAAGGTGATATGGCCGTAAGGTTGATATGGGCGTATGGGTGATATGGCCGTAAGGTTGATATGACCGTACGGTTGATATGGCCGTATGGGTGATATGGCCGTAAGGTTGATATGGCCGTACGGTTGATATGGCCGTATGGGTGATATGGCCGTAAGGTTGATATGGCCGTATGGGTGTCATGGTCGTACGGGTGATATATCCAATAGTTACATCTTCTTGCAAAGCTAGCCAATCGAATTGCCTGAATGCAGGAGAAAAATTAGGATATCTCGATAATCCCTCAATGCTTTTCCCGCAATACGAACTGGCCCGTCTTTCTCTTTGAAGTCTCGATTCTCCATCTGCGCGCGACTTCCAACGCTTCTCTTCACACGTCTGTAAGCACCGTCAATTTATATTTTTCTCGCAATCCAGTAGTGGGAGCCGCTCGCTCGTTATTTACCGAGGCGTCCGACGAAATGATCAGGTATCACTCACCGAGCCCCTAGGACCTCCGACCCTACCGGCTCGTGATCCCTCGGAATCAACTCCCGCCGTTAGCCGGCCGAGATATCGAACACCTTTGTACTCTTACCTCCACCGTAATCCGCAACGCTGTCAACACTCATTAGTCTATCGGATCTTTTCTTTATTTAGTCGCCTTATCAATATAAAATAATTCCCTCGATTATGATGCATCGCAAAATTGAACCGAGATGAAACGGCGTTCCGAAAACTCTGCATTTCACTCACGGCGAACGTGTCTCATACTCGAGGCACGATATATTTCGTCACATTAGTGGCATAAGCAATATTACATATATATTTTTCTCTTCTTCCATTTTCAGTGGATACGCGATTTGGGTTTGAGTTTTTACGGAATCCCATCCCAATTCGGGGTGAGATAGAAATGACGAATGCTGAATATTCAGACGGGACTCATTCTCGATTTTTTTTTTTTTTTTTACAGTACTTGAAATAATCGGACAATGCTGATTACCGATATTTTAAAAAACAGAAAAGTCAATGTCCCGAATTTAAAAAAAAGACGCGTCCGAAGATCGGTACATTTGGGCTCTCTCGATACTTTCTTCCGTAATTAAAAAAATATATTTATCCTTTTATAATTAACCGGTGACTTTTGGAAACTAGAAACTATCAGCTTGACATCGGTTTCGGTTATTTCAAGAAAAAAAAAAAATGTTCTCGATAAATGAATAACTGCTGGAATCTTAGGCTGCTCTTGACCGTCCGACAATCGGTACCTTTACCTTAGCGCAATTAACAAAAAAAAACCAAAAGAAAAATAGCGAGCGTGCGAAGGATCTCCGACTCCTCGGATCGATGTAACGGGTAACACAACACTATCGGCGTGCGGATGAAAATAATTCTAATCCGCTCGTTCCTTTAAGTGACAAATTAATTAATGGCTCGAGCTGAGTCTCGGCGGCGGTCTCGGAGGCTGCGTCGGGCGTAGGTACGACCCGCGACTACGGTAATAGTAGGATGTATCAGAGATGGGCAAGTCCGATTGGTCTCGCACGTCGCTGGAAAGCCCGCGTGTCCGAGGTGCGCTCGCACACCCGGCGAACAATCTCCCGCGCGCCTCAAACGCTTGGATGTCCGATGAGACTCTCGCGGAGGATCGGCAGGATGGATGGAGTCCGCGAACGCACTGCCGGGCTCGGAGCGTGGAGCATTCGTTCTCCGCTCCTCGGGAGCGAGCGGGCCGCGGATCTATGTACGACCGTGACACGTCGGACAGACTCGTCGGACGCCGGCGAACGTTCGCCAACCCGTGTCGGGCCGGCGTGCATCAACGCGGCCTTGCACTCCGCGCCGTTGGCACGCAGCGCTCTTCCCGCACTGGCTGGGCATCGGCCGGTCGTCCCGTTAGTCTCTCTCTCTAAGCCGACGATTTTTTTTTTTTTTCGACGTCTCGCGAATAGCTGCGGTATGGAAGTAACTCGGGATTGGGATTTTTTTTTTTTTTTTAGGTGTTGGATCGCAAATGATTCTGCGATGCGGAGTTGAGAGCCCGATCAAGCGGAGTTATTTTTTGATGCAATTCTTTTCACGGATGCGGGTAGTGTGCTTGGTTAAAAATTTAGTGTCGGAGTAATTGTTGAGTGGCAAAGATGATGGAGAATTTATTTAAATCGTACTGGAGCATTTCGGATGATGCACGGAGAAAAAAGATTAGTAATAATTCGGGACCAAATAGGAAAAGTTATTGATATTTTGGTAATAATTTTGTTTATTCCAGTAACGTGAGGATCATTCGTAGAATCAGTGCGATATGCAGTGAAATGTTCCGGTGTAAGCCGGAATATTTATTGCCGTGACTAGTAATAATTGCCAATCGGTAAAACTCACTGTGTATATCAGTAAAAATTACTGGTATACCTGTAAAATTTAGTGTTTACATGATGACAAAGTAGTATGCATGTATATACTTATTTCGCCTCACACTGCCCGTCCGTGGTCCAAGTTGCACCATCCCCCTGCCGTTTTCTATTCGTCGCGTCTTAGAGAACCACGTGGTACACACGTAGAGCAGAGAAACCGAGCATCGCAGCGAAACCTTTATTACTTAATGACATGGAAGTTAACAACGTTGCTCCAATGATATCATTGACAGATGTCACTTTTCTCAAATAGTTTATTTTACGACAAAAAAATGTTTAAAAAATTATTCTGTTATATTATATTTTTATTATATATATAGTTATAATTATTATAAATATATTTACATTGTTATATTAATATATGACATTGCATTATATTGTCGGTTCGCAAGGAAAGCAATTTTCTGCACAACATGACAACTGTCAATAATTTCGTTGGAGTAACGTTGCTAGCTTCTATGCCTTTATTATTATTATTATTATTATACACATGTATATTGCATGTATTCGCTCTTAAAAATTCCGGTGTCATTTCAGTATTTTATTTGTAAATTTAAACAGTAAAAATCCCTGAGTTTTCTTCACGGGGCGCACCATTAATGGGAATTCCAGTACATTGTACTGGAAATTGGATGAATTATTAGTATTTATTTTTCTCCGTGTGGGGTATTGTTACTGACAGAGGAAGCAAGTCTGGCGATGCGAGTGTGAGGTGAAAAAAATCAAGCGTTTGTTTAAGAAATTCCCCCGAATATCTCGTAAACGGCAGCGGCATTGACTTTTTTCGGTATACTGATGTATTTATCAAGTTTTTTTTTTTTTATCAGTGCTTAAAATAATGACGATCTTTTCGGATGCACCGAGAAAAATAATTTATTTGACGGCCGGCGTTTATTTGGCTTAAGTAAAATATTCATTTGATTTAAATAAATATTTATTTAAATTAAGTGAATAGTTACTTAAATGAAATAAATATTTATTTAAATCAAATAAATATTTATTTAAATCAAATAAATATTTATTTAAATCAAATAAATATTTATTTAAATCAAATAAATATTTTACTTAAACCAAATAAACGGTGTCTCGTTATCTCGCGTGGATAATTTATTCTTCACTGAATGACGATATGCCGCAAATTGAGAGATATCCGCGACGCTTTTAAATATGGTGAGACACGATTTTCTTAAATTCGCGCAATGTAATAAAATATCCATGGATATTATTGCTGTTTTCTTCGACCGGCAATCGACTGTATCACGAGATTTAAGCTCGAAGCTATTCGTGAAAGCCTCCAATAGAGTCAGAAACGAAAAAAAAGAAAATTATTTTCAACCATTGTCGTTGGTGCGTTTCAGTTCTCGCCAGAATCGCCGTAATGTTCAGCACGAAAATTACTTTAAAATATTTGTCCGAAAACATCTTTGGAACCCTTCAATCTTTTTACCAAAAATTGTAAAGATTTATCACGTTCTTCACCGCCCAAATACGACAGTACTTATAATATCTCCGCACAGATTATACAATCGTAAGGTGATTCGGCGGTATGAATCGCATACCCGCACGCGTGTAATGGCCGTATGAGTCGCATTGCCGTATGAGTCGCATTGCCGTATGAGTGATATAGCCATATGAATGATACGGCCGTATGAGTCGCATTGCCGTATGAGTGATACGGCCGTATCAGTGCCATGGCCGTATGGGTGGTATGATCGTATGTGTAGTATAGCCGTATGGGTGGTATGGCCGTATGGGTGGTATGACCGTATGGGTGGTATGGCCGTATGGGTGGTATTGCCGTATGGGTGGTATGGCCGTATTGGGTGGTATGGCCGTATGGGTGGTATCGCCGTATGGGTGGTATCGCCGTATGGGTGGTAAGGCCGTCTGGGTGGTATGGCCGTCTGGGTGGTATGGCCGTCTGGGTGGTATGGCCGTATGGGCGGAATGGCCGTATGGGTGGTACGGCCGTATGGGTGGTATGGCGATATGGGTGGTATCGCCGTATGGGTGGTATGGCCATTTAGGTGGTATGACTGCACGGGTAGTATGGCTGTCTGTGTGATATCGCCGTTCGGGTGGTACGGCCATTCGAAAGGTATGACCGCACAGACAGTACGGCTGTACACGTGATATTATCTACATGATACGTGCTACATCTTCTTGCAAGACCAGCCAATCACCCAGCCATTTCTATCGGATCAAAATAATTGAATTAATCGTGGCATTCCAATGGGCGCGATTTTTTAGGCGAAGAGTGTGAGTAATTTTTATCAACTTTCTTTCATGACCATCTCCAAAAAGTTCCGGGGCGCCGATAATGCTGGTGCAATGTGCAAACTAAGTAACTTGTTCCACACAGAGCTCAGGCAGAAACGCAAGTCTGTAACGCAAGTAAATGTACTCGTCGCCGCTGCCATTCCTCTCTGAAAAGGGAAACAACAACAGCGGGTGCGTTAGGTGGGAGGAAAAAAAAAAATCCGCTACTCCGACGAATCCAACCCTCTCTGCCGAGCACAGACAGCGACTAATATCTCGTTCTTTTGTTGGGTTTTACAGCAATTCACTGCCTCGCGGAGCAGCGTCGAGCCGCCTCGCAACGAATTTCGGGCTGATTATTTGGGGCGGCGAGGACGGCTAAGGCAACGGAGTGACGCGTCGGTACGCTGGATTAAAATGCCGCTGTTGCGACTCGGGCGGCGTAGAAAAGCCCTTCCGTGGAAAAATTCGAACGAGCGGGAGGGGCTGCGCGGGAGGGCAGGCGAAATCGCGGCCGACGCCGCGGCAAGAGACGCGTCACCCCGAGGGTCGGCTGGAGATGCTCGTACAACTCCTTCCGCATACACACTCTGCGCCATACACGCGCCTCAACGCCCGGTCGTGTGACGAATATTCGTCGTGCTTTTCCGTCCGACTATCACAATGCGTGCGTGTGTGGGTCTCGATTGTTTTTTGTTCGGCGAATATCAACGCGTTGTCCCAGAGACTATTCCGGAGGATCCTCGCGCGTTTTCGACCTAGGGCAATGCGATCCCCACCGGAAAGGTTCGTTGTCGGCTTTCGCAGTTTATATTTTTTTTCGGTCCCTGCCACACGCGCTCGAACGAGGTCGCAGGCTCGGGGAGAAATTGTGGAGGGCTAGATCGGGGACTGATGAAGTCGTGACTAAGGCCTTGTCGGGGTATGATTTTTATCCGGAAAAATAATTTATTTGACGGGCGCTCCGCAAATAAATATTTATATGGGTTAAATATTTATTTGGTTTTTAATAAATATTAAACCAAATACCAACCAATAAACCAATAAACCAATACATATAATATAATTTATTATAATATAATATATATTATAATAATATAATATATATTATAATAATATAATATAATATATAATAATATAATATAATATATAATATATATTTATTATAATATAATATAATAAACCAATAAACCAATAATTTAACCAATAAATATTTAACCAAATATTTATTTGCTTTTTAATAAATATTTATTTTAATCAATTAAAATATTTATTTGCGGGTGCGCGTCCGATAAATTATTTTTCTAGGTGTACCGTTCCGATTTTTCTATCAGGACACTTGTTGAAGTCAATTGCTAAATTATACTTGGAGAAATTGTTGATCGTTAAATGGGGGACTGATGAAGCCCTGACTAGACCTTGTCTGGCCCTTACCCGGGCCTGATGTTACGCCAAAAAAATTCAACCGGGACAATGTTTTAATGCTCACTAGGTCGTGTTTGATGCTTCATTAAATTGCAGCAGTTTTTAGATGGCGCAGTTAACGATTATCAAATAATGCCGGTCCAAAACATATTTTTTAAGTTTGAAAAAGTTAAAACTCTTCGGAAAAATCTGAAAAAAATTCTCAAAAATGCAGTATTGCATATAAAAATGATCAAGCGATAACCCACAATCGACTGATTTTTTCTTCTAATTTTCTTTATGGTTTGTTTAATAAAAAAAATTAGAAAAAAAATATAAGTCCGCTAAATATTAGGTCGGCCCACACCGGCTGAAATCTTGACATTTTTTTTTATATACGACACAAGATTTTTCTGAATGTTTTCAGATTTTCAAATTGTGGTGATCGATTAAGTTCATTTTTTTAATGATAAATAATTACAAAAAAAATTCAGAAAATCTAATGAAAAATCTGAGTGCTTTCGAGTGAGTTCAGTCATTAAAAAAATTAAGACATGAAGGGTCAGACCCAGGTCGAAACGGTTGGGAATTTTTAAATTCCCAACCGTTAAAATTCAGATTTTTAAATTGTGGTGATCGATAAGTTCATTTTTTTGATCATAAATAATTACAAAAAAAATTCAGAAAATCTAATGAAAAATCTGAGTGCTATTGAGAGGGAGTCCAGTCATTAAAAAAAATTAAGAAATGAAGGGTCAGACCGAGGTCGAAACGGTTGGGAATTTTTAAATTCCTAACCGTTAAAATTCAGATTTTTAAATTGTGGTGATCGATAAGTTCATTTTTTTGATCATAAATAATTACAAAAAAAATTCATAAAATCTAATGAAAAATCTGAGTGCTTTCGAGAGTGAGTTCAGTCATTAAAAAAATTAAGACATGAAGGGTCAGACCCAGGTCGAAACGGTTGGGAATTTTTAAATTCCCAACCGTTAAAATTCAGATTTTTAAATTGTGGTGATCGATAAGTTCATTTTTTTTTTAATCATAAATAATTACAAAAAAAATTCAGAAAATCTAATGAAAAATCTGAGTACTATTGAGAGTGAGTTCAGTCATTAAAGAAAATTAAGACATGAAGGGTCAGACCGAGGTCGAAACGGTTGGGAATTTTTAAATTCCCAACCGTTAAAATTCAGATTTTTAAATTGTGGTGATCGATAAGTTCATTTTTTTGATCATAAATAATTACAAAAAAATTCAGAAAATCTAATGAAAAATCTGAGTGCTATTGAGAGTGAGTCCAGTCATTAAAAAAAATTAAGACATGAAGGTTCAGACCGAGGTCGAAACGGTTGGGAATTTTTAAATTCCCAACCGTTAAAATTCAGATTTTTAAATTGTGGTGATCGATAAGTTCATTTTTTTAATCATAAATGATTACAAAAAAATTCAGAAAATCTAATGAAAAATCTGAGTGCTTTCGAGAGTGAGTTCAGTCATTAAAAAAAATTAAGACATGAAGGGTCAGACCCAGGTCGAAACGGTTGGGAATTTTTAAATTCCCAACCGTTAAAATTCAGATTTTTAAATTGTGGTGATCGATAAGTTCATTTTTTTTATCATAAATAATTACAAAAAAAATTCAGAAAATCTAATGAAAAATCTGAGTGCTATTGAGAGTGAGTCCAGTCATTAAAAAAAATTAAGAAATGAAGGGTCAGACCGAGGTCGAAACGGTTGGGAATTTTTAAATTCCCAACCGTTAAAATTCAGATTTTTAAATTGTGGTGATCGATAAGTTCATTTTTTTGATCATAAATAATTACAAAAAAAAATTCAGAAAATCTAATGAAAAATCTGAGTGCTATTGAGAGTGAGTTCAGTCATTAAAAAAAATTAAGACATGAAGGTTCAGACCGAGGTCGAAACGGTTGGGAATTTTTAAATTCCCAACCGTTAAAATTCAGATTTTTAAATTGTGGTGATCGATAAGTTCATTTTTTTAATCATAAATGATTACAAAAAAATTCAGAAAATCTAATGAAAAATCTGAGTGCTTTCGAGAGTGAGTTCAGTCATTAAAAAAAATTAAGACATGAAGGGTCAGACCCAGGTCGAAACGGTTGGGAATTTTTAAATTCCCAACCGTTAAAATTCAGATTTTTAAATTGTGGTGATCGATAAGTTCATTTTTTTTATCATAAATAATTACAAAAAAAATTCAGAAAATCTAATGAAAAATCTGAGTGCTATTGAGAGTGAGTCCAGTCATTAAAAAAAATTAAGAAATGAAGGGTCAGACCGAGGTCGAAACGGTTGGGAATTTTTAAATTCCCAACCGTTAAAATTCAGATTTTTAAATTGTGGTGATCGATAAGTTCATTTTTTTGATCATAAATAATTACAAAAAAAATTCATAAAATCTAATGAAAAATCTGAGTGCTATTGAGAGTGAGTTCAGTCATTAAAGAAAATTAAGACATGAAGGGTCAGACCGAGGTCGAAACGGTTGGGAATGCCCTACATATTATTTTCACCTATTTATAGTTTTTCACTCGTTACGAAGTGGTTTCCGATTCGCGACTAATGTGGAAATCGGTGTCTTCCATATGATCGACGAGCCGGTGGATCTCTTAACTGTATTGAGGATGTAACACGATGAGTTACGATTATTTGCAAGTAATTCGACGCGAACACAGTTGCAGCGCGGAGACGCCCCAGCGAGGCGGTTGTGCGAGCAAAGAGGGAAAGAGAGATAAGAAGAGAGTTCCGAAGCGAAAGGATTGTTGCCCTCCTCGTGGCAATAACGATAAAAATTCATGTCCCCGTTTTACAGCCCACCATAAAAACGCGAAAAAGCTGAGAGCGCGCTCTCGTCGGCCGAACGGAGCCGGACAGCGTTACTTTTAACCGACGCGAAAGAGGTGCGCGATTGGTCCGCGTGGGAATCTTCCGCGAAATTGGCAATTCAGATCAAATCTCACCCGGTAAAAGCCTCCAGCATGTTCCATTAAGCCGATCGTTATTGCGAACAAAAATACCCAATCGGTGATTCTCATCGGTTGTAAGGTTATCCGCGTACTTCTCGCTACCTCGCCGAATTCACCGAGCCATATAAATTAATTTGATTACAAATTTTCATTAATTTCTGACTACTTTAATTTTTTTTTTTTTTTTTCCCCCGACCCATTCGGTCGCCTTGTTTGTTTTGGGATTGTTTACATCGGGAAGATCGCGACGGCCGAGTATCTCCGGTGCAAAGGATTCACTCTCGGCGCCGGTTAGGAAGTGTGTTACGAGCTCGGAGAGGCATAAAATTTCGACGCCGTACGAAAGGATGGGTGCGGAAGAAGAAAAAAAAAAAAAACAAGAAGCGGAGAAACGACGAGCCGAGCGGGTTGAAAAGGAGCGCACAGGCCGCTGGGCGCTGCGCGCGCCGGGGTGAAAGATGGAGAGACGCGACGAGAGTCGGCTGTTGGCGCGTTTTACGGCGGCATTAAGCTCCTCTTAAATGACGCACGCAAAGTGCTCGTCGGGATGCTAACCACAGTGTGCCGTTGCCGTTGCTTCTGCTTCTACTGTTGGTCCGTCCTACCTGTCTATGCTTATAGTGTGCCTGCCTTCCGGAAAGCCGCGAGGCACTCGCATGTGCGTCTCACTCCGCTTCGGACTAATTTCTTAACTTTGTCTCCTATTCGGCGCCTTTGCTCTTTTTGGCCTGAAAATATGGTTAGTGGGACTTCTAAGTGAAAAGTCTAGTCAAAAAGCGTTATGTTCGACGTATTACTGGGGCAAAATCACGCCCTCACCCTCCCAGAAAAAGCCGCGCCAGGCCCTGATTGTTCCTCGGCCTTTTAGGGCCTGAAGCGCCCTCTAAGAGACTTTATAGGGACACATATTTAGCGGAATTCTATGTGGAAAGCGTCATCAAAAGGCGTTAAAGTCAAAGTCGTCCCCAGTGCTGTCTTCCTAAAACATAATGTTTCTGAGCCGTCCTAGGGCTTGGAGTGGCTCCTGAGGAGATCTGATGAGAAATAATCTTTAGCAGCCCTTCTATGTGAAAAGTGTTCTCAAAAAAAGTTAAAGTTAAAGTAATTCCCAGCGCCGTCTTCCCAAAACCTAATGTTTCTGAGCCGTCCTAGGGCTTGGAGTGGCTCCTGAGGAGATCTGATGAGAAATAATCTTTAGCAGCCCTTCTATGTGAAAAGTGCCCTCAAAAAACGTTAAAGTTAAAGTAATTCCCAGCGCCGTCTTCCTAAAACATAATGTTTCTGAGCCGTCCTAGGGCTTGGAGTGAAATAATCTTTAGCAGCCCTTCTATGTGAAAAGTGTCCTCAAAAAACGTTAAAGTTAAAGTAATTCCCAGCGCCGTCTTCCTAAAACCTAATGTTTCTGAGCCGTCCTAGGGCTTGGAGTGGCTCCTGAGGAAATCTGATGAGAAATAATCTTTAGCAGCCCTTCTATGTGAAAAGTGTCCTCAAAAAACGTTAAAGTTAAAGTAATTCTCAGCGCCGTCTTCCCAAAACCTAATGTTTCTGAGCCGTCCTAGGGCTTGGAGTGAAATAATCTTTAGCAGCCCTTCTATGTGAAAAGTGTCCTCAAAAAACGTTAAAGTTAAAGTAATTCCCAGCGCCGTCTTCCTAAAACCTAATGTTTCTGAGCCGTCCTAGGGCTTGGAGTGGCTCCTGAGGAGATCTGATGAGAAATAATCTTTAGCAGCCCTTCTATGTGAAAAGTGTTCTCAAAAAAAGTTAAAGTTAAAGTAATTCCCAGCGCCGTCTTCCCAAAACCTAATGTTTCTGAGCCGTCCTAGGGCTTGGAGTGAAATAATCTTTAGCAGCCCTTCTATGTGAAAAGTGTCCTCAAAAAACGTTAAAGTTAAAGTAATTCCCAGCGCCGTCTTCCTAAAACCTAATGTTTCTGAGCCGTCCTAGGGCTTGGAGTGGCTCCTGAGGAGATCTGATGAGAAATAATCTTTAGCAGCCCTTCTATGTGAAAAGTGTTCTCAAAAAACGTTAAAGTTAAAGTAATTCCCAGCGCCGTCTTCCCAAAACCTAATGTTTCTGAGCCGTCCTAGGGCTTGGAGTGAAATAATCTTTAGCAGCCCTTCTATGTGAAAAGTGTCCTCAAAAAACGTTAAAGTTAAAGTAATTCCCAGCGCCGTCTTCCTAAAACCTAATGTTTCTGAGCCGTCCTAGGGCTTGGAGTGGCTCCTGAGGAGATCTGATGAGAAATAATCTTTAGCAGCCCTTCTATGTGAAAAGTGTTCTCAAAAAAAGTTAAAGTTAAAGAAATTCCCAGCGCCGTCTTCCTAAAACATAATGTTTCTGAGCCGTCCTAGGGCTTGGAGTGAAATAATCTTTAGCAGCCCTTCTATGTGAAAAGTGTCCTCAAAAAACGTTAAAGTTAAAGTAATTCCCAGCGCCGTCTTCCTAAAACCTAATGTTTCTGAGCCGTCCTAGGGCTTGGAGTGGCTCCTGAGGAGATCTGATGAGAAATAATCTTTAGCAGCCCTTCTATGTGAAAAGTGTCCTCAAAAAACGTTAAAGTTAAAGTAATTCCCAGCGCCGTCTTCCTAAAACCTAATGTTTCTGAGCCGTCCTAGGGCTTGGAGTGGCTCCTGAGGAGATCTGATGAGAAATAATCTTTAGCAGCCCTTCTATGTGAAAAGTGTCCTCAAAAAACGTTAAAGTTAAAGTAATTCCCAGCGCCGTCTTCCTAAAACCTAATGTTTCTGAGCCGTCCTAGGGCTTGGAGTAGCTCCTGAGGAGATCTGATGAGAAATAATCTTTAGCAGCCCTTCTATGTGAAAAGTGTTCTCAAAAAACGTTATGTTCGATGTCTTCCCGGGTAAAAATCACCATCTCACCCTCCCAGAAAGAGCCACCTCATTCCCTGATTGTTCTTTGGCCTTTAGGGCCGGGAGCGTGCTCTGCGAGACTTTGAACTGAGAGAGAACTTAGAACAATCAGTGTCTGGGACGGCAACAGACTTTGACCAGGCGGGGCTCAGAATAATCAAAGCCTGGGTCGGCAAGTGGGAAGACGATGACCTCGCGGGACACATGATGATCAGGGTCATGAAAGTAGCAACCCTAAGACTATTGTACTGAAGATGTATTCGCATACAACTCTCAAGTGACGAACACACATTCACTCACGTCTCTTAAGGCAGTATTCTACTTCACAACTTTGAAATTTTTTTTTTTTTTTTTTTTTTTACATTTTTCGAAAGTAAATATACTTGCCTGGAACAAGTTGAAGGCATATTATATGGCCCAGGCATCGCTGATTGAGCGTAAGATAATTTTTTCTACGATTTGTCACTTACAAAAACTTGAAACGCGTTTTACCGTGGTCGTGAAAACTCAAAAACTATTGAACCGATCCTTATGAAATTTTGAACACATATTCTATATGTTTGTATCAACCGACCTAACTACAATCAACTTAAAATTTTTATTCTAACTATATTTTTATTGCAAAAAAATACGCAAAACAAACGCAATTTTTTTTTTCTTCCGTATTTTAGCCGCCATTTTGTTGATTTCGCACATACATAAAATATTCTAGTTAGATCGGTTCCTGGAGTCATACTGAACATAAAACTATTTGATTTTTTTGTTTCAGACCATCCTTCGGCAAGATTTTACGACCATGGCAACGTTACCTACTTTTTGAGGTGTTGGCTTTGACCATACTTTACATGTATGAAAAATGTATAAAATAAATGATTTTTTTTTTTTTTTTATGTACTTCAAGAGTATATTTATTAAGCATTTCAAACCCATATCTTCAATAGTATTCTCAAAAAAAATTCACAAAAATAGCGTTTTTTTTCTAAGTTGTAAAGTAGAATACTGCCTTAAGACAATCGAGCCGATGTCATTTTCCTGCCAGACAATCGCACTGGTCGTAATCTGCTGTGAATGAGATCCTCAGAGCAACAATGAGAACACTAATGCATTCGGAGATTCTCAGGTGCGGAACCGGGCAACACGTTCGCCCAGAACCGGGTAAATTTTCAAACGCCGAGACAACGCTGCCCCACACACACACACGCGAATAACGGGAACCCCACGTGTCACGCCCAGACATTCGACTCGGCCCGCTTTGTCTCTCGGTCCATTCGAAGTTTTTTTCCAATTCCTCAGTCTCGTCACGGTCGATACTCCATACCTACGCGGATACAGTGATCGCATCCTGCGAAGAGGGTGGTTTCCACGTCTACGTACCAATCGCCGATCGCATTTTTCCACCCCTATCATCTCCATCCCATTCGCTGCGCCGTTCGTTCTTTCAATCGCGGCCCGGCAAAGAGAAATCACTGTACAAAATATGGAGAAAGCTTTCGCCGGACACAAGGCCGATTATCCGGGAACAAAGAGGACGAGATGCGGAAGACTGCAAGAAAACGATAGTGTACGACGGAATGGCAAAAGAACAAAACAAGACCAAACCATAGAGAGTATCCGTTGTCGGTGAAGAGAGATCAGACAGAAGTTCTCCGAGTATGAGTGCAGCGGTTATCCAGAAGGAAGGCTACGGAGGGATGTTCGGAGGGTACGGATGGGAGGAAGAAGGGATTTGTTTGATATCGGGGGGAGCGCTCGTTCGGGAATGCGCAAACACATCAGCATCGCACATCATATATTAATGAATGGGACACGTGATTCATTAATGCCTGGTTTGTTTCCCTATAACAGACCTACTAGCATTGCTCAGGCATTAACGAATGGCACATGCCCTTCATTAATGCATTCTTTATTAATCCCAGGTCTGCTTCCCTATGGCAGCCCTATTCAGATCGCCCAGACATAATGAATGACATATGTGATTCATTAATGCCTGGTTTGTTTCCCTATAACAGACCTACTAGCATTGCTCAGGCATTAACGAATGACACATGCCCTTCATTAATGTATTCTTTATTAATCCCAGGTCTGCTTCCCTGTGGCAGCCCTATTCAGATCGGCCAGACATAATGAATGACATATGTGATTCATTAATGCCTGGTTTGTTTCCCTATAATAGACCTACTAGGATTGCTCAGGCATTAACGAATGGCACATGCCCTTCATTAATGTATTCTTTATTAATCCCAGGTCTGCTTCCCTATGGCAGCCCTATTCAGATCGCCCAGGCATAATGAATGACATATGTGATTCATTAATGGCTGGTTCGTTTCCCTATAATAGCCCTACTAGCATTGCTCAGACATTAACGAATGGCACATGCCCTTCATTAATGTATTCTGTATTAATCCCAGGTCTGCTTCCCTGTGGCAGCCCTATTCAGATCGCCCAGGCATAATGAATGACATATGTGATTCATTAATGGCTGGTTCGTTTCCCTATAATAGCCCTACTAGGATTGCTCGGGCATTAATGAATGGCATATGTGATTCATTAATGCCTGGTTTGTTTCCCTATAATAGCCCTACTAGGATTGCTCACGCATCAACGAATGACACATGCCCTTCATTAATGCATTCTTTATTAATCCCAGGTCTGCTTCCCTATGGCAGCCCTATTCAGATCGCCGAGGCATAATGAATGACATATGTGATTCATTAATGCCTGGTTTGTTTCCCTATAATAGCCCTACTAGCATTGCTCAGGCATTAACGAATGACACATGCCCTTCATTAATGCATTCTTTATTAATCCCAGGTCTGCTTCCCTGTGGCAGCCCTATTCAGATCGGCCAGACATAATGAATGACATATGTGATTCATTAATGGCTGGTTTGTTTCCCTATAACAGACCTACTAGCATTGCTCAGGCATTAACGAATGACACATGCCCTTCATTAATGTATACTTTATTAATCCCAGGTCTGCTTCCCTATGGCAGCCCTATTCAGATCGCCCAGACATAATGAATGACATATGTGATTCATTAATGCCTGGTTTGTTTCCCTATAATATACCTACTAGGATTGCTCAGGCATTAACGAATGGCACATGCCCTTCATTAATGTATTCTTTATTAATCCCAGGTCTGCTTCCCTATGGCAGCCCTATTCAGATCGCCCAGGCATAATGAATGGCATATGTGATTCATTAATAGCTAGTTCGTTTCCCTATAATAGCCCTACTAGCATTGCTCAGGCATTAACGAATGGCACATGCCCTTCATTAATGTATTCTTTATTAATCCCAGGTCTGCTTCCCTGTGGCAGCCCTATTCAGATCGGCCAGACATAATGAATGACATATGTGATTCATTAATGCCTGGTTCGTTTCCCTATAATAGCCCTACTAGCATTGCTCAGGCATCAACGAATGGCACATGCCCTTCATTAATGTATTCTTTATTAATCCCAGGTCTGCTTCCCTGTGGCAGCCCTATTCAGATCGGCCAGACATAATGAATGACATATGTGATTCATTAATGCCTGGTTTGTTTCCCTATAAGAGACTTACTAGGATTGCTCAGGCATTAACGAATGGCGCATGCCCTTCATTAATGTATACTTTATTAATCCCACGGAATGGCAAAAGAACAAAACAAGACCAAACCATAGAGTATCCGTTGTCGGTGAAGAGAGATCAGACAGAAGTTCTCCGAGTATGAGTGCAGCGGTTATCCAGAAGGAAGGCTACGGAGGGATGTTCGGAGGGTGCGGATGGGAGGAAGAAGGGATTTGTTGGATATCGGAGGGAGCGCTCGTTCGGGAATGCGCAAACACATCAGCATCGCACAGAGAGTTATCAGACAGCCGATGTATCGTAAGAGTATCGGAATACGGACATCGGAGGATTCTCCGGCCGGAGGAAAAAAAAAAAAAAAAAAACAAGGGGATAGTGGAGAAACGATAGGACGAATGCGAGGGAGAGAAGGACAACCGGGAAGCGGTGAACGGGGAGGCAAAAATCGTGAAGGGGCACCGACAGAAAATCCGAAGGAGAGCGAAGGAGAGAGAGGAATGACGGTAAGTCCGCCCCCAAAGAGACGGAGGCTCGCCGTGGACGGTGACCGCCGCCAGCGGATCGCGTCCCATCGGATTTTCGTATTGACAGATATTTAAATGAATATTCCTCGGGAACGTTCGTGGGGATCCTCTTTGAAATCAAATGCTGCACGAGGCAAAGGCACGGGACGGAGGAGACGATTGAGCGGAATAAAAAGAGAAAATTAGCAAAGAGCCATGTGAACGAAGGAAAAAAAAGGGGAGAAAGTGAAAGAGAGGAGTGGACGGGTCCGAGGAGGTAATGACAAAAAGAGGAAGTCCGTATGGGTGGGGGAAGGAGATGGGGGGGAAAAAAAGGAGAAAGAGTTCATTTGGACGAAATCGCGTGGAACGCGCGCGAACCCCGCCGATATCCCATGTCGCACCGGTACCGGCTTCGGGCGTAATAGTACGGGAACGAATACAGATTTCACCCGTCATGTCATCCCGCGGCACTCGGGTTTCACTAGTCCGCGCAGCGAGTCAGACGAGGAGGAGGCGGAACAGAAGGGAGCGAGCGGTCCAGCTCCGGGGGATTCCCCGCTCGTCTCCCGACGACCTTGTTGTCATAGAGAGCAACCACATCGCATGCTACAATTCGCATGGCCACACGAATTATATGGCCGTACATGTGATATGGGCGTACATGTGATATTGCCATACATGTGATATGGCCATACATGTGATATAGGGGTACACGTGATATTGCCATACATGTAATATGGCCATACATGTGATATAGGCGTACATGTGATATGGGCGTACATGTGATATGGGCGTACATGTGATATGGGCGTACATGTGATATGGGCGTACATGTGATATGGGCGTACAGTCATATAGCAGTACACGTGATATGGCCGTATATTCGTTATGGCCGTACATTCATCACGGCCATACATTTGTTATGGCCGTACATTCGTTATGGCCGTACATTCGTTATGGCCGTACATTCGTTATGACCGTACATGTCATATAGCCGTACACGTGATATGGCCGTCCATGTGATATGGCCGTACATTCGTTATGGCCGTACATTCATCACGGCCATACATTTGTTATGGCCGTACATTCGTTATGGCCGTATATGTGATATGGCCGTACATGTGATATGGTCGTACATGTGATATGGCCGTACATGTGATATGACCGTACATGTGATATGACCGTACATGTGATACGATCGTGCATGTAATATGATCGTACATGTGATACGATCGTACATGTGGTATGGCCGTACATGTGATATGGCCGTACATATGTTATGGCCGTACATGTGATATGGCCGTACATGTGTCATGGCCGCATACGTGATATGGCCATACATGTGTCATGGCCGCATACGTGATATGGCCATCCATGTCTTAGGGCCGTACGGACGATACGGCCGTACAAATTGGGCGGACCGCCCAGCCGTTTCTAAGTGAACCTCGCCGGTATTCCAATGTCGCACCAATGCCGGTTTCGGGGGCTAATAATACGGGAACGAATACAGATTTCACCCGTCATGACATGCCGCGGCACTCGGGTTTGACCTGCCCGCGCACTGAGTGAGACGAGGAAGAGGCAAAACAGGAGAGAGCGAACGGTTCGGCTCCGGGGGATTCCCCGCTCGTCTCCCGACGACCTTGTTGTCACAGAGAGCAACCACATCGCAATATGCCGTTCGCACACGTGTACCTGTGCACTTGTGTGGGGTATCTAGAAAATCCGGGATATAGCGTACCGGCGTTTGCACTACCGTGCGTACACGTGTATATTATCTTTCGGACACGACGCCCACGCCCGATACCTGCAGGGTTGAACCGTTCACAGAAGACCGCGTCGAGACCGGCTGACACACACATGGACGCGGAATAACGGGAAGCGATCTCGATCCGACCTTCTCAATTCTGACGGATTGACGCGCATTCCTCGCCTATTGATATTTTTTGGCGAGTTTATGGGAACGATGAGTGGGAAGTGTTCTTGATAATACATTGCATATCGTCATACGATAATTACTGGCAAGATTTGAGGGAGAAAGTGTCGAACTCATTATGTGACAATAAAAACGGAATGAGAATTTTGAAAAAAAAATGCTGGACTGATTTTTGTCTAATCTATAAATAGAGTCAAAAAAATTTTACTTTGTGCAATTGAAGTTTCCTTCAGTTTGCAGAATTATTTTGATATTTTTCGAATTAACGATTTTTTACGCCAAGCATTTTTTTTACAAAATTTTTATTTTCTATTAAAAAATAAATAAAAATTCCCTTCGCTGTGTATTGGATAATTGCCTGTAACCCTGAGTCTTGGTCGGGTCGTTCGAACAACCTACCAACCTGTCACTCACATACCGGAGTGTGACTGACGTGTTATAAATTTCAGTGTGTTCGAACGATGATCTTTTTATTTTTAACAAATTTAATAATTCTTTTTATTCAATTAACTTTTTTTAATTTGAATTCGCTATATTCCAACCATCGCCCCGAACCTCGAATAAACGGAGCTTTACAAACGGATGAACGGATCAACAACAAAAACCAGACTACGAGGACAGCGAGAATTTCATGACTTTTCACCGATGGGACAATTTTAGGTCCGCTTCAGGTATAAACAGTAAAAATTAATTTCGTAAAATCGGAATGCGAAATTTCGTAAAAATAATTTTAATAAACAACTGACAAACTCGTTTGTCACTTATTTGAATATACGAATCTCTCCGTTTATTTCCCGTGTCATTGACAATTATAAGTTGTTCCTTTTGTTTGTAAAACTAGAAAATTAACGAATCAAAAAATTGTGGACCTTTGTGGAAAATAAGTTGTCGTAAAAAGTACAAACTTTTTTTTATTGTGTACTAACCCTACAAAAGCACACGCGATGAACCGACAAATTCACTCCGAAATCGATAAAAACTCCACCTTCCAAGTCGTCTCTCATCGTCGAAAATTCATCGAAAGTCCAAACCCGAACGAATGCGCTATGTAACTAATTTTTTTTTTTCGCAATATTCCAACGCAATCATTCACGATTTTTTTTTTCTCTCCATCTACGGACAGTTGTACGTAATAAATAATATCTAATATCTCGATCGGCACCGAGTCCGCTGTTTATTTCCCACAGATGCAACAGCGTCGCGGCGGGCACTTGCGGTGCCGCCGCTCGGAGCGTTTCGACTCGGCGAGAGGCTCGTATAATACAATCCGAGGAATTGTAGCTTATACCTCACGATTCAACTATAAATAGTAGCTCTCGCGCGCAGTTGCAGGCATATACTGTGCTGTGTCGCTCGAACCCCTGTTAAGTCGGGTGTATAGTTTCCTATGACGGCTGCACCTGCTGCGTGACACGACCTGAGCGAACGCAGCACAGAAACTCGTCGTCGTCGCAACACGCCCGGGCACACGGGACTTTTTCCCTTTTATTATTATTATTTTTTTTTTTACTTATTGTTAGTTACGCCGCGGCAGCGGACCCGCGAGTTTAACGTCACTCGATTTATACAGTCGCGAGGACTGGGAGAGGGAATAATCAAATGAAAGAAAAGAAATACCACCGAGGTAGAATGTAAGCTGGCCAGACGAGTCACGAATCGCGATGAGCTGTCACGCATTTTATATTAAACGGCTATCCGACAGTCGATATACAATAATACTATACGTGCATTGTCTCCGTAGTAAAAAAAAAAAAAAAAAAAATCTGTTGCCTATGAAAAAAGTGAAATAACCGATTTGGTATCGGTGTATCGAATCTGCGACTTATAATGTATTGATAATGATATTATCGTGACTGTAGTCAAGTTTTGGTGTAGGGTCATTCCGGGTGATATGGCCACAATTTTTAAGCGAAACGATGGAATGCACTGCTCTTTATTAATGCCTGGTTTGTTTCCCTATAATAGCCCTACTAGGATTGCTCGGGCATTAATGAATGGCATATGTGATTCATTAATGCCTGGTTTGTTTCCCTATAATAGACCTACTAGGATTGCTCCCGCATTAACGAATAGCACATGCCCTTCATTAATGTATACTTTATTAATCCCAGGTCTGCTTCCCTGTGGCAGTCCTATTCAGATCGCCCAGACATAATGAATGACATATGTGATTCATTAATGCCTGGTTTGTTTCCCTATCAAGAGACGCGGTAGCGTCTCGACGCCAAGTACTTAAAAAAAGTTTTTAAGCGAGTTGACGAGACGCTACCAAGTATATATACTCCAAAATGCCGGAAGTCGATTCTTTAATAGACCTACTAGGATTGCTCAGGCATTAACGAATGACACATGCCCTTCATTAATGTATACTTTATTAATCCCAGGTCTGCTTCCTTATGGCAGCCCTATTCAGATCGCCCAGGCATAATGAATGACATATGTGATTCATTAATGCCTGGGTCGTTTCCCTATAATAGCACTACTAGCATTGCTCAGGCATTAACGAATGGCACATGCCCTTCATTAATGCATTCTCTATTAATCCCAGGTCTGCTTCCCTATGGCAGCCCTATTCAGATCGCCCAGGCATAATGAATGACATATGTGATTCATTAATGCCTGGTTCGTTTCCCTATAACAGACCTACTAGCATTGCTCAGGCATTAACGAATGACACATGCCCTTTATTAATGTATACCTTATTCATCCCAGGTCTGCTTCCCTATGGCAGCCCTATTCAGATCGCCCAGACATAATGAATGACATATGTGATTCATTAATGCCTGGTTTCTTTCCCTATAATAGACCTACTAGGATTGCTCAGGCATTAACGAATGGCACATGCCCTTCATTAATGTATTCTTTATTAATCCCAGGTCTGCTTCCCTATGGCAGCCCTATTCAGATCGCCCAGACATAATGAATGGCATATGTGATTCATTAATGCCTGGTTTGTTTCCCTATAATAGACCTACTAGGATTGCTCAGGCATTAACGAATGGCACATGCCCTTCATTAATGTATTCTTTATTAATCCCAGGTCTGCTTCCCTATGGCAGCCCTATTCAGATCGCCCAGGCATAATGAATGGCATATGTGATTCATTAATGCCTGGTTTGTTTCCCTATAATAGACCTACTAGGATTGCTCAGGCATTAACGAATGGCACATGCCGTTCATTAATGTATACTTTATTAATCCCAGGTCTGCTTCCCTATGGCAGCCCTATTCAGATCGCCCAGGCATAATGAATGACATATGTGATTCCTTAATGCCTGGTTCGTTTCCCTATAACAGACCTACTAGCATTGCTCAGGCATTAACGAATGGCACATGCCCTTCATTAATGTATTCTTTATTAATCCCAGGTCTGCTTCCCTATGGCAGCCCTATTCAGATCGCCCAGGCATAATGAATGACATATGTGATTCATTAATGCCTGGTTCGTTTCCCTATAACAGACCTACTAGGATTGCTCAGGCATTAACGAATGACACATGCCCTTCATTAATGCATCCTTCATTAATCACAGGTCTGCTTCCCTATGGCAGCCCTATTCAGATCGCCCAGGCATAATGAATGACATATGTGATTCATTAATGGCTGGTTTCTCTCCCTCTGGCAACCTTATTTATTCAATCGCCCAGGCATTAATGAATCTCATATGACCTTCTTTAATGCATGGGTTGCTTCCCTATGACAGCCCTACACAGATCACCCAGGCATTAGTGAATGGCACGGAACGATGCCCTTCATTAATGTCTGGCCTGTTGCCCTTTCATGGCCCTGTGTAGAACGCCCGGATATTGATGAAAGGGACGGTTGCCCTTCGTTAATACCTACGCGATCTGAATAAGTTGCTGTACATGCAATGTAGGGTAAATGTAGGTGTACAGGACTCAAAAATGAATGGAAAATTGGTGGTAAGCAATTCTACACACCTAAAGAAAAAATATTTCAAACAAGCACAATATTCTAGGCATTGGTTATACAAGCCGATTTCTACTTGTTTTATGCACATTCTTGCGCTGATGATTGTTTCGGGGATTCCTTTCTTAATTAGTGGATGCGATGTTTTTTTAATACTGTCGATTGGTCGTATCACCCGCCACGGGTGATATGTCAAGGACTCATTAGTTGTCAAAGAGATCAAATCCCTTTCATCTCTCCACTATCCTACGCAGAATAGGTGAGTGATTCGACCGGTTCAATGTTTTCGCATGGTGCTCCGAGACAGACCGTTCGATTGGTCATAACACCCGGATATGCCGGCAGATATGGCAAAATTTCTAAGCTAAACGCTCTTTGGCATAAAAATTCCGTCTTTTCGATGGGAATCTCCATCGCAGATATGGCAAAATTTCTAAGCTAAACGCTCTTTGGCATAAAAATTCCGTCTTTTCGATGGGAATCTCCATCGCAGATTCACAAACTTTAACTCCTGCAAACGGGTACGTGACTGGCTCGCACCAGTGAGAATATACGATTGACCATATCACCCGATAGGTATCACCCCGAATCACCCTACGTTACTCAAAGACATTACAGTGCATTCGATCAATGCGAATGGAGTGATGACGTTTCGAAACACGTTAAATGTTTCTCGACGCGGTTTAGCAGTTAGAACACTCGATCATCCGTTGCCGTGTACGTCGACCAATCTGCCATTCCGCCCGCATCCATTAGTGCTTCCTGCACTGAACCCAGAGCGGCCGCGTACGCAACCTGTTGGATATCGGTGCCTATGCAAGAGGTTTTCGTACATAACATCAGGTGTATCAGCGATTTATTCGCTCTTCGTTTAAGTGCATGCGACATACCGCGGTTGGTAACAAAAATGGTACTTAACCAATTTCTAACCATGCTGACCATTAATGTTCAAAGGCAAATTCTTACGTGAATCTGCATCGATATCCGCTTCACGCGAAAATTTGCTTTTAAGCAGAATTGGTCAGCACCTATGCAAAAAATTGAAGTACCATTTTTGTTACCACCGACTAAGGGTTAAGTCTGAACTTTCATTGACGAAGACCTTTCATGGAAACTTGTGTCATATATGCAGTATCGACTACACATTTATGATGATTATATACGGAGCATCCGCATATAGCGGTCGGTAACAAAAACGGTAATTAACTTTTCTAACCATGCTGACCATTAACGGTTAAAAGCAAAATGGCTTAGCTTAACCATAATCGATATCCGCTTCACACAAGCACTTGCTGTTGACGGAAAATGGTCAGCACCTATCCAAAAATGTTAAGTACCATTTTCGTTACCGACTGAGTTACCGGCCATAACGTCGTCTTAAGTTCAAACTTTCACCGACGAAGACTTTTCGACCAAACTCGTGTCATATATGCAGTATCGGCTGCACGTTCATGATAATTATATACAGAGCATCTGATATATAGTCGTCGGTAACAAAAACTGTAATTAACTTTTGAACCAAAGCTGACCATTAACGCTTTAAAACAAAATGGCTTAACTTAATCAGGTTAAGTTAAGCCATTTTGCTTTTCGATATCCGCTTCACGCAAGAACTTGCCGTTGACCGGAAATGGTCAGCACCGATCCAAAAAATAGAATTACCATTTTCGTTACCGACTGAGACAAGGTCCGGCAGGCAGGAAGGCCTGTCGCCTCGCATTAAGGTGGGACTAAGGATCAACATAACATCAACATATCTAAAATCCATTTTTCTCCAGAATTCCGAAACGGTTTTTCTTTTTGTAGAATCGTTTTGGAAAAAAATAAATTCAAAATTTTGAACTGTGCCTTCCTTGCACTCATAGGTGTTTAGATCTTCCCTTAAGTCCCAACTTTCACGAAGGCTTTTCATCCAAACTTATGTCATATAGGCGGTCTCGACTGTAAGTCGATGACTATACACAGTGCATTCAATATCGCGGCGAATGCGACAGCGGCGCCTCATTGC
Organism: Exephanes ischioxanthus; assembly: GCA_958510785.1. Classification (NCBI taxonomy): domain Eukaryota; kingdom Metazoa; phylum Arthropoda; class Insecta; order Hymenoptera; family Ichneumonidae; genus Exephanes; species Exephanes ischioxanthus. Next base: position 26,035,649 of record OY294015.1, read on the forward strand.
GAACGCGGCGTCGGTCGACGAGGGAAGGAAGGTTGAATGTAAGTATGTAGCGCGTTCTTTGTGGAGGTGGCAGCGTAGCTTCTCAGACTTCGCGGACTGGTATGGCGGAAGAAACTGCTACACGGAGCGACGGCGGTGGCGGCGGCAACGGAGTAGAGTGATTGATTTAGAATGACCGGTCGCGCTTACCCTGGTGTTACATGAGTAACGACTGCCGCTACGGCTGCGCGGCTCACTGGCTGGCAGGAAACGGCATAAGGTAAAAATACTGTGCAAATGGAACGAACGCAAGTACGCCGGTCAAGGAATATGGCGGGAGCTGGTTAACAAATAATGGGCGAACATGACGGTGAAATGACATTGGAACGCCCGAGGCTGACATGTTGATCTCGCTGAGCGCCGCACGAGGGTGATACCGGGTGATATGGCCATTCTTCACTTAAGATAGTCCTTGCGAATGGTGTTCACTTCGCATAAGTTTCGCAGAAATGAGAGGGTATTGCAAACACTTCTGTATTGTATAAAAATCTGAAAAAAATCAAGCGTATTAAAGGTGCTGAAAAGATTAATTTTTCATAATAATAATTCCACAATGGTATTAACAAATTGATGAAAAATTAAATTGTTCGACAAATCACCCGGAAACATTACTTTTTTTTTTTAACGAAAATGATTCGTTCATTTTTTTGAATACTTATGAATTTTTTCAGATTTTTAAATTCACTTTGAATTTTTTTCTTTTTGTATGGGAAAGATGTGTAGAAAGTCACAAAATACAAAGTGAATTGAAAAATCTGAAAAAATTCATGCGTATTCAGAAAAATTAGGGAATTGTTATCATTTTTTTTTAAATTTAGGTTTTCGGGAAATTTGTTGAACAATTCTATTTTTCATCAATTTGTTAATAACATTTTGGAATTATTATTATGCAAAATTAACCTTTTCAGCACCTTTTGATCTCGCTGAGCGCCGCACGAGGGTGATACCGGGTGATATGGCCATTCTTCACTTAAGATAGTCCTTGCGAATGGTGTTCACTTCGCATAAGTTTCGGAGAAATGAGAGGGTATTGCAAACACTTCTGGATTGTATAAAAATCTGAAAAAAATCAAGCGTATTAAAGGTGCTGAAAAGATGAATTTTTCATAATAATAATTCCAAAATGGTATTAACAAATTGATGAAAAATTAAATTGTTCGACAAATCACCCGGAAACATAACTTTTTTTTTTAACGAAAATGATTCGTTCATTTTTTTTGAATACTTATGAATTTTTTCAGATTTTTAAATTCACTTTGAATTTTTTTCTTTTTGTATGGGAAAGATGTGTAGAAAGTCACAAAATACAAAGTGAATTGAAAAATCTGAAAAAATTCATGCGTATTCAGAAAAATTAGGGAATCGTTATCATTTTTTTTTTAAATTTAGGTTTTCGGGAAATTTGTTGAACGATTCTATTTTTCATCAATTTGTTAATAACATTTTGGAATTATTATTATGCAAAATTAACCTTTTCAGCACCTTTTGATCTCGCTGAGCGCCGCACGAGGGTGATACCGGGTGATATGGCCATTCTTCACTTAAGATAGTCCTTGCGAATGGTGTTCACTTCGCATAAGTTTCGGAGAAATGAGAGGGTATTGCAAACACTTCTGGATTGTATAAAAATCTGAAAAAAATCAAGCGTATTAAAGGTGCTGAAAAGGTGAATTTTTCATAATAATAATTCCACAATGGTATTAACAAGTTAATGAAAAATTAAATTGTTCGACAAATCACCCGGAAACATAACTTTTTTTTTTAACGAAAATGATTCGTTCATTTTTTTTGAATACTTATGAATTTTTTCAGATTTTTAAATTCACTTTGAATTTTTTTTCTTTTTGTATGGGAAAGATGTGTAGAAAGTCACAAAATACAAAGTGAATTCAAAAATTTGAAAAAATTCATGCGTATTCAGAAAAATTAGGGAATCGTTATCATTTTTTTAAAAAGTTAGGTTTTCGGCAAATTTGTTGAACAATTCCATTTTTCATTAATTTGTTAATAACATGTTGGAATTATTATTATGCAAAATTAACCTTTTCAGCACCTTTTGATCTCGCTGAGCGCCGCACGAGGGTGATACCGGGTGATATGGCCATTCTTCACTTAAGATAGTCCTTGCGAATGGTGTTCACTTCGGATAAGTTTCGGAGAAATGAGAGGGTATTGCAAACACTTCTGGACGGTATAAAAATCTGAAAAAAATCAGGCGTATTAAAGGTGCTGAAAAGATGAATTTTTCATAATAATAATTCCAAAATGGTATTAATAAATGAATGAAAAATTAAATTGTTCGACAAATCACCCGGAAACATAACTTTTTTTTTAACGAAAATGATTCGTTCATTTTTTTTGAATACTTATGAATTTTTTCAGATTTTTAAATTCACTTTGAATTTTTTTCTTTTTGTATGAGAAAGATGTGTAGAAAGTCACAAAATACAAAGTGAATTCAAAAATCTGAAAAAATTCATGCGTATTCGGAAAAAATAGGGAATCGTTATCATTTTTTTTAAAAGTTAGGTTTTCGGGAAATTTGTTAAACAATTCTATTTTTCATTGATTTGTTAATAACATTTTGGAATTATTATTATGCAAAATTAACCTTTTTAGCACCTTTAATATGCTTGATTTCTTTCGGATTTTAATACTATCGAGAAGTGTTTGGAATTCTCTCTTTTCTCTGAAACTTATGCAAAGTGAACACCATTCGAAAGGACTACCTTGAGTTAGTACCAGCCGACAGCCCGAGCCCACGTGAGTTCAGAGAGAATTGAGACAGAATTGTGAACACTTCTCAATGATATAAAAGACTGAAAAAAATCAAGCATATGGAAGGTGCCGAAAAGATTGATTTTGCATAATAATAATTCAAAAATGTTATTAACAAATTAATGAAAAAAAAAAAATTTCAACAGATCCCCCGACGACTTAATGTTTTGTTCATATAAAAATAATTTGCTGATCTTTTTCAATACGCATGAATTTTTAAAGAATTTTGTGTAATTTTTTTTAATTACGTTTTTTGATTAACTAAAAACTCATTTGTAAAAAATTACACGAAATTCTGAAAAAAATTCGTACGTATTCAAAAAAATTAACGTTTCCATAAAAAAAAAAAGTTAGTTTGCCAGGTGATTTGTTGTGAAATTTTTTTTCATTAATTTGTTAATAACATTTTGAAATGTTTATTATGCAAAATCAATATTCCGGATACTTCGATGGATATAGCCAATGTCAGCGCCGCACGAGGGTGATACCGGGTGATATGGCCATTCTTCACTTAAGATAGTCCTTGCGAATGGTGTTCACTTCGCATAAGTTTCGGAGAAATGAGAGGGTATTGCAAACACTTCTGGATTGTATAAAAATCTGAAAAAAATCAAGCGTATTAAAGGTGCTGAAAAGATTAATTTTTCATAATAATAATTCCAAAATGGTATTAACAAATTAATGAAAAATTAAATTGTTCGACAAATCACCCGGAAACATAAATTTTTTTTTAATAAAAATGATTCGTTCATTTTTCTGGATACTTATGAATTTTTTCAGATTTTTAAATTCACTTTGAATTTTTTTCTTTTTGTATGGGAAAGATGTGGAGAAAGTCACGAAATACAAAGTGAATTCAAAAATCTGAAAAAATTCATGCGTATTCAGAAAAATTAGGGAATCGTTATAATTTTTTTTTAAGTTAGGTTGTCGGGAAATTTGTTGAACGATTCTATTTTTCATCAATTTGTTAATAACATTTTGGAATTATTATTATGCAAAATTAACCTTTTCAGCACCTTTTGATCTCGCTGAGCGCCGCACGAGGGTGATACCGGGTGATATGGCCATTCTTCACTTAAGATAGTCCTTGCGAATGGTGTTCACTTCGCATAAGTTTCGGAGAAATGAGAGGGTATTGCAAACACTTCTGGACGGTATAAAAATCTGAAAAAAATCAGGCGTATTAAAGGTGCTGAAAAGATGAATTTTTCATAATAATAATTCCAAAATGGTATTAATAAATGAATGAAAAATTAAATTGTTCGACAAATCACCCGGAAACATAACTTTTTTTTTAACGAAAATGATTCGTTCATTTTTTTTGAATACTTATGAATTTTTTCAGATTTTTAAATTCACTTTGAATTTTTTTCTTTTTGTATGAGAAAGATGTGTAGAAAGTCACAAAATACAAAGTGAATTCAAAAATCTGAAAAAATTCATGCGTATTCGGAAAAATTAGGGAATCGTTATCATTTTTTTTTTAAGTTAGGTTTTCGGGAAATTTGTTGAACAATTCTATTTTTCATTGATTTGTTAATAACATTTTGGAATTATTATTATGCAAAATTAACCTTTTTAGCACCTTTAATATGCTTGATTTCTTTCGGATTTTAATACTATCGAGAAGTGTTTGGAATTCTCTCTTTTCTCTGAAACTTATGCAAAGTGAACACCATTCGAAAGGACTACCTTGAGTTAGTACCAGCCGACAGCCCGAGCCCACGTGAGTTCAGAGAGAATTGAGAGAGAATTGCGAACACTTCTCAATGGGATAAAAAACTGAAAAAAAATCAAGCATATGGAAGGTGCCGAAAAGATTGATTTTGCATAATAATAATTCAAAAATGTTATCAACAAATTAATGAAAAAAAAAATTTCAACAAATGTTTTGTTCATATAAAAATAATTTGCTGACCTTTTTCAATACGCATGAATTTTTAAAGAATTTTGTGTAATTTTTTTAAATTACGTTTTTTGATTAACTAAAAACTCATTTGTAAAAAAATTACACGAAATTCTGAAAAAAAGTCGTACGTATTCAAAAAAATTAACTTTTTCATAAAAAAAAAAAGTTAGTTTGCCAGGTGATTTGTTGTGAAATTTTTTTTCGTTAATTTGTTAATAACATTTTTAAATTTTTATTATGCAAAATCAATATTCCGGATATTTCGATGGATATAGCCAATGTCATCGACCAAGTGTTGTTCAGTATGGAAATTATTCAGATGAGTGGTTTCGTCTTCGGCTTCGTAAACTTGAGGGTCTCGAAACCGGTGCGTGATTGGACATATCACCCGACCGGCCATATCACCCTGAATTACCGACTGCTTTGTCTCGCACCGCCCACGAATGCGCATCGACTCTCGGCTGCTTCATCGACCTATCCCGAGACTCTTGGGAATCGACGAAGGACTTAACAGCTTAGCCGAACGAACCGAGAGACGGATTGATGCAAGTCAAATAAAGTTGTGGGAAAGACGCTGGGAAAGTAAAGAGTTTATGTGGAGAGAGAGTAAATGAGTCTCGATGCCAGGGAGAACAAGCTGTGGGACTGATTAGTCGATTCTTACGAGCCCTGTGGTCATGCACCAGCTGGCTGCTTTAAATCACTTTGAAAGAGCTCCCCCCGTCCGACGTGGCTTGACCAACTGTAGTACAGCGGCTCAAAGCGAAACTGCAGCGAGCAACATTACAAAGAGCGCAATAGCTGCAATACCACCATCGCCAGAGCCCAGGTAACTTGCCCGTTTGCGCGCAACGCCAGGCAACTTTTTATTCTGTTTCCCTTTCTTTATCGGTCTCCGGAGAGTGTTCTCTGCGAGCCTTGTGTGAGATTACATCTATTCTGCCGATTGGGTTTCGCCACTACACTGTAATAGGGCGGAACGGGGTAATGAGAGTCCACCTTGTTGTACTTAATTCTCAAATTATATCGAAAGTGAGTATCCATTAGCAATTGTGAATATTGGTGAATATTTGTAAGTAGCCGAGTAAATATCCGTGTGAGTATCCAGGTGAGTATCTGGGTGAGTATCCGGGTGAGTATCCGGGTGAGTATCCGGTTGAGTATCCGGGTGAGTATCCGGGTGAGTATCCGGGTGAGTAGTTGAGTGGGAACTTGAGTGGGAACTTGAGTTGGTACTTGAGTTGGTACTTGAGTGGGTGCTTGAATGGGTACTTGAGTGGGTACTTGAGTGGGTGCTTGAGTGGGTACTTGAGTGGGTGCTTGAGTGGGTGCTTGAGTGGGTACTTGAGTGGGTACTTGAGTGGGTAGTTGAGTGGGTAGTTGAGTGGGTAGTTGAGTGGGTAGTTGAGTGGGTAGTTGAGTGGGTAGTTGAGTGGGTAGTTGAGTGGGTAGTTGAGTGGGTAGTTGAGTGGGTAGTTGAGTGGGTAGTTGAGTTGGTACTTGAGTGGGTACTTGAGTGGGTACTTGAGTGGGTACTTGAGTGGGTGCTTGAGTGGGTGCTTGAGTGGGTACTTGAGTGGGTACTTGAGTGGGTACTTGAGTGGGTGCTTCACTGGGTGCTTCAGTGGGTGCTTCAGGGGGTGCTTGAGTGGGTGCTTGAGTGGGTGCTTGAGTGGGTGCTTGAGTGGGTGTTTGAGTGGGTGCTTGAGTGGGTGCTTGAGTGGGTGCTTGAGTGGGTGCTTTAGTGGGTGCTTGAGTGGGTACTTGAGTGGGTACTTGAGTGGGTACTTGAGGGGGTACTTGAGTGGGTTCTTGAGTCGGTACTTGAGTTGGTACTTGAGTTGGTACTTGAGTGAGTACTTGAGTGGGTACTTGAGTGGGTACTTGAGTGGGTACTTGAGTGGGTACTTGAGTGGGTACTTGAGTGGGTACTTGAGTGGGTACTTGAGTGGGTACTTGAGTGGGTACTTCAGTGGGTACTTGAGTGGGTACTTGAGTGGGAACTTGAGTGGGCGCTCGAGTGAGCGCTCTAGTGAGTACCTGGATGAGCGTCTAGGTGACTGTCCGAGTGTGTGTCCGGTCGAGTGTCTGGGCATTTACGAATATCGGTGAATCCAGAAACATAATTTATTTGACGGACATTCGCAAATAAATATTTATTTAGTTTAAAAAAAATATTTTAATTGATCGAAATAAATATTTATTTTTATTAAATAAATATTTATTTGCGGGTCGTCCGTCAAATAAATTATTTTTCTGGGCGTGTGAGTGTCCAACCAACTTCATTATTATATATAGACTAATACAAAGTAAATTATAAAAATAAAAAAATCGATTCTGAATGCAAATTCGATTTCTTTGCGATACAGCAACGAGCATCGTCGCTTCGAGTGCGTTGCCGCCATCGCCTCGCTCCCTTACTGACATGCCTTGAGTTACCGATTTACGAGGCGTAACTCGTCGGAAATCGCCTAGCTTCGCCGGTGACGATAATCGGTAAATGAGTTGCAATTTGCAGACGTGACGATATCGCGCCGATATCCCCCCCCCTCTATTCGCGCTTTGTTTCCTTCGCACGCATCCAGAGACTAGAAAAAAAGGCGAATGAACGTGAGCGAAAGAGGATGGAAAAATGGAATGTTGCAACGAGTCCTCCGCGGCGAATCGAACGAGGCGCGGATTTGACGTAGCAAGCGGAACCCACAACTGTTGCGCTCCGCGCACAGGATGAAAAATTATGGAGGCAAATGTCAATTCGGAAAGTGGTCGATTCATTCCATTTCCGTGACGCGATACATTCGCTTCGACCCTCGCGGCATATTTCGCCACACAGCATACACGATTCTCTTATCCATTTCTCTGTACACTCTCAAATTTCTGTCACTTTTTGCCTACGACTTTCTGTCATGGGCAAATTGCGTTTTTAAAAAAGGTTTTAAGAACGCACTTTTCCAATAATTTTAGGTCGTTCCGTTTTGCCCCATCGATGCAGTCCGATTGTCGGTCCCGTTTTGCCCCGCTCTCCCTTACTATTAAATTCCCTAGTCCTGAGACTCCCTGCCGAAAAAATATCATACACGCCTTTTTTAAAAAAACCAGGCCAATATTTCGCGTAAGTAAATAAAAGAAAAAAATAACCGTGCAGCAGAGAAAGAAAAATACTCCCCATTGCTATTCGCGTATGCATTTTTTTTTTACATACTCTCGGTTCGTGCTCAGCAGCAAAGCGGCGATCGGTGAGGTGGAGGCCACCGAAGCAGCGTCTCGTCAATGACGCGTCACACTGTTTGTGCTTTCTAAGTTTAGTCGGAAGACACACGAAGTATCACACACGGGCTCACACATGCGGAAAAACCATTGCCAAAAGTACTCTTAAAACGCGTTACGATCTTATTGGACACTTCGTAAAACGGCTAAAGGTGTCCTAAAAAGTATGACCGTTCTGTCCCAAATTTGGCCAAAAATGCTATCACAAAGTGTGACATTTCTATCAGTGATTGAGTAAAATGGCCAAAAAGTCTCCACAAATAAAAACATTACAGTCCTATTATAGAAATTGTGTAAAATGGCGAAAAGTGTCCTAAAAAGCGTTATGATCTTATCGGCGATTGAGTAAAATGGACAAAAGTGCCCTCAAAACGTGTAACATTTCCATCGGTGATTGAATAAAATTGTCAAAAGTACCCTCAAAACGTGTGACATTTCTATCAGTGATTGAATAAAATGATCAAAAGTTCCCTCAAATAATAGCATTACAGTCCTATTAGAAGTTGTGTAAAATGGCCAAAAGTGTCCTAAAAAGCGTAATGATCTTATCACAGATTAAGTAAAATGGCCAAAAAGTCTCCACAAATAAAAACATTACAGTTCTATTATAGAAATTGTGTAAAATGGCGAAAAGTGTCCTAAAAAGCGTTATGATCTTATCGGCGATTGAGTAAAATGGCCAAAAGTGCCCTCAAAACGTGTAACATTTCCATCGGTGATTGAATAAAATTGTCAAAAGTACCCTTAAAACGTGTGACATTTCTATCAGTGATTGAACAAAATGGTCAAAAGTTCCCTCAACTAAAAACATTACAGTCCTATTATAGAAATTGTGTAAAATGGCCAAAAGTGTCCTAAAAAGCGTAATGATCTTATCACAGATTGAGTAAAATGGCCAAAAGTGCGCTCGAAAAGTGTAAAATTTCTATCAGTGATTGAATAAAATGGTCAAAAGTCCCCTCAAATAAAAGCATTACAGACCTATTAGAAATTGTGTAAAATGGCCGAAAGTGTCCTAAAAAGCGTAATGATCTTATCACAGATTGAGTAAAATGGCCAAAAGTGCGCTCGAAAAGTGTGAAATTTCTATCAGCGACTGAGTAAAACGGCCAAAAGTCTCCTCAAATAAAAAAATTACACTCCTCTTACAGAAACAGTGTAAAATAACAAAAAGCCTCCTCAAAAAACGGTGATCCTCTACTCTCGAAGATTGACTAAAATGGCCAAAAGTCTCCCAACAACTATCGAAGATCAAGTCAATCAAACAAGTGAAATCTTAAAACCGTGTCTCTCCTGTTGCAAATCTCACAAAATCCTAATCGACAATCGACATCAGAAAAACTACCGGAAATACTTTCCCATGCAATCCCAGTTCGTGCCCTTCGGAGGCCGCCAAAGAAGCGTCTCGTCAATGAAGCGTCGCGGCTCTCTCTTAGTTTTCTTGGTTTTGTCGGAATCGATACGAGCCCGCTCGGCCAGACACACGAAGTATCACATGCGGAAAACCGTTGGCCCGAGAATGACACGCGAGACGTAAACGTCGAGCGGTTCGCAAAACGTCACTCCGCTCCCGCGACCCACACCAACCGCCTAATCACACACAACGTCCGCGTGTGTTCCGGGAAGGTACAAGCAATGATACACCACCGGGAGTCCGCAGCGCTCCCCCCCCCCCCCCCCCCCCCGCTGGGCTACCGGCCAGTAGTTTCCCAAAGTACAATGTGCCAGTCCGTTCGAATCATAGGAAAACGCGAAAGTGTCCGACGTGTCACTGATAAAACATCGTGCGAGCGGCGACCTGGCCTGGTGTACGGCGCGACCGCGCCGCAGCCGTAAACGCTTTGTATCATGCGAGCGAACCAGCGGGTGGCAACGTGCGAAGACGCGAATGTGGCGTGTCGTAGGTAAAAAAAAAAAAAAAAAAAAAAAAAAAAATTGATTCCGTCGTACCACTGCTGCGGTAGATCTCATCGTAAAGTGTAAGGCGAATGGCCCAATTACTGACCACCCAAGTTACGCGTGGCATTGAAAATTAAAGAAGGTTGGTCAATGACGGACGCATTGAAACAAGTGGTATTAGAGAAAAGTTTAGTATTGGGGTGTAAAAAAAAATTTTGTTTGAAAATCAATGGACGCTATTGGAAGGTTTTTTTTCTTACATTACGTGTTTCGGTAATTTTAAACATGTTGAGATCCATGGAATGCAACAACTGGAATATCGATGAGAGATTGTGTTTTATTAATATTGATTTCGCATGTTTAGTGAAAATACCTTTTGTTTTGTGTCACTAATAAATTGGTCTCGAGCGAGGGACAACGAACCGTTTAAATAAAAAGTTATATTTCGTGTTCTATCTCTTCCTAATTTAGCTTCGAAACCCAAACTGCATTAACAAAACACATGGGCGTTTAACGATTTACAATTATATTTTTAGTTTATGGTGCAATTTTTCAGTAAAATTTTCTGCAAAGGATGTACAAAACATGTGGCTTTCTCATAAAAGCTGCAAATTGAAATTTTCATATGGCCTTCTCATATTGTTCCTTTATTTGCGAAGCTTCTTCTATGAAGAAGCATTTTCTGTATTGTTGGCTTCCTCATAGAGGAAGCTTCGCAAATAAAGGAACAATATGAGAAGGCCATGTGAAAATTTCAATTTGCAGCTTTTATGAGAAAGCCACATGAAAATTTCAATTTGCAACTTATATGAGGAAGCCATATGAAAATTTCAATTTTCAACTTTTATGAGGAAGCGACATGAAAAATTTAATTTTCAACTTGTTTTAACGCCAACGTAGTCCTTGCCTTTTATGCAAAACGACTGGCCGATTCAGGTTCAGCGCGAAAAAATACACCGATGTCTTCGTTTTGTTAGATCCGTGCACGTACTTCAATTAACGAAAATACAGGGTTTTGGAAAAAGATTTTTTTTTTTTATTACTAAGTCATTTATCCAATAATCACCGTTTTGTGGCCACACGTCTAATGTATTTTTCCCCCACCGATGACGAGTCTCCGAATTATTTTACTCCTAGGGCGACACTTGATACATAAACTTGTGTCGGACAAAAAATACAACTTTGTCAAAAAAAACAAAAAAATTCAAAATCTCATAAAACTTAAACGATTAGAACAATTTTCGCCAAATTTAATACCAAACATTGTACAGTATTAGTCCCTCCCGTTTCAGATTTAAGATCGATACCTCCAAGTTTACTGAAATTAGACAATTTTTAGTCATTTTTCAAAAAACTCAAAAATATCAAAATCCCATATAATCTTACCACTTTGATGGATTTTGACCAAATTCAATACCAAAGGTCTTTGATCAAAATAGTATATTTGTGTGTAGTTTTAGGACGATTGCTTCAAATTTACGCAAGTTAGAGCTACCACAGAGAATTTCCGAAAAATTGAAAATCGCATAAAATCTCCATTTGGGCCTCAATGTTCACGAAAATAGCACTGAACGAAGCGACGTGATCGCTCTACTAGTGTACCAAATTTCAACTCGCTGTCTCAAGCCATTTCCAAGTTATAGTCATTTTAAACGATGCAACTCTGTCACATACACACACACATACACACACACATACACACACACATACACACACACATACACACACACATACACACACACATACACACACACATACACACACACATACACACACACATACACACACACACATACACACACACATACACACACACATACATCCGGACGCCAGCTAAAAATCATATTTCTCGACGTTTTAGACTATTTTAAGTATTCTGACATTAAAATCTCATTTTTTTCTTTTTTTACGAAAACAAAGCTTCCTCTATGAGGAAGCAAAAAAAATGTGAGTATGCCGAACATGAATAGAATTTTCTATCGTATATAATATGATTAAAGGACAGTAATTGGACCACGGTCAATAATTGGGCCGTTCGCCTTAATATTATTAAAAAAATAAATATCGGATTGTCAATTATGATATTTACCTGTTACGTTTTCGCCGCGTTGCTGGGGCCAACGGAACGACGGCCTCGGCTGTTGCTTGCTGCGCATATCGTCTTCCGTCTCGCTGCGGCTCCTCGGCCGCTTCTTGATTTTTCGAACGATCAGCTACGCTAATTACCTGAAAAATAAAATAAAAAAATGCGTTTTAGAAAACATTGATACTCTAATTATCGTACTATGACAGGCATCGACATAGGGGAGAGCGGGGCAAAATGGCACACCGGGGCAAAACGGGATAATGAGACAAAAGGCAACTTTCCAATAACTTTTGGATGGTGGCGATGGTGGTACGTGGGGCAAAACGGGTTTTGAAAATGCGGATGTATCGTTGGGACAAAATGGAGCATCCAAAAATTATTGGAAAATTGAGTTTTGCCCTCACTGTCCCGTTTTGCCCCGCTGTGCCATTTTGCCCCGGTCTCCCCTATACAGTACGACCGCGCTTATCCGACCTTCGATTATCCGCGCCGCCGCGTTATCCGAAGCACCCAACTCAGATGTAAGGTAAACGGCCCAGTTTCCGCCACTGTCCCAGTTACCGCCATTAATCGCAATTTATATTAATAATAAATACAGTATTCCGTGAATACAAACGAAATTGACTGCATGTTGAAGAGTGGTTTAATGTCTCTTGATTAATGTGTATATTTTTTATAAAATGTTCCCTTTAACAATTGAAGATGGCGGAAACTGGGCCTAAAGATGGCGGAAACTGGGCCGCTTACCTTAGGCCCGGATAATACATAGCGGTGAAGTTTGAAACGTTGCAAAGTGCCAACTGTTCTCCCAGCCCTGGCGCTTGCCTCATATGTCATATGGCGAATGAAAAAAGGTTATGGGATCACCGAACGGTGTCCGGTCTTTTTATTCGTTGTATCGGTTTGTTAGGCTTTCCGAAAAGCATCACTGTCAAAAAATGTTATCAAATTTACAGCAGGTTTAATATACAAAGTTATATGAAATATACGATCTCGGTATATGAAATTAGAATTCATATACATTGTATTTGAATTTTGATAATTTAATCTTATGGCAATAACTGTATATTAAAATTACAGGTGATGGCATTGAAAATTAAGACATCCGTGTATGAAAATTATGTTATTATTACAAATATTATATAAATTATATTGTTTTTAATATCCCGGTAATGCAATATTCTTACATACGTGTCAATGAAATTTCATATATGTACTGTAGATGCATAAAACTTCATATACATTTATGAATTTTCAAACATTAATTTTTTACAGTGATTACTGTTCCAAGGAAAGAGCATTTTATGTTCTCCCAGCCCTGGCGCTTGGCTCACATGTCATATGGCGAATGAAAAAAGGTTATGGGATCACCGAACGGTGTCCGGTCTTTTTATTCGTTGTATCGGTTTGTTAGGCTTTCCGAAAAGCATCACGGTAAAAAAATGTTATGAAATTTACAGCACGTTTAACATACAAAATTATATGAAATATACGATCTCGGTATATGAAATTAGAATTCATATACATTGTATTTGAATTTTGATAATCTAATCTTAAATGCAATAACTGTATATTAAAATTATGTTATTATTACAAATATTATACAAATAATATTGTGCATCTTTGTATTGCGAGCTGTGAATACATCAGTTCCGGTTCTACAGTCAATGGTAGAACATCGTGATGTCTCAAAAAAGGAAAAAAGTCGTAAATTAACTAATAAAGTCATCGACCGTTGAGCGGGAGGCTCTGGTGGTCCCCCAAGTCAAGCTGATTCGTTCGCGGTCGGTACTCGGATGGGTGACCGCTTAGCCGTGCGTTAGCCGGCGCATCGACCGTTGAGCGGGAGGCTCTGGTGGTCCCCCAAGTCAAGCTGATTCGTTCGCGGTCAGTACTCGGATGGGTGACCGCTTAGCCGTGCGTTAGCCGGCGCATCGACCGTTGAGCGGAAGGCTCTGGTGGTCCCCCAAGTCAAGCTGATTCGTTCGCGGTCGGTACTCGGATGGGTGACCGCTTAGCCGTGCGTTAGCCGGCGCATCGACCGTTGAGCGGAAGGCTCTGGTGGTCCCCCAAGTCAAGCTGATTCGTTCGCGGTCGGTACTCGGATGGGTGACCGCTTAGCCGTGCGTTAGCCGGCGCATCGACCGTTGAGCGGAAGGCTCTGCTGGTCCCCCAAGTCAAGCTGATTCGTTCGCGGTCAGTACTTGGATGGGTGACCGCTTAGCCGTGCGTTAGCCGGCGCATCGACCGTTGAGCGGGAGGCTCTGGTGGTCCCCCAAGTCAAGCTGATTCGTTCGCGGTCAGTACTCGGATGGGTGACCGCTTAGCCGTGCGTTAGCCGGCGCATCGACCGTTGAGCGGGAGGCTCTGGTGGTCCCCCAAGTCAAGCTGATTCGTTCGCGGTCAGCACTCGGATGGGTGACCGCTTAGCTGTGCGTTAGCCGGCGCATCGACCGTTGAGCGGGAGGCTCTGCTGGTCCCCCAAGTCAAGCTGATTCGTTCGCGGTCGGTACTCGGATGGGTGACCGCTTAGCCGTGCGTTAGCCGGCGCATCGACCGTTCAGCGGGAGGCGTTTTCTTGTGAGACTTTGGTGTTTCTGCACTTTACTCAAGTGCAAAAATACCGGTGTTTCAGTATAATATGGCCGGCTGTACCGGCGCGGGTTTTCCGTAGTTTCCCCGTGTCCCCGGCAAATGCGGTACATTATAGCTAAGTCGGCGACGGACGCACTGGAAGTTACGTAGCTTAGCTGAGTGCGGGTGGGGAGTGCTAGGGGGGAATCGGGATGGGGTTCCGTAAAAACCCGACAGAGTATACGGTGGAAATGTAACAACAAATATATCGTTACGGCCGAGCAAATGTAATGATCGAGCGGAGAGTTTGGGAACCTGTAGATATTAGTATTGCAGATGGACGGGCGAAGTATCGAAGAGAGAAAACATATGGGGATCACCGGGATTCGAACCCGGATTAATCGGTTACTGAGTAAGAGCGCTAACCACTGCGCTAATGTCACCTATACGCTTCTCTCATTCGAATCGTCCTCTTATATGCAATGCAGGGCCGTAAGAAACAAGGGCGGTATTTAATGATCCAGAAAGTTCTCGTGGTATGTCCGTTCGGTTCGAGGTCTAAGTCAACACTGTCAAACTACGATCGTAATGAAAGTCTCGTATCGTCCGTTCAACTGTCCGATCGATGCGAGCGGATCCATTTCCATTCCCTTGTGCTCGCATCGATCGCTAAATGACTTATTAAAAGAACTAATTCCGACTAAATGACTTATTAAAAGAACTAATTACAATATATATAATAGTAGTAAAAGTTTGAATTGAGTATGTTATACGTGTTGTCCGAGTTTTCGCTCATCCGACGTACGCTTTCCCCACATTACCTCGGATAAACATGATACGGAAGTTAGCAACGTTGTTCCAATGTTGTCATTGATAGCTGTCACTTTTCTCAAAATATTTATTTTCTGGCGAGACGATTTGAAAAAATATATATATAAATATTGTATTAATATTGTATATATATATGTATAAAATTGAAATTCTTAAAAATATTAATATTATTATATTATATCATATTATATTATTATATTATATCATATTATATTATTATATTATATCATATTATATTATTATATTATATCATATTATATTATTATATTAGATTATATTGCATTATCGGCTCGCTAGGAAAGCACCTTTTTGCGAAACGTGACATCTGTCAATAATTTTGTTGGAGCATCGTTGCTAACTTCTATGCCTCGGATAAACGGGGTTCTACTGTATGCGGAGTGATTTATTCAATGCACTCGTTTGACGATAGGCCGCTGAATGATTATTCATTTTTTTTCTTTTCGCAGACCGGCGATATTGAAAATGATCGCATTGACTCTTAAATGAGCGACGCTCGTTGGGAAATAGTTAATAAGACACTTTTCAATATCGCCAGTCTGGCAAAAAAAAAAGTCACCGAGCGGTCCGTCATCGAATGAATAAAATGAATAAATCAATACATCGACTGGTGAGAAACAAAAGGGCGTATCTCAGAGCATTTAACACGTGAGGCGATTCGGGCTGCGCCCTTTTGGTTCCAAGCTGGCGATTTACGTATTTTTTTCGCACCCTCGTGATACTGAAAATGATCGCATTGTCGTTCACCGTCAGTCGTCATCGACCGACGACGGTTACGAAATACTTTATACGATACTTTGATATATTGTCACTCTGCAAAAAAAAATTCATCCAGCGATCTGCCATCGAATGAGAAAAATGAAGAAATCACTGCATATGCCTTTTTTCTTTTTTTGCACGGGACCATTTTTTTTTTTTTTTTTTAAGCGCTTATTTAACGTCGCATTTACGTCTGAGGTTTTTAGCGACGATCCTGTTTTTAACATGTCAATTTGTTACATTTTATTATGGAAATTTTATTGTTTTAACAGCTCTAATACTTTTATGGAGTCAATTTTTCGTTCGCGGGATTTCTTCGACTCGGCAGGATAATTTTATCTGTCCTCGTATTTGGAGTACACAGTAAAAAAATAATTTCGCAAAATCGGATTGCGCAATTTCGTAAAAATAATTTTGTTACATAAGTGACAAACGAGTTTGTCACTTACTCGAATATCCGAACTTGTCCTTTTATTTTCCGTGTCTTCGACAATTTTAGTTTGTACTTTTGTTTGTAAAACTTGCAAATTAACAAATAAAAAGTTGTGGACGTTTGTGGACAATAAGTCGTAAGAAGTACACACTTTTTTTACTGTGTAGCTTTGGACGGTCGATTACAATATCGAGAGATTTCGAAAAATGTGGGCTGAAGGACCCAGGTCGATGGCCAAGATATAAAATTTAGTATAAGAAGATAACTGTAAATATTAACTGTGGCAATAAATCTATTTTATTGACTATAGAAAATTATCGCATCGACTCTTGGGCGACCGACGACGGTTATGAAATTGTTGATTCAATACTTTAATATATTGTCACTGCAAAAAAAAAAATATATATATATATATATTTAGAGATCTGCGATCGAATGAGTAAAATGAACAAATTACTGCATATGCAATTTTTTTTCTTTTTTTCGCACTGAATAATATTTTCTTTAAAGCTTTTATTGAACGTGGGTGAATAGCGTTTAAATTGAAATGAATATTCAAAAATTTGAATAATTACAAAAAATTCCAATAATTCGAATGTTTATGAATAATTTTAAAAAATGCAAATAATACAAATATTCATGAATATTACAAAAATTCGAATATTTCAAATAATTTTTATGAATTGCATATTCGAATGATGAATTCCCCTTTTCAAAGCTTAAACGTGTACAACAAATTCTGTTATAAATCAATTCGCATTGTTTATCGCGTTATTTATAATTACCATTATGGTCCATTACAAAGTTTCAAATTAATATATCTAATTATTGGAATAATTCGTTTACCTAATTGGAATATTTGGACCATTAAAATCATTCGAATATTCTCAATCATTCGAATACATCGAAGTATTCAAACTATTCGAATTATTCAAATTACTCAAATATTTTGATGATGTATCATTCAAATATTTAAACATTCGCACATCTCTAATTTTACATTTTACTGTTAATTTGATTGTTTCAACAATTCCAATTATACAAATATTTTGATGATGTATCATTCAAATATTTAAACATTCGCACATCCCTAATTTTACATTTTACTGTTAATTCGATTGTTTCAACAATTCCAATATTTTTTTTTACAGCAAAAATGTTTGGGTCGCGAAATTTCTTCACCTCAGCAGGATAATTTTATCCGCCTCGTGCATTCCAAATGTTTCCCCATTACATTACAAAGTCGAGAGATGCCGAAAATTACCGTCCCGACTCTGAACCGACGATCGTTCGGTGATAATCGATAAGGCAATTTTCATGAAAACCAGTCTGGAGCGAACCAAAAATAACGAAAGTCATCCGGCGCCCCGACATCGAGCGAATAAAATAAATAAATCAATCCATATTTCCATCGATAATTTATCTCCTTCTCAAAATCGTCCCCGTTCGCCGTTAAGCACCGGATCCGGCCCCGCCGGGTGTTGCCAGCTCGCCTCGCTTTTTCGGTGAGAAAGTGCGACGGAGGGAGAGGAGAGAGAGACTGCGGAAGAGAGAATACCGTACGCGGACCATCGTAACCAGTCGTATATCTTTCGGGCGTACGCCCTCGAAAGCGGCCGCCTTTGTTTCAGATATTTATGAGGCGTTTTAATTCGCGCGCTGCGTCACCCCGCTGGGGTGCCGAAGAGGCGACGGTAGCGGCGGAGGCACGGAGGAAATAATAGGCATAAGGGTGCCCCGATAAAACGTAACCCCCCCCCCCCCTGCCCAGACGCAAGCCATAAGCGCAAACAAACTCGCGCTCGTATATCTCGTCTCAATGGCTCTGGCTGGGGCCACCCATACCTAAACACCTATATACCTAAATACGTATATATTAGATAGTGTATGCCTAGGGTGAACACGCTGGCGGAAAGGTGGCGTGTCACTCATGGGCGACCCAGGTATCTAAAAATTGAGCGGCCCCGTGCATTCCTCATGATTCTTGGTTTTATGTCACGTGGCAGTTAGCAATGTTGCTGCAATGACGTTATTGACAGCGGCCATCAGTTTCGTAAACTGTTGCTTCTCTAACGAGCCGGTATATAATATAATATAATATGATATAATATGATATAATATGATATAATATGATATAATATAATATAATATAATATAATATAATATAATATAATATAATATAATATAATATAATATAATATAATATAATATAATATAATATAATATAATATAATATAATATAATATAATATAATATAATATAATATAATATAATATAATATAATATAATTTTTGCGTCGTGCCAGGAAAGCAACTGTTTTCGAAAAGTTATAGCGGTCGATGATTCCGTTGGAGCAACGTTGCTAACTTCCATGGGATGTTTTTGTTTAATGCTCTCCCCATTCGAGACTGGAGAGAGCATCGTTGTGTCGCTGTGGGAATTGCGAGAGTGAAATTAATGTAAGAGACGAAAACTGCGATTTGCACTGGTTAGGAGGTTTCGGGAAGAGTGTTCGATGCGGAAGATCGTTGCTCGAAGCAATCCGCTGAAAGGTTTGCTGAAGAGGGTTGACGAACTTATTTCTGATTAGGTAAAATGGCTAGAAGTGGCTTCGAGAAGCGTTTGGATTATGTTGGAGGTTAAGTAAAATGGCGAAAAGTGTCTTCGAAACGCGTTTAGGTAAAATAGTTAAGAATGCCCTAAGAAGGGTTAGGGTTGTGTTCCGTAATTGTGTAATTGTGTAAAATGGCCAAAAGTGGTAACAAAAAGCGTCAAGGTCCTATTGGAAAATCAGTGAAATATCCAAAAGTGTCCCAATAATCGTGACGTTTCGTTCCATGTTGAGTAAAAACTGCCAAAAGTATTTGAAAGTATGTAAAATGGTCAATGGTCAATGGTGTCCTAGAAAGTATGACCGTTCTGTTACAGATTTTATAAAACGGCCAAAAGTGCTCTCAAAAAGTGTTACATCCTTTTACAGTAAAATGGCCACAAGTGTCTTTAAATAAAAACATTACAGTCCCATTGGAAACGATGTAAAATGACGATAAGTCTCCACAAAAAGGTGTTCCGATCCCATCGAAGATTGAGTAAAATGGCCAAAAGTATCCCAAAAAAGTCATAACCTTATCAAACATCAAGTCAGTTGACCAAGTGTCCTAAAAACCGTTCCTCTCCTATCGTAAGTCTCATAAAATTGTAGTTCCCTAGACGCATCACTGAAACTACCGGAAACACATCTACATACAGTCCCTCAGCCCTAGTAGCCATTTTTTCTAGGTCCTTTTCAGCCGGACTTCACCACCTCCCGACGTGACCCCAAGAAAATGGCTATCAGGCAATGAGCATCCTCTCCAAACACCCCCCCCCCCCCCCCCCCCAAATTACGCAACCCCCACTCTCCCAACCTAAAAAGCCCCCCATCCATTCCCATCCCCATCGTCCACATCCACGACACGACTTTGCAGAACAGCAACAGCGAACGAGCTCCTCAACCAACGTTTCCTCCACCGCTCCTCTCTCCTTCACGCGCCTCCACAACGAACCTGCAGTCTCGGTATGGAGTTTTAACAGTAACAGTACGTCAACCTGACAGTCCCTCCACTCTCCGGAGCTTGAGCGCTTCTTCCCCCCCCCCCCGCGCCTCTTCCCGCTCCTCAGTCTCTCCTTCTTCACGCCAGCTTTCTCCGCTTTCTCCCTCCCTCTCTCCCCCCCACTCTCCTCTCCACCGCTTTGTCTATATCGCCATATCTCTCGAAGCCCGCTCCTCTTTCTCGAAAACACCCCACCTAACGTTCCGGCCGTAACCGTCTCGCTCGCACTCTCCTCAACAGCCTTCACTCTCTAAAAGCCCCGCTGTGATCTATGGCGGGACGTTGCGTCACTCGTGGAACAGATGCAGGGCTCGTATATTATCCGGCCATATCTAGGAAAAAGGACAGCGGCGCGAGGTGGGAGAGATCGCCGACGTTGCGCTTGGCGAACATGCGTTGGCGCGCCGGTGGCGAACGTTCTTTCTCACCGGCTCTTCACCCCCCCCCCCCCCCCCGCCCCCCTTCTTACCCTCGGCCTCGCCGCGTCGTTGTGGGAGAGCACCCAGAGCGAAAGACCCGAAGCAGAGAGAAACGAGAGTCCGGTCAGAAGAATGGCGAACGACACAAATCACTCGGTGAGCCTTTGTGAAGGGGGGGAATTTTTGCTCCCGGAGGGAAAAAGGAAAAATGTCACTTCTCTCTTTGCGCAGTGTTTGGTTCCTTTCTCGTAGGCCGGGGCCGAGGGCGATGTTTCGGGAGAGCGCTCGCCGGACATGAGGCATGTCTGGGGGTGCTTTTTCGTCGGGATGGTTCATTGATGGTTCAGGCTGCTGTGCGGCGTTCCTCGACGGGGCGGCTGCGGAGCGACGCAAAGTTACGGTAATCGGGTGGAGGTGAATTATGGGTTTTATTGCGGTGGTGAAGGAACTCGATGACCTCCTGGTTGTGGCAGTTTTAGGCGTTTAGGCTACGAATTTGTGGACGGTCAAGAAGATGGAAAAGAATTATGCGACTTTTGTATGAGTTTATCCGAGATTTTTGGTCAGTTTCTGTATGAAATTATTATTTTTAACTAATGTATGTACATTAAATTTAATTTGTTAAAGTACTTTAGTAAAAAAAAATCAAATGTACTTTAATTTTTGCTAATTTTTTCTATAAGGACCAAGTCTTATTATTAAAGTATAATTGATATTATACTTTAATAATAAGACTTGGTCCTTCAAAAATTGGTCCTTCCTGCTTATCTACCGGCTGTGGAGCGATGCAAAGTTACGGTAATCGGGTGGAGGTGAATTATGAGTTTTATTGCGGTGGTGAAGGAACTCGATGACCTCCTGGTTGTAGCAGTTTTAGGCGTTTTTGTTACGAATTTGTGGACGGTAAAGAAGATGGAAAACAATTATCCGACTTTTGTCTGAGTTTTACCGAGATTTTTTGTCGTTTCTGTATGAAATTTTTTCTTTTTACTAATGTATGTACATTAAATTAAATTTGTTAAAGTACTTTAGTAAAAAAAATCAAATGTACTTTAATTTTTGCTAATTTTTTCTTAATTATACTTAATTAAAGTATAATTGATATTATACTTTAATAATAAGACTTGGTCCTTTAAAAATTGGTCTTTCCTGCTCTATGGAGACAACCTTATGTATCGGTTATGGAGCGATGCAAAGTTACGGCAATCGTGAGGAGGAGAATAATGAGTTTTATTGCGGTGGTGAAGGAACTCGATGACCTCCTGGTTGTAGCAGTTTTAGGCGTTTTTGTTACGAATTTGTGGACGGTCAAGAAAATGGAAAAGAATTATGCGACTTTTGTATGAGTTTTTCCGAGATTTTTGGTCGTTTCTGTATGAAATTATTTTTTTTACTAATTACTAATTTGTGTACATAAATTACTAAAAACTAATTTATGTGCATTAAATTAAATTTGTTAAAGTACATTAGTAAAAAAAAAATCAAATGTACTTTAACATTTTACTTTAATAATAAGACTTGGTCCTTAAAAAATTGGTCCTTCCTGCTCTATGGAGACAACCTTATGTACCGGCTGCGGAGCGACGCAAAGTTACGGTAATCGTGAGGAGGGGAATAATGGGTTTTATTGCGGTGGTGAACGAACTCGATGCCTCTTGGTTGTAGCAGTTTTAGGCGTTTTTGTTGCGAATCTTCGGCCGTCGGCTGGAGGAGCGGTTTTGTGGCGGATGGTCGAGAAGATGGAAAACAATTATGCGGAGTTTCCCGGAGTTTTCCTGAGATAATGATAATTTTACCCTGACTAGAATTCGGGATTATAGTGCCAAAGATAAGTTGATCGGTGCCAAAAAACATGTTTTAGATTGTTATGGTGGAAACCAATGCTCATTTGTCGTTTCTGTACAGTACGAAACTATTCTTATTTTTTTTATAGAAAATATTAATTTCATAAAAATAAATATTTGTTTAAATGAAATAATTATTTATTCCAACCACATAAATATTTATTTGCGTCTGCCTGTCAATAAATTATTTTTCAGAGTGCACCGATGCACCCTCGATGCAACGTATCGAGCAATCACCTGTAATCGCTCATTGACCAGTTATTTTACCAAAGTCCGATGTAGCTCCGCTCCGCATTCTCGTCTCTCCACTATAATTACACGCCATCGAGACAGCGTTGTTAATTGATGCTTTCGTGAATAATTGCTGTCTTAACCTGAGCCTTAATTTCTAACGTTTCTATTACCGTCCCAACTTTTTCAAATTATTCACCTCTTTCTCTCTCTTCGATTATTTAACCCAAAAAACCGGCTCGGGCCGATGCGAATCCACTTGCATTGACTTTCTACACAGAGAAAAAAAATCAATTGCGTCAATAAAATGTGCGCTTACGGGTGGCGAAACAAATGTTTGGTTGATCGAAAGGAATACCTCGTTGATCGAACTAACAGGCCGTCGATTCAAATTTTTCTTTACTTAAGGTAGTCCTAGCGGATAGCCTGAGCCCACATGAGTTCAGAGAGAATTGAGAGAGAGTTGCGAACACTTCTCGATGGGATAAAAATTCGAAAAAAATCAAGCATATGGAAGGTGCCGAAAAGATTGATTTTACATAATAATAACTCCAAAATATTATTAACAAATGCATAAAAAAAAATTGTTCAACAAATTCCCCGGCAACTTAACTTTTTGTTCATATAAAAACAATTTGTCAATCTTTTTGAATACGTATGAATTTTTTCAGAATTTTATCTAATTTTTGAAAATCACGTTTTTTTATTAACTAAAAACGCAATTTTCAAAAATTAGACAAAATTCTGAAAAAATTCATACGTATTCAAAAAGATTAACTTATTGTTTTTATATGAACAAAAAGTTAAGTTGCCGGAAGCTTTGTTGAACAATTTTTTTTTCATTCATTTGTTAATAACATTTTGGAATTATTATTATGCAAAATCAATCTTTTCAGTACCTTCCATATGGTTGATTTTTTTCAGATTTTTATCTCATCGCGAAGTATTCGCAATTCCACTCTCAATTCGCTCTGAACTCACGTGGGCTCAGAGAGAATTGAGAGAGAGTTGCGAACACTTCTCGATGGGATAAAAATTCGAAAAAAATCAAGCATATGGAAGGTGCCGAAAAGATTGATTTTACATAATAATAACTCCAAAATATTATTAACAAATGCATAAAAAAAAATTGTTCAACAAATTCCCCGGCAACTTAACTTTTTGTTCATATAAAAACAATTTGTCAATCTTTTTGAATACGTATGAATTTTTTCAGATTTTTATCTAATTTTTGAAAATCACGTTTTTTTATTAACTAAAAACGCAATTTTCAAAAATTAGACAAAATTCTGAAAAAATTCATACGTATTCAAAAAGATTAACTTATTGTTTTTATACGAACAAGAAGTTAAGTTGCCGGAAGATTTGTTGAACAATTTTTTTTTCATTCATTTTTTAATAACATTTTGGAATTATTATTATGCAAAATCAATCTTTTCAGTACCTTCCGTATGGTTGATTTTTTTCAGATTTTTATCTCGTCGCGAGGTATTCGCGATTCCACTCTCAATTCGCTCTGAACTCACGTGGGCTCAGGCTGTCCGCAATGACTACCTTAATACAACAATTATTTCGTTCGATCAACCAAAAATTTGTTTCGCCACCCGTAAGCGCTCATTTCGTTGACTCAACCGATTTTTTTTCTCAGCGTACTTCGCAGCGTTGTTTCGTCGCGCTCGCCGTGTGAGAAATTCACTTTCCCTCGGCCGGTTTCGTAGATAACGGAACGCAGTACAATGCAGCGTTGCGTTGCGTTTATCCGCTGGAAACGGTAACCAGCTGCACGAGGTAAGAGACCGAGAGGCGGAAGGGAGGAGGGTGAGCGGTGAGAGTGCGCGCACCCCTGAAACACGCGCGCAGCCTCGGGCGCGACGCTTCCAGAATCCCATAAATCAGGTCAGGGTTGGCGACGGTGGCTCGTGAAAGCGGCCCGGAGCGAGACCGATGGACGGGGTTGCGACGCCGAGAGGGTTGTTGTTGGGTAAAGGTCGACGCACAACGAGCTTGAGAAACCCGGATACGTCGGAACGGGGGCGGATTTTTCACGATTCCCGAACTCGGGACTGGGGCTGATAATTTTTTTTTTTTTTTTTTTCGAGATTTCCGATATAGGGTAAAAGTTGGGAATACGGGCTGGTCGAAACATTACTGATTTATACGGGTCGGCCGTGTTCTCGCCTCGTGCCCTACAAAAAAACCATTTATTTAATTACACGGTGAACAAAAAATTTATTGGTACAACAGGATTTTTTTTGTTACCGTGACAAATTTATGTTTGTTAACATCGAGATAAGAAAACCAGCTTGTACAAAAATGTAAAAAAAATGTTATGAAATTTGCAACACGTTTAATATACAAAGTTATATGAAATGTTGAACCTCGGTAAATGAACTTAGAATTCATGTACATTGCGTTTGAACTTTAATAATTTAATCTTAAGTGCAAAACCTGTGTATTAAAATTACCGGTGATGGCATTGAAAGTTAAGACATCCGTGTATGGAAATTATGTTATTATTACGAATATTATACAAATAATATTGTTTTTAATATATAATTCAAATAATAATTTAAAATAAATATTAAAAATCCAACGTATTTTCCTTCCGACGCGAGTTTCTGCATCGAATATCGCGTCAGCAGTAAAACATGTTGCAGATTTGTGACCAGCGGAAACTTAAAAAAAATGGAAATGCAAAACTTACAGAATTATGTCGCTCTAAACAATTCCCAAAACCCTAAAACAATGTGAATGTTAATAACAATAAAAATAATGTTATAACAATGTTAATGTTAACAGTGTTAATGTTAACAGTGTTAATGTTAACAGTGTTAATGTTAACAGTGTTAATGTTAACAGTGTTAATGTTAACGATGTTAATGTAAACGATGTTAATGTAAACGATGTTAATGTAAACGATGTTAATGTAAACGATGTTAATGTAAACGATGTTAATGTAAACGATGTTAATGTAAACGATGTTAATGTAAACGATGTTAATGTAAACGATGTTAATGTAAACGATGTTAATGTAAACGATGTTAATGTAAACGATGTTAATGTAAACGATGTTAATGTTAACGATGTTAATGTAAACGATGTTAATGTAAACGATGTTAATGTAAACGATGTTAATGTTAACGATGTTAATGTTAACGATGTTAATGTAAACGATGTTAATGTAAACGATGTTAATGTAAACGATGTTAATGTAAACGATGTTAATGTAAACGATGTTAATGTAAACGATGTTAATGTAAACGATGTTAATGTAAACGATGTTAATGTAAACGATGTTAATGTAAACGATGTTAATGTAAACGATGTTAATGTAAACGATGTTAATGTAAACGATGTTAATGTAAACGATGTTAATGTAAACGATGTTAATGTAAACGATGTTAATGTAAACGATGTTAATGTAAACGATGTTAATGTAAACGATGTTAATGTAAACGATGTTAATGTAAACGATGTTAATGCTAACGATGTTAATGCTAACGATGTTAATGTAAACGATGTTAATGTTAACGATGTTAATGTTAACGATGTTAATGTTAACGATGTTAATGTTAACGATGTTAATGTTAACGATGTTAATGTTAACGATGTTAATGCTAACGATGTTAATGCTAACGATGTTAATGTTAACAATGTTAATGTTAACAACATTGATAATGTTAACAACATTGATAATGTTAACAACATTGATAATGTTAACAACATTGATAATGTTAACAATGTTAATGTTAACAATGTTAATGTTAACAACATTGATAATGTTAATAACGTTAACGTTAACAACATTGATAATGTTAATAACGTTAACGTTAACAACATAGCTAATGTGTTCCACCGAATTGGTTGTACGACGGCTGGAAACATCCAACATTCGAGTCCGCAAATGCCAGTTTTTAAGCATATTCACAAATTTCCTGCAAAAAAAAAAACGACACCGTACGAAATGTTAGATCTCAGCGTTCTGGCTCTCCCTCACTTGTCTCGAAATTGAACATTCTTCGACTGGAATACCGCTGCCCTCGATCGGACTACCGGATGTGTCAAAAGAAAAAAATAAATAAAGACCGAGAATGTCGAACCCAGAAACTTAGGAGGGACGCAGATGGAATCAGGGAGCTTCGGAATATTGGAAAATGTCTGCGATGCCGTATATTACATGGCCGTGTGTAGAATCGAGGCTGGGGCGCAGATCCGCCCAAGGAACACTGCGAGAGGGGGGAGGGGGGGGGGGAGGGGGAAGGTAGCTAGAGGTCTATTTATGACAAGTACGTGGATTCTCACAATCGTTCAGCGTCATGCAGACGCTCCGAGTAGATGTCGGTATAAATCCGCGAGGAACAAACGCAATTTTCCTTGAATTAACAAAAAAACGGTGGCGACAAACAACTCCATCGGGAGATTATTCGGGACGATTAGTTTAACTGTTGACAGCCGGAAATTAGTGGGGCAAAAGCGGTGAAGATTTGCCGACGCGGTGAGATGGAGTGGAAATGCGAATTTTAAGAAATTCAAAATTTTTTTCTCCCTTCTAAAGATAAAAGTAAAGTGATGAGGTTTAGAAATGTCACCCGAGGTTCTTTGATTTTCATGGACCAATCTTTTGTCTCGTTAGTACAGTGAAATTTACTGAATTTCCATGAGAATTTAAAGTTCCGAAGAAAGTTGAATTCAGTTCTTAGTATCAGAAGGCTCACATACAGATTTTTTTTTTTTTTTACGGCCACCGTTTATTTGGTTCAAGTAAAATATTTATTTGATTTAAATAAATATTTTTTTTTTAAGTAAATAAATATTTATTTCATTTAAGTCACTATTTACTTAATTTAAATAAATATTTATTTTAATAAAATAAATATTTTGCTTACACCAAATAGACGATGGTTTAAAGTGGTCTGTCGCTACACCAGAGTAGGAGAAAAGGAATGCAAAGCGGCGACCAAGTTTGCCGAAACTGACGAGAACCGACGGAATCCAGGCTGGTTAAGAGGTAAAAGCAAGTCTACTATCGGGCACTCGGCGAATATTCGCAGTAATGAAATTTCGATATGTCAGTCTTCTACATTCGGTCGATCAAAACGTTGTCCCAAACTTTGTAGTGGTCATGTTCGCTACTTTAACCCCATCGCTACACCAGATTAGGAGAAAAGGAGTGCAAAGCGGCGACCAAGTTTGCCGAAACTGACGAGAACCGACGGAATCCAGGCTGGTTAAGAGGTAAAAGAGAAGCTGCTATCGGGCATTCGGCGAATATTCGCAGTAATGAAATTTGATACATCGCACTCCTAAAACAACGGTGTAACATCTCTTATGGGATTCCCATACAAATTGTGACACACGGCGAAAAATAAATACTAATAATTCATCCAATTTCCAATACAATGTACCGGAATTCCCATTAATGGTGCGCCCCGTGAAGAAAACACAGGGATTTTTACTGTTTAAATTTACAAATAAAATACTGAAATGACACCGGAATTTTTAAGAGCGAATACATGCAATATACATGGACGATTAAATTTTTTTTATAGGATCATTCACCTTTCGGTATCATTATATATAATGATAATAATAATAATATTAAATAAATAATAAAGGCATAGAAGTTAGCAACGTTACTCTAACGAAATTATTGACAGTTGTCATGTTTCGCAGAAAATTGCTTTCCCTGCGAACCGACTATATAATGTAATGTCATATATTAATAGAACAATGTAAACAAATTTATAATAATTATAATTATATATATAATAATAATAATATAATATAACAGAATAATTTTTTAAACATTTTTTCGACGTAAAATAAACTATTTGAGAAAAGTGACATCTGTCAATGATATCATTGGAGCAACGTTGCTAACTTCCATGTCATTAAATAATAAAGGTTTCGCTTCAATGCTCGGTTTCTCTGCTCTACGTGAGTACCACGTGGTTCTCTAAGAAGCGACGAAAAGAAAACGGCAGGGGGAAGATGCAACTTGGACCGCGGACGGGCAGTGTGAGGCGAAATAAGTATATACATGCCCACTACTTTGTCATCATGTAAACACAAAATTTTACAGGTATACCAGTAATTTTTACTGATATCCACAGTAAGTTTTACCCATTGGCAATTATTACTAGTCACGGCAATAAATATTCCGGCTTACACCGGAATATTTCACTGCATATCGCACTGATTCTACGAATGATCCTCACGTTACTGGAATAAACAAAATTATTACCAAAATATCAATAACTTTTCCTGTTTGGTCCCGAATTATTACTAATCTTTTTTCTCCGTGCACTGTTGTTCTAGGCGTGCGATATCGGCCTTCTGCATTTGGTTCCTCGAAACGTAGTCCCAAACTTTTGAGTGGTCACGTTCGCTACTTCTACCCCATCGCTGAGCGAGATTAGGAGAAAAGGAATGCAAGGCGGCGACCAAACGTGCCGAAGCTGACGAGAAGTGACGGAATTCAGGAGGGTTGGGAGGTAAAAAAAAAAGAGGCCGCTATCGAGGATTCGGCGATCCGTGACTGCCTCGGGTTCTCGGGGGATCGCGCGGCGGGGTTAAGGGCGGTTGACAGATCAAAGCCGAGCGAGAGATGAAGGGAAAAGTGAGGCGGAGAAAAAAGCAGAGAGGCCACCGAGCGAGAGAGTGGAGAGGAAAGAAAATGAGGAAGAAGAGCGGGGAGCAAGAGAGCGACGGAGCAAAACCTGGACTCGAGGAGTGGATGGCACTCGATTGATTCATTGGACGCGCGTGCCCGGCTTCAAATCACCAGAATAGATCCGCAGCGCGTCGGTATGCCGGGCTTCCACGGCTAATCCATCGTGCGTCTTTATTGCCCGGGGACATTTATAAAACGGTGAGACGAGGCAGGGCCACGCCACCACATCAGAGCGGCGGCAGTCTCGGATTATAAATCGTGCGGAGATGCGTATACGGGCCGGTGAACGCCGTGGCCGGGAGGAAATCAGCGCGCTTTCTCGCCGGACGGAAGGGGCAAAACAGAAGTAGCAGCCGAATGGGGACGAGCTGGATCGGCGAAAGAAACCGAGTTGATTCTGCGTTGAAACGAAGTCTCGTAGGCGGAGTGACGAAGATATTTGTACCTTGGTTGAAATTGTTGGGCGGTAGATCGGGTTCTGATAAGTTGCTGAGGAGGACCTGGCAAAGCTTTTTCGGGAGCGTTACACCGACCGGATACGGTACTGGTGAGGTCTTTTCGGTAGCGTTACATTCGCGCCTGATACGGGGCTGGCAAGACTTTTTAGAAGCGTTACATCAGGGCCTGGAAAGCCTTTTTAGGAGCCTTACAACAGGGCCTGATAAGATTCTGATACGAGCCTGCCAAGGGCTTATCGGCGAAAGAAACCGAGTTGATTCTGCGTTGAAACGAAGTCTCGTAAGCGGAGTGACGAAGATATTTGTACCTTGGTTGAAATTGTTGGGCGGTAGATCGGGTTCTGATAAGTTGCTGAGGAGGACCTGGCAAAGGTTTTTCGGGAGCGTTACACCGACCGGATACGGTACTGGTGAGGTCTTTTCGGTAGCGTTACATTCGCGCCTGATACGGGACTGGCAAGACTTTTTAGAAGCGTTACATCAGGGCCTGATAAGATTCTGATAAGAGCCTGCCAAGGGCTTATCGGCGAAAGAAACCGAGTTGATTCTGCGTTGAAACGAAGTCTCGTAGGCGGAGTGACGAAGATATTTGTACCTTGGTTGAAATTGTTGGGCGGTAGATCGGGTTCTGATAAGTTGCTGAAGAGGACCCGGCAAAGCTTTTTCAGGAGCGTTACACCGACCGGATACGGTACTGGTAAGGTGTTTTCAGTTGCGTTACATTCGCGCCTGATACGGGGCTGGCAAGCCTTTTTAGGAGCGTTACAACAGGGCCTAATAAGATTCTGATAAGAGCCTGCCAAGGGCTTTTCCGAAGCGTTGCATCGGAGCCTGATAAGGTGCTGAAAACATCGGAGTCACATCAGGGCCAGCTAAGACCCTGATAAGATCTTGGGAAGCCTTTTCAAGACCGTTACATTGAGGCCTAATAAAGTGCTGAAAAGGCCTCGCCAGGCCCCAGTCAGGTCCTTAACGGACCGCATCAGAGCCAGCTGTAACTACAATTTCGTTTTCCATCGCGTTGCTTTGATAGGTCTTCAACTCAAAATACGTCACACGTCTCACGAATAATTTGCCCATTGGCCGATATGCATCAATGATAATTCACCGATCGTTCAAGACTCTCACTGGTAATCGCAACCGGTTGCCCGATTACGTCCGTTACATTCTGCCCCGTAAGTCTTCATAGCTAGCGCGACCGCAATAACACTAGGGGCTGCAGTGGTTCAAGTAGCTTTCCGCCAATTACCAACTACAAGCCACCTGCCTGTGAGAGACCAGAAAAAATCGTCACCAATGGATTCTTCATCAATGACATTACAAATTAGCCCAACGATAAACAAGAGATACAACGAAAGAAAAATGTTGAAAAAAAGCTAGTCCGTCGCAGAACGGGGACACCGAACGAGCTGAAGTGTTCAACCGGGCTCGTCCTCATAGGCGATAGAGCCGGCTAGAGGGGCTCGAAAGCCGGGCAGGTGGCAATTCGGGGGGTAATTACATTCATCCGTGCAGCTACGAGGCGGAAGCCCTCTCGTTCCCCCTTGTCCCTTCGCGTCTCTCAAACGGCATTGCTCACTCTTTCGCTCGGGATCGCGCGGGCCGCGAGGGAGCGAGAGACGGCGTAGTTTATTTAGCCACGGGCGGACTGCAGAAGCGCGGGTCGAAACGTGAGTGTGAGCGGCAGCAGAGACGAAGAGGGGGGTTGAGCAACGATGGGCGAAGAGGGTGGACGGGGTGGCAGTAACGCCAGATAGGTCGGTCCGTTTCGCAGGCGAAGGTGTAGGGAAGATAAGGTGCTCGTTGCGTTGAAGCGTCCCTTGGCGGCCGTCCCGGAGCGTCCCGACGCCTCACTACTCGCATCCCCCTCCGCATCTGCGCCCCCCCGCTCGTCCGACGTCCCTCGTAACAACCAACGGGTTTTCCACCCCTATAGACTACGTGGGTACGTAGGTACGTACCATCCACCAACTCCACTCCGACCTCATCCCTCGCGACTTCGCTCCGTGCCAGCATCCGTACAGGCAACCCTCACCCGGGCCGGCTCTCTCCCACCGCCCGCTTTGCCGCGCATGTAATATCTCCATCCTCTCGTCTTCCTCTCATCGTTATCCCGACTTCATACCAGGCGGGAAGCTCACTGCCCTTTCCTTTCGCCCCCGCACTTCATTCCCTTCTCCTGTGTACCGAGAAGGTCCTGCCCACTTCGCGCCAGGACAAGCCGCAGTTTCCCACCCGGTTTCAGTTGGGGTTGTGCATGTGTGTGTGGTAACGGACCAGAATGCACCGGGCTCCGACCCGAGGAGTCGGATGAGGAGGGAGGAAATGAGCCAGATAGAGTTGGCGGAAGGAAGATTCGTTGAGGGGGTTGTCCGGAACGTGGTTCCTGTTCGTACCCCTTCATTTTCCGTCACCTACCCATAGTCGGGCGTTTATTGCGTAGAGCGGTGCAAGAGAAGCCTCGATAACCCGACTGTTTCGAGTCGTTGCAAGATAAAAGAGCCTCACGACATGCAGCTCTTTCATTCCCGATACGTGCTGTCGGCGAGGAACCTCGCTTTGTTCATGTGGTGGCTTGTGGGTCGCACATTCGTGGGGGACAAATGACTGCTGGAGCTGCTAGTGCCGGATCCACTTAGCCACGAGGGAGAGTGGAAAGCATCGGGAGGAGAGTAGTGGGCCAATACCGGCCAGTGGTTGGTACGGCTCTGGCAGATTTTAAAGGGCCGAGCAGCGATATTGAGACGAGGTCTTGACTTATCTTGTTGGGTACTTCAAGCTGATTGGGCAGTGGTCGATGTCGGAAAATGTGTGCTACGGCTAAGATCTACTCATCAGCACAGTCGATTGCTAGCCGAAAAAAATTGACCACTGTTGAGAACGACTGAGGTAACGGTACCGATGTTCGGACACGTCCCGATCTTCGGACACTCCTATGCAGATCTGATTTATTCCGAATTGAAGTATTGAAAATCCATTATGACACTTGTAATCGTAACTGCAAACATTATATGATGCACGGGAAAAAAGTTACACAAGGTTTAAGCCTAAATTATTTTCTATTGTTGAATTCTGTTGAAACACCGACGATATAGTGTCCGAAGAATGGTACAAGCGTTACTACATACGCGACCTAATAATCGGACAGTACGAAAAAGTTAGGTTGGCCAGTTTTCTACGTATCTTATCTTCATTATTGTTTCGCGGTGAATATTATTGTTTTCATTGATTTAATTGATAAATCGCAAAGGAATTCTTTTAGTCAATATTAACTAAAAGTTCGCACATCAGAATTCTCGAAATCGGCGATCGTCCGAAACATTGGGACACGCAGTGTCCGAATATAGGGACGTGCCGAAAAACCGCGTCCGAAGAATGGTACATTTGGGCTCTCCTGATACTTTCTTTCGTAATTAAAAAAATATTTATCCTTTTACAATTAACCGGTGACTTTTGGAAACTAGAAACTATCAGCTTGACATTGGTTTCGGTTATTTCAAGAAAAAAAATGTTCCTGATAAATTAATAACTGCTGGAATCTTAGGCTGCTCTTAACCGTCCGATCATTGGTACCTTTACCTTACGTTCGATGCATGGACACAATCGCTAGCGCGAAAAAATTGGCTACTGTTAACAACGATGCGGATCGTCGTTAACGATAATTACTTGAAGCCTATTCAACGCCTGTGGCCAAAGTGTAAAAAAAAACGCATGAATCTTGCGGATTTGCATAAAATGAACTGTTTTTGATCTCATAATACGAGCTGGAATGCCTACAGCGAGCACAAAACTCAAATGATCGATTTCGGTATAAAGCGATTTTGCATTCGTTTGGGGCTCGTTTGGCTGCTCGAAACGCATGAATCTTGTGTATTTGCATAAAATAAAGTGTTTTTGATTTGCCTGCGAACGAAGTGATCGAACCTAATTTCATCCCTTCTGGTCTGGAAAAGGTTTCTCCAGCGATGAATAGATTTCTTCGCATTCTCATACAAGAATCGCTACATTTTGGGAAGCGAATTGTTCGCAGATAACCGGCCAGATGAGTATCAGCGCCAGTCTGTATTTAGCGATCTCGATGCTGGACAAAGGTTCGATAATGATCTATCAGTCGAATCGCCGCTGCCAAGATTGCAAAAAATTCCCAACGATATCCGACTCGGAGGATACTTAATAATCGCAAAGGCCAACCGGGTCATCTCCCGAGTTCGGTTCTTTTCTCACTCCCTTGTCTGCCTCGACTGCTCGAACAACCTAATCATCGTAGATGGCTCGGGATAAGCTGGCTCTCCCGATCGTATTATTATACCCCAGCCCTTCTTACTGTACACAGCGTATAGGCGCAGACTACCTATATACACGTGTCCTATTACAAGGATGATTATTCGAGGAGGCCGTTCGGTCGGCAAGAGTCAGCGGAGACGAAGAAAGTATGCGACGGAATGGGCGGAAGAGGGAGTAAGCTGAAAATACAGGATGGGGAAAAAGGGTGAAGAGACGGCGAGTGGAAGGAGGCAGAAAAAAAAATGAGAGGACGAGCTATAACTCGGCCGTCCCGGAGAAGACATCAAGTTTCGACGAGAATCGAGGGGGCAGCCGAGAGGACGCGAGGAGGGAAAAAGGGTGGATTGGTGACTGCGGAGGGAAAAATAAGTGTGAGGGAGTAAAAGATGAGGACGGAGGTGGATGGCGCGGGTGGACGGCCAGGGTGAGGAGTCCCGGACGAGGCGAACCAAGGAGGAAGGAAGAGGCCGAGGGCGAGGGAGGTAAGTAGGTATAAAGGAGCGTGACTGGACGTGAGTTCAATACGCGGCGCGGTCCTCGAGACCACCTGTCACTGACATCGCCGCAATCCGAAACTGACCACGACAGGGAACCTCGCCGCCGATGCCGGTTATACCTTGGGGGCCCAACGGGCTTGTACAATCCCTTAGCTTCCTTCCTTCCCCGGCTCTCACTCTGCCTGAATGCTTGCCTGCGGACCACAACGGCGGAAACTTATACCCGCCTTCCGATTGATCCGTCTCGGCCACTCACCATACGCCAAGAGGGACGAATTACTGGGCTCCCGCTGCACCCGATGCCAATGCTTCTGCCCAACGGCTTCTGGCCTTTATTCCCTACTCGCTCCCGCTCCTCCGGATTTCAACTCTTCCAACCTCTCCTTCACCGCCAACCCAACATCTCTGTGGAAGCGGCGAGTTCGCCATCTCCGGCACTTCCAGAAGCTTTCCCGCTTCGTCCTGGCTAAGTGGTGGCCGTTCTGGGTGTTGCAAACACCCCGACGACGACGTTCGTGACTTTTGCATTAAGCGAAGCGGAAAGTCATCTATGGGTTGGCAGTTGAGAATGGAGACTGGCGGTTTCATGATCCTTCAACGGTCAGTTTTGCCTCTCACTTTTTTTTCACGTCTTTTCGTCATCGACGATTACGACGGATCATCGGGAAGATTATTACTGACCAATGCTTCTGGCCTTTATTCCCTACTCGCTCCCGCTCCGGATTTCAACTCTTCCAACCTCTCCTTCACCGCCAACCCAACATCTCCGTGGAAGCGGCGAGTTCGCCATCTCCGGCACTTCCAGAAGCTTTCCCGCTTCGTCCTGGCTAAGTGGTGGCCGTTCTGGGTGTTGCAAACACCCCGACGACGACGTTCGTGACTTTTGCATTAAGCGAAGCGGAACGTCATCTATGGGTTGGCAGCTGAGAATGGAGACTGGCGGTTTCATGATCCTTCAACGGTCAGTTTTGCCTCTCACTTTTTTTTAACGTCTTTTCGTCATCGACGACTACGGTTCCGTCTGGCGAATCGAACGTTGATTGGCAAGCCAGATGCCAATCATGCCATCAACGAAGCGTCATCCGACATTGAGGACAGCTCTTCGAAACATCACGACGGATCATCGGGAAGATTGTTACTGACCAATGTTTCTGGTCTTTATTCCCTACTCGCTCCCGCTCCGGATTTCAACTCTTCCAACCTCTCCTTCACCGCCAACCCCACATCTCCGTGGAAGCGGCGAGTTCGCCATCTCCGGCACTTCCAGAAGCTTTCCCGCTTCGTCCTGGCTAAGTGGTGGCCGTTCTGGGTGTTGCAAACACCCCGACGACGACGTTCGTGACTTTTGCATTAAGCGAAGCGGAACGTCATCTATGGGTTGGCAGCTGAGAATGGAGACTGGCGGTTTCATGATCCTTCGACGGTCAGTTTTGTCTCTCACGTTTTTTTTTAACGTCTTTTCGTCATCGACGATTACGACGGATCATCGGGAAGATTATTGCTGACCAATGTTTCTGGCCTTTCTTCCCTACTCGCTCGCGCTCCTCCGGATTTCAACTCTTCCAACCTCTCCTTCACCGCCAACCCCACATCTCCGTGGAAGCGGCGAGTTCGCCATCTCCGGCACTTCCAGAAGCTTTCCCGCTTCGTCCTGGCTAAGTGGTGGCCGTTCTGGGTGTTGCAAACACCCCGACGACGACGTTCGTGACTTTTGCATTAAGCGAAGCGGAACGTCATCTATGGGTTGGCAGCTGAGAATGGAGACTGGCGGTTTCATGATCCTTCAACGGTCAGTTTTGCCTCTCACTTTTTTTTAACGTCTTTTCGTCATCGACGATTACGACGGATCATCGGGAAGATTATTACTGACCAATGCTTCTGGCCTTTATTCCCTACTCGCTCCCGCTCCTCCGGATTTCAACTCTTCCAACCTCTCCTTCACCGCCAACCCCACATCTCCGTGGAAGCGGCGAGTTCGCCATCTCCGGCACTTCCAGAAGCTTTCCCGCTTCGTCCTGGCTAAGTGGTGGCCGTTCTGGGTGTTGCAAACACCCCGACGACGACGTTCGTGACTTTTGCATTAAGCGAAGCGGAACGTCATCTATGGGTTGGCAGTTGAGAATGGAGACTGGCGGTTTCATGATCCTTCAACGGTCAGTTTTGTCTCTCACTTTTTTTTAACGTCTTTTCGTCATCGACGATTACGACGGATCATCGGGAAGATTATTACTGACCAATGCTTCTGGCCTTTATTCCCTACTCGCTCCCGCTACGGATTTCAACTCTTCCAACCTCTCCTTCACCGCCAACCCCACATCTCCGTGGAAGCGGCGAGTTCGCCATCTCCGGCACTTCCAGAAGCTTTCCCGCTTCGTCCTGGCTAAGTGGTGGCCGTTCTGGGTGTTGCAAACACCCCGACGACGACGTTCGTGACTTTTTGCATGAAGCGAAGCGGAACGTCATCTATGGGTTGGCAGCTGAGAATGGAGACTGGCGGTTTCATGATCCTTCAACGGTCAGTTTTGCCTCTCACTTTTTTTTAACGTCTTTTCGTCATC
The DNA here is from genome assembly GCA_958510785.1 of Exephanes ischioxanthus. Taxonomy (NCBI): domain Eukaryota; kingdom Metazoa; phylum Arthropoda; class Insecta; order Hymenoptera; family Ichneumonidae; genus Exephanes; species Exephanes ischioxanthus. Next base: position 26,072,802 of record OY294015.1, read on the forward strand.
GACAACTACGGTTCCGTCTGGCGAATCGAACATTGATTGGCAAGCCAGATGCCAATCATGCCATCAACGAAGCGTCATCCGACATTGAGGACAGCTCTTCGAAACATCACGACGGATCATCGGGAAGATTGTTACTGACCAATGTTTCTGGCCTTTCTTCCCTACTCGCTCCCGCTCCGGATTTCAACTCTTCCAACCTCTCCTTCACCGCCAACCCCACATCTCCGTGGAAGCGGCGAGTTCGCCATCTCCGGCACTTCCAGAAGCTTTCCCGCTTCGTCCTGGCTAAGTGGTGGCCGTTCTGGGTGTTGCAAACACCCCGACGACGACGTTCGTGACTTTTGCATTAAGCGAAGCGGAACGTCATCTATGGGTTGGCAGCTGAGAATGGAGACTGGCGGTTTCATGATCCTTCGACGGTCAGTTTTGTCTCTCACGTTTTTTTTTAACGTCTTTTCGTCATCGACGATTACGACGGATCATCGGGAAGATTATTGCTGACCAATGTTTCTGGCCTTTCTTCCCTACTCGCTCGCGCTCCTCCGGATTTCAACTCTTCCAACCTCTCCTTCACCGCCAACCCCACATCTCCGTGGAAGCGGCGAGTTCGCCATCTCCGGCACTTCCAGAAGCTTTCCCGCTTCGTCCTGGCTAAGTGGTGGCCGTTCTGGGTGTTGCAAACACCCCGACGACGACGTTCGTGACTTTTGCATTAAGCGAAGCGGAACGTCATCTATGGGTTGGCAGCTGAGAATGGAGACTGGCGGTTTCATGATCCTTCAACGGTCAGTTTTGCCTCTCACTTTTTTTTAACGTCTTTTCGTCATCGACGATTACGACGGATCATCGGGAAGATTATTACTGACCAATGCTTCTGGCCTTTATTCCCTACTCGCTCCCGCTCCTCCGGATTTCAACTCTTCCAACCTCTCCTTCACCGCCAACCCCACATCTCCGTGGAAGCGGCGAGTTCGCCATCTCCGGCACTTCCAGAAGCTTTCCCGCTTCGTCCTGGCTAAGTGGTGGCCGTTCTGGGTGTTGCAAACACCCCGACGACGACGTTCGTGACTTTTGCATTAAGCGAAGCGGAACGTCATCTATGGGTTGGCAGTTGAGAATGGAGACTGGCGGTTTCATGATCCTTCAACGGTCAGTTTTGTCTCTCACTTTTTTTTAACGTCTTTTCGTCATCGACGATTACGACGGATCATCGGGAAGATTATTACTGACCAATGCTTCTGGCCTTTATTCCCTACTCGCTCCCGCTACGGATTTCAACTCTTCCAACCTCTCCTTCACCGCCAACCCCACATCTCCGTGGAAGCGGCGAGTTCGCCATCTCCGGCACTTCCAGAAGCTTTCCCGCTTCGTCCTGGCTAAGTGGTGGCCGTTCTGGGTGTTGCAAACACCCCGACGACGACGTTCGTGACTTTTTGCATGAAGCGAAGCGGAACGTCATCTATGGGTTGGCAGCTGAGAATGGAGACTGGCGGTTTCATGATCCTTCAACGGTCAGTTTTGCCTCTCACTTTTTTTTAACGTCTTTTCGTCATCGACAACTACGGTTCCGTCTGGCGAATCGAACATTGATTGGCAAGCCAGATGCCAATCATGCCATCAACGAAGCGTCATCCGACATTGAGGACAGCTCTTCGAAACATCACGACGGATCATCGGGAAGATTGTTACTGACCAATGTTTCTGGCCTTTCTTCCCTACTCGCTCCCGCTCCGGATTTCAACTCTTCCAACCTCTCCTTCACCGCCAACCCCACATCTCCGTGGAAGCGGCGAGTTCGCCATCTCCGGCACTTCCAGAAGCTTTCCCGCTTCGTCCTGGCTAAGTAGTGGCCGTTCTGGGTGTTGCAAACACCCCGACGACGACGTTCGTGACTTTTGCATTAAGCGAAGCGGAACGTCATCTATGGGTTGGCAGTTGAGAATGGAGACTGGCGGTTTCATGATCCTTCAACGGTCAGTTTTGTCTCTAACGTTTTTTTTTTTATAGACGTCTTTTCGTCGAATCGAACATTGAGTGGCAAGCCAGATGCCAATCATGCCATCAACGAAGCGTCATCCGACAATGAGGACAGCTCTTCGAAACATCACGACGGATCATCGGGAAGATCATTACTGATCAATGCTTCTGGCCTAAAGGCCAGAAACATTGAAGCGGAAACATTGAAACGTTGAAATCCGGAGCGGGAGCGAGTAGGGAACAAATTCCCTACTCGCTCCCGCTCCGGATTTCAACTCTTCCACCCTTTCCTCACCGTCAACCCCACTTCCTCCGACACTCCCAGAAGCTTTCCCGCTTCGTCCTGGCTAAGTGGTGGCCGTTCTGGGTGTTGCAACCACCCCGACGACGACGTTCGTGACTTTTGCATGAAGCGAGGCGGAACGTACGTCATCTATAGGTTGGCAGCGGATGAAGACTGGCGGTTTCATGCCCGTTCAACGGTCAGTTTTGTCTCTCGTTTTTTTTTTTTTTTTTTTTTTTTTTTTTTTTTGTGGACGTCTTTTCGTCATAGACGATTACGGTTCTCTCTGGCGAATCGAACATCGATTGGCAAGCGAGATGCTATCGAGGAAGCGTCATCCGAGAATGATTTCTCGATCGTCCTAGGGAAGCGACGGGCGGCTTTTCTCTCGGTCGTGAGGACAGCTCTTCGAAAATACAGCACGGCGGATCATCGGGAAGATGAACAGCACTATCTCAACACAATGCAACCGGTTTAATAGCTCAGAAAAGTGGGAATGGGCGGAGGGAGAGCAAACTGAAAGATGAAAAAATAAGAAGAGCGGCGTTACAAGCGTAGTCGGACTGGCAACGTCATCGCCGAGTCATCAATGCGAGCTCGAAGATCGCATCGCCGTCGGAAATAGCAGCTTCGCTGTGAGATCCGTGAGGAGAGGAGTCTCACAGTAAAGTCGGAAAGTTATATGGAGGTCCGAATGGCGATGGGTTTACAATCCGGGGCAACTCGGCCTATTCTCTGTTTCGTCAGTCCGCAGGGACCAGCGCGCACTGATGATTCAAGCGGGTGTAGGGGAGAGTGGGGCAAAATGGGACAGTGGGGCAGAACGGGACAGTGAGGGCAAAACTCAATGTTCCAATGATTTTTAAATGCCCCATTCTGTCCCAATGATACATCCGGATTTTCAATCCCGTTTTGCTCCACGGACGACCATTGCCAATATCCCGAAGTTATTGGAAAATTGCGTTTTGTCTCATAATCCCGTTTTGCCCCTCTGTGCCATTTTGCCCCGCTCTCCCCTAAGGCTGAGCGGCTCGATGCGAGAACCTTCATATTTCAACTGTAAAGTTAAGCGTCGGTGAAAAACCTTGAATACACTAAAAAAAAATATCAATGACTCAAGTAAAATTCGCTTGCGGGCTGCCAAGGAAAAAATGGTTATTTCAATTCTACTTTCAATTCTTACAATTTCATACAATCCATGGAACGATAACTTGCCACCTTGACAGTCTCGCCGTCGTTGATTCAATATCATATTGTAAGAAAAGACATTTTTTTAAATTTCGTTGGCAGCCCGCAAGAGAATTATTTTTTCAGTGCAGACAAACTTTTGGATGTCGACTAGCAAATGCAGGCGTTCCACGCTATGAAATGATTGGCAACTAAGTGTTGTAAACAATTGATAACAAAATTGATCCGACGCTATTACATTGAGATAAAAATCGCTTGCGGACTGACAAATAAAAAAAAAAATTCTTCTTTAAATTCTTACAATTCCATATAACATTGAAACAACCGCTGTAGAACTGACAAGGTGACCGTTTCAATCCCGTACAGCATTGTAAAAATCGGAATTGGAATTGAAACAACATTTTTTTTTATTCAAGCTAAATTCAACGAATTTATTCAAGTTAAATTCAACGAATTTATTCAAGTTAAATTCAACGAATTTATTCGAGTTAAATTCCACGAATTTATTCATGTTGAATTCCACAAATTTATTCAAGTCAAAATCAACGAATTTATTCAAGTTAAAATCAACGAATTTATTCAAGTTAAAATCAACGAATTTATTCAAGTTAAAATCAACGAATGTATTCAAGTTAAATTCCACGAATTTATTCAAGTTAAATTCCACAAATTTATTCAAGTTAAAATCAAAGAGTTTATTCAAGTTAAATTCCACGAATTTATTCAAGTTAAATTCCACGAATTTAATCAAGTTAAATTCCACGAATTTATTCAAGTTAAATTCCACAGATTTATTCAAGTTAAATTCCACGAACTTATTCAAGTTAAATTCCACGAATTTATTCAAGTCAAAATCAACGAATTTATTCAAGTCAAATTCCACGAATTTATTCAAGTCAAAATCAACGAATTTATTCTAGTTAAAATCAACGAATGTATTCAAGTTAAATTCCACGAATTTATTCAAGTTAAATTCCACGAATTTATTCAAGTTAAATTCCACGAATTTATTCAAGTTAAATTCCACAAATTTATTCAAGTTAAATTCCACAAACTTATTCAAGTTAAATTCCACAAATTTATTCAAGTTAAATTCAACGAAGTTAACTCGAATCATTGATATTTTTTTTTGTTCAGTCCACTCGCAAGAAGTTCGCCCGGAGGGTTAGTCGAGGCCGTCCTGGCTAACATGATAAAGAGAACGCGTGCGATAATGGCACAAAGCCGGGCCAACAATAATGCGGTAGCCGAACGAGACACAAGCCAAAATAAAGAAAACAGTATCGGGGCGATGTGTGGGAAGGAGAGGAGAGGAGAGGAGAGAAAAAGATTAAGGAGCGTCGGGCACGGTCAGTCCGTTCACTCCTTCGTTGCAAAGAAGAGCCGAGGAGCGCGGAGATGAGGAGGAACGTCGGAGTCCAGGTGATTGATGGAACGTCAGTCATGGCGCGGCCATCAATCTAAAGTCCTGCCCGGCCGGGCCATACCTTTATTATTTATTATTCCCGACACACTCCCTTCCTCCTTGCGCCGCTGCACTCTCATTCTCTGCTCTCCACGGATCATGCGGCATGTCGGCGACGGGCAACCCGGGCTGCCGTTGTGTCCGCGGTCACGTGGAGTGCGCGATCGGTACAAACTCCATCGGCAAACCGAAAAGGGCAGTGACGAAGCAAAATCACGCGGACGCGTCTCGCTGTCCGTCTGTGCGTTTGCGCGCTTACGCGTAGGGCAAAAGTCGTCAATATGGGCCAGTGGAAATGTTCTGCCCTGCATCTCTTATTCGAGGTAAATGCCACTTTGGTGAAAGATATTGGCTTCCGAAAAGACGCTTTGCAAAGGCTTTGCTATTAAATATTTTTGGGATTTTTTTGAAGTGAAACTTCTTTAAGGACGTTTTGCATTTTTAGGGTAGAGTAAGTCGCGTTACTGGCAAATCGGTTACGCGTTACGCGTTACGCGTTACGGGGATTCGACAGTGGAGTAAGTCGGATTATTGGGAGTCCGTAACACGTTACGCGTTACGCGTTACGGGGATTCCACAGAAGAGTAAATCGGATTATTGGGAGTCCGTAACACGTTACGCGTTACGCGCTACGCGTTACGCGGATTCCACAGTAGAGTAAGTCTAATTATTTTTCACCCATTTTAGTCGGTTATTCGTAATTTGATAAATTACGGATAAACGACGGTCGTTATTGCGGAATTTCGTTGTTGGGAATATTAAAATAACGAATGATTAGTTATTGGGTTTAGCCTGAGGGAGAAACTTTATTATTATTGTTATTAACATTGGCATGAGGGGAAAAAAATATATAACGCGCGCACGCAATACCAACGAATCATCTATTACTGAGACTAATAAAGTGCACTCAATATGCCAGTTTTTGTATTCGATATGCCAGTTTTTAAATTCAATGTCCCAGTTTTTTTATTCAATATGCCAGTTTTTGCACTCAATATGCCAGATTTTGCACTCAATATGCCAGATTTTGCATTCAATATGCCAGTTTTTGTATTCAATATGCCAGATTTTGCATTCAATATGCCAGTTTTTGTATTCAATATGACAGTTTTCGCATTCAATATGCCAGTTTTTGCATTCAATATGCCAGTTTTTGCATCGAATGTGCCAGTTTTTGCATTCAATATGCCAGTTTTTGCATCCAATATGCCAGTTTTTGCATCCAATGTGCCAGTTTTTGCATTCAATATGCCAGTTTTGCATTCAATATGCCAGTTTTTGCACTCAATATGCCAGATTTTGCATTCAATATGCCAGTTTTTGTATTCAATATGCCAGTTTTTGCATCCAATATGCCAGTTTTTGCATTCAATATGCCAGTTTTTGCATTCAATATGCCAGTTTTCGCATTCAAATGCCAGTTTTTGCATTCGAAATGCCAGTTTTTCCATTCAATATGCCAGTTTTCGCATTCAATATGCCAGTTTTTGCATTCAATATTCAAGCTCAGTACATTAAATATCACACGAATTTTTGTAACAGTTTAGAATCGACGAATATTTGAGGAAATTCGACGCTTCGATTCCTACAATTGAGAATACAAAGGCAGTCTGCTATTTCGAATTGGCACGGGCCTTGGTTTTACCGTCGGAATGTACAGTCGGAGCGCGTTGATGGGGCGCCCAACGGGGCCCGAACCTATCGACCCTGCGATATGACTCCGCGGGCCCCGAAGTGAGCGTCGGCATCGCCGCTCTGCCGTCTGCTGTCCGCTCGGATGCTGCGTCACGAAACAAATACGCGTCGGGGCAATCATCGGATGGACAGATGAACGGACGGAGGATGACGAAGATGCGAGTCGAGCGGGGACGACCGCGACCGCCGCTCGCGGAATGACTGGCCGCGGTCTGTCAATCATCCTCTCTGCTCGCATCCAGACGCCGAACGCCGCGCACGGTCCTGCACTAACTACACCTTTATTCCCGGGCATTATTTCAGTGCGGAGCATACTTCATGATTTATTCGACGGTCTCTATCGAATGTAAGAGAAGAGCATTGTAAACATTTTTTTTTAGGGAATTTAATGTACTTGTACTGGAAGTTTTTATGCATAAACTGGTATATTAAATTTCATGTACAATTGTGATGAAAAATTGAGGTACAGTATATTAGCGATTTTAGAAATACCTTAAATTTAATAATTCAGTTTTATTTTACTGTAAAAGTACTTTAAATATAATAATTTACTTAAATTTTACTGTAAAATCCATTCATTATTCATCACATTTATACATTAAATTTGATGTACTAGTTTTTGGATAAAAACATACACCTTTATTCCAGCGCATTATTTCAGTGCGGGGCATATTTTATAATTTATTCGATGGTGTTTATCGAATGTAAGAGAAGAATACTGTAAAAAAAATTTTGATGACATTTAATGTACTTGTACTGGAAGTTTTTATGCATAAACTGGTATATTAAATTTCATGTACAATTGTGATGAAAAATTAAGGTACAGTAAATTAGCGACTTTAGAAATACTTTACTTTTAATAATTCAGTTTTATTTTACTGTAAAAGTATTTTGAATCCAATAATTTAATTAATGGTTTTAATGAAGCAGTTTTGCATAAAAACTTTCAGTTCAGTGCATTAAATTAACCATTTTTTTTAACAGTGCGGGAATTTTTTCGCACATTAACTTGTTATTCGAATCCTTCGAAGGTTGCGTCTTGGCAGATTCGAAAAGTAAGCGAATATTGCAAGTACTTGTCGATGATATAAAAATCTGAAAAAATTCATGCAGATTAAAGGTACTGAAGAGATTAATTTTGCACAATAATAATTCCAAAATGTTATCAACAAATTAATCCAAAAATTAATTGTTTAAGAAATTACCCGGCAAAACAACCATTTTTTTCTATGAAAATGATTCATTTATTTTTCTGAACACGTATGAATTTTTTCAGATTTTTCAATTAGTTTTAATTTTTGTGTTTATTCAGACATTTTTTCCAAATAAAAAAATTAAAAAATCAAAGCTAATTGAAAAATCTGAAAAAATTCGTACGTATTCAGAAAAATAAACGAATCATTTTCATAGAAAAAAAATGGTTTTTTTGCCGGGCAATTTGTTGAACAATTAATTTTTTGATTAATTTGTTAATAACATTTTGGAATTATTATTGTGCAAAATTAATCTCTTCAGTACCTTTGATCTGCATGAATTTTTTCAGATTTTCATATCATCGAGAAGTACTTGCAATATTCGCTTACTTTTCTCGAACTTATGCGAGATGAGCGGGAAGCGACATAGCTACCTTAAACTTACGATTTTTTTTTAACAGTGCGGTGACCGTCGTCGAACGAAGGGACTGCGCCGGGAAGGAACCGGGCCCGCCGAGAACAGGGGCGGAAAAGTCGGGCAGCTTAGGCGTTTTAAGTTTCAGCGTGCGGGCATTCGAGAAGAGCCCGGGGAACTTGATCTCCCGAGCCGGACGCAGCAGATATCTGCACCACCTGAGCCTCTTAGACATTTTTTATTTTTATTTTTTTCATCGAGGATATAAAACAGGTCGAACTCCCGCGCGCGGCTCCGGAACGCCTCGATGGGTTACGAGAAGGAAAAATAGAGGCTGAAAACGAGGAGGCTCGACTACGTTCGGCTGCCGATGATATTTTTCGAAGGTGACTTTCGTCACCTTCGAATGGACTCTAATCGATATCGATTTTTATCGACGCCGATTATCGATTCAACTTTTTTTTTATATTTGCAGATAATTGAAATTTTTTGGTGTTTTTTGTTTCACCCCGTTGTGTGAATTTTTTTTCGATAACTTTTTTTAGGTTCATTCGACAAGGCGCGATGTCGGGAACGATAGTTCTCTTGTGATTGACAGTTAAATTAATTTTATTATAATTTAATAATAATAATAATAATAATTTAATAATAATAATAATAATTTAATAATAATAATAATAATTTAATAATTATAATTATAATTATAATTTAATAATAATAATAATAATTTAATAATTATAATTATAATTATAATTTAATAATAATAATTATAATTTAATAATAATAGTTTAATAAGTAAAACAAGTGGACGTTCGGTCGAATCGATTCTAATAAGATTTTTATTAAATCAGCAATTTTGAGGGTTTTTTTCTAATTGGTAATGTTGACTTACATTCTCTCTATAAGGACTTTTGTCCCCTTCATACAGGTTTGTTTATAGCCTTTTTATAAACAATCTGAAGTTATTGAACTTTCGTTCGGGAAAACGTCACGGTAACCTTAAAGGGTTTTTGTCACCTTAAGGACAAAAAGTAGGACTGTATTCGGGAATTTTTTGCAGCTAATCTGCACGATATTTTTTATCGCCGTTTTACGCGCTGTTAGTCCGTGGGTTTGAGCGACCGAATAGATTTTTCCATTCGAAAATTTTTAAAATTAACGGAGTTGCACGCCATTTTTAATTTATTTATCGACGGAAGTCGTTAAATTCGAATTTTTCTTTTTTTTTTTTTAAAGAATTGAAAAAATGCAACGCCACTTCGGCACTTCTTTTCGGTGAGTTTAAATGCCTCAAACATCGTATCATTTTTTTTGTTCATTCGAGAAAATCGATTGTTGCAGATACAGTGAATTAAAGATATATCGCCAAATGTATTTGTATTTATGTATTGCCTTTAAACATTTATTTAGAAAAACCGGTTAATGATAAAAAAAGAAGCGCTATGATATTCGATAGACTGTTATGTTTCACGTATGTGCTATCAATTTCAAGTCGATCGGAATAACCGTCAGTGAATTATGACTTCCGCCAACTCCAAGAATAGCGTTTCGAGGAAAACGCGATTGACAGCGCATGGCGAGCGACCCGTCCCGTATTTTTAAAAAATCCATATTGCCGTTAATATTAAAGATGCACACTTCGGACTGCACTCAACAATTTCTCGAAGGTTTGGACTGCGAGAGAAAATAAATAATGGCTTTCCAAATTACTCGTATGGTGTGATTGGCCTACGTCGAGACTGCCGTACGGCGTGTAGAAAAAACAATTATATTTTCATCACTATTATAAGTACAGAATCTAGGAAGGCGCATGAAAATTTCCCAAGGGCAGCATGGAAATAAAATTTTTTTAATTCAATTTTTTAATCGAATTTTCAAATTATTTGGAACATCAAATGTGCGGTTTTCGAAAATCGAATTTTTAACTTTTTCGTAAATCAAATGTTCAATTTGTTTTTTTTTTTTTTACATTGAGTTTAAAATTTTTTTCGAGGACTGAATTTTCAATTTCTTTAGATAAACGAATTTTCAATTTTTTTCAAAACTCCTATTTCCAATTCATTTCGGAAACCGAATTTTCAATTTTGTTGGTAAATCGAATTCTCATTTTTTTTCAAAATTACTATTTCCACTTTATTTCGCAAATCGAATTTTCAATTTGCCTCGAAAACCGAATTAAATTTTTTTTAGATAAACAAATTTTTAATTTTTTCCAAAATTCCTATTTCCAATTTATTTCGGAAACCATATTTTCATTTTTTTTTAGAAAATCGAATTTTTAATTTTTCTTTTTCAAAATGTATATCTCCTATTTATTTCGCAAATCGAATTTCCAATTGTTTCTCTTTAATTCCCATTTTCCAATTTGTTTCGAAAATCAAATTCTCAATTCTTTTCGATTAACGATTTAAAAAAAAATTTCTTCGTGACGCAATCGCTCAAGGAATAATATGACTCAAAAAAAAAAAAAAAAAAAAGTGTATACGGCACACCTGCACAGATATTATCGCATCGAGCGTAAACGAACCGGATGCCTCGAGCTCGGCGTCAGACATTAGGAGATGTCGGAGTGTGGTGTTTGAGGTAGGTCCGGAGCGCTAGCCTCGAGATACAACGAGCAAAGCGCCGAGGGCGTGTGGCAGCGCGGCAAAACCTCCGAGGCTCTCTCCATTCATACGCCGGCGAGTTGTGCGCGGCCTGTGAATCACGAGCGTGAGAGCGAGACGGAGGAGTCATCAGGATCGTACGTGGAGGTGCGCGCGAGATACGCGAAGCGTTATGCTACGCTCAAAGGGGAAATCTTTTTATAGAGAGGCTCGAAAGGAGATACAGTTGCAGAATCGCTACAGTCGCGGCAGTTCGTGAAACAACCGCGAATTCATCGGCTAATTGCGCAGACAAAAATTGACGGGTCGCCAAATATTGGTCATTAAAAAAAATCAGTGATCTATAAAAATCGTCAATCGAGGAAGAGAATAAACATTTTTTGTAAAACTTGGAAGTTTTACAAAAAATTCTAGCACCGCCATTTTGGTAGATTTTTGCAGAAACTTATGAGGAAGATTCTTAAGGTAGAATTTTGAGACGTTAGTTTGAATTTAATATCGCTCTGGAGACTGAACTTAAGGTAGTCCTAGCGGACAGCCTGAGCCCACATGAGTTCAGAGAGAATTGAGAGAGAATTGCGAACACTTCTCGACCGGATAAAAATTCGAAAAAAATCAAGCATATGGAAGGTGCTGAAATGATTGATTTTACATAATAATAACTCCAAAATATTATTAACAAATGCATAAAAAAAAAAAAATGTTCAACAAATTCCCCGGCAACTTAACTTTTTGTTCATATAAAAACAATTTGTTAATCTTTTTGAATACGTATGAATTTTTTCAGAATTTTATCTAATTTTTGAAAATCACGTTTTTTTATTAACTAAAAACGCAATTTTCAAAAATTAGACAAAATTCTGAAAAAATTCATACGTATTCAAAAAGATTAATTTATTGTTTTTATATGAACAAAAAGTTAAGTTGCCGGAAGATTTGTTGAACAATTTTTTTTTCATTCATTTGTTAATAACATTTTGGAATTATTATTATGCAAAATCAATCTTTTCAGTACCTTCCATATGGTTGATTTTTTTCAGATTTTTATCTCATCGCGAAGTATTCGCAATTCCACTCTCAATTCGCTCTGAACTCACGTGGGCTCAGGCTGTCCGCAAGGACTACCTTAAGGCAGTTCTGTCGCTTGGTGTTCATTTCGCATAAGTTCGAGAAAAATTAGATAAAATTGCAAATACTTCTCGATGGTATAAAAAAAGGTACTGAACAGATTAATTTTGCATGATAAAAAGTCCACAATGTTATCGAGAAATTAAACCAAAAATTAATTGTTTAACAAATTACCCGGCATCCTAATTTTATTTTATTACGAAAATTATTCGTTGATTTTTCTGAATACGTATGAATTTTTTCAGATTTTTAAATTTGATTTGAATTTTGTGGTTTTTTTTTTCATATAAAAAAAAATAAATCCTGGAAGCTTTTTTACATAATCTGTTACTGAAATTTCAAACACATGTGCGTTGCAATTTTAAGGCAAAATTCGTATTTTTAATGGACATTTTTGTTAAACTTCAGTCAAAAGATTTGTAATTTTAATATCTCGTATTTTTATTTTACAATAAAAGTACATTAATGATCAATTAATGTAAACGATGCAAGCAAATTTCAATTTCCATTACATTAAGTTTACAATTTATTTTTAAAGTGTGGAACGACTGGAAAAACTGAAACAACGGCCACAAGCTCGATTTTCCAAAAGTGTTCGAATTTTCAAATTTCGTTGTGGACTTTCGAGTTAAAAAAATGTTGAAATAAACCTCATGTTTTGAGCGATTGGTTCGGTCAAATCTTGAAATTTTGAATTTTTTAATGGAAATTTTTGTTAAATTTCAGGCAAAAGATTTGTAATTTTAATATCTCGTATTTTTATTTTACAATAAAAGTACATTAATGATCAATCAATGTAAGCGATGTAAGCAAATTTCAATTTCCAGTACATTAAATTTACAATTTATTTTTACAGTGTGAAACGACTGAAAAAACTGAAACAACCGCCAAAAGTTCGAATTTTCAAAATTGGGCGCTTGGGCAAAAAAAAAATCGTTCTTTCGCTACGGATTCCATTTTAGAAAATTCTCTACTAAAAAATTGCAGAACGAGCCTAGAATAATTCGGAACAAGAAGCGATAATTTTTTACTTTTTTTTTTTTTCTCATATTAATATTTGCGAATTGCAAAATATTTTTGAACAAAGTCGGCAACAATCGTTATTCCAGTCAGGTCTGACCTTTAGCGCTCGATCGGTAAAGTCATCTCGAGGCTCTCACTCGGGAATCGTGTCGCAAAGGTCAGACTGGACGATGCGAGGCATACCTCAAGTTCCACTGGAATAGCGCGGACTATTTCTAAGAGCGGAAACTGCCGGAGTCGGCGAACGATCGAGATTGAATTCAATTGACACATGCATGCCGGACGCCAATATTCATCTCGGTGACTGTATAATGATAATCGGCGAATTAGCAAGTGACGCCGCTAACCAATCGACGTACAGTCGCCCTACAATAAACGTTCCGTTATGCGAAGCTTAAAAAAAAATAGTTGCAAAATTATTTGCACATTGCCCCCGATTCGGTTTGGAGATCGTGACGATTAGATCCGTCTTTCATGGTTTAAGCAAGTGGGGAGCTTTTTTGGGATTGTTCAAAATTTTACTATGTATCGTGCATCGACGTTCTTTTTAAACTATTTTAATAGGAACATTGTCAACGCTTGGAATTTTTGCATAAAAATACCAGGCGTAAATAAATAAATAAATAAATAATAAAAAATTACTTTTCAACTATTGCAACTATACGCGTGATGATTAGACCCGTCTTTCATGGTTTGGGGAAGTGGGGAGCTTTTAGGCGATCGTTAAAAGTGTTACTATGAATTGTGGGTTAATTTTTTTTAACTATTTTAATAGAAATATTGTCAACGCCTGGTATTTTTGCATAAAAATACCAGGCATAAATAAATAAATAAATAAATAAATAAATAAATAATAAAAAATTACTTTTCAACTATTGCAACTATACGCGTGATGATTAGACCCGTCTTTCATGGTTTGGGGAAGTGGGGAGCTTTTAGGCGATCGTTAAAAGTGTTACTATGAATTGTGGTTTAATTTTTTAAACTATTTTAATAGAAATATTGTCAACGCCTGGTATTTTTGCATAAAAATACCAGGCATAAATAAATAAATAAATAAATAAATAAATAATAAAAAATTACTTTTCAACTATTGCAACTATACGCGTGATGATTAGACCTGTCTTTCATGGTTTGGGGAAATGGGGAGCTCTTAGGCGATCGTCAAAAATGTTACTATGAATTGTGGATTCATTTTTTTTTTTTTTACTATTTTAATGGAAATATTATCAACGCCTGGTATTCTTACATAAAAAAACCAGGCATAAACAAATAAATAAATAATCAAAAATTAATTTTTAACTATTGCAACCATACGCGTGATGATTAGACCTGCCTTTCATGGTTTGGGGAAGTGGGGAGCTCTTAGGCGATCGTTAAAAATGTTACTATGAATTGTGAATCCATTTTTTTTTTGTTACTATTTTAATGGAAATATTATCAACGCCTGGTATTTTTACATAAAAATACCAGGCATAAACAAATAAATAAATAATCCAAAATTAAGGTTTAACTATTGCATTAGACCTGCCTTTCATGGTTTGGGGAAATGGGGAGCTTTTAGGCGATCGTTAAAAATGTTATTATGAATTGTGGATAAACTTTTTTTTACTATTTTAATAGGGATATTGTCAATGCCTGGTGTTCTTCATATTTTTTGTTACTCTGCTGAATGCTGGATATTGAACTAACGGTTGGATGAAAATATTCCTCGTAGCAGTCAGCGACGCCTTTGAAGTTTTGGTCTTTACATAATTTGGAAAACAGATACAAATTATGTAAAGACCAAAACTTGAAGCGTTGTGAAAATGCATCTGCTTTTTTTCGCCGTCGATGCAATTGTATTTCCGTTAATTGGTAATGTTTGATAAATAATTACGTGTTTGTTTACATTTGGTGAGTTTTTTTCTATTGTTTGCCAATAATTTTTTCCCTAGACTCGGTGAATTTTCTCGCAGGTTTTCTGTCAGGTGTCTTGTACTCCAATATCATTTTTTGAATCCTTCATTCTAGACATCGATTATTGTTTTCAATAAACGATAACGATTTACTCGATATTCTCTATACAGTTTTTTAAAAATCGCATCTCTCGACGTTTTTGAATACTTAAGGTATTCAAAATTTCGAATTTTTTTTTCTTCAATGAAAAAACCATCCCGCACGAGCAAGCAAAATTGGAAAATAATATGCGAATACAAATACGCCGTCGATGATCAATTCAATATAATATGCCGATTAAGTCACCGTCCGCATAATTTATTCAGGAAAAAAAAAATATTATTTCTGACGAGTCACCGATAATTAGCGGAAGTACAAATAAATGTTGGAGATCCCGATCGGACGGCACAGAAACAATACTTTCGTCGAATCGTCGACTGGTCGATAGTCACGTTCTTAATGAACTCTCCGCTCCGGATTGACCGGGAGGTCGTTGAATCGTCGGAACGATGTGTAATCGGTGATACACGAACGACGGCATAAGAGTAGGTGTAACCATTTTGCTATTCACCGAGATCGCCAAGAATAACGCGTACTCGTGCTCCGGGGCGTAAAATAGTTACTCTCGTTGTGTAATATACGATGACGTTTATATTAATGAGAAGCCTCCGGGAGAAATTCGTCGCCGTCCTGACAACTCGCATCTCCACGTCCTCCTCCTCAGCACTTAATGTGGCACCGATTTTCCAACCCCTTTTATTATTATTATTATTATTATTATTATTATTATTAGAGTTTTAAGTCGGGACCTAGCAGTGGAGCAGACAGACATAGCCCTCATACAGGAACCCTGGATCAACGGGGGACTGATTAAAGGTATTGATAGGAATCTGGGCTCGCTTATCCACGCGGACGTGGAGCTGGGACCGAGGGCCTGCATCTTCATAAACAAGATGCACAGCGCCCTCAAGTTGAACCAGTTCTGCACCAGGGATTTAGCAGCAGCCAAGATTTCACTAAATGTGGAGGGCAGGCGGACCGAGTTGGTAATCTGCTCGGCCTACCTACCTTATGACTCGGCGGTACCTCCGCCTACTAACGAGCTCGCGGCCCTAGTCGACTACACAAGGGCCAGCGGACTAAAATTAATCGTTGGTTGCGACGCGAACTCACACCACACGGTGTGGGGTAGCTCCAACATCAATTCGAGAGGCGCTGCACTGCTGGAGTACCTCTCCACTACTAGGCTAGAGATTCTCAACAGGGGATCCAGGCCAACTTTTATCACCTCACGCAGACAGGAGGTCTTAGACCTGACCTTGGCTGTACCGGAGGTGGCATGTGGCATCCTGGACTGGCGGGTGAGTGAGGAGGTAACTCTCTCCGACCACCGTCTGATCAGGTTCAGTTTACTGGGGAATGCAGCGCTACGCCCTCCGGACTCTTACAGGAACCCCAAAGCCACCGACTGGACTGCCTACGGGGCGGAGCTGGACGGGAAGCTTGCGGGGGGCCGGGAGAGGCCGGGGACGAAAGGGAGCATCGAGCGGGAAGTAAGTTTCTTACGGAACGCTATGATCGACTCCTACGAGGCAGCATGCCCCCTTAAAAGCAGGTCCAGCAGAAAGAAGGTGACGTGGTGGAACCGTGACCTAACCAGGGCACGGGCTCGGTCCCGGACGCTGCTGAACAAAGCCTTAAAAACGAACATGGGTGCTGACTGGGACTCCTACCGGGAGGCCCAACAGGCTTACAAGAAACTAATCAGGAGATCCAAAGCGGCCTCCTGGCGCGAGTTCTGCAGAGAGATCGAGGCCCTACCCTTAGTGGCCAGACTGCGCAGAATTTTTGCATCGGGGCCTTCGACTCGGCTCGACGGTCTTGTTCTCCCCGACGGGAGAACTACGTCGAGTCAGGAGGAGACCCTGGCCCACCTGTTTGAGGTTCACTTCCCTGGGTCGGTTCTTACTGAACCGGGGGAACCCACAGGCACGGCGGACCCACCCGTAGGGGCGGCCGCCCGGGACTGGGCTACGGCAGCGGAAGTTGTCACATCCGCGAGAATCAGATGGGCCATAGATACCTTCGACCGGTACAAAAGCCCTGGGGTGGATGGGATCTTCCCCGCCCTCTTGCAGGAGGCTGGGGAGGGCCTCATTAAACATCTTCAACGTATCTACCGCGCATGTCTCGCGCTGTGCTACGTTCCATCCGCTTGGAGGGAGGTCAGGGTCGTCTTTATTCCCAAACCAGGGAAGGACACCTATGACCGAGCCAAGTCTTTTAGACCCATCAGTCTGACGTCTTTCCTCCTGAAAACGCTGGAGAGACTCGTTGATAGGTACTTAAGGGAAAGTGCGCTTATCGAAAGACCGGTGCACCATTCCCAGCACGCTTACCAGGTGGGCAAATCCGTGGAAACAGCGCTCCACCATACCGTCAAGGTACTGGAGGGGGCCGTGCAAGTGGGTAGGTCTGTCCTGGGCGTGTTCATTGACATCGAAGGAGCGTTCGATAATACCTCCTTCGTCTCTATTTGCGAAGCAGCCAGGGGATTCGGGGTGAAGGACTCCGTCATCGACTGGATCCACTGCATGCTTAGCACAAGGTCCGTCACCGCAGGTCTTAGGGAGTCATCCGCGAGAGCGCTCGTCAAGAAGGGCTGCCCGCAGGGAGGAGTAACCTCTCCGATCCTGTGGGTGATGGTCATTGACGGGCTCCTTGCGGAGCTCGAGAGGCTAGGGGTGACGGTGGTGGGTTACGCGGATGACGTGGCGATGCTGGTCATCGGTACCCACTCGGGGGAGATGTCGTGGAAGATGCAACGAGCATTGGACCACGTACAAACATGGTGCACATCGAAGAGCTTGAGGGTCAACCCGGGCAAAACGGAGATGGTGCTATTCACGAGTAGAAGGAAACTCAAAGTGAGCCCCCCTTCCATTTTTGGCACGGAGCTCAGCTTTTCTACAGAGGTACGCTACCTTGGCGTCACCCTGGATAGCAAGCTCCTATGGAGAAGCCACATCGACAGACAGACCCGGAAAGCTACGTCAACTTTCTGGGCTTGTCGCAGGATGTTCAGCTCGACTTGGGGACTAAAACCGGCTGTGGTGAAATGGATTCACACAGCCATCATAGAGCCCCAGGTAACATACGCGTCGGTAGTTTGGTGGCCTGCGTTGCAGCGGGAAACCAATAGGAAGACGCTTAACAAGGTCTATAGGCTTGCACTGCTGGGGATCACAGGAGCGCTTCGGACAACTTCTACCCTGGCACTGGGGGCGCTTCTGGACATAGCGCCCCTAGACATCGTGGCTAAGGCCAAAGCGATGGGTGCAGCCGTACGGCTAAAGTTTGGCGGAAAGTGGAAGAGAGCGTGCAGGGGACACGCGTCGCTGCTAAACGGGAACAGGGATCTCGAGGAGGTCCTAGCCCTAGGCGGCGACCGCGGCCCCAGTAGCTACCACTTCCGCCGCAACTACATAGTTACCCTCCCGACCAGGCAAGAGTGGGAGGAGAACAGTGTCGGGTTGCTGTCTCCGGGGGGACTCGTCTGGTATACGGATGGATCCAAAACCCCGACGGGGACAGGCGCTGGAGTGTGGTGCGCGGGGCCCAGGACGAGGATATCCTTGGCACTGGGGACCCACACTACTACACTTCAGGCTGAGATGCTTGCAATCAGAACCTGTGCGGAAGAGATTCTGCTAAGGGGATACGAGGGCAGGCATATCTACATCTGTAGCGACAGCCGTGCCGCGCTCAGGGCCCTCGACTCCGTCGAGGTGAAGTCCGAGCTGACACGTAGCTGCATTGCTGCCCTATCGCGCATTGCCGGCGTTAATAGGGTCAAACTGCTCTGGGTGCCTGGACACATCGGCATACAGGGCAACACAGAAGCAGACGGGCTGGCAAGACTGGGTTCGGCAGGTTCCACAGCGGCCACCCCTACGTCTGTACCGGTAGCCCCGGGCGTTATAAAGGAGACCATAAGGAGATGGACTGCTGAGCAGTTCACTATCCGGTGGATCTCGGCGCCAGGGTCCAGACACGCGAGGGCTCTTTTCGCGGGCCCCTCTGAGAGACTGGGCTCGGAACTGATAGCCCTCGATAGGCAAAAGCTGAGGTGGCTGGTGGGCCTTATTACGGGCCACTGGTTCACCCGACAGCATTTGAAGCGGATGGGGTGGGAGGTAGACCCGCTATGCCGCTTCTGCGGTCTAGAGGAGGAGACCTCCCTCCACTTAATAGCGGTGTGCGAGGGGCTAGAGGGGGCTCGACTGAGAACCTTTGGAGCCCCAGCTCTGGCTGCACTGCAGTTGGAGGTGACGGGCATTGGCGGGCTTCTCCGCTTTGCGGAAGAGGCCGTACCCCCGCCGCAACCTTAATGTTCTGCGAGTGTCCCAAAAGGGACCCGAGTACAATGGTCCAGAAGGACTGAGTGCTCGCACCGCTCCACAAAAACAACAACATTATTATTATTATTATTATTATTATTATTATTATTATTATTATTATTATTATTATTATTATTATTATTATTATTATTATTATTATTATTATTATTATTATTATTATTATTATTATTATTATTATTATTATTATTATTATTATTATTATTATTATTATTATTATTATTATTATTATTATCATCATTATTATTATTATTATTATTATTATTATTATCATTATTATTATTATTATTAGTTCGTACTGAGGCTTTTTAATCTATCCGTGAAGAGGTTATTTGAGATAGTTTTGTGATTGACAGCGGAGTGAGATTGTTTTGGCGGTTTATATGTTATCGAGAAATTTATAATTATAATTATATATATATATATAATTATATTATATTATATCTAATATATATTTTACAAAACTGCGGATTCGTTGGTTTGGATGTTTGTCCCATCCCCCATTATTAGCCAACTTCACGTCCCGAAGTGGCGAAAGTCCCGGAGTTGCGAAATTCTTGGACTAAAGTCCCAGAGTGGCTATAATTTTAGTAGGAACACATACTTTTTTATTTTTATTGAATTAATGCCGCGTTATGATTTACCGTAAAAATATTCGGCAACATCATTAACTAACATTATCATCATCATCATTAATTTGCAAAATGCTGCAATTCTTGAATGAAAAAAAAAAAATAAAAAATAAAAATAAATAAATTGCTAAAAAATAAATAAATAATAATAAATAAATAAATAAATAGATAAATAAATAAATAAATAAATAAAATGCTAGTAATATATAATAGAATTTTTTTTTATTGTTTCGACGGAAAATAAACTATTTGAGAAAAGTAACATCTGTCAATGATATCATTGGAGCAACGTTGTTGAATTACACGTCATATTTTACGAGATAAATTTTTCCCCGTCGTTATTTTTCTCTTCGCAACATTGACAGCAATTACCAACAACATATCGAGGCGCATTATCGGCGCAGCAGGCAGCGAGCATCTCCGCCGCTCCTGAGCCAATCAATCGTAACATAGTACGAGATTCAGTAGCTCAAAAAAAAAAAAAAAAAAAAAAAAAAAAAATAAATCACGCAAGAGATCGGAGCAACGCAACTCTGAGAACGAACGCGCCGCTCCAAAGATCCCCAGAGCGCAGTGTGCGCTCGTTCGGAAAGATAGAAAAACGCGATAACCGGCGGACGACGAAACCCGGAAGACGTTGATCAAAGCGGGATACCATTTGAATTTTCATTTATTTATTTATTTATTTATTTACTTATCTGCGGGACGTCTCGTTCGAGGGAAAAAAATATAATAAATTGCACGGGTGCTCGGAGGTCAAGCGCTCAGAAACGTCGCGCTGTTGTTGATGATCGGTAGTTTATTGGTCCAGTATGGGCCGCGAACGGATGCTGATCAGCGACCGTGAAAGAGCCGAGTTGACCAAATAAATATAAACCATGTTTGTGTTGCGCGGACGGAGAAATAACGGCATACTTTCTTTTCCTATCTATCTTTCTATATATATATACATATATATATACATATATGTGTAGTATATGTATATATAGATGTATATATAAATATGTTCATATCTAACATATATGTTGACTATTTTATGGGATACGCGCAACTCGAACGGAACCCGTGAAATTTACTGACCGATACGGATAGGGTGAAGTATATTATAAGGTCTTGTATGTCTTATCGTTGGTTTCAGATAGACTATGCGGAAGTCTGCTGATTGCGAAACCGCTTAGGTTTCACCTCACACGATCGCCCTTAGCGCCCAGTTTTTACACCTCCGGCTCGTCTAATCTGCGCCTAACGCGCAGACCGACACGTACGATTATAATTTGTTAAACCTTTTTTTTTTTTGCTTCCGTACAGGAATCTTTGATTCCATGATTTTTGGTTCTTTACTCGAGAATTTCATGTGCACAGTAAAAAAAAATAGTTCGGTGAAATCGGCATATGAAGTTTCGTACAAATAATATTGTTAAATAAGTGAAAAACTTGTTTGTCGAGGTTCGAATATACAAAAGAATTTTAGTTTGTACTTTTTTTGTTTGTAAAAGTAGGAAACGCATGGTTGGGTCGGATTTATTAACAAATAAAAAATTGTGGATGTTTGTGGACAATAAGTTGTTGTAAAAAGGACCATTTTTTTCTGATTTGTTTCTTTGTGAAAAGAGGTGAATATGGACCATTCCATATTCACTTACTCCATTCATGGAGTAAGTGGGGGTGATAGGACGATGATTTTTTAAACAATGAAAATTGAAGATTTAACGTAGAAAAAAAACATTTAAATTTTGGTCGTAACTAACTCCAGAAACATCGAACTGAAGTCATTCGCTCAGAACTTTCGATATTTTCGATACGCGATTTAATTGCGGCTCTATAAATAAACATTTGCGATCGGCCGTATCACCCGGACACTTCGGGTGATATGGCCGTAGTATACTGTACAAAAAAAATTGTAAATTTAACGTACAATTGTGATGAAAAATTAATATACTTTTTCATTGAAATTAAAGTAAATTATAAAAATTAAAGTACTTTCATAGTAAAATTAAGGAAAACTGTGAAAAATAAAGTTTTCCCAATGTTTTTAATACAATGAACATTAATTTTTCATCACAATTGCACATGAAATTTAATATACCGGTTTATGCATAAGAACTTCCAATACTACATTAAATGTAAAAAAAAATATACAAATAAATGTTAAATAGTACAAAAAAATGCAGACCAATTTTTTGTACAATTTTTGGCCCATATCATTGATTTACGTGCCAACCGGTGGACGATTTTCACCGCTTTAACCCTAAACGTGCTCGTCCAAAAAAAAAAAAAATAAAAATCATATCAGGTAAAAAAAACCGACTCATGGTAAACATTGTATTTATTCGTAATTAAATCTCTGCTCATTCCCTTAATTCATTTTTTTTTAATCCGCAAATCTTCCTCCGCAAGGATGGCAAAAAAAAAAATTACAAAAGAACAACCGCAGGACCCCTCCGAACAAAAGCAAATATCTCCGAAATCAAAAATGTATCTCGGTGATATTTTTTATTTTAACTTTCGTTGACTGAATCTGTCAACGACAATTAATCAATGTCGCTCACTGCGCTCCAGCTTGTGTCAAAACACTAAAAAAAAAAAAAAAAAATTACAAAAGAACAACCGCAGGACCCCTCCGAACAAAAGCAAATATCTCCTAAATCAAAAATTTATCTCGGAGATATTTTTTATTTCAACTTTCGATGACTGAATCTGTCAACGACAATTAATCAATGTCGCTCACTGCGCTCCAGCTTGTGTCAAAACACTAAAAAAAAAAAAAAAAAATTACAAAAGAACAACCGCAGGACCCCTCCGAACAAAAGCAAATATCTCCAAAATCAAAAATTTATCTCGGTGATATTTTTTATTTTAACTTTCGATTACTGAATCTGTCAACGACAATTAATCAATGTCGCTCACTGCGCTCCAGCTTGTGTCAAAACATTAAAAAAAAAAAAAAAAATTACAAAAGAACAACCGCAGGACCCCTCCGAACAAAAGCAAATATCTCCAAAATCAAAAATTTATCTCGGTGATATTTTTTATTTCAACTTTCGATGACTGAATCTGTCAACGACAATTAATCAATGTCGCTCACTGCGCTCCAGCTTGTGTCAAAACACTAAAAAAAAAAAAAAAAAATTACAAAAGAACAACCGCAGGACCCCTCCGAACAAAAGCAAATATCTCCAAAATCAAAAATTTATCTCGGTGATATTTTTTATTTTAACTTTCGATTACTGAATCTGTCAACGACAATTAATCAATGTCGCTCACTGCGCTCCAGCTTGTGTCAAAACATTAAAAAAAAAAAAAAAAATTACAAAAGAACAACCGCAGGACCCCTCCGAACAAAAGCAAATATCTCCAAAATCAAAAATTTATCTCGGTGATATTTTTTATTTCAACTTTCGATGACTGAATCTGTCAACGACAATTAATCAATGTCGCTCACTGCGCTCCAGCTTGTGTCAAAACACTAAAAAAAAAAAAAAAAAATTACAAAAGAACAACCGCAGGACCCCTCCGAACAAAAGCAAATATCTCCAAAATCAAAAATTTATCTCGGTGATATTTTTTATTTTAACTTTCGATTACTGAATCTGTCAACGACAATTAATCAATGTCGCTCACTGCGCTCCAGCTTGTGCCAAAACACTAAAAAAAAAAAAAAAAAATTACAAAAGAACAACCGCAGGACCCCTCCAAACAAAAGCAAATATCTCCAAAATCAAAAATTTATCTCGGTGATATTTTTTATTTTAACTTTCGATTACTGAATCTGTCAACGACAATTAATCAATGTCGCTCACTGCGCTCCAGCTTGTGTCAAAACACTAAAAAAAAAAAAAAAAAATTACAAAAGAACAACCGCAGGACCCCTCCGAACAAAAGCAAATATCTCCAAAATCAAAAATTTATCTCGGTGATATTTTTTATTTTAACTTTCGATGACTGAATCTGTCAACGACAATTAATCAATGTCGCTCACTGCGCTCCAGCTTGTGTCAAAACACTAAAAAAAAAAAAAAAATTACAAAAGAACAACCGCAGGACCCCTCCGAACAAAAGCAAATATCTCCAAAATCAAAAATTTATCTCGGTGATATTTTTTATTTTAACTTTCGATGACTGAATCTGTCAACGACAATTAATCAATGCTGCTCACTGCGCTCCACCTTGTGTCAAAACACTAAAAAAAAAAAAAAAAAAAAATTACAAAAGAACAACCGCAGGACCCCTCCGAACAAAAGCAAATATCTTCAAAATCAAAAATTTATCTCGGTGATATTTTTTATTTTAACTTTCGATTACTGAATCTGTCAACGACAATTAATCAATGTCGCTCACTGCGCTCCAGCTTGTGTCAATACACTTAAAAAAAAAAAAAAAAAACCGATCATGCAGCATTCGTGACAAGAGTCAGTGCATCAACGACCGGGAAGCTTTCGATAAGATTTCGCGACGAGCGAGTCTCGCTCCTCCGGATTTAATCGGCGATTATTCCCGCAGCGAGTTGTCAATTTCTCGTGGATGCAAAATGAGGCAGTCAAGACAGTGCCATCGAGCGAAATGAAAAATAGATCATCACGTAAATCGAACGAAGAGTATCGGAGGGGTGGTGGGGGGGAAGGAGGAGGAGGAGGGGGGGGGGAGGTGAGGGCGAGGTGGAAGGCTCAAGGAATAATCAGACGAGATGGCAAGCCGCGAGAGACGCCAATCGATCGATCGTCCGTGCCGCAATCAATCAACGCTACGTCGGGAATAATCGATGGACGTGACAATTCGAGTCGAGTCCGGCGGGTTGTTCGGAGCGAGTTGGCGTGTACGCGGAGACAGCACCGAGCCGAGGAATATTATATAATAGTGGCACAGTGGACGGCAAACGAGCGCAAAGAGCGAACCGACCGATCAATCAAGTTTCTCTCGATCCGCGTCCATCTTTGCGTGTCTCCGGCCGGTCGTACATATGCTGCGGTCTTTGAACGCAGGCGTAATATAGACTCGAGGAACGATGAGACGAGAAACATACCGACGGGCACTTCGCTTCGGCTTCCTGCGCAAAAGTACCGATAAGTCCGATAATAAGTGTCGAGTATCTGAATACTATTTTTTCACCAAGAAATACAATTTTTTTGACGGCCACAGTTTATTTGGTTTAAATAAAATATTTATTTGATTTAAATAAAATATTTATTTGATTTAAAAAAATATTTATTTGATTTAAAAAAATATTTATTTGATTTAAATAAAATATTTATTTGATTTAAAAAAATATTTATTTGATTTTAAAAAATATTTATTTGATTTAAATAAAATATTTATTTGATTTAAAAAAATATTTATTTGATTTTAAAAAATATTTATTTGATTTAAATAAAATATTTATTTGATTTTAAAAAAATATTTATTTGATTTTAAAAAATATTTATTTGATTTAAATAAATATTTATTTCAATTAAGTAAATAGTTACTTAAATGAAACAAATGTTTATTTAAATGAAACAAATATTTATTTAAATCAAATAAATATCTTACTTAAACCAAATAAACGGTAGCCGTCAAATAAATTTTTTTTCTGAGTGTTGTTATTGATGATATTGGACATTTTTAAAGATCGGGGCGTATCGGGTTGTTTTTAAAAATGGCGCTCATTCCGTGTTTTTTAAAAGGGTCGATGTATGGAATTGTATGGGCCAGTTGAACAGATGCCGCGGTCTTTGAACGCAGGCGTAATATAGACTCGAGGAACGATGAGACGAGAAACATACCGACGGGCACTTCGCTTCGGCTTCCTGCGCAAAAGTACCGATAAGTCCGATAATAAGTGTCGAGTATCTGAATACTATTTTTTCACCCAGAAAAAAAAATTTATTTGACGGCCACAGTTTATTTGGTTTAAATAAAATATTTATTTGATTTAAATAAAATATTTATTTGATTTAAAAAAATATTTATTTGATTTTAAAAAATATTTATTTGATTTAAATAAAATATTTATTTGATTTAAAAAAATATTTATTTGATTTTAAAAAATATTTATTTGATTTAAATAAAATATTTATTTGATTTAAAAAAATATTTATTTGATTTAAAAAAATATTTATTTGATTTAAATAAAATATTTATTTGATTTAAAAAAATATTTATTTGATTTTAAAAAATATTTATTTGATTTAAATAAAATATTTATTTGATTTAAAAAAATATTTATTTGATTTTAAAAAATATTTATTTGATTTAAAAAAATATTTATTTGATTTAAAAAAATATTTATTAAAAAAAAAAAAAAAAAAAAAAAAAAAAAAAAAATATATATTTATTTGATTTTAAAAAATATTTATTTGATTTAAATAAAATATTTATTTGATTTAAAAAAATATTTATTTGATTTTAAAAAATATTTATTTGATTTAAAAAAATATTTATTTGATTTAAAAAAATATTTATTTGATTTAAAAAAATATTTATTTGATTTTAAAAAATATTTATTTGATTTAAATAAATATTTATTTCAATTAAGTAAATAGTTACTTAAATGAAACAAATGTTTATTTAAATGAAACAAATATTTATTTAAATCAAATAAATATCTTACTTAAACCAAATAAACGGTAGCCGTCAAATAAATTTTTTTTCTGAGTGTTGTTATTGATGATATTGGACATTTTTAAAGATCGGGGCGTATCGGGTTGTTTTTAAAAATGGCGCTCATTCCGTGTTTTTTAAAAGGGTCGATGTATGGAACTGTATGGGCCGGTTGAAGAGATGCCGCGGTCTTTGAACGCAGGCGTAATATAGACTCGAGGAACGATGAGACGAGAAACATACCGACGGGCACTCCGCTTCGGCTTCCTGCGCAAAAGTGCCGATAAGTCCGATAATAAGTGTCGAGTATCTGAATACTATTTTTTCACCCAGAAATAAAATTTTTTTGACGGCCACAGTTTATTTGGTTTAAGTAAAATATTTATTTGCTTTAAATAAAATATTTATTTGATTTAAATAAATATTTATTTAAATTAAGTAAATAGTTACTTAAATTAAATAAATATTTATTTAATTCAAATAAAATATTTATTTGATTTAAATAAATATTTATTTAAATTAAGTAAATAGTTAATTAAATGAAATAAATATTTGTTTAAATCAAATGAATATCTTACTTAAACCAAATAAACGGTGGCCGCCAAATAATTTTTTTTTCTGGGTGTTGTTATCGATGATATTGGAAATTTTTTAAGATCGGGGCGTATCGGGTTGTTTTTAAAAATGGCGCTCATTCCGTGTTTTGTAAAAGGGTCGATGTCTGTAATTGTATTTTTATTTATTGAGAAATGGTGACTGAAAAACTCATGATGAGTTAAACGCTACAGAATAATGAGGAGATTTTGTGAAGAAAATAATAATGGTAATGATAGGAAGCGAAAGTAATATAAAAGTATCGTGACGAAAGTTTCGCGGATAACATACAGTATTGAAAAAAAAAAAAAACAAAAAATAACAATTAAGCAGTATAAAAAAAATGTGAAAAATGTGATAAAAAATATTGTAATGGTAAAGAAAAAAATTATTGAAACGTTAAAAAAAATATTGTGGTGTTAAAAAGAGAAAAAAAAATGAGCAAATTAAATTTAAATCGATAAAAAAAAAAATTTTGACATTTAAAAAGTACTGTAATGGTCAAGAAAAAAATTATCGCACCGTTAAAAAAAATATTGTGGTGTTAAAAAGAGAAAAAAAAAAAAATGAGCGAATTAATTTTAAATCGATTTAAAAAAAATTTTGACGTTTAAAAAATATTGTAATGGTTAAGAAAAAAATTATTGTAACGTTTGAAAAAAAATATTGTGTCGTTGAAAAGGCAACAAAAAAAAGTGAGCAAATTAATTTTCAACTTATTTTTCAACTTATTTTAAAGATACCCGAAGAGAATCTTTGAGATCCATGGTAAGAGAGCAGCGCGATAAAAGCCAGTGGTGATACCAACACTATAGGTAACTCGAACAATTCGCGCCGCGGCCGCGACCTAACACATACGTCCCACGTGCGCGCGGTAGTTAAGCCGTGATTCACCCGTTTACACACTCGGTACCCCCGTTACACTGGCGGCTGCCGCTGGTGCGCGCGTTGCAATGGTTTTCAGCGCACGTGTGGGCGGCTTACCGCACGGCACATCTCGCAGCGGTGCAGAAATCGTACGCTACCGCGCAGACCCGGCGTTCCACAACACTCGCTGGCTCACACGTGGAGACGGCAATCCGGTCGCCGTGCTCTTTCTCTTTCGGCTCCGCTGTGAAGCACACCAATTCCTACCGTCGCGTATCTTGCGATTAATAAACATTTCGATAAAAGCGATTCATCGATCTCGGGCTATTTGCGTTGTGGTAGTAATTACCGGATTCGGTACGGAATCGAACCTATGCATGTGTTTGTTGATAGACGGGATCGGAGGTTTTCATTGAAGCAAAATGTTTCGTGAAAACATTTTGATTTCATGAAAATATTTTGGTCTCGTGAAAACATTTTGATTTCATGAAAATATTTTGGTCTCGTGAAAACATTTTGATTTCATGAAAATATTTTGGTCTCGTGAAAACATTTTGATTTCATGAAAATATTTTGGTCTCGTGAAAACATTTTTATTTCATGAAAATATTTTGGTCTCGCGAAAACATTTTTATTTCATGAAAATATTTTGGTCTCGTGAAAACATTTTTATTTCATGAAAATATTTTGGTCTCGCGAAAACATTTTTATTTCATGAAAATATTTTGGTCTCGTGAAAACATTTTTATTTCATGAAAATATTTTGGTCTCGCGAAAACATTTTTATTTCATGAAAATATTTTGGTCTCGTGAAAACATTTTTATTTCATGAAAATATTTTGGTCTCGTGAAAACATTTTTATTTTATGAAAATATTTTGGTCTCGTGAAAACATTTTGTCCTCATGAAATCATTTTTTTTTTCGTGAAGATATTTTTCTTTCATCAAAACGTTTTCATTGAATCGTTCCGTTTTCATTGGAACATTCCGTTTTCATTGAAACATTCAGTTTTCATTGAATCATTCCGTTCTCATTGCAACATTCCGTTTTCATTGAAACATTCCGTTTTCATTGAAACATTCCGTTTTCAGTGAATCATTCCGTTTTCATTGGAACATTCTGTTCTCATTGGAACATTCCGTTTTCATTGAAACATTCCGATTTCATTGAGTCATTCCGTTTTCATTGAATCATTCCGTTTTCATTGGAACATTTTGTTCTCATTAAAACATTATCGTTCCGTTTTCATTCGAACATTCCGTTTTCATTGGAACATTCCGTTTTCATTAGAACATTCCGTTTTCATTGGAACATTCCGTTTTCATTAGAACATTCCGTTTTCATTGAAACATTCCGTTTTCATTGAAACATTCCGTTTTCATTGAATCAGTCCGTTGTCATTGAATCATTCCGTTTTCATTGGAACATTCTGTTCTCATTGGAACATTCCGTTTTCATTGAAACATTCCGTTTTCATTGCGTCATTCCGTTTTCATTGAATCATTCCGTTTTGATTGGAACATTTTGTTCTCATTAAAACATTATGTTCTCATTAAAACATTATGTTCTCATGAAAACATTATGTTCTCATAAAATCATTATGTTCTCATGAAAACATTTTCTTCTCGTGGAAACATTATGTTCTCGTGAAAACATTATTTTCTCATGAAAACATTATATTCCCATGAGAACATTATTTCCTCATGAAAACATTTTTTCAAAACCGAAACCATAAAAATTCGTTCGTTGCGCAAGACGTACCAATATTACTCGAATCTTTCGCAGAGTCGCGGGTGACTGCGTTGCCGATTCAAGCCGCGGATCTATACACAGATGCACTCGGAGCAGGAGCGCAGTTGCAGTTGCATTAGTGGCAGTAGGTAGTTTCTGTTCGCTCTTAGCCCTCCCAGCTTCTCCTTAGAATGCGGTACGTCAACGTGAGAGTGATCTATGCGCGCGGTTGCATTCATAGCTCGGTGTACATATCGTAATACCTACACTAGATTGTACGCTACCCGCGATACGTGCATACGTATAGGTACCGTATAACAACGCTATACAACGCTCGCGCGCTGACGTAATGCGCGCGATTATTACTCACTGTTATCGCCCGGCGCGTCTGAGCTGCTAACGGTCTCCGAAGCGGCTCTCGCTAGCTCGAAAGCCGAGTCCGAGACAATTCGCGATTTAGCTGACTATGCGCTCCGACGGGCAACATGCCACGGAATCGAGATTCTCATATTTTTTTATGACAATTTTTTTTTTTTTTTTTACAGATTTTTCGACCGCTACCGAAAATTCGTCCTCACGTTAAGACTTAAAAATTGGGAATAAGAAAGTTAACGGAAAAAACAATAATTTACATATTAATCATAAAAGCTACTTATGTAATATTTTTTTTGGCTTCCTTCGCAACGCCAAATGATAATTTTATTTTTGAAGAATGGAATAAGGACGGTGAGGCGGTTTTTGGAAAAATTAAAAAATAGAGCATACTCGGTGTTTTTTTTTTTTTTTTATCATTTGATTTATTGATTCGTGGTTCGATTCATCAAGTTTTATCTCGATAGCTGGGCGTTTGCTCAAGCTACATTCATTGATCGAAATTATTTCAAGAAATAAAGATTTTAAAGAAATTGGCTTCATGGATTTTCGATAAATTCAATGCCGATGATTTATAATGTCCTTTTTCGCATACAAAGACCGAACATTTTTTCGGAACGTCATTTTTTTATGTTTAAAAAATATAAAAATAAATATAAAACATAAAAGCTTAAAATTTTTTTAAATCACGTGAACATTAAATGAACAGAAAACACTGAACTGTAATATGTGTCAAATACCATGTGCAAAGTTTAGGGTCGACTAATATAATGAAAAAAAGGAAATAACTATAAAATATTTTGTCACGCCTGCGGCGAGCGTTTGGGATGGTTTGTGATAATTAAAAACAAAAAGCCAGCCAATACTAAGAGATCGAAAATCTGAGGATCGACAAAGATCTCGAGGAGTATCAAGAGACCCCGAGCGGGCTGAGAGTACGCCGCGTAAATAGTAGTAAGTAGTGGTGTGTGGCGATAGCATGGAGTCACGGACAGCGCGTGAATCACACCTGCTGCGGTGCGGCGCACGATTCATCTATAAATATACGGGCCGCATAGGCCTCTCTCTCGTCACTGGGAACAACGATCTTCTACTCGTATTTCCGAGCGGGTGTTAGGCGTTCGGGCGATGGATGATGCGATGACGATCATAGATATCAACATGTTCGATTACTGCACTAAATTTTTCTTTTTATTTTATTACCTGTTTATAAGTAAATAAATGTGTATTTTTAAATAAATGTTGCTTCCTCGCGAAGGAAACTACGTTGGGGTTAAAAAAATAAGTTAATGTCAGAGAACTTAAAATTGTCAAAAAGGGCGAGAAAGACAATTTTCAGCTGCCGTCGAGATGTATGTGTGTGTGACAGATTTTGTCATTTTTAAACTTCCATAACTCATAGCCAGCGGGCCGAAATTTCGAACACTAGTCAGTGATCATGTCCCTTCGATCAGGCTATTTTTTTAACTTTACTAACTGCTTCTTCTTCAACCTTTTCAACCTTTCCGGAATTTCCGACCTTATCGACTTTTCCGACTTTTCCGACTTTTCAAGCTTTTCAAGCTTTTCAACCTTTTCGACCTCTTCAACCTTTTCAACCTTTTCAACCTTTTCAACCTTTTCAACCTTTTCAACCTTTTCAACCTTTTCAACCTTTTCAACCTTTTCAACCTTTTCAACCTTTTCAACCTTTTCAACCTTTTCAACCTTTTCAACCTTTTCAACCTTTTCAACCTTTTCAACCTTTTCAACCTTTTCAACCTTTTCAACCTTTTCAACCTTTTCAACCTTTTCAACCTTTTCAACCTTTTCAACCTTTTCAACCTTTTCAACCTTTTCAACCTTTTCAACCTTTTCAACCTTTTCAACCTTTTCAACCTTTTCAACCTTTTCAACCTTTTCAACCTTTTCAACCTTTTCAACCTTTTCAACCTTTTCAACCTTTTCAACCTTTTCAACCTTTTCAACCTTTTCAACCTTTTCAACCTTTTCAACCTTTTCAACCTTTTCAACCTTTTCAACCTTTTCAACCTTTTCAACCTTTTCAACCTTTTCAACCTTTTCAACCTTTTCAACCTTTTCAACCTTTTCAACCTTTTCAACCTTTTCAACCTTTTCAACCTTTTCAACCTTTTCAACCTTTTCAACCTTTTCAACCTTTTCAACCTTTTCAACCTTTTCAACCTTTTCAACCTTTTCAACCTTTTCAACCTTTTCAACTTTTTCAACCTTTTCAACCTTTTCAACCTTTTCAACTCTCAATTTGAAATTCTACGAAATTCTGACTTTTTTGAAAAATGTCTCCGATTACTAACTTGCATAAATTCCGAGCGACCATCCCAATACTGACTGGAACGTTATCGACGAGTAGTTAAATAATTAACAACAATTCTGCCGGAAACTCAAAGAAATAAAAAAAATATCGATAGAAATTCTCATTCACTGACACAAGATCCGCGTCCACATGAGCACGGATAAAAAGCCAAAGCTCGCAGCCCACACGAACTACTCGGATTTTGAAGGAGTACAGTATAGAGAGAAGATGAGGCGATGGCATCAGCGGTAGGAGAAAATGACCGGATGGCCGGCTGCTCCGGGTCATAACTCACCATTAATTAATTAATAAGTCCTGTCCGCTAACTCGGTTCTCCGAGTGTACCCGACTGTGTGCGTATCCGCGAAAAGCCTATCTTCTCAACCTCGGAGCCGGGATTCTCTCGACGCGCGAGTCGGCCAGAGCGGCGCACACATCCGCAACGCAAGTGCGCACGTAATCTCGTATTGCTAATCTCGTTTCGTCGTTGGCGTGCCAAGCGACGCATGGAAATCGTGCGGAGGACTCCGCCGTACGGGGTAGTCGTGTACACGTGGATGAGCTATATCCAACCCGATGCATGCGTATCCTTGCTCATCAGTCGCGATTCCCGCCCGGTCCCGCGCCTACAGTAGAACCTCGATTAAGGTAGTCCTTGCGGACAGCCTGAGCCCACGTGAGTTCAGAGCGAATTGAGAGTGGAATTGCGAATACTTCGCGATGAGATAAAAATCTGAAAAAAAATCAACCATATGGAAGGTACTGAAAAGATTGATTTTGCATAATAATAATTCCAAAATGTTATTAACAAATGAATGAAAAAAAAAATTGTTCAACAAATCTTCCGGCAACTTAACTTTTTGTTCATATAAAAACAATAAGTTAATCTTTTCGAATACGTATGAATTTTTTCAGAATTTTGTCTAATTTTTGAAAATTGCGTTTTTAGTTAATAAAAAAACGTGATTTTCAAAAATTAGATAGAACATTTTCGGTGAAAATTCTATCTTTTTTCTCTGAGTTTCTCTGAGCCACCTTTATTAAAATACTTTTTTCTCTGAGCCACCATGATTAAAATATTCAATTTTTAAAACTTTTTCTTGGTTTATCGATAGCGTACTTTCATATAGAATGTAATGGTTTTTGAATGTTTTGTTCCTGATTAAAGAAAAAAAAAAAAAAAAAACTACAGTTGCCGTAGTTCGACATCGCCTGGAAAATTCGCCCAACTACAATTGGCTGCAGGCTGCTGATGAACACTTATTATCGATTTAAAAAAAATGTTTTTCATGCCTTCTAACGTACAACAAAAAACCCTAAAAATTTAAAAACGATTGGTCGAGTAGTTGAGTTGGAAAAAAATCCCGAAATTTTGCGTCGTTTTCGACATTTTCTATATATTTCCCCGCTTAAATAGTTGATTTTCCGGCGAAACGATAAAGAAAAATGTACTCTATTATATTGCATTATTATTATATATGTATAATTATAATTATTATAAATATTTACATCATTATGTTACATTATATTGTATTTTCGGCTCGCTCAGAAAGCGACTTTCTGCGAAACGTGACAGCTGTCAATAATTTGGTCGGAGCAACGTTGCTAACTTCTACGGCTTGATTAACGCACCTATTCAGCTCGGACCCTAAATTGCCAGAAACACGGCTCCGTTTGTTCGTACTTTGGCGCCAAATTTACATCGGTGCTCGCCGTGAGTGTTTCGCGCTCGTTTCGCGGCATCGAGCGCCGCAGGGGATCGTGTTATGGGAATCACGTAAGAGAACTCGAATGTTCGAGAGTAAAATTAAATTTTCGCTGTAAGAGAGACTCTGAAAGGGAAATTTTAAATGTCCGTGATATTCGAAATTCTTTGGGGAAATGGAGCAATTCGTAGTTGTTTTTGTCACGATATCTCGCGGTTATTTTTTAAAAAAATTCATTAGTTTCAAATAAATAGTTATGTATTTGAAATAAATATCCATTTATTTGAAATAAATATCCATTTATTTGAAATAAATGTTTATTTATTTGAAATAAATGTTTATTTATTTGAAATAAATGTTTATTTATTTGAAATAAATGTTTATTTATTTGAAATAAATGTTTATTTACTTGAAATAAATGTTTATTTACTTGAAATAAATGTTTATTTACTTGAAATAAATGTTTATTTACTTGAAATAAATGTTTATTTATTTGAAATAAATGTTTATTTATTTGAAATAAATGTTTATGTATTTGAAATAAATGTTTATTTATTTGAAATAAATGTTTATTTATTTGGAATTATTTTTTACTTATATCGAATTAATTGTTATGTATTTCAAATTTACTCTTATTTATGTTGTAATAAATCTTTATTGAATTTAAACGAATATTTATTTATCTGCGGGACATCCGACGACTAAATTTATTTCCGTGTGTAGGGAAAAATCCTACTTTTTATTTGGAAAAAATGTGTGAAATACACCCAAAAATGAACTAATTGAAAAATCTGAAAAAATTCATACATATTCAGAAAAATGAACGAATCATTTTGATAAAAAAAGTTTCGTTGCCGGGTAATTTGTTAAACAATTAATTTTTTGTTTAATTTGTCAATAAGATTTTAGAATCATTATTATGCAAAATTAATCATTTCAGTACCTTTAATAACCATGCATTTGTTCAGATTTTTTAATTCACTTTGAATTTTGTGACTTTCTAAACATTTTTCCCACATAAAAAGAAAAAAATTCAAAGTGAATTTAAAAATCTAAAAAAATTCATGCGTATTCAGAAAAATAAACGAATCATTTTCTTTAAAAAAAAAGTTTGCCGGAGATTTGTCGAACAATTTTATTTTTCATCAATTTGTTAATAACATTTTGGAATTATCGTTATGCAAAATTAATCTATTCAGCACTTTTGATATGCTTAATTTTTTTTCAGATTTTTATGCAATCCAGAAGTGTTTGCAATTGCCTCTCATTTCTCCGAAACTTAGGCGAAGTGAACACAATTCGCAAGGACTACCTTAACCCGAGCGAGCGAGACGCGATCCGCATTGATTCGGCTAATCGGTGTTTTACTGTACGCTCCTTACTGAAATAAAAGTGACGCGTCTTTCGCGATGCGTTTCTTGTCTCGTTTATTCGTCGCTCGTGTGTCAAGTCAACTTCATCCATCGGCTTATGGCTCGCGGCTCGCCGCGAACGAGAAACCGGGAAACCGTTCAAACTTCGGAATGAACTTTACAACCGCTCGTTTCACCCGCTCGCCGGCACGTTAAAACAGCGTCGAGGATTATTAAGTGGATTTGCGATAATTTAACCTCACAGGTACATCGCTGAGAGTCGGTTATACGCTCCCAGTGTATTTATACGTTTCGGAGCACTGACCGCAGTCCGCTCCGCCTATTTGTCCGACAATGTAAGAGACACCATCAGTCACACGATGCATTGTTATTCGGCACACGGGCGAGATAAACGTGTCTTTCACACAAGCTTTTGAGTTATTTGACCAATGACTTGAGTTATTTGACCAATGACTTGAGTTATTTGACCAATGACTTGAGTTATTTGATCAATGACTTGAGTTATTTGACCAATGACTTGAGTTATTTGACCAATGACTTGAGTTATTTGACCAATGACTTGAGTTATTTGACCAATGACTTGAGTTATTTAACCAATGACTTGAGTTATTTGACCAATGACTTGAGTTATTTGACCAATGACTTGAGTTATTTGACCAATGACTTGAGTTATTTGACCAATGACTTGAGTTATTTGATCAATGACTTGAGTTATTTGACCAATGACTTGAGTTATTTGACCAATGACTTGAGTTATTTGACCAATGACTTGAGTTATTTGACCAATGACTTGAGTTATTTGACCAATGACTTGAGTTATTTGACCAATGACTTGAGTTATTTGACCAATGACTTGAGTTATTTGACCAATGACTTGAGTTATTTGACCAATGACTTGAGTTATTTGACCAATGACTTGAGTTATTTGACCAATGACTTGAGTTATTTGACCAATGACTTGAGTTATTTGACCAATGGCTTGAGTTATTTGACCAATGACTTGAGTTATTTTACCAATTACTGACATTTTTTTTTTGTTTTTTTTTCATAACTTCGTTGATATTAATTATTGAAATGCAATCGACTTTGGTGCTCCATCGCTGGAATTTAGCTGTCAATTCTTTTTCCGTTTTTTTTAACTTTTTTTTAATGGTCCCAAATATGAAAAAAAAACGATAAAACACTTTTTTTAACATTGTTATTCGGCACACGGGCGAGATAGACGTGTCTTTGACACAAGCTTTTGAGTTATTTAATTGTTTTCGTGGACATTTCGACTTCTGCGCTCGCAGTTCTCGCACGTTTTTACCAATGACTGACATTTTTTTTTCATAACTTCGTTGATATTGATTATTGAAATGCAATCGACTTTGGTGCTCCATCGCTGGAATTTAGCTGTCAATTCTTTTTCCGTTTTTTTTTACTTTTTTTTAATGGTCCGAAATATGAAAAAAAAAAAAAACGATAAAACACTTTTCTAACATTGTTATTCGGCACACGGGCGAGATAAACGCGTCTTTGACACAAGCTTTTGAGTTATTTAATTGTTTTCGTGGACATTTCGACTTCTGCGGTCGCAATTTTCGGACGTTTATACCAATGACTGACATTTTTTTTTTCTTTTTTTTTCATAACTTCGTTGATATTGATTATTGAAATGCAATCGACTTTGGTGCTCCATCGCTGAAATTTAGCTGTCAATTCTTTTTCCGTTTTTTTTACTCTTTTTTAATGGTCCCAAATATGAAAAAAAAAACGATAAAACACTTTTTTAACATTGTTATTCGGCACACAGGCGAGATAGACGTGTCTTTGACACAATCTTTAGGTGATTTAATTTTTTTCGTCAACATTTCGGCTTCTGCGGTCGCAATGCTCGGACGTTTTTACCAATGAGGACCATTTTTTTTTTATCATAACTTCGTTTATACTAATTGTTGAAGTTTGAAATTGAAATTGTCAATCGATTTTAGTGCTCCATCGCGCATGAGCGAATTTTCACTGCTATTTAACTTGTCAATTTTGTTTCGTTTATTCAAACTTTGTCATTGAAAAAAAAAAAAAAAAAAAACACGTGCAGGTAAAAAATA
Source organism: Exephanes ischioxanthus (assembly GCA_958510785.1). NCBI lineage: Eukaryota > Metazoa > Arthropoda > Insecta > Hymenoptera > Ichneumonidae > Exephanes > Exephanes ischioxanthus. The sequence goes on from OY294015.1 coordinate 26,110,387, forward strand.
GACAATGAAAAATGTGAAAAAAGACACGATAAAACATTTTCACAGTCTTTAAATTTATCGTGCGAAAATAAAAAAATAAAAAAAATGTTCTCGGTCGCGTACGTGAACGCGCATCCGATAGGTTCATTTTCACCTACGCTTAATGAGGACATATTAATTTTCGAAAAAAAAAGAAAATTAACTAATGAAAAAAAAAAATCTAGAATTCCAAAATCACAACGATTTATTATATTGTATTTACATTCATAAAAAAAATGAATTAATGAACAAAACAAATAAACAACAATAAAATATAATAAGTAACAATAATAAAATTCGATATCATGATTCTCGAAAGTGTTCAACCATCGAACGCAGCCTCGGCTATAATATAGTGGAATTAAAAAAAATTTTTTTTTATTAAACATCGAAGCGCGACACGAAAAATAAATGATTCACCGTCGCCTCGTGCGCGAGCCGTTCTATGGCCACATTTAATTGTTGGTACAGTGGCACTGCGTCGTAGTATTTTGTGTACATTCGAGCTAATATGTCGCGAGCCGTGCGGAGCGATCGCCCTTCCCCGCTGTAAAAGAACGTTCGCGTTGTGCAAGGCACGCGCGACAGTCAAATTGTCAGCTATGATCGATGTGGCGCCTCGCGCGTCGAGGCCTCAATCGTCCGCGCGGAATAATAACGACGCAGCAGCAGCACCAGAGAGAGCGACGACTCTTTGCCTGAAAATTAATCGAGTGTTTCGAGCACCAGTTTTGTTTGCTAGCCTCGCCGGAATATAAGCGGTGGCGGCGATGCGATTTCGTCCCGGCGACCTCCCGATATATTTATTTCCCCCCCCCCCCCCCCCCCCCCGATGAAATATCGATATTTAGCCGAATCAGCGTTCGAATGAGAATAAAATATATTCCATCGCTGAATGCAGACAATTTGGGGCAAGAGTTATATTTTCGTGAGTCGACCGAGGCATTTGGAGAACGGATCGATGGGGCAGCGTATGAATCGTTTGTAACACGGCTGTGCAGAACTCGGAGTACCGAGTACTCGTTTGACACTGCGAGTACGGAATTGAACTCCGCAAAAACTTTTCCGGCGGGCCTGGCAAAAGTTTTCTAGCGTTAGATCGTCCTGGAGAGGCCTTATCGGTGCCTCATTAGGACGCGATCGAAAGCCCCAACATCTTTTCCAGGGACTTAAAGTACTTTTTTTGTGATTTCAAGTACAGTGTAAGAGCATGTACAATTATGGTTTACATTCAATTTTCAACATGCGTGTGAAGAGCTTACATTGCTTTCGATTTAAAAAAATGATTGGCTAAAAGTTCTTGAAGAGTACTTAGCGAGTACTTGAGGATTACTCGAAGAGGACTTGACAAGTACTTGGAAGATGCTTGGAAGGTGCTTGGAAGGTGCTTGGAAGGTGCTTGGAAGGTGTTTGGAAGGTGCTTGGAAGGTGCTTGGAAGGTGCTTGGAAGGTACTTGACAAGTGCTTGGAAGGTACTTGGAAGGTGCTTGGAAGGTGCTTGGAAGGTGCTTGGAAGGTGCTTGGAAGGTGCTTGGAAGGTGCTTGGAAGGTGCTTGGAAGGTGCTTGGAAGGTGCTTGGAAGGTGCTTGGAAGGTACTTGGAAGGTGCTTTGAAGGTTGTTGGAAGGTGCTTGGAAGGTGCTTGGAAGGTGCTTGGAAGGTGCTTGGAAGGTGCTGGGAAGGGACTTGGAAGGGGCTTGGAAGGTGCTTGGAAGGTGCTTGTGAGGTGCTTGTAAGGTGCTTGTAAGGTGCTTGGAAGGTGCTTGGAAGGTTGTTGGAAGGTGCTTGGAAGGTGCTTGAAAGGTGCTTGGAAGGTGCTTGGAAGGTGCTTGGAAGGTGCTTGGAAGGTGCTTGGAAGGTGCTTGGAAGGTGCTTGGAAGGTGCTGGGAAGGGACTTGGAAGGGGCTTGGAAGGTGCTTGGAAGGTGCTTGTGAGGTGCTTGTAAGGTGCTTGTAAGGTGCTTGGAAGGTGCTTGGAAGGTGCTTGGAAGGTGCTTGGAAGGTGCTTGGAAGGTGCTTGGAAGGTGCTTGGAAGGTACTTGGTAGGTGCTTGGAAGGTGCTTGGAAGGTGCTTGGAAGGTACTTGGAAGGTGCTTGGAAGGTGCTTGGAAAGTGCTTGGAAGGTGCTTGGAAGGTACTTGGAAGGTACTTGCAAGGTACTTGCAAGGTACTTGGAAATTATTGAGAGTGTTTGAGAAGTACTCTCAATACTTTCCAGAAGAAGTGAGTACTTGAGAAGTGCTTACAGAATACTTCGGTTACAAAAGTACTTACTTAATTTGAACTTTACATTTGAAGCACTTTTTCGTATACTCCCCAGCTCCGCTTCACATTATCATTGATGGATTAGTTTTTAGAGGATAAATTTACAATTTAATCACCTTAATCGAACACATTCAACAAATTGAATACATTTTTTCGATATTCGAATGTAACGACAAACACAGATCGGTCTGGAAGAACGGGTGGGGGGGGGGGGGGGGGAGAGATAATTAAACGTAGAACAATACGATTGTCGGTTGCACGATAAATTATCGGTATCGTCGTCGCGTTTCGCTCGTTGTCCATAATTGAAAAAATTGTCAAAAGCACTTTGCCAGCCGGTTATATTAACCCGGGTGGAGGGCGCAGCGCAGTGGCGCGCAAACGGACCGTGACGAGCCGACCAGCCCGCGGGTGTGTTTCCACAAGGGGGGGGGGGGGGGGGGGGTGTAGAGAATTCGAAGAGAGAGAGGAACGCGCCTCGCAAACCCGCCGAAAGAGAGAAAAGACACGGGCGATAAAGAGAACGTGTTATCATTATCACTGGCGCGAAAGCGGTAAAGAGCGGAATGAAAGAGAAATTCAACCAGACTGTAATTGCAAGGAAAAACGAGAGCGTCCAATTTGTCGGCGTGGGGGACGGGGGGGGGGGGGGGGGTGAAGGTGCAGTTTATGCGTAATCATTAGCCAGTGCATTATTAGTTGGTCGATGTTAATTGATCTCGAAAATACAATTTTCTGTTCGAACGATCAAAAAGCGGATTCGATGCACGTTTGAGAAGGCGCGACGAGGAGGTTGACTCTCCCCCCGCCTACCGAGCTGGCTGTACCGATTTCCTCGCTCGCTCTCCATAACGCTGACCCGTTAATGGGGAGGGGGGAGGGGGCGACACGCGCCTTTGGTGCAAATCGCGACCTCGCGTAACGCGCTTACGATTACGTTGCGTACGCATCGATAAGCTCGCTGGCGGCCGGAGCTCGTTTGTGATTCACTGACTCGATGTCAGGTCATCGTCGGGTCGGAGGGATAGACGCATCGTCTATCCTTCGCTGGCCGGGTTCCGCGCTGCACAAACGAACGCACTGCCGAACGCGTGTACTTGATCGGCGTTGCCGCCGATGTACCGGTTAATGCTCGGTCGACCGGGACGGAGACTAATTTTTGTGGAGCGACGAGGACTCGCGGGAGTCGAGGACGCTTCGGCGCGATTATGTTCGGAGATGCGCCTCGATGGTAATTTTTTTGGTAAGCGTCAATTAACCGAAAAATGTTACCGGTTTTTTGGATTCCAGAAAATATTTGTCGTGCGATGACCGTCATTTTTATTTGTTGCCGATTTTTGGTAATTTTTTAGCCACTCCAGGTTGGTTTGAGACCTTTATTTTTTTATTTATTTTTTTTATCAATTAAGTCATCAATGAAACAATATTATAAAATGAATGCCGATTTGTGTGGACCGACGAGGACTCGCGAGAGTCGAGGACGCTTCGACGCGATTATGTTCGGAGATGCGCCTTGATGGTCATTTTTTGGTAAACGTCAATTAACCGGAAAATGTGACCGGTTTTTTGGATTCCAGAAAATATTTGTCGTGCGATGACCGTCATTTTTATTTGTTGCCGATTTTTGGTAATTTTTTAGCCACTCCAGGTTGGTTTGAGACCTTTATTTTTTTATTTATTTTTTTTATCAATTAAGTCATCAATGAAACAATATTATAAAATGAATGCCGATTTGTGTGGACCGACGAGGACTCGCGAGAGTCGAGGACGCTTCGGCGCGATTATGTTCGGAGATGCGCCTCGATGGTCATTTTTTTGGTAAGCGTCAATTAACCGAAAAATGTTACCGGTTTTTTGGATTCCAGAAAATATTTGTCGTGCGATGACCGTCATTTTTATTTGTTGCCGATTTTTGGTAATTTTTTAGCCACTCCAGGTTGGTTTGAGACCTTTATTTTTTTATTTATTTTTTTTATCAATTAAGTCATCAATGAAACAATATTATAAAATGAATGCCGATTTGTGTGGACCGACGAGGACTCGCGAGAGTCGAGGACGCTTCGGCGCGATTATGTTCGGAGATGCGCCTCGATGGTCATTTTTTTGGTAAGCGTCAATTAACCGAAAAATGTTACCGGTTTTTTGGATTCCAGAAAATATTTGTCGTGCGATGACCGTCATTTTTATTTGTTGCCGATTTTTGGTAATTTTTTAGCCACTCCAGGTTGGTTTGAGACCTTTATTTTTTTATTTATTTTTTTTATCAATTAAGTCATCAATGAAACAATATTATAAAATGAATGCCGATTTGTGTGGACCGACGAGGACTCGCGAGAGTCGAGGACGCTTCGGCGCGATTATGTTCGGAGATGCGCCTCGATGGTCATTTTTTTGGTAAGCGTCAATTAACCGAAAAATGTTACCGGTTTTTTGGATTCCAGAAAATATTTGTCGTGCGATGACCGTCATTTTTATTTGTTGCCGATTTTTGGTAATTTTTTAGCCACTCCAGGTTGGTTTGAGACCTTTATTTTTTTATTTATTTTTTTTATCAATTAAGTCATCAATGAAACAATATTATAAAATGAATGCCGATTTGTGTGGACCGACGAGGACTCGCGAGAGTCGAGGACGCTTCGGCGCGATTATGTTCGGAGATGCGCCTTGATGGTCATTTTTTTGGTAAGCGTCAATTAACCGGAAAATGTGACCGGTTTTTTGGATTCCAGAAAATATTTGTCGTGCGATGACCGTCATTTTTATTTGTTGCCGATTTTTGGTAATTTTTTAGCCACTCCAGGTTGGTTTGAGACCTTTATTTTTTTTGTTTATTTTTTTTAATCAATTAGCTCATCAATGAAACAATATTATAAAATGAATGCCGATTTTTGTGGACCGACGAGGACTCGCGGGAGTCGAGGACGCTTCGACGCGATTATGTTCGGAGATGCGCCTTGATGGTAATTTTTTGGTAAGCGTCAAATAACCGAAAAATGTGACCGGTTTTTTGGATTCCAAAAAATATTTGTCGTGCGATGACCGTCATTTTTATTTGTTGCCGATTTTTGGTAATTTTTTAGCCACTCCAGGTTGGTTTGAGACGAATTTTTCTTCGTCCTTGGCTTCGTAGTCATTCGTATTTTTTTTTTTTTTTTTATCAATTGACTCATCAATGAAACAATATTATAAAATGAATGCCGATTTGTGTGGACCGATGAGGACTCGCGGGAATCCTCATCGGTCCATCGGAGCAAATAAAGCCCTGCCGACCACTAGCAAACGATTGTGATTTTTGCGGTGTAATAAAAGTCTGAGAGATTCAAGGGAGCTTCAGCGCGGTAAGTTATGGACACTGATTTCGCCGCGTAAAGTTACCGGTTAGTTCTGCGAATTACGCGATGCTAACCGCTACTAAGCGGTACTTATGGTGTAGACTAATGAACTATTACTGTTCGTATTAATAGGCTGTAACTCTTTTGTTGCTCAGTTGCTTCCACAAGATCCACTAATTACTGTCAATTGTTCATAAATTTGTTCATGAATTTGTTCACTAAATTGTTAATTAAATTGTTAATTAAATTGGTAATGAAATTGTTAATTATATTGTTAATTAAATTGTTAATTAAATTGTTCATTAAATTGTTCATTAAATTGTTAATTAAATTGTTCATTAAATTGTTCATTAAATTGTTCATTAAATTGTTCATTAAATTGTTCATTAAATTGTTCATTAAATTGTTCATTAAATTGTTCATTAAATTGTTCATTAAATTGTTCATTAAATTGTTCATTAAATTGTTCATTAAATTGTTCATTAAATTGTTCATTAAATTGTTCATTAAATTGTTCATTAAATTGTTCATTAAATTGTTCATTAAATTGTTCATTAAATTGTTCATTAAATTGTTCATTAAATTGTTCATTAAATTGTTCATTAAATTGTTAATTAAATTGTTCATTAAGTTGTTCATTAAATTGTTCGTTAAATTGCTCATCGAATTGCTCATTTCATTGCTCAATTGTCACAATGTTTCTGCATCGTTCATAATACCGTCGCAAGCAATAAAACGCTATGTGATTCTTCATACTATTCTTATTAGCAAAAAATGAAAAAAAAAAAAAAACTTTTTTGCATGGAATCATCAACCCCCCTCCTCCCTCAAGTCGTTGAACGGTTAATCGAGAATGGCCTTGCCAGTTTAACATTACGTGCGGGCATTAGTTACGCACTACGTTAGTTAAGCGTCTGTCACTGGCAAAGTATCGAGCGTGAATATATACATTTGTCCGGTATTATTCAATAAATTTATACCGAACGTAACGCTCGAGAGAAACATGGATAAATCGATATTGGCGGCAGAGCGAGCGGTGGAATAATAAAATAGTGAAACACACGCCCATTGATAATTCAAAGCGCACGATAACTTTTACTGCTCATCCGTCGAGTGGCGGGTGCTCTATCGGTGCGTGAAATGGAAATCGAGCGAAATGAATTCGCGCTCGATATATACACGTGAGTACGGAGCGAGCCGGGGAGAAAGAATGAGAGAGGGGTGGGAATGTCGAAGCCCACGGGGGCCGGTGGAGTGAGAGGCGGCCCAGGCCACCGAAAGTACGGGATGAAAAGAGAGAAATTCGAGGTCCGGCCGAGTGCCGGGGGCTTCCCAAATTAGCGCCACACCGAACGACTAATATTTTTGTTCATGAAGCGGCGTTTATGATTTCGTTTTTTTTTTTTTTTTTTTTTTTTTTTTCGCCGTTTCATCCCGCGTCACACGTAGAGCGGCGCGTGTTACGCTCCACGCGGCTGATGCTCTCGTTGCGCAAAATACCGCATTAAAAAAAAAAAAAAAAAAAAAACTCTTGCCGGGAAAGCGAGAGCAATGAAGTAATTAAACAACGAGAACAGCGAATCGATAGATTGCCATTCCGCTGTCAACAAGGAAAATGGAACGCAATTGATAAACGACGGTGGCCGTTTTTTCCCCTGAAAAAAAAATCACTGACTTTTCGCTGACCGATTAAAAATATTCCCTGAAGAAACTTTTAACGACGTGTATTATAAAAAAATTTATTATGCAAATGAAAATGCCTAATTATTCGATGTTTTATTATGTGTGTGTGTTTTTTTTTTTTTTTTTAATGTTCGGAATTTTTTTTCGTTGCTTCCTTTTATGTACTTTTTATTTGTTTATAGGTTTGGCGACAATTTACTTTTTCCCTGACCAATTTTCAAATTCCCTGATTCCCGGACGAAGTTTTTGTTTCCCTGACTTTTCCCGGTTTTCCCTGAACGCGGCCACCATGTAAACAAAAATTACGTCAGAAATAAGTAAAATTAATGGTAAACTTAAATCATTGAAATTGAAGGACTAATATTTTTTGTTCATGAGGCGGCGTTTGTGATTCCGTTTTTTTTTTTTACCTCGTTTTTTCATCCCGCATCACACGCACAGCACTGAGAGCGATGAAATAATTAAGCAGCGACAACGAATCAATATTCTGCCGTCCCGTGGTTAAAAAGGAAAATACAATAAAATTGGTAAACAAAAGTACGCAAACATGGTGGCCGCATTCAGGGAAAACCGCGAAAAGTCAGGGAATTTCAAAATTGGTCAGTGAAAATTAAAATGTCGCCGACCCTTCTATAAATAAATAAGAAGTACATAAAAAGGAGGCATAAAAAAAAAATTGGGAACATTTTGAGGAATAAAAATAGACTTAAATATCAATACAATAGTTAGGAATTTTTGGCAAGTTTGGTCAGGGAAAATTTTTAATTGGTCAGTGAAAAGTCGGGGCATTTTTTTTCGGGGTAAAAACGGTCACCATAGTAAATAAAGATAAGTAAAGTGAACGGTAAAATAGAATTTGAAATTGAACGGACCAATAAATTGAAATTGAAATTGAACGGACCAATATTTTTGTTGATAAAGCGGCGTTTACGATGCATTCTGCTTTTGTTTTTACATTCGTCGTTTCACTTCCGCGTCACACGTGACGCGGCGCGTGTCACGCTGCGCTCCCGATGCTCTAATTACGCAAAATACACCGTAAATCCCATTGCGGTAAAACAATGTTTCGCTCCCGCAATTGAACAATCGGGCAACGCCAATAACGAATCGATATACAGCGCAACGTCCGCGCGGCCATAAGAGGAAAGAAAAAGTCATTTCGATAATATCGTCAATTTCCGCGTTCATTGAAATTCATTAATCTGTATTATTATCGGCGCGGCTCTGGATGATTGATACAATGAATTAATTTGATTTATTCGCGTTCGATCGCGTCGAGGCACCGACCAATGTCATGCACCGCAGCGCAAGAGGCAAAGCGGCTTGAATTAATACAAACCCGATTGTTAGATCTCGCGAGCTTATTTCCAGAAGACGAGACTACAATCGGCCGGTAGATTCGGCGGTTGGATCCAATCTGGCGGAATAATTATTAATATTACCAGGGGCGAGCGAGATCGAGTGGCGGGCGTTTTGGCGCAAGCGGCCGCGGTGTACCATTCGACCGGAAGCACACCCTGCAACCCATCCCGGTTTGAGCACCGTAGTGTGGCTGTTGCAGAGACTCGTATTAGCGATATGTATCTCTAGCGCTGCGGCGTAGCGCAGGCTCAAAAAGCAAACCCAACCCCGTACCACCCCAAACCGCTCTGCCATTTTCTGCCAATCATTGTATTTGCCTTCCAGTTCGTACGCACCCAATTCGCGTTGTAAGGTAAAGGACCTAGTTACGGACACCTACGGTGGGGCAGATGACGTTGCGATTGGTACCCACCCTTTGATCTTAAGCTTATGCAATTTTCTGCGGGTCATTGTATTTGCCTTCCAGTTCGTACGCACCCAATTCGCGTTGTAAGGTAAAGGACCTCGTTACGGACACCTACACAAACCCAACCCCGTACCACCCCAAACCGCTCTGCCATTTTCTGCCAATTGTTGTATTTGTCTTCCAGTTCGTACGCACCCAATTCGCGTTGTAAGGTGAAGGACCTAGTTACGGACACCTACGGTGGGGCAGATGACGTTGCGATTGGTACCCACCCTTTGATCTTAAGCTTATGCAATTTTCTGCCGATCATTGTACTTGCCTTCCAGTTCGTACGCACCCAATTCGCGTTGTAAGGTAAAGGACCTCGTTACGGACACCTACACAAACCCAACCCCGTACCACCCCAAACCGCTCTGCCATTTTCTGCCAATGATTGTATTTGCCTTCCAGTTCGTACGCACCCAATTCGCGTTGTAAGGTGAAGGACCTAGTTACGGACACCTACGGTGGGGCAGATGACGTTGCGATTGGTACCCACCCTTTGATCTTAAGCTTATGCAATTTTCTGCCGATCATTGTACTTGCCTTCCAGTTCGTACGCACCCAATTCGCGTTGTAAGGTAAAGGACCTCGTTACGGACACCTACACAAACCCAACCCCGTACCACCCCAAACCGCTCTGCCATTTTCTGCCAATGATTGTATTTGCCTTCCAGTTCGTACGCACCCAATTCGCGTTGTAAGGTAAAGGACCTAATTACGGACACCTACGGTGGGGAAGATGACGTTGCGATTGGTACCCACCCTTTGATCTTAAGCTTACGCAATTTTCTGCCGATCATTGTACTTGCCTTCCAGTTCGTACGCACCCAATTCGCGTTGTAAGGTAAAGGACCTCGTTACGGACACCTACACAAACCCAACCCCGTACCACCCCAAACCGCTCTGCCATTTTCTGCCAATGATTGTATTTGCCTTCCAGTTCGTACGCACCCAATTCGCGTTGTAAGGTGAAGGACCTAGTTACGGACACCTACGGTGGGGCAGATGACGTTGCGATTGTTACCCACCCTTTGATCTTAAGCTTACGCAATTTTCTGCCGATCATTGTACTTGCCTTCCAGTTCGTACGCACCCAATTCGCGTTGTAAGGTAAAGGACCTCGTCACGGACACCTACACAAACCCAACCCCGTACCACCCCAAACCGCTCTGCCATTTTCTGCCAATCGTTGTATTTGCCTTCCAGTTCGTACGCACCCAATTCGCGTTGTAAGGTGAAGGACCTAGTTACGGACACCTACGGTGGGGCAGATGACGTTGCGATTGGTACCCACCCTTTGATCTTAAGCTTATGCAATTTTCTGCCGATCATTGTACTTGCCTTCCAGTTCGTACGCACCCAATTCGCGTTGTAAGGTAAAGGACCTCGTTACGGACACCTACACAAACCCAACCCCGTACCACCCCAAACCGCTCTGCCATTTTCTGCCAATGATTGTATTTGCCTTCCAGTTCGTACGCACCCAATTCGCGTTGTAAGGTAAAGGACCTAATTACGGACACCTACGGTGGGGAAGATGACGTTGCGATTGGTACCCACCCTTTGATCTTAAGCTTACGCAATTTTCTGCCGATCATTGTACTTGCCTTCCAGTTCGTACGCACCCAATTCGCGTTGTAAGGTAAAGGACCTCGTTACGGACACCTACACAAACCCAACCCCGTACCACCCCAAACCGCTCTGCCATTTTCTGCCAATGATTGTATTTGCCTTCCAGTTCGTACGCACCCAATTCGCGTTGTAAGGTGAAGGACCTAGTTACGGACACCTACGGTGGGGCAGATGACGTTGCGATTGTTACCCACCCTTTGATCTTAAGCTTACGCAATTTTCTGCCGATCATTGTACTTGCCTTCCAGTTCGTACGCACCCAATTCGCGTTGTAAGGTAAAGGACCTCGTTACGGACACCTACACAAACCCAACCCCGTACCACCCCAAACCGCTCTGCCATTTTCTGCCAATGATTGTATTTGCCTTCCAGTTCGTACGCACCCAATTCGCGTTGTAAGGTAAAGGACCTAATTACGGACACCTACGGTGGGGAAGATGACGTTGCGATTGGTACCCACCCTTTGATCTTAAGCTTATGCAATTTTCTGCGGGTCATTGTATTTGCCTTCCAGTTCGTACGCACCCAATTCGCGTTGTAAGGTAAAGGACCTCGTTACGGACACCTACACAAACCCAACCCCGTACCACCCCAAACCGCTCTGCCATTTTCTGCCAATTGTTGTATTTGTCTTCCAGTTCGTACGCACCCAATTCGCGTTGTAAGGTGAAGGACCTAGTTACGGACACCTACGGTGGGGCAGATGACGTTGCGATTGTTACCCACCCTTTGATCTTAAGCTTATGCAATTTTCTGCGGGTCATTGTACTTGCCTTCCAGTTCGTACGCACCCAATTCGCGTTGTAAGGTAAAGGACCTCGTTACGGACACCTACACAAACCCAACCCCGTACCACCCCAAACCGCTCTGCCATTTTCTGCCAATGATTGTATTTGCCTTCCAGTTCGTACGCACCCAATTCGCGTTGTAAGGTAAAGGACCTAATTACGAACACCTACGGTGGGGCAGATGACGTTGCGATTGGTACCCACCCTTTGATCTTAAGCTTATGCAATTTTCTGCCGATCATTGTACTTGCCTTCCAGTTCGTACGCACCCAATTCGCGTTGTAAGGTAAAGGACCTCGTTACGGACACCTACACAAACCCAACCCCGTACCACCCCAAACCGCTCTGCCATTTTCTGCCAATGATTGTATTTCCCTTCCAGTTCGTACGCACCCAATTCGCGTTGTAAGGTAAAGGACCTAATTACGGACACCTACGGTGGGGAAGATGACGTTGCGATTGGTACCCACCCTTTGATCTTAAGCTTATGCAATTTTCTGCGGGTCATTGTATTTGCCTTCCAGTTCGTACGCACCCAATTCGCGTTGTAAGGTAAAGGACCTCGTTACGGACACCTACACAAACCCAACCCCGTACCACCCCAAACCGCTCTGCCATTTTCTGCCAATTGTTGTATTTGCCTTCCAGTTCGTACGCACCCAATTCGCGTTGTAAGGTAAAGGACCTCGTCTAATACAAATATAACCTTAGGTAGATCATTTTTTTTTTTTCAAGACTTTTCATTTCATCGCTGTTATCGCAATATTGCCGACAAATGATTGAGAAAAATAACCTTAGGTAGATCATTTTTTTTCAAGACTTTTCATTTCATCGCTGTTATCGCAATATAGCCGACAAATGATTGAGAAAAATAACCTTAGGTAGATCATTTTTTTTCAAGACTTTTCATTTCATCGCTGTTATCGCAATATTGCCGACAAATGATTGAGGCAATCTTCTCGAAATGGCTTGCAGGAAGATTCCGTTTTGGCTATGTGGCTCGGTCTTTCAACAGTAATTTTAGCCCTGGTAGAAGCGAAAATGTCGATAGATGTCATTTTGATGGGTAAAAGGAAAACCGTGCTGGACGAGCAATACGAGCCGCTGGGCAAATTAATTGGGATTCGCGAATTGAAGTTATGCCGGTCAACAAGTACTCTAAAAGGTAAAAGTAAATGGAAAAGTAAAAGAACAAAACCCATCATTGATGCTTGCTTTTCTGTCTTGCCAGGCATGAATAACGGTCAGTGCGCATTTCTATTTTCCCAGAATTATCATCGATTGATTGCCGATTTCCAGAGTCATTTTTCGATGACCTCTTTACTGTCAACCTTCATCTCAATTGTTGACAACATTTATCCGCCAACAACTTAAGGTAGTCCTAGCGGACAGCCTGAGCCCACATGAGTTCAGAGAGAATTGAGAGAGAATTGCGAACACTTCTCGATGGGATAAAAATTCGAAAAAAATCAAGCATATGGAAGGTGCTGAAAAGATTGATTTTACATAATAATAACTCCAAAATATTATTAACAAATGCATAAAAAAAAAATTGTTCAACAAATTCCCCGGCAACTTAACTTTTTGTTCATATAAAAACAATTTGTTAATCCTTTTGAATACGTATGAATTTTTTCAGAATTTTATCTAATTTTTGAAAATCACGTTTTTTTATTAACTAAAAACGCAATTTTCAAAAATTAGACAAAATTCTGAAAAAATTAATACGTGTTCAAAAAGATTAACTTATTGTTTTTATACGAACAAAAAGTTAAGTTGCCGAAAGATTTGTTGAACAATTTTTTTTTCATTCATTTGTTAATAACATTTTGGAATTATTATTATGGAAAATCAATCTTTTCGGTACCTTCCATGTGGTTGATTTTTTTCAGATTTTTATCCCATCGCGAAGTATTCGCAATTCCACTCTCAATTTGCTCTGAACTCACGTGGGCTCAGGCTGTCCGCAAGGACTACCTTGATAGCTCAAAACGCTAGTAGAGTCAGTCGACATCTGAAAGACATCTTACCTATTCAACATCTTTCTAGATCGCAACTAAGACATTGAGGATTTCTCTCACGTGGTCTCCATTCGGCCACTCTCATCCAAATATCCCAATGTCTGCCGTCACGATCGATGGAGTTCGGTCCACCAGCCGTCATTGTCGGACAAAATGTTGTAACTATTTATCAATAAAGATAGTAATCACATCAATCTATATCACAGAGCCTCGAGCGATATCAGCCCGAAGGTTTGTCAGGGAGGGCGACGGGGAACGAGAGAGGGCACAACGGCCAAAGGGACGGTTGAAGCTGGAGGCGAGAATATCGATCCTCGTGCATAATTAAATACCGGTAGCGGGGAAAGCATCACAAAGAGAGCTTACTTCGGCTTTGATCTGCTGACAGACGGGAGCCGTCAATGCGCAACTTGAATAGGTTGGTGCGCGTACGCGGTACCGACCCAACCAACGACCACACATCTGATGCCTGTTTCGCGCACTGACTTCTGTGCCGCTTGCATAAACATAGCTCATGCGCGACACCAGTGAGAGTTGGTTGTGTATGAGCGGTTGCGAGGAAACGAGGAATGAAGTCACAATCTTGCGCGAAGCAGTTCCAGCAAACGTAAGCGGTTTTGACTACCTACAAACTCCATGCGGAACGATGTCTGCGCAGCCACTAACGATCGCCCGAGGGCCCATTCGATTCCGCACAGTGGATGCTCGCGGAACCAATGACGGGCGGCGAATCATGGAACTCATCATCGATAGGCGTCAGCGGAAAAAGACATCGGCGGTTCGTAACGCAGCCCTCTGGGCGTTCCAGGCATTCGAGGCTTTTGGACGTCAATGTCAGAGGATCGTCAGAGGCTTTTCGATGACAAAAAGTTTGACGCCAAAGGGGCCACGCTTATGCACAGCGGACATCGCCTTACGGCATTAAGCCATCTATATGTGTTGTCGGGCGTATCATTGGAAAATTGTCAGTTATCGGCATTCCTGTTCTCTTTATGTGTGTTTAATGCATCTGCGGCGCTTTATTTTGATACTGGAGCAAACATTTTCGAAATGATCGACTTCCGTTGAGAGTTTTCTGTAGAGTTATCGGTGAATGATAGGGGAGAGCGGGGCAAAATGGCATAGCGGGGCGAAACGGGATAATGAGGCAAAACGCAATTTTCCAATAACTTTTGGATGGTTGCGGTGAAGGTGAGTGGGGCAGGCGGTGAAAATCCGGATGATCGTTGGGACAAAATGGGACATCCAAAAATTATGGAAAAATTGAGTTTTACCCCCGCGGTCCCATTTTGCCCCACTGTCCCATTTTGCCCCGCTCTCCCCTGTTCTTCGACTTCGGCTGTTGCGATGGCGACTGAATCTCAATAATTTATTGATATCGGGATACCAATAAGTGAGAAAAATTGTCAAAGTGTAATGGAAAAAAACATACGAAATGGTAGTTGATGACTGAGATAAAATAGAGGTGTACAGTTGAGTCGTCTTAGTCGGCTAAAAAATCTTATCCGGCTAATGGACATTATTGTTTATCCGGCTAAGCCCTCTTAGCTGGCTACGATGGTGTGGCCGGCTAAAAATTAGCCGCGGCTTACACCCAAAAAAATAATTTATTTGACGGCCACCGTTTATTTGGTTTAAGAAAAATATTTATTTGATTTAAAATAAATATTTATCTAAATTAAGTAAATAGTTATTTAAATCAAATAAATATTTATTTAAATCAAATAAATATTTATTTAAATCAAATAAATATTTATTTAAATCAAATAAATATTTATTTAAATCAAATAAATATTTATTTAAATCAAATAAATATTTATTTAAATCAAATAAATATTTATTTAAATCAAATAAATATTTATTTAAATCAAATAAATATTTATTTAAATCAAATAAATATTTATTTAATTCAAATAAATATTTATTTAAATCAAATAAATATTTTACCTAAACGAAATAAACGGTGGCCGTCAAATGAATTATTTTTCCGGGTGTAGCCGGCGAAGATCGTTTGGCCGGCTAAAAATAAGCCGCAGTGTAGCCGGCTTATTTATTCATTACTATTATTACTACTATTATTTGCTTAGATTCGACTACCTTTAAGATCCTCAAAATGTTATTCCATCGAACTAATTATGTCTCTCAATACATCTCTATTCTGGTATAAGAAAGTTATAATGTTCTCATTTCCCGTGATATAACAGCAGTACAAAAATGAATAAATAAAACAGATAATGTGCCATAGAGAAATGTCTCATTCATTTCACCAGAGTCCTTGTAATTCACAATAAAAATGAATGGCCGTCAAAACTGCGGCTAATTTTTAGCCTGCCAAACTACCTCAACTGGCTAAGCCGCGACAAATTTTTAAGCGGTCAAACCATCTTAGCCGGCTAAGACGGCTTGGCCGGCTAAACTATAATGTCCATTAGCCACATAAGATTTTTTAGCCAGCCAAGACGGGCCTATCGTGAGGTGTATTGATATTCAGACGACAGTAACTAATCAGTGGGTTGTGTGCAAGTGCACGTATTGTTCAGACATCGTGATCGACGAAACTATATAGAGGAGAGCGAGGCAAAATGCATCCCTGGTCCAAAGTCGACCTCTCTTCGTCTGATGTCCGGTTTCGTTTTGCCCCAACACCGTTGGATCGGCGGTCTCGGCGGTCAACAAAGTCAAGCAATGCCGTTCGCTGGTCAGTACTTAAATACCCGTCCAAGCCGAGCCGACCACTAATTGGCCTATTGGACCGTACAGCGGGTGGCTGAATTCGGAGGACTTCAGATTTCTGCTGTCAAGTTATCTGGTATGAACATTAAGACTCAGTTGGGACGACCGTCGGTATTGGCACGGCGCTTTCCGCAGTTTCCTCGTCACCTTGTGCGAATGCCGGAGAGGAGAGCGGGGTAATGATGGTCATTGGGCAACGGGAGACACTTGTTAAGTTTAATTCACAAATGATATCAAAATGGGACTTGTCTTAGGTTGTCTCTAGCGTATCAGCGAAATAATTGACCATTGTTTTGAGTCAGAGCTGGGCAAAAAGTACTTAAAGTACTTGATACGTAGTATCGTACGTATCCAATACTTTAAGTACGCGGTACCATAATGAAAGCACGAAACATTCACAAAAAGATCATTTATTCGCACATCTGACCTCTCGCAGCTCGTTTCACAGACTGGCTTTTCTTCCGTAAAAAAAAACAAAAGTCGGTGTATTGTAAACAAAATCGTCACCAAGGACAACGTACATAGCTCCATACCCTTACAATAAGTACTAAATACTTCGAGTACTGTACTCAACTTTGATGTTGAATGATGTTTAAGAATATTTTGCCGGTACCCAAAGTGCTGGGCACTTCAAATACCAAGTACTTTAAGTACTTTGCCCAGCTCTGCTTTGAGTTTGTATCTACTTTGATTCAGACTTTAAGAGGGGTGCTAGTTTTGCTTGCCTTAGGTTGTCTATAACATGTCAGCGAAGTAATTGACGATTGTTTCGTGCTTGTATCTACTTTGATGCAGACTTTAGAGGGCTGCTAGTTTTAGCCTGATTTTGATCTGCAGAAGACTTCACTGTGTGAAGTGATTTATGGAATCTCTCGTAACTTACGATGTAAGCGACTGTGGTTCCAAAATTTGACAGTCCCTCAACATTCATTTGCACTTTGGTAGAAGTCAATGTGTCAATGAATTTCGTTCCGACAAGTTGGGCCGACATAGGGTAGAGTGGGGTAATAATGGTCATTGGGCAACGGGAGTCACACTTGTTAAGTTTAATTCACAAATGATATCAAACGGAACTTGTCTTAAGTTGTCTCTAGCATATCAGCGAAGTAATTGACGATTGTTTCGTGCTTATATCTACTTTGATGCAGACTTTAGGAGGGCTGCTAGTTTTAGCCTGATTTTGATCTGCAGAAGACTTCACTGTGTGAAGTGATTTATGGAATCTCTCGTAACTTGCGATGTAAGCGACTGTGGTTCCAATATTTGACAGTCCCTCAACATTCATTTGCACTTTGGCAGAAGTCAATGTGTCAATGAATTTCGTTCCGACAAGTTGGGCCGACATAGGGTAGAGTGGGGTAATAATGGTCGTTGGGCAACGGGAGTCACACTTGTTAAGTTTAATTCACAAATGATATCAAACGGAACTTGTCTTAAGTTGTCTCTAGCATATCAGCGAAGTAATTGACGATTGTTTCGTGCTTATATCTACTTTGATGCAGACTTTAGGAGGGCTGCTAGTTTTAGCCTGATTTTGATCTGCAGAACACTTCACTGTGTGAAGTGATTTATGGAATCTCTCGTAACTTGCGATGTAAGCGACTGTGGTTCCAAAATTTGACAGTCCCTCAACATTCATTTGCACTTTGGTAGAAGTCAATGTGTCAATGAATTTCGTTCCGACAAGTTGGGCCGACATAGGGTAGAGTGGGGTAATAATGGTCATTGGGCGACGGGAGTCACACTTGTTAAGTTTAATTCACAAATGATACCAAATGGGACTTGTCTTAAGTTGTCTCTAGCGTATCAGCGAAGTAATTGATTGTTGTTTTGAGTTTATATCTACTTTGATACAGACTTTAGGAGGGCTGCTAGTTTTAGTCTGATTTTGATCTGCAGAAGACTTCACTGTGTGAAGTGATTTATGGAATCTCTTGTAACTTACGATGTAAGCGACCGTGGTTCCAAAATTTGACAGTCCCTCAACATTCATTTGCACTTTGGTAGAAGTCAATGTGTCAATGAATTTCGTTCCGACAAGTTGGGCCGACATAGGGTAGAGTGGGGTAATAATGGTCATTGGGCGACGGGAGTCACACTTGTTAAGTTTAATTCACATATGATACCAAATGGGACTTGTCTTAAGTTGTCTCTAGCGTATCAGCGAAGTAATTGATTGTTGTTTTGAGTTTATATCTACTTTGATACAGACTTTAGGAGGGGTGCTAGTTTTGCTTGCCTTAAGTTGTCTATGACATGTCAGCGAATTAATTGACCATTGTTTCGTGCTTATATATACTTTGATGCAGACTTTAGGAGGGCTGCTAGTTTTAGCCTGATTTTGATCAGAGAAATACTTCAATTTACAAAGTGATTCAAAAATTTTACAGTCTCCCAACATCCATGTGCACTTTGGTAGAAGTCAATGTGTCAATTAATTTCGTTCCGACAAGTACTGAAATACTAACTGGCACTTCGCGGTAATGGGAATCACGATGCGAAGTAAAAACAGCATCCCCGATTGTAGGTCATGTTCTTGTAACTCGTACTACGACTCGCTGTCTCTTTGTTGCGAAGATTAATATTGATTCTATGCTTACAAACAAATGAAAACTTCATGTTTCTCGCGACACGAATCTATTTTCGTTGCTTTAATCACCGTAAATAGGGTGATATATAAAAAAAAAATGTATTTGACGGCCACCGTTTATTTGGTTTAAGTAAAATGTTTATGTGATTTAAATAAATATTTGTTTAAATTAAGTCCATAGTTACTTAAATGAAATCAATATTTAAATTAAATAAATATTTATTTAAATTAAGTAAATAGTTACTTGAATGAAATAAATATTTATTCGATTTAAATAAATATTTATTTAAACGACGTAAACAGTTACTTAAATAAAATAAATATTTTGCTTAAACCAGATAAACAGTGGCCGTCAAATAAATTATTTTTCTGGGTTGTATGATGAAAATTTTAGCGAAATATAACGCAAGAATCCTTCCCTCCGTGCACAACGGCCTTTTGACGACAAGTCGAGCGGCTTCGATATCAGTTAAATCGTTTGAGTGATCGAACACCGCGGTCAATCGGGCCGCGGCGCGGCATACAACTATACGACATTAGATACAAGTAACACTATCAAGAAAATAATTTCTCTAATCGGCATTACCAGCTATTCGCCTACGTCAGGCTATTTATCAATCAACCACTCGAAATGGTACGTTGCGGACACGTCAACGCGCTCATTTCTAGCCAGCTACGCACCGTCGTTGGCGCGGTGAACGCGAACGGTGCCGCGAAGAGATGGAAAGAATGGTACAAAAAAAAAAAACAAAAAAATCAACGAACTTAGGCGATTAACACGCAGTTGGAACTCTCGTGTCTGTTAAGTTCGTTCAGCCGTGTAGAATTCCGGCTGTAATTATGCATCGAGTTATCTGCCAGTTTTTAATTTTCCGATCTCGTCGACAAACGATTGGATATCTTTTTTTTTGACCAGATTGACGTCGTCGCGACAATGAAATTTTGTACGTAATGCGTTGTAAATTTTCATGCGAGGCGTCGACCGCCAAGCTCTTCACTGTAAAAAATTTCTATTTGAAAATTCATAAATGTATATGAAGTTTTATGCATATATACAGTACATGAAATTTCATTGACACGTATGTAAGAATATATGCGTTACCGGTATATTAAAAACAATATTATTTGTATAATGTTTGTAATAATAACATAATTTTCATATACGGATGACTTAATTTTCAATGCCATCACCGGTAATTTTAATATACAGGTATTGCATTTAATATTAAATTATCAAAATTCAAATACAATGTATATGAATTCTAATTTCATATACCGAGGTTCTATATTTCATTTAAGGTTGTATATTAAACGTCTTGTAAATTTCATAACATTTTTTACAGTGCCACTGTAAAAAATTTCTATTTGAAAATTCATAAATGTATATGCAGTTTTATACATATACAGTATATTAAAAATAATATTATTTGTATAATATTTGTAATAATAACATAATTTTCATATACGGATGTCTTAATTTTCAATGCCATCACCGGTAATTTTAATATACAGGTATTGCATTTAATATTAAATTATCAAAATTCAAATACAATGTATATGAATTCTAATTTCATATACCGAGGTTCTATATTTCATTTAACTTTGTATATTAAACGTGTTGTAAATTTCATAACATTTTGTACAGTGCAGTGTAAAAAATTTCTATTTGAAAATTCATAAATGTATATGAAGTTTTATACATATAAAGTATATTAAAAATAATATCATTTGTATAATATTTGTAATAATAACATAATTTTCATATACGGATGTCTTAATTTTCAATGCCATCACCGGTAATTTTAATATACAGGTATTGCATTTAAGATTAAATTATCAAAATTCAAATACAATGTATATGAATTCTAATTTCATATACCGAGGTTCTATATTTCATTTAACTTTGTATATTAAACGTGTTGTAAATTTCATAACATTTTGTACAGTGCAGTGTAAAAAATTTCTATTTGAAAATTCATAAATGTATATGAAGTTTTATACATGTACAGTATATTAAAAACAATATTATTTGTATAATATTTGTAATAATAACATAATTTTCATATACGGATGACTTAATTTTCAACGCCATCACCGGTAATTTTAATATACAGGTATCGCATTTAAGATTAAATTATTAAAATTCCAATACAATGTATATGAATTCTAATTTCATATACCGAGGTTCTATATTTCATTTAACTTTGTATATTAAACGTGTTGTAAATTGCATAACATTTTTTACAGTGCACTGTAAAAAATTTCTATTTGAAAATTCATAAATGTATATGAAGTTTTATACATATAAAGTATATTAAAAATAATATCATTTGTATAATATTTGTAATAATAACATAATTTTCATATACGGATGTCTTAATTTTCAATGCCATCACCGGTAATTTTAATATACAGGTATTGCATTTAAGATTAAATTATCAAAATTCAAATACAATGTATATGAATTCTAATTTCATATACTGAGGTTCTATATTTCATTTAACTTTGTACATTAAACGTGTTGTAAATTTCATAAAATTTTTTACAGTGTTTCCAGGTGGTTAAGTCTAGTTAAGAAGCCACATTTTCGTGCTGGATGGAATTGGATCAAGACACTTTATTTCCGGCGCCAGACTCAGACATTTACACCGATAAAAAATGCGGTTGAATCAACTAATGATTCGGACAGGGACGTTGAAATAAATACGTAACTGGCCGGACAAAATATTTTAATGGCTCAAAAATAATTTGCTGAAATCGTCCAGAAAATTGTTGAACTAAGCAATCTTTTAACTGCACCAATAAAATATTTATTTGAAGAGCCCTGGCGGAATGTTCAGCTGATTCAACCGTATTTATGTATCCGTGTAGCGAATGGAATTAGCCAACTGCACTTAAGAAAGATTTTGCATTTTTTTTTCATCTTGGCGTTTCATGACATTTTGGGTCTTTTTAGGCACACAATAATCATTTTTTTCATCATGCTGTTTACGACCCGTAGCTATATTATTACCCAATAAAAAAAAGACTTTGGGTCTTTAATTGACTCGCTTATCGAAAATATTGGTCACCGTCAGTAAAACATTAATTTTGAACAAGCGGAAAGCCTGTAAGCAAATATTAACTAATTGAAAATCTCAACTCTATAGAAACCCTTAAAATAATACAAAAAATATCCCGCTAGTTGGTTGATACATTACTCATATCGGAATTGTGAATGAAAAAATGTCAGGTTAATCGGTCAGTTTTAATGACATTACGTGTTTTTTTGTTTCTTTGAAATTTTACGTTTAAACAATTCCACTAATTTTTTGTCCGTAAACATTGGCGTGTATGAAATTTCGATATCACGGTAAGCGCCTCTGCGGTGCGAGCCGGCGGGCGCGCGTATAGTCTATCATTCGTACACGTGAGACCGCGCGGCACGTGTGTTGCAAAATGCGCACGCACGAGACGTTCGGGCGACGAGCGAACATGAGATGCGTTTCTCGAGGTGGGAAGAAAACTCAAGTGAACGCTACCTAATCGTGAATGGGGTGAAGGAGAGAATACAAATGTTTCAGTGAAAAACAAACTCTTCCCAACAAGCCAAACCGTAGCTTTAATATTTTTTTTAAATGCACAAAATTAAAGTTTGATTTCCGACGTAAATTTACGATGTTTCGCATTTAATTTTCAATAACGTATTTGGGTAAACTTTATTGAAAGTTTATTTTATATATATTTATTTCATATATACAATTACCGGATATGTGTCAAAGGTCTCAAACTTTAAGAAGGTCGAAAAAAATGAAAGAATGAAAATCCTAATTAGTTATCTGCCCTTAATACAAAAATAGATTCTTGATGCAGTAAATACGAAGTTTTCATTCAGGCGTAAGCGTAGAATCAATATTAATCTTCCCGACAATGAGACAGCGAGTCATAGTGCATGTTACAAGAACAAAACCGACAATTCTCAATTTACCGACCTTTCGTTTTTTTTTTACACTTTCGTACGATCCATTTCTATATTTTTATCTATCGGTTTTTCTCAGTTCTGACTATTTATCTTATAACAATTAGGTATTCAGACAATTAATCTCAATTCGACTGCAATTTGGGAGTTCAACAACATTTCTTGAATGAAAAATAGTTACAAATTATTATCCCTTCTAAATTCTTTATCAAAGTAGATACAAACACAGATGAATGTTCGACGATTTCGTTACAATTTCAGTCTTAAACTATGACGAATTGCGTTTCGCTATCGTTTGTGAATTAAGCGTAACAAGGGTGATTTCTTTAACACTTTGAAGACTCACTAGGAGACGAATAGAGAGCACAAAAAGTGCCTTTTCTACGTCATGAGACTAATTTTGAATTCGTTACTTTCAGTACTCGAATTAACATTTTCGTTCCGTTTCGCCGTTCAGCGGTTTTTATTCCGTCCGAAAAATTGTTATGACTTTTTCTCACTGCATCGTCGTTGATGCCCAAAGTGCCATATTTTCCACGTCGGTAAAAAAAGTTATTTTTGGAAAAAAAAAACGTAAGAAACATTTTGCAAATAATTATGAAACAGAAAAAAATTCTCGAGTAGTGAGTAAAATTGAGTAAAATTTTACCAACGCAATTAAATCGTAATTTCTTTTTTTCTTCAATTTAGGCGAAAAAGATTGCAAAAATGCATTTCTCAAAATTAACATAATTCAAAAAAGACTTTTAGTTTCTTCAACAGGAAAAAGGACTTGGCCGTGATTCGATAATTATTCCATCAAAAACGCGTTCCAATTATCTCGGTTTGTAAATCGATTTGATTGCCCGCGCGGACATGAAATATCTACACAAAGTTTATTAGAAGAAGAAAAAAAAACAATACTTATAAAATTCGGATTTTTTCTATAATCGATATATTCAAAAAATATAGAAAGGGTTATGCATTTTCAGACACAATGTTTGTCAGAAATTAATTCCTCGAAATGATATTTTCATCTACCGCATATGTGTATGTATATTAATTTTTTTTTCGATTTATGTCACGTATGTTTTTTTATTTTCAAATGCGGGACGCTGTCCAGAGAGTAAACAGCCGCGCAGTGCGAGAGTAAGCCATTGCGGGCACGTCCACGCTTTTTTTGTCGTCATCGCGGTGACGAAACGCGTCGGATGACGCATCGAGAAATCTCGTTGAATCGAACGGATCCGAGACAAGAAAGACCGTCGCCCTGTCATCGCGAAAATCGTCACAAATGTCCCCCCCCCCCCCCCCCCCCCGCTCGTCGTATAATTTATCCCCGTTCACTGCGCGCCCACAAGTGCCATTCCGTACGATTTTCCTTGGACCCGTTCCAACTAACCTACAAATACGTTGATCCGATTCCGACCGTTTGCTCGTTAGAACTTTTTCACAATGGAAAAAAAAAAACGAAAATCCAGATAATTTTTTTTTCATCGCGACACTTCGAGCTTCATAATTTTCGTTCGAACCGACCGACGAAATATCTTCGGAAAATATTATTATTAACTTTTTTATTTGTTGAATATACTGTAAAAGTAAATTGTAAATTTCATGTACTGGAACTTGAAATATGCATTACTTACATTAATTCAACATTAATGTACTTTTTTTTGTAAAATAAAAATACCAGATATTTTACAGTAAAATTTTTATTAAAAATACAAATTTTACTGTAAAAAATTGCGACGGAAATGTGTGAAATTTCAGAAACAGTTTATGTAAAAAAAGCTTCCAATACTGTACATTAATTTTCAAACTATTTTTTTTTTACAATGTAAAACCTATCGTCCAAGTATACATTTCGATTGCGACAGTCGTGTAATTCGCATTTGCAAGTAATTTTAAGAAATACATAAGAAGTGAATATCGTGAGCAATTCCAGATAATCGAAAACAACGCTTGTGTACTTTAAAAAAAAATACAAGACTAAAGCGTAGTGAACTAAAATGAATTTATTTCAGTGAACTAAAGTAGTGATCTAAATTTATTTTCCTATTCTTATTAAAAAAAAATACAAGACTAACCCGTAGTAAACTAAAATAAATTTAGTTCAGTGAACTGAAGTACTAAATTATATCTAAATTTGATCAGAATTTGATTTTTTTTTTCTATTTTTATTGTATAGTGACAGCCATAAAATTAAAATAGAAACAAAAAAAAATTCTAACGGCGTAGTCGACGAAAAATAAGATCTGATCACTGACAAACCAAGCATCAAGCGTGGGCAAAAGTGAGTCGTAGTCGCATACGAGAAGAAAAACGAATTCATGGAAAATCCAGCAATTTTCCTGAACTTATAGTTATTTAAGCCAATTCTTAAACGATAGTTAATTAGGCAATAGTAGACAAAATTGTTATCCCTACTTTTGGACCACTTTTGTAACTCCACGTTCAAACTTAATTTTCCTCCCGAGTGCAATCATTTTTGTTCAAACCGAGCGACGAAATATCTTCGTAAGATGTTCAATATTTCTTATTATACAGATTGGATCGGATACACTTTTTTTTAACTCCCGATTGCCCGCTAGGGCAAAAAGTCGCTGAGGCCGCCCGATTTTGCTGTTTTCGTTGTCTCCAGTATTTGACAGAACGGCGCAATGTATCTTGACAGAATTTGGCACACTAGTTCTGTGTATGTGGAAGTGTGTTCGTAGCAAAGGAATAAGAAAATAAATGTGAAATAGCAGAGATAATTAACTTCGAAAAAAACGGGCCAAAAGCCTATTCAGATTTATCGACAAGCGGCCGCCATTTATCCACTATTGCCTTTGCGATTATTTGTCGTCCGCTGTAAAAATGCTGCAGCTGTGTGCTATTCTGTAGTGCATTGAATTCACTCAACGTGTAGTATAACCTCGAATACGCGTCAAGCTCTGTCTATGATAATTTGTTATATATAAAAGTCGTTTACGCGTGTATTAAAAAATAATTATTAGTTTTTATTTATTTATTTATAATCTTAATGTTTTCGCGTTTTGGTCATATTATTTATTATACTTTAAAGAGGATGAAAAAAAAAAAATGTTACAAAAATTAAAAAACTTCCAATTGCAAAAAGAGTTTAATAAACGAATTAAATTATACGGTTCTAACTCGAAAAGTTCGAACTCGATCACCTTAATGTAATGTGACATTTGCAAAGTGATATATGTCAGCGATATAATTTTATAAATATCATATCTCTCGGATACAATT
Source organism: Exephanes ischioxanthus (assembly GCA_958510785.1). NCBI lineage: Eukaryota > Metazoa > Arthropoda > Insecta > Hymenoptera > Ichneumonidae > Exephanes > Exephanes ischioxanthus. Next base: position 26,136,452 of record OY294015.1, read on the forward strand.
TTGAAATGTTGTGTTTCTCCGATAAGATTTTGTATGAAACAATTTGTTATTTTTTTTTTTTCACGAGCTCTTTGTGCGGCAGGTGACGAGCAACGCAACGCGGATGAATGGAGAAACGCTCGGCTCACTCGTCTTCCACGCTTTTCATTTGTTACGCGGCTTGAAACTGCACGTATCCGTTTCATAATTTTTTTTTTTTTTTTTTTTTTTTTTTTTTTTTTTTTCAAACACCTTCTGCTCGTTTCGAGCCCGGATCGTGTCGACGTGCAGCACCGCACGCGGCTCCGCACGAAACGGCCACCTGCTGTGTACACAGCCACTTTTGTTTACATAACCTATGCGCGCCTAAACTCGCCTCGTCCGGCGAATAAATAAGATGGCGGACGCGTGAAAAAATTAAAATGAAAAAAAAAAAAAATCACTCATGAATTTTTTTTTGTCGGACAAATTCGAAGCTTCGCCGAGCCGTCAATTCGATGCTTCGGTAAAAAAAAGAACACCCGACCGAACTTTCCAACGGTCGTCGAAAATGAAACTCTCGCTAAATGCCCGAAAATCGGCGTCGGAATTTGTAATTCACTTTTTTAATTTATTTTTTAGCGTCAATTTAATTTATTTTTTTTTTTAAGAAAAAAAAGAACAAAGTCGAGAATCTGCGATGCATTGAATCGAGCAGGGTTTAGCGAGAACATCGGATTTGTTTGTCTCGGCTGAAGATTTTTTTTTTTCACGAACTTAAAAATTTCACTCGTCGCACGGTGTAAAATGTGGAGTAAAAAAACTTAGTTTTCTCGAGAAGTTCGATGAAAAATAGGTTAAAAAGATAACATTCCTCACATCGGCGAGCCCGCGAGAAACTTTTCTCGGAACGAAATCCGCGAACGCAGACACGCTACAGACACTTGTCGCCCGCGACGAGTCGCACTTTTCGTTTTTACTTCGATCGACACTTCTTCAATATTCGCGATCGAAGAAATCGCCACTTCGAGAAAAATCGGCCGGTAGACATTTTCGAGATTTAAAACCCCCCAAAAAAACCAACATTTTCCGCTACCCTAAAAATTCCGCACTGACCACGCGCAAAGCGGTTTCCGTTCGGTCTTAATCCAAGTCGCCCAACATCTCCGATGGAAGAAATCGCCACTTCGCAAAAAATCGCGTCTTCGAGAAAAATCGGCCCGTCGAAGTTTTCGAAAAAAAAAAAACCCAAAAAAAAATCAACTTTTTCCGCTACCCAAAAAATGCCGCACTCACCACGCGCAGAGTGGTTTCCGTTCGGGCTTAATCCGAGTCGCCCAACATGTCCGAACGAAGGAATCGCCACTTAGAGAAAAAATCTTTCGGTCGAAGTTTTCGAATAAAAAAAAACCCGAAAAAAAAACAACTTTTTCCGTTACTCTCAGAAACTCTGCACTCACCACGCACAGACTAGTTTCCGGTCGGGCTTAATCCAAGTCGCTCAACATGCCCGAACGAAGAAATCGCCACTTGGAGAAAAAAATCTTCCGATCAAAGTTTTCGAAACAGAAAACCGCAAAAAAAAAAATCAACTTTTTCCGATACCCTAAAACTTCCGCACTCACCACGCGCAAAGTGGTTTCCCTTAGGGCTTAATCCAAGTCGCCCAACATGCCCGAGTGAAGAAATCGCCACTTAGAGAAAAAAAAATTGGCCGGTCGAATTTTTCGAAACAAAAAACCCGAAAAAAAAACAACTTTTTCCGCTACCCTAAAAACTCCGCGCGCAAAGTGGTTTCCGTTCGGTCTTAATCGACGTCGCCCAATCTGCCCGAATGAAGAAATCGCCACTTGGAGAAAAAAAATTGGCCGGTCGAATTTTTCGAAACAAAAAAGCCAAAAAAAAAAATCAATTCTTCCGCTACCCTAAAAATTCCGCACTCACCACGCGCGGAGTGGTCTCCAGTCGTGTTTAATCCAAGTCGCCCAATATCTCCGATCGAAGAGATCGCCACTTCGCAACAAATCGCGACTTTCGGAAAAATCGGCCCGTTGAAGTTCCAAAACAAAAAAAACTAAAAAAAAAAAAAAAACTGTTTCCGGTACCCTAAAAACTCGACACTCACCACGCGCAAAGTGGTTTCCGTTCGGGCTTAATCCAATTGGCCCAATATGCCGGAATGAAGGAATCGCCACTTAGAGAAAAAAATCTCCCGGTTGAAGGTTTTCGGAACAAAAAAACCCCCAACTTTTTCCCTAACTCTCAATGGCTCTGCACTCACCACGCGCAGAGTCTTTCTTTCCGTTCGTGTTTAATCCAACTCGCCCGATCGAAGAAATCGCCACTTCGAAAAAATAATCGCCCGCTCGAAGTTTCCAAAATACAAAAAAAAAAAAAAGAACAACTTTCTTTCTTTACGCTTAAAAACTGAGCACTCACCACTCGCAGTGGTTTCCGTTCGGGCTTAATCCGTCAGTGGCGTAAAACGGCCTTCCAGTCTAACGCTCTCGTTCCTCCGCTGCGTTGTCTCACTGTCGTTCCCTCCGGCAGCGCATCGACGACTTTCCGATATCGATCGTAAAACGGTAACCGTAAGAACTTTTGCTCCCCTGCGTAGAACCATATCAATCACATCCCACAAGAGCCCGAGTCGAATTCTCGTCGCTCGAGGTCGAAAATAATACTCGTCGTGGCGGCTCTCACGAACAGTCGCGAGAGACTGGCGCGTTCGGGCCGGGCAAGGTCGCCGGCGCGTTGGGCGCGCGTAAAGCAACCGAGCAGTTCGCACTCCAGTCTGCTAAAAAAAAAAAAAATCTCTATCTCTCCACCTCAACGAACCCCAAAAACCAAGAAGAACCAACACACAAAGAACCAAAAAAAATCCCAGCGGAGCTGCGTTATTCACTCGAGTTCGACGGCTTATCGAGTCACCGAAAAGCGTCGTTCCATTCAAGATTCCCGCCGTTGCGGAAACTCATTGGTCACGTGACCGTGCGACGAACGACAATTATTTCAACCGAACAAAATGCACGTCTTCACCAACTGAATTCACTCCGCAACTTGACACTTTTTTTTTTTGCTAATTCCTAAGAGCTTTTAGGTTGGCGAGCGAGTAAGGCGGAGTTTCGGCGCTGATTTTAGGGCCTTGGAATTTTGTTTATTCGCTTTATCTTTATTTCGGTCGCTCCTCGTTCGCACTCGACGGGCGAAGGTTGTTTCACGGGGGTGTTAAAGTCGCGTTCGGGCTGCACGGGATACAGAGCGAAACATACACCCTACCGGATCGGCAGCACGTGGCGCACTGACGGCTCCGCGCTCCGCGTCCCCCACTACGCGGCTCCGGAGCTCCCCCACTCCGCGGCCGACGCGGCGGCTCGCCGCTGACCATCCCCGCCGCCCCCCACCGCGCCGCCGCCGACCCCCCACCCCGCGCCGCGACGGGGCGGGGTGGGGGGCGCTCTTCGCTCCCACCTCTCCGATCCCACTCCACCCACGCCCCCAACCAGCCGCTAACGTCGCCTCCCGCTTGGAGCTGCTGCTGTGCTGCTGCTGGAGTTCCGAACGACGCTTCTCCCTCCTCAAGCTTCTTCTCCTCTTATTCTTCTTGTTCTTCTTGTAGTTTTGTATCTTCTTCCCTCGCTCGGGCGAGCTCTCGGACGATAAAGAACGGGAGCGAATGAGCTATAGGGAGGGAGAGAGAAGTTTCGCGATAGTTATACATCGGCCCTTGATGTGAGACGCAACGGAGAAACTCTTTCGGGATGTTTATCGGCCGCTCGCTACGGCGGGAGGGAAATCAAATGTATCGTATTGGTTTCTTTGGTACGTTGTGTCAACATTCTTTTTTAAATTAATGTGGCGGACTGGAAGTGTTTAGGCAAAAAGAATACAATACAAAAACAGTACAATTGTGATGAAAGATTTGCATACTTTTTCATTGAAATTAAAATAAATTATCAAAAATTACGTAGTGTCAACATTCTTTTTTAAATTAATGTGGCGGACTGGAAGTGTTTAGGCAAAAAGAATACAATACAAAAACAGTACAATTGTGATGAAAGATTTGTATACTTTTTCATTGAAATTAAAGTAAATTATTAAAAATTAAAGTACTTTGATAGCAAAATTTAAGTAAATTATTAAAGAGAAACTCTTTCGGGATGTTTATCGGCCGGTCGCTACGGCGGGAGGGAAATCAAATGTATCGTATTGGTTTCGTTGGTACGTTGTGTCAACATTCTTTTTTAAATTAATGTGGCGGACTGGAAGTGTTTAGGCAAAAAGAATACAACACTTGTGATGAAAGATTCGCATACATTTTCATTGAAATTAAAATAAATTATAAAAAATTACGTAGTGTCAACATTCTTTTTTAAATTAATGTGGCGGACTGGAAGTGTTTAGGCAAAAACAATACAATACAAAAACAGTACAATTGGGATGAAAGATTTGTATACTTTTTCATTGAAATTAAAGTAAATTATTAAAAATTAAAGTACTTTGATAGCAAAATTTAAGTCAATTATTGAAGAGAAACTCTTTCGGGATGTTTATCGGCCGCTCGCTACGGCGGGAGGGAAATCAAATGTATCGTATTGGTTTCTTTGGTACGTTGTGTCAACATTCTTTTTTAAATTAATGTGGCGGACTGGAAGTGTTTAGGCAAAAAGAATACAACACTTGTGATGAAAGATTTGCATACATTTTCATTGAAATTAAAATAAATTATAAAAAATTACGTAGTGTCAACATTCTTTTTTAAATTAATGTGGCGGACTGGAAGTGTTTAGGCAAAAACAATACAATACAAAAACAGTACAACTGTGATGAAAGATTTGCATACTTTTTCATTGAAATTAAAGTTAATTATTAAAAATTAAAGTACATTGATAGCAAAATTATCGCTACGGCGGGAGGGAAATCATTTGATTTCCCTCCCGCCGTAAATTATTAAAACTTTAATTTTTAATAATTTACTTTAATTTCACATTACATTTGTATCGTATTGGTTTCTTTGGTACGTAGTGTCAACATTCTTTTTTAAATTAATGTGGCGGACTGGAAGTGTTTAGGCAAAAAGAATACAATACAGAAACAGTATAAATTGTGATGAAAGATTTGCATACTTTTTCATTGAAATAAAAATAAATTATAAAAAATTACGTAGTGTCAACATTCTTTTTTAAATTGATGTGGCGGACTGGAAGTGTTTAGGCAAACACAATACAATACAAAAACTGTACAATTGTGATGAAAGATTTGCATACTTTTTCATTGAAATTAAAGTAAATTATTAAAAATTACGTAGTGTCAACATTCTTTTTTAAATTAATGTGGCGGACTGGAAGTGTTTAGGCAAAAAGAATACAATACAAAAACAGTACAATTGTGATGAAAGATTTGTATACTTTTTCATTGAAATTAAAGTAAATTATTAAAAATTACGTAGTGTCAACATTCTTTTTTAAATTAATGTGGCGGACTGGAAGTATTCAGGCAAAAAGAATACAATACAAAAACAGTACAATTGTGATGAAAGATTTGTATACTTTTTCATTGAAATTAAAGTAAATTATAAAAAATTACGTAGTGTCAACATTCTTTTTTAAATTAATGTGGCGGACTGGAAGTGTTCAGGCAAAAAGAATACAATACAAAAACAGTACAATTGTGATGAAAGATTTGTATACTTTTTCATTGAAATTAAAGTAAATTATTAAAAATTGAAGTACTTTGATAGAAAAATTTAAGTAAATTATTAAAGAGAAACTCTTTCGGGATGTTTATCGGCCGGTCGCTACGGCGGGAGGGAAATCAAATGTATCAGCTTGGTTTTTTTGGTGAGTAGACTGGAAACAAAAATTGTGAATGTAATTTGGCGGACCGGAAGTGTTTGCGCAAAAGCAATATAATACAGTACAATTACGATGAGAAATTTGTATACTTTTAAATTGGAAAAAATTAAATTACTTTGATTGGAAAATTTAAGTAAATTATTAAAGATAAACTATTACCAATGTTTTTAATGCACTGAAGATGCATTTTTCATCACAATTGTACATGAAATTCGATATACCAATTTTTGCGTAAAAACATCCAATCCGGCACATTAAATTTTGTAAGAATTTTTTTTACAGTGTAATTTTGTACTTCCGGAAATGAAGGCGCAGGTTTTGGAAAATTAGTGGCGATTTTTTTTTTTTTTTTTTTTTTCTTCACGTTCATTGTGAGATGTATGAGCGAACGGACGGACGGAGAGACAGAGGTTTCGCGATAGTTATACATCGGCGCTTGATGGGAAACGCAACGGAGAGAAACTCTTTCGGGCTATTTATCGCCCGGTCACTACAGCGAGAGGGAAATCAAATGTATCGTATTGATTTTTTCGGTACGCAGACTGTAAAAAAAAATTACAAATTTAACGTCGTGAACTGGAGTTTTTTATGCAAAAACTAGCACATTTAATGTAGAATTTTGATAAAAGATTAGTATAATTTTTCATGAAAATTTTAGTAAATTATTAAAGACAAACTATTACCAATGTTTTTAATGCACTGAAGATTCATTTTTCATCAGAATTGTACATGAAACTTAATATACCAGAGTTTGGACAAAATCTTTGGACCAAACCGGTACATTAAATTTAAAACGATTTTTCTTTCCAGTGTAATTTTGTATTTCTGATAATGAAGGCGCAGGTTTTGGAAAATTATTAAGATTTTTTGTCTGTACGTGGATTCTGAGATGTATGAGCGGACGGACGGAGAGAGATAGAGGTTCCGCGATAGTTATACATCGGCGCTTGATGGGAGACGCAACGGAGAGAAACTCTTCCAGCCAATTTATCGCCCGGTCGGTCACTACAGCGGGACGGAAATCAAATGTATCACAGCTTTTCGTACTTAATTTTGTACTTCTGGAACTGAAGGCGCAGGTTTCGGATAATTATTAGTGAGGGTTTTTTTGTCTTTTATAATTTTTTTTTCTGCACGTGGATTTTTATACATAGATGCATAAAATTATTATTTATATATAGAAGCATAAAATTATTATTTATATATAGAAGCATAAAATTATTATTTATATATAGAAGCATACAATTATTATTTATATATAGAAGCATAGAAGCCTGGTTACAAACCGACAATGATAAAGTCGCTTTTGTGATGTTAGCCAAGAGAGAAATTCTAAAGTACGAGTAGTCAGTTAATAGGAGGTTTATAGTATCGTCGCCAAATTAATTCTATCTATTGTTATTAATTTAATTTTTTATACCTTCAGGAGCCAGAAAAGGATGCGTGCGACTACACGCTAGTTAGAAAAAATTGAAATGTCTTCTTTCTATCTGTAAGAGGAGCGATCCGATAATGAAGTATCAATCAATAACGAAAAGCTCGAGTGTGAAAAATATTGAAAATTTTTTTGAGACTGCTTCTTTAGCATTGTTTTTTCTCTATAGTAACTCTGGTATCGGACGAAGAGAAACAGAGCTTTCGCGATAGTTGTACATCGGCGCCAGTACACATGGCCGTATGGTTTAGTCAAATTGACTTCCAGAGCCAGCCCCAACCACAATAATAATAATAATAATACATCGGCGCTTGATGGGAGACGGAACGAAGAGAGACGAAACTCTTCCGGTCCATTCATCGCCCGGCGGGACGGAAATCAAATGTATCATCGGAATAAGTTTTGCGTGATTTTGTACTTCTGGACCTAAAGTCGCGGGTTTTGGGAAATTATTATGTAGTTTTTTAAAAATGATTTTTATGTTTCTGTGGATTCTGAGATAGGTGAGCGTAAAGTATAAATATAAAGTGCATGGGTACGATAACGATAGAGTCGCTTTTGTGATATCCAAGAGGGAAGAGATAAATTCTAAAGTGCGACCAGTCAGTCCTTATGGTCTCCGCGAAGATCAATTTTTCAAGTTTCCCAAAAAGCCATGATGAATAAAATTCCATGCCTAAATTGCGTCACTTCGATGATTCCCATCAGCCAATATACGTCAGTCAAAAACATGCGCATCTTAAAAATGATTTTTATGTTTCTGTGGATTCTGAGATAGGTGAGCGTAAAGTTTGCATGGGTACGATAACGATAGAGTCGCTTTTGTGATATCCAAGAGGGAAGAGATAAATTCTAAAGTGCGACCAGTCAGTCCTTATGGTCTCCGCGAAGATCAATTTTTCAAGTTTCCCAAAAAGCCATGATGAATAAAATTCCATGCCTAAATTGCGTCACTTCGATGATTCCCATCAGCCAATATACGTCAGTCCAAAACATGCGCATCTTCGCCAATTATTAATATTTTTCAACGAAAGACAATTATTTGCGAGTCCCAAAACGCGCACCGACAGTGCGAGAAAACGGCAAAAAAAAAAGAAAAATAAAAATGTCGGACCAACTTTTTCCCTTGGATAAATGAAGCTTTCTTTTCATGCGCATTCACGTATTCACGAATTTCACGTTTGTCACAACTCGCTCGCCTTTAAAATTCGTTGGTGTATTAATAATAATTATTATTATTATAGTGATTTAATTTGCAAAAATAAAAGTCTGTCTCTCGGTCGTCGCTCGAGCGAAAGCTCAGGGAATCGTTAAGGTAAAGGTACCAATGATCGGACGGTTAAGAGCAGCCTAAGATTCCAGCAGTTATTAATTTATCAAGAACATTTTTTTTTCTTGAAATAACCGAAACCAATGTCAAGCTGATAGTTTCTAGTTTCCAAAAGTCACCGGTTAATTATAAAAGGATAAATATTTTTTTAATTACGGAAGAAAGTATCAAGAGTGCCCAAATGTACCGATCTTCGGACGCGATTTTTCGGCACGTCCCTATATTCGGACACTGCGTGTCCCAATGTTTCGGACGATCGCAGATTTCGAGAATTCTGATGTGCGAACTTTTAGTTAATATTGACTAAAAGAATTCCTTCGCGATTTATCAATTAAATCAATGAAAACAATAATATTCACCGCGAAACAATAATGAAGATAAGATACGTAGAAAACTGGCCAACCTAACTTTTTCGTACTGTCCGATTATTAGGTCGCGTATGCAGTGACGCTTGTACCATTCTTCGGCCACTATATCGTCGGTGTTTCAACAGAATTCAACGATAGAAAATAATTGAGGCTTAAACCTTGTGTAACTTTTTTTCTGTGCATCATATAATGTTTGCAGTTACGATTACAAGTGTCATAATGAATTTTCAATACTTCAATTCGGAATAAATCAGATCTGCATAGGAGTGTCCGAAGATTGGGACGCGTCCGAACATCGGTACCGTTACCTTAATAATAATTATTATTATTATAGTGATTTAATTTGCAAAAATAAAAGTCTGTCTCTCGGTCTTCGCTCGAGCGAACGCTCAGGGAATCGTTACTTAATAATAATAATTATTATTATAGTGATTTAATTTGCAAAAATAAAAGTCTGTCTCTCGGTCTTCGCTCGAGCGAACGCTCAGGGAATCGTTATTAATAATAATAATTATTATTATTAAAGTGATTTAATTTGCAAAAATAAAAGTCTGTCTCTCGGTCTTCGCTCGAGCGAGCGCTCAGGGAATCGTTACATGTTCGGCCTCCATTTACAGCCGACGTGTTTGAGCCGATGTGATTTTCTTCTTCCATTGGTAAGTTTTCGACCGACCGTGCGGCGAACGAAAACGGGAAGAAATACGCGGCGCCGCTCGGCAGAGAGAGAGAGGGAGGAGGCGGTGAGCGCAAGAGCGCGGAGAGAGAAACGAGAGGGGAAGGAGGAGTAGAGAAAAGTAGTAAAGCACGACGTAGAGAGCCGCGCGGTTCAGTCAGTAGCCGGCGCGCACCCGCCGCGTTTCAAAAGCTATTACGAGCCGCACGTAGGCAGTACCGCTTCCCCATTCGGTGCAACAACTTTTTCATCTCTTCTCGCGAGAGTTGCTTATTTCGCTGTAGCGCGAGGCGAGGCAAGAAGAGTGAAAAAAAAAAAAAAAAAAAAAAAAAAAAAAATCTTCAGTGAAGAACTTTCCTCGGCGAATGACGAGAAACAATCAGGAAAGGACATTCACTTCTCTGCCCATCTTTCATTCGTAGATACTTTTTTTTTTTTATTTGAAAAAAAATAATAATAATAATTTATTGCCAGTAGTGACGAATAATGAGAAAAATTCACGTTTTATACCGTCGATGGAAGGAGCAGCGAAGTAAAAATACGACTGACCGAAGTTTTACGGAGACGAAGAATGTGCGGCAGCGTTAAATCTCTTTCGGCAGCTCCGCGTTGGAAAAAAGTACATGTGGCTTGAGAAGAACAAATATATTCGTAATAAATCAATAATTTTTATTTAATGTATCGATTTTTCGGCGACATATTTAATAGAAATTAATATATAGTCATGATTTTGGCGGTTTTTTTCTTACAAATATTTTTGATCTTTTCTTACAAGTATTTTTGATCTTATCTTACAAATATTTTTGATCTTATCTTACAAGTATTTTTGATCCTTTCTTATATATATTTTTTTTATCCATCTTTGATACGTAATGATAATTTTTATTGAATAAAATTAAAAAAATTATTGCCAGTAGTGACGAATAATGAGAAAAATTCACGTTTTATACCGTCGATGGAAGGAGCAGCGAAGTAAAAATACGACTGACCGAAGTTTTACGGAGACGAAGAAAGTGCGGCTGCGTTAAATCTCTTTCAGCAGCTCCGCATTGAAAAAAAGTTAATGTGGCTTGAGAAGAACAAATATATTCTTAATAAATCAATAATTTTTATTTGATGTATCGATTTTTCGGCGACATATTTAATAGAAATTAATATATAGTAATGATTTTGGCAGTTTTTTTCTTACAAATATTTTTGATCTTATCTTATACATATTTTTTTATCCATCTTTGATACGTAATGATAATTTTTATTGAATAAAATTTAAAAAATTATTGCCAGTAGTGACGAATAATGAGAAAAATTCAGGTTCTATACCGTCGATGGAGAGAGCAGTGAAGTAAAAATTCGACTGACTCAACTTTTACGGAGACGAAGAATGTGCGGCAGCGTTAAATCTCTTTCGGCAGCTCCGCATTGGAAAAAAGTACATGTGGCTTGAGAAGAACAAATATATTCGTAATAAATCAATAATTTTTATTTAATGTATCGATTTTTCGGCGACATATTTAACCAAAATTAATATATAGTAAGATTTTAGTGATTTTTATCTTACAAATATTTTTGATCTTATCTTACAAGTATTTTTGATCCTATCTTATACATATTTTTTTATCTATCTTTGATACGTAACGATAATTTTTATTAAATAATATTTAAAAAATTATTGCCAGTAGTGACGAATAATGAGAAACATTCACGTTTTATACCGTCGATGGAGAGAGCAGCAAAGTAAAAAATTCGACTGACTCAACTTTTACGGAGACGAAGAATGTGCGGCTGCGTTAAATCTCTTTCGGCAGCGCCGCATTGGAAAAAAGTACATGTGGCTTGAGAAGAACAAATATATTCGTAATAAATCAATAATTTTTATTTAATGTATCGATTTTCGGCGACATATTTAACCAAAATTAATATATAGTAAGATTTTAGTGATTTTCATCTTATAAATATTTTTGATCCACCCTTGATTTGTAAAAATAATTTTTATTAAATTTAAAAAAAAAACACATTATTGCCAGAAGTGACAAATAAAGAAAAAAAAATACGCTCTATACCGTCGATGGCGAGAACAGCAAAGTAAAAATTCGACTGACCGAACTTTTACGGAGACGAAGAAAGTGCAGCTGCGGTAAATCTCTTTCGGCAGCTCCGCATTGGAAAAAATTACATGTGGCTTGAATCGAAGAAATATATTCGTAACAAATCAATAAGCTTGATTTATTAAATAGATTTTCGGCAACGTATTTAACCGAAATGAATGTATAGTAAAATTTTAGCGGTTTTTATCTTATAAATATTTTTGATACTAGAAATTACTTTATTTGTTTAATTTGCTGCGGCTTCGGAACGGTCTGATTTCGGAATCCTCTTCTTTTTGGTTTTCAATCAAGACACTCAATTACGTTTCGAACGATGTTTATTTTGTCTGTTTTTGTTTTCATTATTTAGTTAAATTTATTCGACCGATTTCTCCTCTTACAACCGATTCACATTGAATCCCAATTCGGGGCTCTTACTAGTAAATTATATAAAAAATAATACATAATAACAGTAATAATAATAAACTAAGATAGAGTTTCGTAAAACCTCTGAAGGTTTACGGCTTTATTACACGCGTTGACCGAAACAATTAATTTACCGAGCAGCATAAGACCAAACGTCACTTCACTTCCCTTTCCCGCTTTCTACCATGACCTACACCCAGAAAAAAAATTTATTTGACGGCCACCGTTTATTTGGTTTAAGTAAAATAAATATTTATTCAAATAAAATAAATATTTATTCAAATAAAATAAATGTTTATTGAAATAAAATAAATGTTTATTCAAATAAAATAAATATTTATTTAAATAAAATAAATATTTATTTAAATAAAATAAATATTTATTTAAATAAAATAAATATTTTTTTAAATAAAATAAATATTTATTTAAATAAAATAAATATTTATTTAAATAAAATAAATATTTATTTAAATTAAATAAATATTTATTTAAATTAAATAAATATTTTTTTTAATAAAATAAATATTTATTCAAATAAAATAAATATCTAAATCAAATACATATTTTACTTAAACCAAATAAAAGGTGGCCGTCAAATAAATTTTTTTCCGGGGTGTACTCGTATTTCAGTACAACGGTATTGACCGTCTTTATGACCTCTTTTTTAGGTGCTCATGGCGTTCTTATTAAAACGGCTATTATTTGTGATTCTATGACGTATTCTGTTGTATTTCTTGACTATGTATGACAGCTAATTATGGTTTATTATGCCATACCGATTAGACGAGCATCTCAGTTCTCGTTTGTCGCTTGCGAAGCCGGTGTTAATGTCGATATATTAGATTTTATTTAATTTTTGTGAACGGTCACCCAAACAGAAAACAGGGGCGGATGTTTATCACGCCATGTTTCCACTAGCTATTACTATTTTTATAGAAAAAAAAAAAAAACAAAAAAAATGCCAAATTTTGTATATTCATATGTTAATTCATATGTACAATATATTGAATACCCAAACAAAAAAAGAATGCCAAATTTGGTTGATTCTGAATGTATGTTATTGCATACTTTTTATTTACGCCCTGAGGGAAGGGGGGGGGGGGGGGCAGCGTAGTTATATAATGTGTATATTTGCACTTGGCAAACGCGCGGCGAAAGACGACGACGTGGAAGGCGCAAAGTGAGGGTGGCGAAGATAGTTGACGACGCGAGTACCGAGAGGAATTCATATCTACCTAATATATATACAACTATATAACATAAAATATATTCAATACGAAAAAAAAAAATGCTACATTTTGTATATTCATATGTACAATATATTGAGTACCCAAAAAAAAATAATGCCAATTTTTGTTTATTCCGCATGTATGTTTTTGCATATGTTTTATTTACGCCCTGAGGGAAGGGGGGGGGGCAGCGTCGTTATATAATGTGTATATTTGCACTTGGCAAACGCGCGGCGAAAGACGACGACGAGGAAGGCGCAAAGTGAGGGTGGCGAAGATAGTTGACGACGCGAGTACCGAGAGGAATTCATAACTACGTAATATATATATAACTATATAACATAAAATATATTCAATATTAAAAAAAAAAAAAAAAAAAAAAAAAAAAAAAAAAAGCCAAATTTTATATATTCATATGTTAATTCATATGTACAATATATTGAGTACCCAAAAAAAAAAAAAAAAATAATGCCAATTTTTGTTTATTCCGCATGTATGTTTTTGCATATTTTTTATCACGCCCTGAGGGAAGGGGGGAGGGGGCAGCGTCGTTATATAATGTGTATATTTGCACTTGGCAAACGCGCGGCGAAAGACGACGACGAGGAAGGCGCAAAGTGAGGGTGGCGAAGATAGTTGACGACGCGAGTACCGAGAGGAATTCATATCTACGTAATATATATATAACTATATAACATAAAATATATTCAATATAAAAAAAAAAAACAAAAAAAATGCCAAATTTTGTATATTCATATGTTAATTCATATGTACAATATATTTACTACCCAAAAAAAAAAAATGCCAAATTTTGTATATTCATATGTTAATTCATATGTACAATATATTGAGTACCCAAAAAAAAAAAAAAATAATGCCAAATTTGGTTTATTCCGCATGTATGTTTTTGCATATTTTTTATTACGCCCTGAGGGAAGTGGGGGGGGGGGGGGGGGGGGCAGCGTAGTTATATAATGTGTATATTTGCACTTGGCAAACGCGCGGCGAAAGACGACGACGACGAAGGCGCAAAGTGAGGGTGGCGAAGATAGTTGACGACGCGAGTACCGAGGGACCACGAAGGAGGCCGACGGGATCGCGTCGCCGGGTCGTGCAGTGGGTGGCGAGAGGTGGGGGGGGGAGGGGGGGGGGGTAGTGAAAGATAGATACGGCATGAGAAACAAAGACGCCCGGTGAGTACGAGAGCGGGGGATGTAACTGCTCACCCCTTCCGCGCTTCTCTACTCGCCATTCGAGAGCATTAGGAATTCGGTAATAAATCTCGTTGAAAAAACACACACATGCACACACGCTTCTGGTTCTGCTCGAGACGGTATGGCCCGCACGCCGCGGAGTCTCTCGAGTCGAGCCGGTGATTCTGAGCTCGGTTCTTCGCGTCCATCTCGTCGCTCGCCGGTCCGTACATCTGTGCTCTGTGCTCCGCTTCGCTATCATCGCTATTGCTACGCGGCGATCCGCGATTCCTCGCTACTCACGCTACAACTCGCGCACCGCGCGCAACCCTTGCTTCGCCCGCTTTCTCGTCCACTTTGCGCACCGTCCACCCTCGGGTTTAAGGTAACGGCACCGATTTTCGGACACGTCCCAATCTTCGGACACTCCTATGCAGATCTGATTTATTCCGAATTGAAGTATTGAAAATCCATTGTGACACTTGTAATCGTAACTGCAAACATTATATGATGCACAGAAAAAAGTTACACAAGGTCTAAGCCTAAATTATTTTCTATTGTTGAATTCTGTTGAAACACCGACGATATAGTGTCCGAAGAATGGTACAAGCGTCACTACATACGCGACCTAATAATCGGACAGTACGAAAAAGTTAGGTTGGCCAGTTTTCTACGTATCTTATCTTCATTATTGTTTCGCGGTGAATATTATTGTTTTCATTGATTTAATTGATAAATCGCAAAGGAATTCTTTTAGTCAATATTAACTAAAAGTTCGCACATCAGAATTCTCGAAATCTGCGATCGTCCGAAACACTGGGACACGCAGTGTCCGAATACAGGGACGTGCCGAAAAACCGCCTCCGAAGATCGGTACATTTGGGCTCTCTTGATACTTTCTTCCGTAATTAAAAAAAATATTTATCCTTTTACAATTAACCGGTGACTTTTGGAAACTAGAAACTATCAGCTTGACATTGGTTTCGGTTATTTCAAGAAATAAAAAATGTTCTTGATAAATTAATAACTGCTGGAATCTTAGGCTGCTCTTAACCGTCCGATCATTGGTACCTTTACCTTAGAAACTATCAGCTTGACATCGGTTTCGGTTATTTCAAGAAAAAAAAATGTTCTTGATAAATTAATAACTGCTGGAATCTTAGGCTGCTCTTAACCGTCCGATCATTGGTACCTTTACCTTAACTGCAAACATTATATGATGCACAGAAAAAAAGTTACACAAGGTCTAAGCCTAAATTATTTTCTATTGTTGAATTCTGTTAAAACACCGACGATATAGTGTCCGAAGAATGGTACAAGCGTCACTA
Source organism: Exephanes ischioxanthus (assembly GCA_958510785.1). Classification (NCBI taxonomy): domain Eukaryota; kingdom Metazoa; phylum Arthropoda; class Insecta; order Hymenoptera; family Ichneumonidae; genus Exephanes; species Exephanes ischioxanthus. The sequence continues at coordinate 26,152,331 of OY294015.1, forward strand.
CATACGCGACCTAATAATCGGACAGTACGAAAAAGTTAGGTTGGCCAGTTTTCTACGTATCTTATCTTCATTATTGTTTCGCGGTGAATATTATTGTTTTCATTGATTTAATTGATAAATCGCAAAGGAATTCTTTTAGTCAATATTAACTAAAAGTTCGCACATCAGAATTCTCGAAATCTGCGATCGTCCGAAACACTGGGACACGCAGTGTCCGAATACAGGGACGTGCCGAAAAACCGCCTCCGAAGATCGGTACATTTGGGCTCTCTTGATACTTTCTTCCGTAATTAAAAAAAATATTTATCCTTTTACAATTAACCGGTGACTTTTGGAAACTAGAAACTATCAGCTTGACATTGGTTTCGGTTATTTCAAGAAATAAAAAATGTTCTTGATAAATTAATAACTGCTGGAATCTTAGGCTGCTCTTAACCGTCCGATCATTGGTACCTTTACCTTAGAAACTATCAGCTTGACATCGGTTTCGGTTATTTCAAGAAAAAAAAATGTTCTTGATAAATTAATAACTGCTGGAATCTTAGGCTGCTCTTAACCGTCCGATCATTGGTACCTTTACCTTAACTGCAAACATTATATGATGCACAGAAAAAAAGTTACACAAGGTCTAAGCCTAAATTATTTTCTATTGTTGAATTCTGTTAAAACACCGACGATATAGTGTCCGAAGAATGGTACAAGCGTCACTACATACGCGACCTAATAATCGGACAGTACGAAAAAGTTAGGTTGGCCAGTTTTCTACGTATCTTATCTTCATTATTGTTTCGCGGTGAATATTATTGTTTTCATTGATTTAATTGATAAATCGCAAAGGAATTCTTTTAGTCAATATTAACTAAAAGTTCGCACATCAGAATTCTCGAAATCTGCGATCGTCCGAAACACTGGGACACGCAGTGTCCGAATATAGGGACGTGCCGAAAAACCGCCTCCGAAGATCGGTACATTTGGGCTCTCTTGATACTTTCTTCCGTAATTAAAAAAAATATTTATCCTTTTATAATTAACCGGTGACTTTTGGAAACTAGAAACTATCAGCTTGACATTGGTTTCGGTTATTTCAAGAAAAAAAATGTTCTTGATAAATTAATAACTGCTGGAATCTTAGGCTGCTCTTAACCGTCCGATCATTGGTACCTTTACCTTACAGCAACTGTTGCTGGATTTTTGCTACCAATATGCTGCAATCTCGTGCTGTAAGGTTAAGGTACCAATGATCGGACGGTTAAGAGCAGCCTAAGATTCCAGCAGTTATTAATTTATCAAGAACATTTTTTTTTCTTGAAATAACCGAAACCAATGTCAAGCTGATAGTTTCTAGTTTCCAAAAGTCACCGGTTAATTACAAAAGGATAAATATTTTTTTAATTACGGAAGAAAGTATCAAGAGAGCCCAAATGTACCGATCTTCGGACGCGATTTTTCGGCACGTCCCTATATTCGGACACTGCGTGTCCCGATGTTTCGGACGATCGCAGATTTCGAGAATTCTGATGTGCGAACTTTTAGTTAATATTGACTAAAAGAATTCCTTCGCGATTTATCAATTAAATCAATGAAAACAATAATATTCACGCGAAACAATAATGAAGATAAGATACGTAGAAAACTGGCCAACCCAACTTTTTCGTACTGTCCGATTATTAGGTCGCGTATGTAGTAACGCTTGTACCATTCTTCGGACACTATATCGTCGGTGTTTAAACAGAATTCAACATTAGAAAATAATTTAGGCTTAAACCTTGTGTAACTTTTTTTCTGTGCATCATATAATGTTTGCAGTTACGATTACAAGTGTCACAATGGATTTTCAATACTTCAATTCGGAATAAATCAGATCTGCATAGGAGTGTCCGAAGATTGGGACGTGTCCGAACATCGGTACCGTTACCTTAAACTATTGTTGCAACATTGCTGGCAAGAAATCAGCAGAACTTGATGACGAGCAATCGCCCTTCTTTGCCCGCGCCACGGTTGTCTATCTGGGACCAACACAACCAATGACCCCGAAGATCAGAATCGACCCGCGCTCGTGGGAATCCAGTCGCCGAATCTCGCGTACTCTCGCGGATCGAGATTAATCGAAAGTCGATGGTATCGCGCCGAATCCTCGCCGTGACGTCTTTTCGTCACGGCCGTGGAGCGATCCGCACCGGAAGAGGGGTCGTTTGGAACGCGATCGCGCGCGGTCTCTTGGAAACGAGAACGGAAAGACCGAAAGATGGAAGAGGAGCCTGGCCACTTGTTCGTCGCACGACGGGTCCACATTCGGGTCCAGAGTAGTTTGAGAATAAACGGCTGGATAGGCTTCTTCGGCCCGGTTCTTTCAGCCCCGTGTACTTTTCTACGTCGGCGATGGTGGCTGCGGAAAAGCGTATAGCACTTCGTGCACACAAGTGTGCATACACATACATACATACGTGCATACACATATGGGATAGGGGAAGTCGGCGCGAATGGCGAGCGGTTCGAGCAGCGACGACGATGGTTACGTACCACGGATCAGGGAGCTCGATAGCGTGCCGAAGTCGTGGCGTACGGCAATAAATCCATTTTTCGTGAAGGCTCGGCGAGGGGTGAGAGCGAGCAGGGTCTGATTAGCAGCCTGACTCGGCCGTACAGGATGACAGCCCGGTGAGTTATAATATTGCCCATCCATCTATTTATCTACTCTGCCTCCTATACCGGCGTCCCTGTCTTTCTCTCCTCTCGTTCGACCTCCCCTTCTTTTCGCGCCACTTGGCTCCCTCTCTCTTGCCCCACTCTCGCCCCCCCCCCCCCCCAACCTCCGCCCCGCCGCGACGCCATCGTCGTTCCCGCGTCTTTCTCAACGGTCGCGAGAAGCTTTCAAACAAAGAGAAACGCGTAAAAGCACGTAGATAAATATAAATTAGCTCCCTCTGATTGCCGCGTGGCGACGTTCTGCCGAACCGAAATGACGGGATGGGGGGGGGGGGGGGGGGGAATCCGGTAATCGGGGAGATAAGTCGGCGGCTCGTTAAGAAGTAGGGTCATTTCGGGTGATATTGGCAGCGGGACGGTTTTTTGTTAGAACGAAAAACGGGAGTAACAAGGTAAAAAATTTTATGGCATGGAAGTTGGCAACGTTGCTCCGATGTTATCATTGACAGCTGTCGGCTTTTCTCAAATACTTTATTTTCCGGCGAAACGACTTTTTTTAAATGTATATTCTATCTATTATATTATTATTATTATTATTATTGTTATTATTATTATTATTATTATTGTTATTATTATTATTATTATTATTGTTATTATTATTATTATTATTGTTATTATTATTGTTATTGTTATTGTTATTGTTATTGTTATTGTTATTGTTATTGTTATTGTTATTGTTATTGTTATTGTTATTGTTATTGTTATTGTTATTGTTATTGTTATTGTTATTGTTATTGTTATTGTTATTGTTATTGTTATTGTTATTGTTATTGTTATTGTTATTGTTATTGTTATTGTTATTGTTATTGTTATTGTTATTATTATTATTATTATATACAATTATAATTATTATAAATATTTATATCATTACATGATATTATATTATCGGTTCGTTAGGAAAACAACTTTATGCGAAACATGACAGCTGTCAATAATTTCGTTGTTAATTTCTGTACCTTAAAATTTATAGGTAATCGATCGTGAACTGTTCTGTGAAAGGTAATGTTGAGAATTTCGGGTGGAAGATTTGATAAAAATCGGTATCGCCCGGGTGGTATGGATTATAGGGCTGATCGAATTCGTTATATATCTCTATTGTCTTAAGTGCACTGTTGAAAAAAATTGTAAATTTAATGTATCGGACGGGATATTTTTATGCAAAAACTGGTACTTTCAATTTATTTTACAATTGTGATGAAAAATTAATATACCTATTCATTGAAATTGAAGTCAATTATTAAAATTTAAAGTACTTTCATAGTAAAATTAAAGTAAGTTATTAAAAGTAAAGTATTCCTGTTTTTAATACACTGAACATTAATTTTTCATCACAATTGTACATGAAATTTAATATACGAATTTTTTCATAAAAACTTCCAGTCCGGTATATTAAATGTTGTACGTTTTTTTTACAGTGTAGAGCAGATCAATGTATGTGTTGCACTCATTTTTTCCATATAAAAAAAATCAAAGCTAATTAAAAAATCCGAAAAAATGCATACGTATTCAGAACAATGAACGAATCATTTTCATAAAAAAAAAGTTTCCCAGTTTATCGAACATCGCGGGAAAGGACAGTTAAAAATATAATATAAAATATAATATATTATGATTATTAATATATCAAACTCAGTTCGCAAAATAAAAAATTTTTAATGAAAATAACATCACGACATAGTCGTATACGTGGTGTATTATTTCTATAATAATAATAATACTAATAATAGTAGTAGTCAATTTATTGACAGTGCATAACATGGAACAGTTTTTAATACATAACAGACTTCAATCACATTCATGCTAACAAATGGTCATCGACCGAAATCCTCCAGCCGTAATAATAAAAATAACAACAACGATAATAATAATAATAATAATAATAATAATAATAATAATAATAATAATAATAATAATAATAATAATAATAATAATAATAATAATAATAATAATAATAATAATAATAATAATAATAATAATAATAATAACAATAATAATAATAATAATAATAATAATAAACTTTTAATCACGGGAGTGGAATGACAGTACATGATGCACGGACGACACTCGTAGAGGTCATGAGAATGTTGGTAGTTATAACGACGATAAGATTTCGCAGAGTGATAAGCGATGTGAAAATCATTGGTACCGATTGTCGGTCATCTCGAATGTCTCGTCTCGCACGGTAACCCGGCGCATGGAGTGGGAAATTATTTCCACGGCTGAACGATGCACAGCCCGGAATCGTCCTGGATTAACTATACACAGTAATAGGACAGTATCCTCGGCATCGCTGGTTTATTTGATCGGCCGGTTTTATCCGAGGAGAAACGAGCGACGTAGAGCAATAACACATCGTACACTATTGCTCACGGTTGTGCAAATGTCTATAGACCAGGTGACGGGGTGAGGGGGAGGGGGAGGAGGCGGTGGGGCGGGGGGGGGGGGGGGGGGGGGGGGGAGGAAGAAATATAGAAGAAGACGCGATAAATAAAGGAGAATAACCGAGAGAGACTGTGAGTGTGAGCGAGGATCGGATGAAATAAATGAAGCTCATTCAATATTACATTAAGGTGACCCCCGTCGCAAATCTTTGGGCTGAATGCGAGCGAGAAAGACGCCGGACGGGACACCTCTCTATACATTTTCAACTGCGGGGAAAGATGCATCCCGAACTTTCGACGGGAACCAGTTCATATATCTGAGGTATGGTCGCAATAAATAAGCGAGCTGTCCGTTCGCTCTGTTCACCGTCGGGCCGCTCGCGAGAGCCCCTTTTCCTCCCTCTCGCGATTCCCTCCTCTGCGTATCCCAACTCCACGCCCCGGAATTTCCTGCGACCTTAACAACATCGCGGGAATCCGCGCCGACGACTCGGGATTTCTTCGTTCGGCGGACGGTACTCGGAGGCGGTATTTGGAAAAACCAATAACCGGACGATATTCTTGGTTTCGATTGTAGAGGGTTTTTTTTTTTTTTTTTTTTTTTTTTTTTTTTTTTTTTTTTTTTTTTTTTCTATACCGTGAACGTAAAAGTACCGTCATTTTATTGTATGGAAGTTAGCAACGTTGCTCCAATGGTATCATTGACAGCTGTCATGTTTCGCAGAAAGTTGCTCTCCTTGCGAGCCGACAATATAATGTAATGTCAGATATTGTTAATATAACAATATAAATGCATTTATAATAATTACGATAATATATATACATATATATGTATATATATATATATAATAACGGTATTCGGCGGACGGTACTCGGAGGCGGTATTTGGAAAAACCAATAACCGGACGATATTCTTGGTTTCGATTGTAGAGGTTTTTTTTTTTTTTTTTTTTTTTTTTTTTTTTTTTTTTTCTATACCGTGAACGTAAAAGTACCGTCATTTTATGGTATGGAAGTTAGCAACGTTGCTCCAATGGTATCATTGACAGCTGTCATGTTTCGCAGAAAGTTGCTCTCCTTGCGAGCCGACGATATAACGTAATGTCATATATTGTTAATATAACAATATAAATGCATTTATAATAATTACGATTATATATATATATATATATATATATAATAACAATTATATAATAGAATAGAATTTTTTTTTTATTGTTTCGACGGAAAATAAACTATTTGAGAAAAGTGTCATCTGTCAATGATATTATTGGAGCAACGTTGCTAACTTCCATGTAATCATTTCTCAAACTATTTATTTCCTGGTGAGACGATTTGGAAAATATTGTATATATATATCTAGAGAGGTAAAATATAAAAAGATTTCGCCGCCGCCGCCGTCGCCGACGTGTCAAGAATCGAGGCCGGGGGGGGGGGGGGGGGGGGTCAATACTTGGATGGGTGACCGCGGTCACCCATCCAAGTATTGAACCCGTCTTTTGAAGTATTTAGAATAATAAGAGTTTACGTCCAGAAGTGGATGCGAGTGCGCGAGCCACAATAACTCGCTAGTTGCTAACTTCCATGTAATCATTTCTCAAACTATTTATTTCCTGGTGAGACGATTTGGAAAATATTGTATATATATATCTACAGAGGTAAAATATAAAAAGATTTCGCCGTCGCCGCCGTCGCCACCGTGTCAAGAATCGAGGCCGCGGGGGGGGGGGGGGTCAACTACTTGGATGGGTGACCGCGGTCACCCATCCAAGTATTGAACCCGTCTTTTGAAGTATTTTGAGTAATAAGAGTTTACGTCCAGAAGTGGGTGCGAGCGCGCGAGCCACAATAACTCGCTAGTATATATATATATAAATAAAATTTATATAAGTCCAATGATATTCTGCGTGTCGATTACGAAGGTTTTTATTTGTACGCCATGACCGCCATTTTGGACCTGCGTCGGATAAACCGATTTATCACATAATTTTTAATTTAAAGAAATAAATTACTATGTAAAGTGACGGTAATTTTTATTTCAACGGGACATTAAGAGAAAATTACGAATATATTACACATTAATAAAATGACAGCGTCCATTTGATTGGGCAAAATTACAGTAATTTCGTTACCGACCATTATATAACGTAATTTCATTTTAAAAAATAAATAAAAAAAATCTAGGCGAAATGACGGTAATTTTTATCTTAACGGGACATTGAGAGCAAATGAAGATTTTAAATGGGGACGCGCATCAGATTGGGCGAAAAGTTACAGTACTTTCGTTATCGGCAATTATTTGGTCATTTTTATTACTGCAATTACTTAATGCTAAGTCATGTGACATGAAAATCAAGTGTCAAGCGTCCGGCTCGACCACTTTACTTCAAATTATTATTAAACATAAAAAAAAAATCATAAAAAATCTACAACGTTTCTACCCCAAGTTAAGTGTTAATTAAGTTTTATTAAGTTATTTAAGTTTTTTCTATCTCAGAAATGCCCAACAAAAAACTCGGCTTTAAAAAAAAAAAAAAAAAAAAAAAAAATCGGTCGCGCATGACATATCAACGATCTCAGATTAATCAGCCCAACCGGAAGTCGTATATTGCGAGCGAGGGCCGCGAGAGTAGCGAACGGAAGTTGAGGAAAGGAAAGGAAAAGGAAAGCAGTCGCCGCAAATCAAGCGAGTCAATCAGTGATAAATCGTGAAAAAAAAAAAAAAATCGGTATCCAGTCGCAATCCAATCGACACAACACAACGGGCAGTCGCTCGCTTTCTCTATCGAGCAAATAGTCGAATGACCGATAAAAAAAAAAAAAAAAAAAAAAAAAAAAAAAAAAAAAAAAAAAAAAAAATGGCGACGAAATGGATTAGAGACGAGAAGTCGTGACGTTCGTTTGACGTTATCGAGAGTTCCGAATCGACGAGGAAGATGCGCTCGGGCGAGGTGAGAAGAGGAAAGATGTCTATCGGTAGGAATAAGTGAACAAGTGCATGTTTCAGAGAAACTCGAAAGCCACGCCTAGGCCGCGATCTTTCCGGCGCACCGGTATCAGATGCAGACAGGACGGAGGAAACGAAAAATATGAATAATAAGCTTACACGCACACACAACGTCCTACGCACGTAATACGCGCCTCGTAGCGTTATTACAGTGGTATTGATGCACACTAACGTTTCGCGTACTCGGTGCGGGCTTCCTTGTAATCCGTAAGTAAGCTGGCGAGAGTATCGATGCTCTGGCGATATGCAAAGGGGGAAATAAAATGTGACCATATATATTGTACATATGTGTATTCCATGTGTGTGTGTAATCGTGTAGAGGAGTTGGACGGTGGACGGGAAAAGCATGTTGGCCGAGTCAAACAACTTGCTCGGTAAATTATGCGAGAGTCGCGATCGGCAATACAGAGGCTGGGTCGACCATGATTTTTTTTTTTTTTACAATGTTATTAGGTAAAATGTCGAATGAAATGCGGAGGGCGGGAAGAAAAGTTTTTAGATTTAAGAAACATTTGTTGTCCGCGATGGTGAACAATTTTTTTTTCTCGTTAATTTTTTTTTTAATATAGATATTTATTTGTTTATTTATTTATTTATTTATTTATTTATTTATTTATTTATTTATTTATTTATTTATTTATTTATTTATTTATTTATTTATTTATTTATTTATTTATTTATTTATTTATTTATTTATTTATTTATTCAGTTTTACGGGCAATAAGCCATTTATTATGCGAGAGTTGCGATCGGCAATACAGAGGCTGGGTCGACCATGATTTTTTTTTTTTTACAATGTTATTAGGTAAAATGTCGAATATAATGCGGAGGGCGGGAAGAAAAGTTTTTAAATTTAAGAAACATTTGTTGTCCGCGATAGTGAAGAATTTTTTTTTACTTGTTAATTTTTTTTTAATATAGATATTTATTTGTTTATTTATTTATTCAGTTCTACGGGCCATTCGTTATGCGAGAGTCGCGATCGGCAATACAGAGGCTCGGTCGACCATGATTTTTTTTTTTACAATGTTATTAGGTAAAATGTCGAATATAATGCGGAGGGCGGGAAGAAAAGTTTTTAGATTTAAGAAACATTTGTTGTCCGCGATGGTGAACAATTTTTTTTTCTCGTTAATATTTTGAATATAGATATCTGTTTTTTTTCTTTCAATTAACACTATTTTTAAGTGATTTTTGACTGTTGCTACTTCAACTTACAGTAAAATTCATATTTTTAATGAACATTTTTGTAAATTTCAGGCACAATAATTTGTAATTTAAATATTTTATATTCTTATTTGCTGAAAAAGTACATTAATGTTCGATTAATGTAAGCAATGTAGGGAAATTTTAAGTTCCAGTACATTAAATTTACAATTAATTTTTCGAGTGTTAACAACAACAAAAAATGTGTTGAAGTAGCAACAGTAAAAAATCAGAAAATTGCGTTTTTTAAAACGCAATTTTCCAATAAATTTAGAACGTCCCGTCTTGTCCCGTTCTCCCCTCATATTAACAAAAAGAAAAAAAAAATTCAATATATATTTTATTTAATAACGAAAATAAAACAGATCGTAAAAAAAAATTGTTCAAATGATAACATTAACTACTATATATTATCAATTTTTTATTTAAATCTAAATAAAATTAATTTCAACTACTATATAATATTAAGCTTAAGTGATTAAAAAAATATATATACATATATATATTTTTACTAATATCATCTCTACGCGAAATAATTGTCGTCACTTTTCATTGGCCCGCCACGACGGATAATAATAAATAGATAGACAGTGAAATATACCGCGGTACGTATAGATAAAAAAAATTCTCGTCCACGAACGTTCGCAGTAATTTACCTCTCGTTAACCGTACAATTTTTATTTAATAACAAAAAAAAAAACAGATCGTAAAAAAAATTTTTTAAATGAAAACATTAACTATTATATATTATCAATTTTTTATTTAAATCTAAATAAAATTAATTTCAACTACTATATAATATTAAGCTTAAGTGATTAAAAAAATATATATACATATATATATTTTTACTAATACCATCTCTACGCGAAATAATTGTCGTCACTTTTCATTGGCCCGCCACGACGGATAATAATAAATAGATAGACAGTGAAATATACCGTGGTCCGTATAGATAAAAAAATGTCTCGTCCACAAACATCCGCAGTAATTTTCCTCTCGTTAACCGTACAATTTTTATTTAATAACAAAACAAAAAAAACAGATCGTAAAAAAAAATTGTTTAAATGACAACATTATCTACTATATATTATTAATTAAATAATTAATTAAACTATTTATTATTAATTAAATAAAATTAATTTCAACTACTATATAATATTAAGTTTAAATGATAAAAAATATATATATACATATATATATATTTTAACTAATACCATCTCTACGCGAAATAATTGTCGTCACTTTTCATTGGCCCGCCACGACGGATAATAATAAATAGATAGACAGTGAAATATACCGCGGTACGTATAGATGAAAAAAATGTCTCGTCCACAAACATCCGCAGTAATTTTCCTCTCGTTAACCGTACAATTTTTATTTAATAACAAAACAAAAAAAACAGATCGTAAAAAAAATTGTTTAAATGACAACATTAACTACTATATATTATTAATTAAATAATTAATTAAACTATTTATAATTAATTAAATAAAATTAATTAAACTATTTATAATTAATTAAATAAAATTAATTTCAACTACTATATAATATTAAGTTTAAATGATAAAAAATATATATATACATATATATATATTTTAACTAATACCATCTCTACGCGAAATAATTGTCGTCACTTTTCATTGGCCCGCCACGACGGATAATAATAAATAGATAGACAGTGAAATATACCGCGGTACGTATAGATAAAAAAAATGTCTCGTCCACAAACATCCGCAGTAATTTTCCTCTCGTTAACCGTACAATTTTTATTGAATAACAAAAAAAAAAAACAGATCGTAAAAAAAAATTGTTTAAATGACAACATTAACTACTATATATTATTAATTAAATAATTAATTAAACTATTTGTTATTAATTAAATAAAATTAATTTCCACTACTATATAATATTAAGTTTAAATGATAAAAAATATATATATACATATATATATATATTTTAACTAATACCATCTCTACGCGAAATAATTGTTGTCACTTTTCATTGGCCCGCCACGACGGATAATAATAAATAGATAGACAGTGAAATATACCGCGGTACGTATAGATAAAAAAAAATGTCTCGTCCACAAACATCCGCAGTAATTTTCCTCTCGTTAACCGTACAATTTTTATTTAATAACAAAACAAAAAAAAACAGATCGTAAAAAAAATTGTTTAAATGACAACATTAACTACTATATATTATTAATTAAATAATTAATTAAACTATTTATTATTAATTAAATAAAATTAATTTCAACTACTATATAATATTAAGTTTAAATGATAAAAAATATATATATACATATATATATATATTTTAACTAATACCATCTCTACGCGAAATAATTGTCGTCACTTTTCATTGGCCCGCCACGACGGATAATAATAAATAGATAGACAGTGAAATATACCGCGGTACGTATAGATAAAAAAAATGTCTCGTCCACAAACATCCGCAGTAATTTTCCTCTCGTTAACCGTACAATTTTTATTTAATAACAAAAAAAAAAAAACAGATCGTAAAAAAAAATTGTTTAAATGACAACATTATCTACTATATATTATTAATTAAATAAAATTAATTTCAACTACTATATAATATTAAGTTTAAATGATAAAAAAAATATATATACATATATATATTTTTACTAATACCATCTCTACGCGAAATAATTGTCGTCACTTTTCATTGGCCCGCCACGACGGATAATAATAAATAGATAGACAGTGAAATATACCGCGGTACGTATAGATGCGCAAGAATCTTATCCGAGCTAGCGCCACGGTTATTTTATGCGCGTCTACTCGTCATAACTTGCTGCGCTATCTTCTCCAGAGGTGGACGGCCGAGGGGGGGGGGGGGGGGGGGGGGGGGGGGGGGACTTAAGAGGGGCTGAAGAAGAAGGTGGCGGGCAAAGAAGAGAAAGAGGACTCACTCTTCTCGATCTACTCGCTCGGCTCGCCCACGCCGAGTCCAGCGCGTGCACCAGGAGTGTCCTGCCTTATCGCGCCAAGTGAAACTTCGTAAATCGATCCGAGAATTCGATTTCACGGCCAGCTGGGCTCGGCCCACTGCGCTCAACCGCTCAATATACCCTTCCCAGTCCCTCCCCCCCCCCCCCCCCCCACTCCCCACTCCACCACGTGTGTATGGCGTAATCCGTGCATGTGTGCCGCGAGCGCGCGCGCGTGTGTGTGCGTTCCCTCGATCTCGGGGATACGAGATTGAGATCGCGCAAGAAGTGGTACTTGTCCCGTATCCTCCAGTTTCTTCCATACGCCCTCGCATCCTACTCGCGACGACCTGCGGGGATTTACACGGAAAATCGAAAGTTAGCCGTACATCCCGGCTCGCTACTTTTCGGCGAGACTTTTCTTTCTTTTTTTTTTTTTTTTTTTTTGTTTGGGCGATTGATCGACTCAACTTCGCAGTAAAACGAATCAAACGAATCAAACAAGGACACAGCAAACTTGCAGTATTTTATTATCATTATTATTATTTTTATTATTATTATTAACGGCATAGAAGTTAGCAACGTTGCTCCAACGAAATTCTTGACAGCTGTCATGTTTCGCAGAAAGTTGCTTTCCTCGCGAGCTGATAATATTATGTAATGTCATATATTAATGTAATAATATAAGTATATTTATAATAATTATAATTTTATATATATACATAATAATAATAATAATATTATATGATAGAATAATTTTTTTTCTATTGTTTCGACGGAAAATAAACTATTTGAGACAAGTGACATCTGTCAATGATATCATTGGAGCAACGTTGCTAACTTCCATTTCACTATTATTATTATTATTATTATTATTATTATTATTATTATTATTATTATTATTATTATTATTATTATTATTATTATTATTATTATTATTATTATTATTATTATTATTATTATTATTATTATTATTATTATTATTATTATTAAGACTTCTTTGACGATGGAATTTCAATAATAATTGCACTACCTCTGTGATAAGCTTTGTGCAATGGAACAAACTGTTATGCATTGCGCACACCGATCGGGGTGGTTGAAGATGTAATAATATCGCTGGAATGATAATTGTAGAATACTAATTATATTATCTTACGTCGAAATAAGTAGGATACATTATATCTTTTGTAAAAGGGTTGTGTAAAAGGGTTTTGTACAAGGGCGCACGCACGCACGCACGCACGCACGCGCGCGCGCGCGCGCACGCACGCACGCACGCACGCACGCACGCACGCACGCACGCACGCACGCACGCACGCACGCACGCACGCACGCACGCACGCACGCACGCACGCACGCACGCACGCACGCACGCACGCACGCACGCACGCACGCACGCACGCACGCACGCACGCACGCACGCACGCACGCACGCACGCACGCACGCACGCACGCACGCACGCACGCACGCACGCACGCACGCACGCACGCACGCACGCACGCACGCACGCACGCACGCACGCACGCACGCACGCACGCACGCACGCACGCACGCACGCACGCACGCACGCACGCACGCACGCACGCACGCACGCACGCACGCACGCACGCACGCACGCACGCACGCACGCACGCACGCACGCACGCACGCACACACACACACACACACACACACACACACACATCCGGACATTTTTTTCTAAATATGATTTTTAGATGTTTTCTAACATTCTGAACACGTTTTCACAAAATTAACACAGAAATAAATATACATTTAATACCAAAGATTATAATTCGAGCTTTGACGTCGAGGAGACGTTTTCGATTTTCCTATAACAACAATAATAATTGTTATTATTGTTATTATTGATCCTCGGGGCAAAACGGGGTTGAAAATCAAAATGCATCGTTGGGACAAAATAGAGCATCCAAAAATTATTGGAAAATTGAGTTTTGCCCTCACTACACAGAAAAGAAATACACATTTAATACCAACGAACGATTAAAATTCGAGCTTCGACGTCAAGGAGACGTTTCCAATTTTCCTATAACAATGATAACAACGATAATTATTGTTATTATTGATCGACCGATAACATCTGCAGATTGTCCTACACGTGCTCAACGGCCCATCGTCAAAGAACTACTTGAATAAGCGGCAATTTGTACGACAATTGAACGATGGGTCCGCTGGAATTGTGCAACAGCCTCGTCGGAGCTTCACAAAAGTAGGGATGTTGCAGGTATCCTCGGCCCCCCCTCAGCCTTGCACGAAGACTTTCTATCTCTTTGCGCTACTAATACCGCCGGACAGAGGTCAAGAGAAAGAGAGGAGGAAGAAGAAAAAAAAAAAAAAAAAAAAAAAAAAAGGAAAAAAAGGAATATTTGCTAGAGGCAAGACTCCGCGAGAGATCACGATCCTGGATTGCCGGACCGGCAAAAGCAAAGGTCGATGCCGTGCCGTTGCTATTGCCGCGCTCCCGTACTCGTAGCTGAGGTCCGTGGCCGCTGTCCGAGTGCAGCTCACGACTGCGGCAGGAAGGCGAACGTTATTAAGAGTAGGAAGCGCCCCTGTGACAAATGGCGTTGCTTCATTGTTACTCTCGTGGACCCCCCCGGCCTCCCCGAACGACCCCCGTCGTAAATCTGCGGACAGCACTCGCGGCGGTGACCGACAGGAATCTGAGCGACTCCTTGCCTGTTGCACTCGCTCCCTCGCCCGCCGAAAGGTGCCTCGTTGGTGAGAAACAGAAAAAAAAATTGAAGGAACAGTTGTAAAAAAAAAAAAAAATTTACCTAGCTCGAGAAACTGAGCTTGTGTAGTTTTGTGCTCCGCTCGAAAACAAAACTAGACATTTTTAAGGTAGTTTTGTCGCTTAGTTCATTTCGCATAAATTCGAGAAAAGTTCGAGAAAATTGCAAACACTTCTCGATGGCATAAAAATCCCCTCGTCAAGGACCGCGGTGTATATTATTTGTTTAGATACAATTTACAAAATTGGTTTCACATGAAATTACATGTCGAAATCAGGGCGCGAACGAACTTTCGATTTTTTTTTTTTTAATTTTTAAAATACGCCAACCGATAAAAAAAACATAAATAATTTGAGCGACTTCTTGCCTGTTGCACTCGCTCCCTCGCACGCCGAAAGGTACCTCGTTGGTGAGAAACGGAAAAAAAAAATTGAAGGAACAGTTGTAAAAAAAAAAAAAAATTTACCTAGCTCGAGAAACTGAGCTTGTGTAGCGTGGCACTTTTTTTTGGGGGGGGATTTCGTTCCGCTCGAAAACAAAACTAAACATTTTTAAGGTAGTGTTGTCGCTTAGTTCATTTCGCATAAATTCGAGAAAAGTTCGAGAAAATTGCAAACACTTCTCGATGGCATAAAAATCCCCTCGTCAATGACCGCGGTGTATATTATTTGTTAAGATACAATTTTAAAAATTGGTTTCACATGAAATTACATGTCGAAATCAGGGCCAACGGGAACGAAGTTTCGAAAAAAAAAAAAAAATTTTAAACTACGCCAACCGATAAAAAAACATAAATAATCTGAGCGACTTCTTGCCTGTTGCACTTGCTCCCTCGCACGCGAAAAGGTCCCTCGTTGGTGAGAAACGGGAAAAAAATTGAAGGACCAGTTGTAAAAAAAAAAAAAAAATTTACCTAACTCGAGAAACTGAGGTTGTGTAGGGTGGCATTTTTTTTGGAGGGGCGGGGGGGGGGGGGGGGGGGGGGGGATTTCTTTCCGCTCGAAAACAACACTAAACATTTTTAAGGCAGTTCTGTCGCTTGGTATTCATTTCGCATAAATTCGAGAAAAATGAGATAAAATTGCGAATACTTCTCGATGGTATAAAAATCTGAAAAAATGCATGCATATTAAAGGTACTAAAAATATTAATTTTGCATAATAAAAAGTCCTAAATATTATTAACGAATCAAACAAAAAATTAATTGTTTAACAAGTTATCCGGCAAACTAATTTTTTTTTATTACGAAAATGTTTCGTTCATTTTTCTGAATACGTATGCATTTTTGCAGATTTTTAAATTTGCTTTTAATGTTGTTTTTTTTTTTTTTATATGAAAAGAAAACACAAAATTCAAGGCACATTTTCATAATGTTCCTTTATTCGCGAAGCTTCCTCTATGAGGAAGCCAAAAAAGAAGCTTCGCGAATAAAGAAACATTATGAAAAAGCGATATGAAAATTTCAACTTCCAACTTTTATGAGAAAACGATATAATAATTTCAATGTTCAACTTTTATGAGGAAGCGATATGAAAACTTCAATTTTTAACTTTTACGCGGAAGCGATATGAAAATTTCAAGTTCCAACTTTAATGAGAAAGCGATATAATAATTTCAATGTTCAACTTTTATGAGGAAGCGATATGAAAATTTCAATTTCCAACTTTTACGCGGAAGCGATATAATAATTTCAATGTTCAACTTTTATGAGAAAGCGATATAATAATTTCAATTTCCAACTTTAATGAGAAAGCGATATAATAATTTCAATGTTCAACTTTTATGAGAAAGGGATATAATAATTTCAATGTTCAACTTTCATGAGAAAGCGATATAATAATTTCAATGTTCAACTTTTATGAGAAAGCGATATAATAATTTCAATTTCCAACTTTAATGAGAAAGCGATATAATAATTTCAATTTCCAACTTTAATGAGAAAGCGATATAATAATTTCAATGTTCAACTTTAATGAGAAAGCGATATAATAATTTCAATTTCCAACTTTAATGAGAAAGCGATATAATAATTTCAATTTCCAACTTTAATGAGAAAGCGATATAATAATTTCAATTTCCAACTTTAATGAGAAAGCGATATAATAATTTCAATGTTCAACTTTTATGAGAAAGCGATATAATAATTTCAATTTCCAACTTTAATGAGAAAGCGATATAATAATTTCAATTTCCAACTTTAATGAGAAAGCGATATAATAATTTCAATTTCCAACTTTAATGAGAAAGCGATATAATAATTTCAATGTTCAACTTTTATGAGAAAGCGATATAATAATTTCAATGTTCAACTTTCATGAGAAAGCGATAAGAAAATTTCAATAAAAAAAAAAAAATTCTCCGACAAAATCGTAATTGGAAAATTTACCGTGGTCGATACAACCGGCCAAATCGTAAAATAAAATGTTGGAGGCAAGGAGGTTGGGGATTGTTGGCAGGGTGTTTCCGATTGAGGCAGTCAACGGTACGTGGAAAAATGTCAAGGGCGACAAGAGGGTTGATCGGTCGCTGGCGGACAGCCGATCCGCTGCAAAATCGGCGAACACGTCCGGCTCTCGTTACGACTCCCATACACCGGCGCGGGGGCGAGAAAATGTCACGCAGAACTCCCCCAGCTATCCGCACCGTTTATTTCGCGGTACCGAGAAATTCGTCCACGATAAAATGGGGCGAAAATAAACACGTGTAACCGGTGACGGACTCGTACGGTTTTGACACATCGTCACAGGGGAAATCTCAAAACTTCAGTTTTGTCCTTCCTATTTTTTTTTTATATTTAAAAAGCCAGATTTTAAGGCAGCAGAGAAATTTGCGTATTTAAGCTTTTGAAAGCTCGCAACAACATGCGTCAAAGAAGGTTAATTTTTTTATTTCCCACTGGGCAATCGACGAGAAACGATTAAGGTCGTTTGTTGTTAACAAATAAATAAACATTTTTTTTAATCAGGCGGTCATTAGATAGAAAATGTTATAATTAAGGATCTGGAAAAAAAATGCAACTCCATCGGACGAATAGGTTTTGAGATACGATGTCCGTAGTTTATTGTTATTTGTTAATTGTTAATTAATGTTTGTTAAGAAAATGTTGAAAATCGACCTGTTTTTTTTTACCACATCCTTAGGCTAGTAGGCAAAAAATATTCACTCAATACTAATAAATATTTATTTAATTTAAATAAATATTTACTCAATACTAATGAATGTTTAATTAATTCAAATAAATATTTACTCAATACTAATAAATATTTATTTAATTCAAATAAATATGCATTTGCAGAACACCCGTCGAATAATTCTTTTTTTTTCACGGGCATTTACTAAATGTCTATCATTTAACATGTATTAAAAAAATCTCTATCTTGTAGTAGACAACTTGAGGTTCGACTTAAATGGCGAAAAGTTAATTTTGTCAACGAACCTTTCAAAAGCCCCTCAGGTAATCCCCATTACCAAAATCTCCCTAATATTTTTTAAATATCATTGTCACTTCACTGTAAAAAAATTAAAAGTGCAGAAATGCAATTTAGTGTACTTGTACTGGAAGCTTTTATGCATAATTGCATAAATAGGTATATTAAATTTCGTGTACAATCGTGATGAAAAATTAATGTATATTGCATTGAAAACTTTAGAAATACTTTATTTTATTAATTTTCTTGAAATTTTACTATAACAGTATTTTAAGGTCAATAATTTACTTTAATTTCACTCTAAAAGTCCATTAATTTTTCATGACAATTATTCATTAAATTTACAATTTTTCTTAACTCTGTTAAAAAAAAAAATGTCAATTTAATGTACTGCACTCAAAGTTTTTATGCGGAAACTTGTCCACTAAATTAAATATCCAATTGCGCCGAAAAATTAACATACCCTTTCAATTAAATAAAAATAATTTATTAATAACAAAGTATTTCAAATGTTTTTAATACACCGAACATTAATTTATCATTTTCAATTTTACATGAAATTTAATGTTCAAGTTTTCGCAAAAAAAATCTTCCACTCCGCCACATTAAATTTCATACGAATTTTTTTTTTTAACATTGTAACAACCCGCATCGAATTTCTCGAATGTGCAGCGCGAAAAACACTCAACATCAACCTTCCCAGTTTTCCCCGCCAGCAATTCTTGATCCCCCTCTTCGCACTCTCAATCCCGTACTTCCGTAAAAAAGGTCTCCAATATCCCCCAGAATAACCCCGAACCGGAAGGCAACAAAACGGTCCAGAAAATGGTGGAACAGGAATTGTGTTTAACATTGCAACAACCCGCATCGAATTTCTCGAATGTGCAGCGCAAAAAACACTCAACATCAACCTTACCAGTTTTCCTCACCAGCAATTCTTGATCCACATCTCCACCTTCTCAATCCCCTACTTCCGTAAAAAAAAGGTCTCTAACATCACCCAGAATAACCCCGAACCGGAAGGCAACAAAACGGTCCAGAAAATGGTGGAACAGGAATTGTGTTTAACATTGCAACAACCCGCATCGAATTTCTCGAATGTGCAGCGCAAAAAACACTCAACATCAACACTCTCAATCCCCTACTTCCGTAAAAAAAGGTCTCCAATATCACCCTGAATAACCCCGAACCGGAAAGCAACAAAACGGTCCAGAAAATGGTGTAACAGGAATTGTGTTTAACATTGCAACAACCCGCATCGAATTTCTCGAATGTGCAGCGCAAAAAACACTCAACATCAACCTTACCAGTTTTCCTCACCAGCAATTCTTGATCCACCTCTCCACCTTCTCAATCCCGTACTTCCGTAAAAAAAGTCTCTAACATCACCCAGAATAACCCCGAACCGGAAGGCAACAAAACGGTCGAGAAAATGGTGGAACAGGAATTGTGTTTAACATTGTAACAACCCGCGTCGAATTTCTCGAATGTGCAGCGCAAAAAACACTCAACATCAACACTCTCAATCCCCTACTTCCGTAAAAAAAGGTCTCCAATATCACCCTGAATAACCCCGAACCGGAAAGCAACAAAACGGTCCAGAAAATGGTGTAACAGGAATTGTGTTTAACATTGCAACAACCCGCATCGAATTTCTCGAATGTGCAGCGCAAAAAACACTCAACATCAACCTTCCCAGTTTTCCCCGCCAGCAATTCTTGATCCCCCTCTTCGCACTCTCAATCCCCTACTTCCGTAAAAAAAAGGTCTCCAACATCACCCAGAATAACCCCGAACCGGAAGGCAACAAAACGGTCCAGAAAATGGTGGAACAGGAATTGTGTTTAACATTGCAACAACCCGCATCGAATTTCTCGAATGTGCAGCGCAAAAAACACTCAACATCAACCTTACCAGTTTTCCTCACCAGCAATTCTTGATCCACATCTCCACCTTCTCAATCCCCTACTTCCGTAAAAAAAAGGTCTCTAACATCACCCAGAATAACCCCGAACCGGAAGGCAACAAAACGGTCGAGAAAATGGTGGAACAGGAATTGTGTTTAACATTGTAACAACCCGCATCGAATTTCTCGAATGTGCAGCGCAAAAAACACTCAACATCAACACTCTCAATCCCCTACTTCCGTAAAAAAAGGTCTCCAATATCACCCAGAATAACCCCGAACCGGAAGGCAACAAAACGGTCCAGAAAATGGTGTAACAGGAATTGTGTTTAACATTGCAACAACCCGCATCGAATTTCTCGAATGTGCAGCGCAAAAAACACTCAACATCAACCTTCCCAGTTTTCCCCGCCAGCAATTCTTGATCCCCCTCTTCGCACTCTCAATCCCCTACTTCCATAAAAAAAGGTCTCCAATATCCCCCAGAATAACTCCGAACCGGTAGGCAACAAAACGGTCCAATTGTGTTTAACATTGCAACAACCCGCATCGAATTTCTCGAATGTGCAGCGCAAAAAACACTCAACATCAACACTCTTAATCCCCTACTTCCGTAAAAAAAGGTCTCCAATATCACCCAGAATAACCCCGAACCGGAAGGCAACAAAACGGTCGAGAAAATGGTGGAACAGGAATTGTGTTTAACATTGTAACAACCCGCATCGAATTTCTCGAATGTGCAGCGCAAAAAACACTCAACATCAACCTTCCCAGTTTTCCCCGCCAGCAATTCTTGATCCACCTCTCCACCTTCTCAATCCCGTACTTCCGTAAAAAAGGTCTCCAATATCCCCCAGAATAACCCCGAACCGGAAGGCAACAAAACGGTCGAGAAAATGGAGACGATTATTTGATTTATCGGAGGAATAATTGGGTCGGCCGTCCGGAGTAAAAGTAGCGCGAGACTGTATCGATGTAGAAAGGAGAGAGAGTGTGAAACACAAAAAAAAAAAAAAAAAAAAAAAAAAAAAAAAAATATCGCGATGTAAGAGAAGCGAGGCAGCGAGAGGTCCGGGTATAGCGATCAACGGGCGAGAGCTGTACGTCAATCTGGTTTGAGGCCCCGGCCGCGGTTCGAGGGAGCCCCAAGATGGCCGCCCGGGATCGTATACGGGCCCCCGGTTCGCCGGCATCAGCGACATTTAGCATAAATCACTCCCGCTCCGCTCCACTCGACTCCACTCGCCTCGATCGCGCGCGCCTTCCTTCGCCGAGCGCCGAACGACTCTCCACAGAGCATCGGGAGAGTGCAGAATGCGATCGAGAACGGCCCCGTTCACATGCAGCGAGAGCACTGTCAGTCCGCAAATGTAATATTAACAAGAATAAAATTGTGAACCTTTGTGCACTCCATTCATTCTAAAAACCATCTTTCGCCCAGAAAAGTCCTCAATTTTTACCTTAATAACTTAATCCTAATTATCTTGATAACTAAAACTTAATCTTAAAAAAAAATTATAATAACTTGATGACAATATTTATTTTTTTCTCAATTAACTTTACAAATTTTTAACCTAAAAGTACGCTCAGCCGGGAACAAAAAGAAATGGTTAAATTCCCACAAAAAAATGGTTAAATTCCAAACACAAAACATGGTTAACTTCCAAACAAAAAAATGGTTAAATTCCCAATACAAAAAATGGTTAACTTCCAAACAAAAAATAATGGTTAAACTCCCAACAACAAAAATGGTTAAATTCCCAATAAAAAATGATTAAATTCCCAACAAAAAAATGGTTAAATTCGGAACAAAAAAATGGTTAAATTCCCAACAAAAAAATGGTTAATTCCCAACAAAAAAATGGTTAAATTCCCAACAAAAAAATGGTTAAATTCCCAACAAAAAAATGGTTAAATTCGGAACAAAAAAATGGTTAAATTCCCAACAAAAAAATGGTTAATTCCCAACAAAAAAATGGTTAAATTCCCAACAAAAAAATGGTTAAATTCGGAACAAAAAAATGGTTAAATTCGGAACAAAAAAATGGTTAAATTCCCAACAAAAAAATGGTTAATTCCCAACAACAAAATGGTTAAATTCCCAACAACAAAATGGTTAAATTGCCAGCAAAAAATGGTTAATTTCCCAACAAAAAATTGCTAACTTTCCAACAAAAAATTGTTAACTTTCCAACAAAAAATTGTTAACTTTCCAACAAAAAATTGTTAACTTTCCAACAAAAAATTGTTAACTTTCCAACAAAAAAATTGTTAATTTTCCAACAAAAAATGGTTAAATTCAGGGACATTTAGCATAAATCACTCCCGCTCCGCTCCACTAGACTCCACTCGCCTTGATCGCGCGCGCCTTCGTTCGTCCGAGCGCCGAACGACTCTCCACAGAGCATCGGCAGAGTGCAGAATGCGATCGGAACGGCCCCGTGCACATGCAGCGAGAGCACTGAGTTTTGTTCCAATGCACCCAATCCCCCCCCCCCCCCCCTGCCCCCTTCACCATCGTTGGTCTGCCTCGCCCGCTTATCTCTCGACTCGGCGTACTACACGCTCTCGACTGTCGGCCGAGCTGCGGATGCTGCGTCCGTGAGACCGACGATAATCCGCCGATGATAGCCAAGTCGAATGTGAATTTTAACTGCCGACCTTGTCAAACAACCCCGCCTCCCCCCCCCCCCCCCCCCCGTCCTCCACCGGTCGCCGTCTCATGACGATATTGAAATCACTCGCAATTAAGGCTGCTTTTATTAAGACTATCGTTGTGTCTGGTTTCACTTTTTGTTCAACTCTTTTTGGGCTTTTAAAAAAAAAAATTGTTTTAAATTGAGAGCATTTTTCTTTTTGAAAGTGTGCGCGGGGCGGCCGAGATACGTTTGGGGACGATTTCTTGTCAATGAAGGGCCACCGCTTTTTTCTTGATAATATTGCAAGTTTTTTTTTTACTAAGAAAAAAATGGTTAAATTCCCATGAAAAAAATGGTTAAATTCTCAAGAAAAAAAATGGTTAAATTCTCAAGAAAAAAAATTGTTAAATTCCCGAAAAAAAAAAATGGTTTAATTCCCAAAAAAAAAAAAAATGGTTAAATTCCCAAGAAAAGAAATGCTTAAATTCCCAAGAAAAAAAATCGTTAAATTCCCAAGAAAAGAAATGCTTAAATTCCTAACAAAAAAAATGATTAAATTCCCAAGAAAAAAAATGGTTAAATTCCCAAGAAAAAAATGGTCATATTCCCTGCTCAAAAAAAAAAAAAAAAAAATGGTTAAATTCCCAAGAAAAAAATGGTCAAATTCCCTGCTAAAAAAAAAAAAAAAAATTAAGACTATCGTTGTGTCTGGTTTCACTTTTTGTTCAACTCTTTTTGGGCTTTTAAAAAAAAAAAAAATTGTTTTAAATTGAGAGCATTTTTCTTTTTGAAAGTGTGCGCGGGGCGGCGGAGATACGTTTGGGGACGATTTCTTATCAATGAAGGGCCACCGCTTTTTTCTTGATAATATTGCAAGTTTTTTTTTTACTAAGAAAAAAATGGTTAAATTCCCATGAAAAAAATGGTTAAATTCCCAGGAAAAAAATGGTTAAATTCCCAGGAAAAAAATGGTTAAATTCCCAAGAAAAAAATGGTTAAATTCTCAAGGGGAAAAAAATGGTTGAATTCTCAAGGGGAAAAAAATGGTTGAATTCTCAAGGGGAAAAAAATGGTTGAATTTTTAAAAAAAATGGTTAAATTCTCAAGGGGAAAAAAATGGTTGAATTTAAAAAAAAAATGGTTAAATTCTCAAGGGGAAAAAAATGGTTGAATTTAAAAAAAAAATGGTTAAATTCTCAAGGGGAAAAAAATGGTTGAATTAAAAAAAAAAAAAAAATGGTTAAATTCCCAAGAAAAAAAATGGTTAAATTCCCAAGAAAAAAATGGTTAAATTCCCAAGAAAAAAATGGTTAAATTCCCAAGAAAAAAATGGTTCAATTCCCAAGAAAAAAATGGTCAAATTCCCTGCTAAAAAGAAAAAAAAAAAAAAAAAAAAAATGGTGGGTCTTGGCGGCCGAGGTGTTAGCCGAATGCGCAAAGTTTCGTTAACTGCGCCTGCGCACGGAGGGAAACGGAACGACTTTTCGTGGCTGAGGATTCTAGTAATCTTTCGCCTGTGGCCAGACTCGAATACGGTGTACATAAACGATGTGGAGATGCAGCGAGCGGTCGTCTATGCTTCTCCGAGCGAGTTTTTTTTTTTTTTTTTACTCTCTTTCTCTCCCCCGAAACGTCACCGTCGATATTTATGGCGAGCCTCAGGAGCCGAGGGGTTCGACGCGCTTCACAGAGACTCTCTCCCGAGCTGCTGTTGCTGTTGCTGCTGCCTCTCGCAGTACACAGGACCGCGAGCGTAACTCTGTCAGCGTCACGCTCGTTCCTCGAATGGGAACTGAGAAGCACAGAAGGTTATATATATACATACATATATACACCAGCAGGATATGTTCGGAGGATCACTCGTCGACATTCAGACACGATAAAGAGAGCGCGCGAAATGTGAAGACAGAAAAGTGAGATGGTGTCCCTTTTTCCGCTATGGCGATCGAGGCTTCTTTCGCGCGCTGACGAGAAATCGGAGGACCCGTCGTGGCACACAGTGTTGCGATAAAATGTTCATTCTTTTTTCTTTGCTAATTTATGACGACAAAAAAAAAATAATGTTTAGGTCCGTAGAGATTGTTCTTTATTTTCGTTGCTTCGAACTTCGTTTTTTTTTTTTTTTTTTTTCTTTTTTCTTTGTCGAGAGATATTCAATTCGCAAGAGAAAGGAAATTGTATTTTTATTAACATACTTTTCTAATCCACAAACGTCCATCGTTTTTTTATTGGTCATAAAACAAAATTCTTGGGTTCTGCAATTCGTTTTTTCTTTTCCATTTTAGAATTAGTTTTCTTGTAATTTCAGATTTTTTTTTATATCACAATTTTTTTTTTTTTTTTAAGAATATAATGTGTTGGAAGGAAATAACCAAAGATCTTAGCGAACGAGAAATGTGTGTTGAATGTATCGGCTCGTTAATTGTTTCTTTCGGAAATTACCGCGATGTATTTATCAACGGATTTATTTAAATTTCGAACGTACTGTTTTAATTCGATTTAATTGCAACAAGTGTTTCTAGTTATTTCCTTGTTAATTTTAGATTTTTATTTTGTTAATTTGTCATTTTTTTTTCTCTCTAATTCTGCAATTGTTTGTGAAGAATCCGATATGTTGCAAAAAAATAAATAAATGAAATGACTAAAGATCCTTTGCGAAGGAGCAATGCCTGTTGAATGTATCGGCTCGTTGATTGTTTCTTTCGGAAGTGACCGCCGTGTATTTATTAACGGGTTTACGTGATTTTTAAACGCACTGGTTTGACGCGATTTAATTTCAACAAGTGTTTCTAGTAATTTTCTTGTTAATTTTGGAATTTCTTTTTTTTTTTGTTAATTTCACCATTTTTTTTTCTCGTCGATTCTGTAATTGTTGTTGTGAAGAATACGATTTCCCGTCAAAGAAAGATCTTTGCGAACGAGAAATGTTTGGTGAATTTGTTGGCTCGTTGATTGTTTTTTTTCGAAAATGACCGCCGTGTATTTATTAACGGGTTTACGTAAATTTAGAACGTACTGTTTTGACTCGATTTAATTGCAACAAGGGTTTCTAGTAATTTTCTTGTTAATTTTGGAATTTCTTTTTTTTGTTCATTTCACCATTTTTTTTTCTCGTTAATTCTGCAATTCATTTTTATGAAAAATACGATTTGTTGCACCAAATAAATAAAATAAAACAAATCGTTGGGAACGAGAAATGTTTCTTGAATGTATCGGCTCGTTGATTGTGTCTTCCAGAAATTACCGCCGTGTAATTATTAATGGGTTAACGTGAATTTCAATGGTACTGTTTTGACTCGATTTAATAGCAACAAGTGTTTCTAATAATTACCTTGTTAATTTTAGATTTCTATTTCATTAATAATACGATTTGTTGCACCAAATAAACAAAATAAAACGAATTATTGCGAACGAGAAATATTTCTTGAATGTATCGGCTCGTTGATTGTTTCTTCCGAAAACTACCGCCGTGTATTTATTGACAGGTTTACGTGAATTTCGAAGGTACTGTTTTGACTCGATTTAATTGCAACAAGTGTTTCTAGTAATTACCTAATATTAGATTTTTGGTTAATTAATAATACGATTTGTTGCACCAAATAATTAAAATAACCAAATTGTTGCGAACAAGATATGTTTCTTGAATGTATCGGCTCGTTGATTGTTTCTTCCGGAAACTACCGCCGTGTATTTATTGACAGGTTTACGTGAATTTCGAAGGTACTGTTTTGACTCGATTTAATTGCAACAAGTGTTTCTAGTAATTACCTAATATTAGATTTTTGGTTAATTAATAATACGATTTGTTGCACCAAATAATTAAAATAACCAAATTGTTGCGAACAAGATATGTTTCTTGAATGTATCGGCTCGTTGATTGTTTCTTCCGGAAACTACCGCCGTGTATTTATTGACAGGTTTACGTGAATTTCGAAGGTACTGTTTTGACTCGATTTAATTGCAATAAGTGTTTCTAGTAATTACCTTCTTAATATTAGATTCTTTTTCATTAATAATACGATTTGTTGCACCAAATAATTAAAATAACCAAATTGTTGCGAACAAGATATGTTTCTTGAATGTATCGGCTCGTTGATTGTTTCTTCCGGAAACTACCGCCGTGTATTTATTGACAGGTTTACGTGAATTTCGAAGGTACTGTTTTGACTCGATTTAATTGCAACAAGTGTTTCTAGTAATTACCTTCTTAATATTAGATTTTTGTTTCATTAATAATACGATTTGTTGCACCAAATAATTAAAATAACCAAATTGTTGCGAACAAGAAATGTTTCTTGAATGTATCGGCTCGTTGATTGTTTCTTTCGGAAATGACCGCCGTGTATTTATTAACGGGTTTACGTGAATTTCGAAGGTACTGTTTTGACTCGATTTAATTGCAACAAGTGTTTCTACTAATTACCTTCTTAAGGTAGTCCTTGCGGACAGCCTGAGCCCACGTGAGTTCAGAGCGAATTGAGAGTGGAATTGCGAATACTTCGCGATGAGATAAAAATCTGAAAAAAATCAACCATATGGAAGGTACTGAAAAGATTGATTTTGCATAATAATAATTCCAAAATGTTATTAACAAATGAATGAAAAAAAATTGTTCAACAAATCTTCCGGCAACTTAACTTTTTGTTCATATAAAAACAAGAAGTTAATCTTTTTGAATACGTATGAATTTTTTCAGAATTTTGTCTAATTTTTTGAAAATTGCGTTTTTAGTTAATAAAAAAACGTGATTTTCAAAAATTAGATAAAATTCTGAAAAAATTCATACGTATTCAAAAAGATTAACAAATTGTTTTTATATGAACAAAAAGTTAAGTTGCCGGGGAATTTGTTGAAATTTTTTTTTTATGCATTTGTTAATAATATTTTGGAGTTATTATTATGTAAAATCAATCTTTTCAGCAACTTCCATATGCTTGATTTTTTTCGAATTTTTATCCCATCGAGAAGTGTTCGCAATTGTCTCTCAATTCTCTCTGAACTCGTGTGGGCTCAGGCTGTCCGCTAGGACTATCTTAATATTAGATTTTTTTTCATTAATAATACGATTTGTTGCACCAAATAATTAAAATAACCAAATTGTTGCGAACAAGAAATGTTTCTTGAATGTATCGACTCGTTGATTGTTTCTTCCGGAAACTACCGCCGTGTATTTATTGACAGGTTTACGTGAATTTCGAAGGTACCGTTTTGACTCGATTTAATTGCAACAAGTGTTTTTAGTAATTACCTTCTTAATATTAGATTTTTTTTTCATTAATAATACGATTGCACCAAATAATTAAAATAACCAAAATGTTGCGAACAAGAAATGTTTCTTGAATGTATCGGCTCGTTGATTGTTTCTTCCGGAAACTACCGCCGTGTATTTATTGACAGGTTTACGTGAATTTCGAAGGTACTGTTTTGACTCGATTTAATTGCAACAAGTGTGTACAGTCATCGTCATGAAGATTGCCGTAACAAGTGTCGGTACTCTGGGCTCGACGACAGTGAGACGACCGGCAGCTAACAGGAGGAGCACACAGCTATACAGCGAGAGGTGCAGTTGGCCGGCTATGTATGTATACCACCCACGCGAAAAGCTGACTCGACTACCGGTTCTGCAGCTGCGTTCACACCGTGAACCGAGCGCGTTATATCTGATACACAATTACAGCAGTGGCGTGCATTGGCACGAGACACCTGGCTCTTGAAACTCGAAGCATTAAGTAGCAGAGAAGCGTCACAAGTAACCAACATCAGCGAGGAGACCGCTGTCCAACTTCACCGCTGCCCTCGCGTTCGACATTTAAATATTTAAACGCCTCCCGCTCTTATTAACTTCGGTGATGATCGAACGGTTTTATTTGCCTCGGCCTCAGCCTGCTTACACTTAAGGGGTTACGCGATCATGAAACTTTTCGGAAATCAACTTCTGAGAAAAAAAACCTTTTCTTAAAAAACCATTTGAGAAATCTGTAATATTGGCGAAAGCGTAATGAAAGTACAGTTCGGTTTAAATAGAGTAAACCACTCTCTAAAACTTCTAAAAACTCACCCCGAAAACTGGGGATGAAACTGTGACACTATTATTTATGTACCGAGACACTAAAACTTCAAGAAAAACTATCTCTCCAAATGTGACAATTCTTATACGAAAACCAGACCAAACCTATGTCTAAGGATTTTCTTAGGTGACGGACTTAGATTTTATTGAATCAGATTAAACCAATCTTGCATTGAAAATTAGTGATGAAACTGTGTGACATTATTACTGATATACCAAGATTCTAAAACTTCAAGAAAAACCATCTCTCCAAATGTGACAATTCTTATACAAAAACCAGACCAAACATATCCCCAAGAATTTTCTTAGGTGACGGACTTAGATTTGATCGAAACAGATTAAACCAATCTTGCATTGAAAATTTGTGATGAAACTATTTGACGTCATTATTGATATATCAAGACACTAAAACTTCAAGAAAAACCATCTCTCCAAATGTGACAATTCTTATACGAAAACCAGACCAAACATATCTCCAAGAATTTTCTTAGGTGACGGACTTAGATTTGATCGAAACAGATTAAACGAATATTGCATTGAAAACTTGTGATGAAACTGTGTGACGTCATTACTGATATACCAAGATTCTAAAACCTCAAGAAAAACTATCTCCCCAAATGTGACAATTCTTATACGAAAACCAAACCAAACCTATGTCTAAGAATTTTCTTAGGTGACGGACTTAGATTTTATTGAATCAGATTAAACCAATCTTGCATTGAAAACTGGTGATGAAACTATGTGACGCCATTATTGATATACCAAGATTCTAAAACCTCAAAAAAAACTATCTCCCCAAATGTGACAATTCTTATACGAAAACCAGACCAAACATATCTCCAAGAATTTTCTTAGGTGACGGACTTAGATTTGATCGAAACAGATTAAACCAATCTTGCATTGAAAATTGGTGATGAAACTGTGTGACGTCATTACTGATATACCAAGATACTAAAACTTCAAGAAAAACCATCTCTCCAAATGTGACAATTCTTGTACGAAAACCAGACCAAACCTATGTCTAAGAATTTTCTTAGGTGACGGACTTAGATTTTATTGAATCAGATTAAACCAATCTTGCATTGAAAACTGGTGATGAAACTGTGTGACGCCATTACTGATATACCAAGATTCTAAAACGTCAAGAAAAACTATGTCTCCAAATGTGACAATTCTTGTACCAAAACCAGACCAAACCTATTTCCAAGAATTTTCTTAGGTGACGGACTTAGATTTGATCGAAACAGATGAAACCAATCTTGCTCTGAAAATCGACGATGAAACTGTGTGCTACCGTTTCTTATGTCCCAAGATACTAAAAACTAAAAAAAAAACCACCTAAGACATTTTCCAGATTAGCGAATAAAGATGAAATTGGTGTCAATCGCTTTGGCTCAACGTCCGTAACAAGACAAATCAAGACTCATCTTCTCATCACCGCTTGATCTTTGAAAACAGCCTGTGCTCCACTATACAGTACATTCAAATATTATACTGCGCGCGAGCCGAGCTCTAAAGAAACTCAAGACTAACAAGAAAGCGACCTTGCAGAACTGGTAGCAGAGCTATGAAAGAGCTGCAGAGGAAGAAACACCAGAAGCGGCCGAGTTTAATTGACCCTAAAAAGACAGCGTTGGAATAGTCCAGCGACGAGGAACCGCCGAGACTGAAACGCTCGTAAAAACGATCCAGCCTGCAACTACAAATTGTGCTCGGCCACGGATTCTGTGGCGCCTGACGCTGAAACGGCCCCGCCAAGGCTTCTTCGTGTGGCCGAGAACTACAAGATCCAAACGAAACAGGTGACTTACCGTCCCGCCGAACGAATCCCCTTGCATGAAAGAACTTTACATAAGTTCATTCATGTGATGTGGCTCAAGGTTTCCTGCACAAAGGAAACAAGCTTCACGACGTTTTGACGCATTTAGCCGAGAAGTAACTTTGACTAAATGTTAAAGTTGTCAACAGCTTGGATACTAACACGGCTACAGTGACTGCCAACGAGTGTGGCAAATCTGACTAGTTTGGCTCCGGTGCGATGAAATTTGGGTTATCGATAGCGACTTTATTACCAGTGGTTTCGAAACATCTCACGGATCGATGACCACCGTCGTAGAAAACAGTCTTATGGCAAAGTGTGTTAAATTGAGTATGAATGGAATATGGGGAATAGTACGGGAAAGAATATTAGGTGGAGTATGATCTGAATGTGGGTTCTGTTCAATTCCCAGATTCATCCCATACACTTTTCCAGACTCCTCCAAACTTTTCTTATCGCACGCGTTTGCTGGGAAAGAGTCTGGAAAAGAGTATGGGTCTGATTACATAAAAACTTTGGAGGCTGTACGAGATGACTGGGAAAGTGTCTGGTAAAATGTAAGGGACCGATTGCATGAACTTTTTCGAGGCTGTACGCGATGACTGCGAAAGAGTCTGGAAAAGTGTATGAGGTTGCTGGCACAAAAATGTTTCCATTGTACGCGGTTGCTGGGAAAGAGTTCGGTAAAGTGTATGGGACTGATTACATGAAAACTTTCGAGACTGTACGAGATGACTGGGAAAGAGTCTGGAAAAGTGTAGGAGGTTGGTTGCACGAATATTTTCGAGGCTCTACGCGATGACTGCGAAAGAGTCTGGAAAAGTGTATGAGGTTGATTGCACAAAAATGTTTCCATTGTACGCGGTTGCTGGGAAAGAGTTCGGTAAAGTGTATGGGACTGATTACATGAAAACTTTCGAGACTGTACGAGATGACTGGGAAAGAGTCTGGAAAAGTGTAGGTGGTTGATTGCATAAATATTTTCGAGGGTATACGCGATGACTGCGAAAGAGTCTGGAAAAGTGTATGAGGTTGATTGCACAAAAATGTTCCCATTGTACGCGTTTGCTGGGAAAGAGTCTGAAAAGAGTATGGGACTGATTACATAAAAACTTTGGAGGCTGTACGAGATGACTGGGAAAGAGTCTGGAAAAGTGTAGGAGGTTGGTTGCACGAATATTTTCGAGGCTGTACGCGATGACTGCGAAAGAGTCTGGAAAAGTGTAGGAGGTTGATTGCACAAAAATGTTCCCATTGTACGCGGTTGCTGGGAAAGAGTTCGGTAAAGTGTATGGGACTGATTACATGAAAACTTTAGAGGCTGTACGAAATGACTGGGAAAGAGTCTAGAAAAGTGTATAGGACGGATTACATGAACTTTTTCGAGGCTATACACGATGACTGCGAAAGAGTCTGGAAAAGTGTATGAGGTTGATTGCACAAAAATGTTCCCATTGTACGCGGTTGCTGGGAAAGAGTTCGGTAAAGTGTATGGGACTGATTACATGAAAACTTTCGAGGCTGTACGAGATGACTGGGAAAGTGTCTGGTAAAATGTAAGGGACTGATTACATGAACTTTTTCGAGGCTGTACGCGATGACTGCGAAAGAGTCTGGAAAAGTGTATGAGGTTGCTGGCACAAAAATGTTGCTATTGCACGCGATTGCTGGGAAAGAGTTCGGTAAAGTGTATGGGACTGATTACATGAAAACTTTCGAGGCTGTACGAGATGACTGGGAAAGAGTCTGGAAAAGTGTAGGTGGTTGATTGCATGAACTTTTTCGAGGCTGTACGCGATGACTGCAAAAGAGTCTGGAAAAGTGTATGAGGTTGATTGCACAAAAATGTTTCCATTGTACGCAGTTGCTGGGAAAGAGTTCGGTAAAGTGTATGGGACTGATTACATGAAAACTTTCGAGGCTGTACGAGATGACTGGGAAAGAGTCTAGAAAAGTGTATAGGACGGATTACATGAACTTTTTCGAGGCTATACACGATGACTGCGAAAGAGTCTGGAAAAGTGTATGAGGTTGCTGGCACAAAAATGTTGCTATTGCACGCGATTGCTGGGAAAGAGTTCGGTAAAGTGTATGGGACTGATTACATGAAAACTTTCGAGGCTGTACGAGATGACTGGGAAAGAGTCTGGAAAAGTGTGTGGGACTGATTACATGAACTTTTTCGAGGCTGTACGCGATGACTGCGAAAGAGTCTGGAAAAGTGTATGAGGTTGCTGGCACAAAAATGTTGCTATTGCACGCGATTGCTGGGAAAGTGTATGGGACTGAATACATAAACTTTTTCGAGGCTGTACGAGATGACTGGGAAAGAGTCTGGAAAAGTGTAGGAGGTTGGTTGCATGAACATTTTCGAGACTGTACGCGATGACTGCGAAAGAGTCTGGCAAAGTGAATAAGGTTGATTGCACAAAAATGTTGCTATTGCACGCGATTGCTGGGAAAGAGACTGGTAAAGTGTATGGAACTGATTACATGAAAACTTTCGAGGCTGTACGAGATAACTGGGCAAGAGTCCGCAAAGCTGTAGGAGGTTGATCGCACGAACATTTTTCAAGGTTGTACTCGATTGTTTGCAAAGAGTCGGGAAAAGTGTATCCAGAAAAGTGTATTCAGATTCATCCTATCCGGGAACTGAAGAAAACCCATATTCAGATTATACGTCACCCAAAATTTTTTCCCGTTCTATTTCCCATATTCCACCCATTCTCGATATAATACACTGAGAAAAAAAAATTGATTGAGTCAACAAAATGAGCGCTCACGGGTGGCGAAACAAATTTTTGGTTGTTCGAACGAAATAATTGTTGTATTAAGTAAAGAAAAATTTGAATCGACGGCCTGTTAGTTCGATCAACGAGGTATTCCTTTCGAAACAACCAAACATTTGTTTCGCCACCCGTAAGCGCACATTTTGTTGACTCAATTGATTTTTTTTTCTCTGTGTACACTTTCCTATACGACTTTTTTCTACGCGGCCACTAAGGTAAAGGTACCAATGATCGGACGGTTAAGGGCAGCCTAAGATTCCAGCAGTTATTAATTTATCAAGAACATTTTTTTTCTTGAAATAATCGAAACCAGTGTCAAGCTGATTGTTTCTAGTTTCCAAAAGTCACCGGTTAATTATAAAAGGATAAATATTTTTTTAATTACGGAAGAAAGTATCAAGAGAGCCGAAATGTACCGATCTTCGGACGCGGTTTTTCGGCACGTCCCTATATTCGGACACTGCGTGTCCCAATGTTTCGGACGATCGCGGATTTCGAGAATTCTGATGTGCGAACTTTTAGTTAATATTGACTAAAAGAATTCCTTCGCGATTTATCAATTAAATCAATGAAAACAATAATATTCACGCGAAACAATAATGAAGATAAGTTACGTAGAAAACTGGCTAACCTAACTTTTTCGTACTGTCCGATTATTTGGTCGCGTATGCAGTAACGCTTGTACCATTCTTCGGACACTATATCGTCGGTGTTTAACAGAATTCAACAATAGAAAATAATTTAGGTTTAAACCTTGTGTAACTTTTTTTTCTGTGCATCATATAATGTTTGCAGTTACGATTACAAGTGTCATAATGGATTTTCAATACTTCAATTCGGAATAAATCAGATCTGCATAGGAGTGTCCGAAGATTGGGACGTGTCCGAACATCGGTACCGTTACCTTATATCGCCTCCCCTCCGAGGCTAGTCGACAAGTGCAAGATCCACGCGAAACGGGTGAGTTACCAGCCTCAGGACAGCTCTCCTTGCGTCAAAGAAATCTACACAAGTTCCTCGATGTGATCCGTTAAAAGTTGCCCACACAAAGGAAGCAAGCTTCGCGACGCTTCGGCGCATTCAGGGCAGAGGCAAAGAAAAGAGAGGCTGCACTTCGAGGAGGTCCGGGAGCATGAGAGATTTATCGTTCTCCTCTCATAATAATAGGGCACGATAGCTCGCGCCTTCGTCGCTTCTCAGAGCGGTGTCATCGTGGGAGGGTTGGGATTAGAATTGGTCCCTCATTCCCGCAGCTCCGAAACTCATCGACAAGACCCACAACCTTATCCACTTCGATGGCGCTTTCGCCAAAAGATCCTCTCCGTCAACGACGATAATTAAACCATCACCCCACCCAAAGATTTTACATTTTCGTTCCACGTGACAAGTGTTTCTTTTTACTGCCCGATAAGTCTTCCCCGGTCGTTTATAGGGCTCAACCCCGGGGAGGTGCGCTTTGGGCAGAGTCAAACGGAGATAAACGCCATAAAATCGCGAATGCACGTGGACGGACCGTGGGCTTGCGGGGGCCGATGGTATTTGATCTCCTCTGGTTTGGCTGGTTATATGATATCATAAAAGAAATCACGTGAGAGTAAGAGCCCCGCGAGTACCGCTCGTGGAACGAAAGGACGGACGGACGGACGGACCGATCAGGTTTGGGCAGCTGTCTGCAACCACGTCACTCAGGTTCACTGTCGGGTTTCGCGGCAGAGGAATGAATGCCTTTCATTATGACTCTTATCTTCGGCCCGATCTCTCCCAACCCTTTCCCTCTTCGTCTCCCTCGCTCTTTCCCTCCCACCGTGGCCCACTATTCCCATTCCTCTTCCTTCCCGCTCGGCTCCTCGCATCCTCGTTGCCCAGTTACACAGCCCCCACTTTGAGTTCCCGTCCTGCGAATCTCTTCCTTCTTCGTTTCATCCGATCATCTCCCTCGCTTCGTCACTCGGCCTTTTCATATCTCCCTGCTTCCCTGTTGGTTCCTCGCACGACACGAGAGCCGTAATAAACCGTGTGTGAGTGTGTGTGTGTGTGTGTGTGTGTTTCGAGACGCGAGGGATATTATCGTTCAACGACCACGCGGACGGCCCTACCTGGGACTGCGATTTATTATGGGTAGCCATACCGGCCAGCTCCGTGGCGACGAGAGTCCCAACGTGTTCGCGGCTGGTTGCCAGCAGAAGCGGTGAAACTTGCACGAGGATTGAGCGGACGCGATAGAGTGGCCCATCGAACGGTGGGATGCGTCGAGACCCCCTCGTAATAAAGTCGCTATCGATACCCCAAATTTCATCGCACCGGTGCCGAACTCGTCGGTTCTGCCAGACTCGTTGGCTTTCGGTCGTCGTGGCCGTGTTGGTATCCGGGCGGTTGGTAATTTTACCATTTATCTGTGGTTTGCAATTTTACCATTTATCTGTGGTTTGCAATTTTACCATTTATCTATGGTTTGCAATTTTACCATTTATCTATGGTTTGCAATTTTACCATTTATCTATGGTTTGCAATTTTACCATTTATCTATGGTTTGCAATTTTACCATTTATCTATGGTTTGCAAATTACCATTTATCTATGGTTTGCAATTTTACCATTTATCTATGGTTTGCAATTTTACCATTTATCTATGGTTTGCAATTTTACCATTTATCTATGGATTGCAATTTTACCATTTATCTATGGTTTGCAATTTTACCATTTATCTATGGTTTGCAATTTTACCATTTATCTATGGTTTGCAATTTTACCATTTATCTATGGTTTGCAATTTTACCATTTATCTATGGTTTGCAATTTTACCATTTATCTATGGTTTGCAATTTTACCATTTATCTATGGTTTGCAATTTTACCATTTATCTATGGTTTGCAATTTTACCATTTATCTATGGTTTGCAATTTTACCATTTATCTATGGTTTGCAATTTTACCATTTATCTATGGTTTGCAATTTTACCATTTATCTATGGTTTGCAATTTTACCGTTTATCTATGGTTTGCAATTTTACCATTTATCTATGGTTTGCAATTTTACCATTTATCTATGGTTTGCAATTTTACCATTTATCTATGGATTGCAATTTTACCATTTATCTATGGTTTGCAATTTTACCATTTATCTATGGTTTGCAATTTTACCATTTATCTATGGTTTGCAATTTTACCATTTATCTATGGTTTGCAATTTTACCATTTATCTATGGTTTGCAATTTTACCATTTATCTATGGTTTGCAATTTTACCATTTATCTATGGTTTGCAATTTTACCATTTATCTATGGTTTGCAATTTTACCATTTATCTATGGTTTGCAATTTTACCATTTATCTATGGTTTGCAATTTTACCATTTATCTATGGTTTGCAATTTTACCATTTATCTATGGTTTGCAATTTTACCGTTTATCTATGGTTTGCAATTTTACCATTTATCTATGGTTTGCAATTTTACCATTTATCTATCGTTTGCAATTTTACCATTTATCTATGGTTTGCAATTTTACCATTTATCTATGGTTTGCAAATTACCATTTATCTATGGTTTGCAATTTTACCATTTATCTATGGTTTGCAATTTTACCATTTATCTATGGTTTGCAATTTTACCATTTATCTATGGTTTGCAATTTTACCATTTATCTATGGTTTGCAATTTTACCATTTATCTGTGGTTTGCAATTTTACCATTTATCTATGGTTTGCAATTTTACCATTTATCTATGGTTTGCAATTTTACCATTTATCTGTGGTTTGCAATTTTACCATTTATCTATGGTTTGCAATTTTACCATTTATCTATGGTTTGCAATTTTACCATTTATCTATGGTTTGCAATTTTACCATTTATCTCTCACGCGTAAAACTCGAATCTGTAGTTGAGGCAATCATCACGGAAATTACAAGACGGCAACATCGGCGGATGTTGCTGTAACTGTTGGTCTACTACACACAATTATTGGCACATCGAAGGGTTCATCAATTATATGCGTAGACGAATAACCGGTAGCATTTCCTTTTATAAGCATCTATTTTTTTATGTTTTGGTAATAATCAAGACCTGAGACGGCTCTTGAGCGGACTTTGACTCGCAGGGAACTTGGAATCAGCGCGACCTGGGTCAACTCCTGAGCAGATTTTGACACAGAGGGGACTTGGAATAACCAAAGCCTGGGATGACTCCCGAACAGGCTTTGATTACGAGGGCACTCAGAATAATGAAGGTCTGGGTTGGCTCCTGAGGAAATGTTAACTGGGACTTAGAATAATGAAAACCTGGGATGGCACCCGGGGAGACTTTGACTCAGAGGGGACTTGGAATAATCAAAGCCTGGGATGGTGTCTGGACAGGCTTTGATTACGAGGGCACTTAGAATTATGAAGATCTGAGTCGGCTCCTGAGGAAATGCTAACTGGGACTTAGAACAATAAAAACCTGGGTCGGATCCCGAGTAGACTTTGACTCAGAGGGGACTTAGAATAATTAAAGCCTGCGATAGTGCCTGGACAGGCTTTGATTCCGCGGGCACTTAGAATTATGAAGATCTGAGTCGGCTCCTGAGGAAATGTTAACTGGGACTTAGAATAATGAAAACCTGGGATGGCACTCGGGGAGACTTTGACTCAGAGGGGACTTGGAATAATCAAAGCCTGGGATGGTGTCTGGACAGGCTTTGATTACGAGGGTACTTAGAATGATGAAGATCTGAGTCGGCTCCTGAGGAAATGTTAACTGGGACTTAGAATAATGAAAACCTGGGATGGCACCCGGGGAGACTTTGACTCAGAGGGGAATAATCAAGGCCTGGGACGACTCCTGGGCAGGCTTTGACTGCGAGGGAACCCAGAATGATGAAGGTCTGGATTGGCTCCTGATCAATCTTTAACTCGGAGGAGACTTAGAATAATCAAAACCTGGGCGTCACTCGGGGAGGCTTTGATTCCGAGGTGAATAATTAACATCTAGGATAGCTCCTGGAGAGGCTCGGGAAGTACGTTGGAAGATCAGTTCTCAAGTAGACTGCAAATAATAAAAATCTGCGAGTGAATCCTTAAGAGACTTTGATTAATCAGAGTTTGGGTCGAGTCCTTACGCTTATCTAATTTCCAACCGATCCTAAACCTACTGAAGATCTTTTTCCATACAGTTGCATTGAGTACACGGAGTCGTACTGGCCACTTTTTTAACTGCCAATATCTAATTGTTCCCGGTGATGATTCCTATTGCCACTTGGCGGCGCCACTTGGGTTACGCAATAGTGTGTATACATCCGTTGTTGATGTTGTTGCCGCTGGAAAGATATCCGCGGACTGACATCACGAGTCCTACCCGGCAATATACTCTCAAGACTCGCAGGATGGAAGTGGCGATGGGGTTGGCGACCTCGATCGAATCGAGGGAATCTACCACGCTTGATCCGGGAGAGAGATTACGCTTGTACCTGTACGTGTTAACGCGCGTCTCCTGTACACCGCGTTCACCCCCCTCCTCCGCACTCGTCGGCCCTACACCGGCTCTGTTTACATATACATACAACATGTATATATGAGCCGATTTATGTGAGACTCCCCGCACGGCGCGGTATCCGAATGCATTCCTTGGTTGCGGATGTTCTGGGAATATCTTTTAGAAGTTTGAGGATTTTGAAACCTCTGTGGTATCTTCATGATGCGTTATGGGGTTTCGGGGTTAATCTGGAAATGCTTGCCTATCTCGGTTTCGAGATTCACGACATCAAAATTGAGTTATGCGGTATTGGTGGTATTGGCCCTTTTAACACCAGAATGGCCGTCGGGCACCGAGGACGGGAATTATGCATTACGCCACGGTCACGTGACGTATTGGTTTTCGTGAATAGCCAATGTTCTTAGAAACAGTTAACAGGTTATTAACAAAATTTGCCAAGCAGTTTCTTGGAATCAAGACCTGTACATTTTTTTTTTCGAGGTTTGGATTTGACCGCACGGCGCGCTATCCGAATGCATTCCTTGGTTGCGGATGTTCTGGGAATATCTTTTAAAAGTTTGAGGATTTTGAAACCTCTGTGGTATCTCCATGATGCGTCATGGCGTTTCGGGGTTAATCTGGAAATGCTTGCCTATCTCGGTTTCGAGATTCATGACATCAAAATTGAGTTATGCGGTATTGGCGGTATTGGCCTTCTTAACACCAGAATGGCCGTCGGGCACAGAGGACGGGAATTATGCATTACGCCACGGTCACGTGACGTATTGGTTTTCGTGAATAGCCAATGTTCTTAGAAACAGTTAACAGGTTATTAACAAAATTTTCCAAGCAGTTTCTTGGAATCAAGACCTGTACATTTTTTTTTTCGAGGTTTGGATTTGACCGCACGGCGCGCTATCCGAATGCATTCCTTGGTTGCGGATGTTCTGGGAATATCTTTTAAAAGTTTGAGGATTTTGAAACCTCTGTGGTATCTCCATGATGCGTTATGGGGTTTCGGGGTTAATCTGGAAATGCTTGCCTATCTCGGTTTCGAGATTCACGACATCAAAATTGAGTTATGCGGTATTGGCGGTATTGGCCTTCTTAACACCAGAATGGCCGTCGGGCACCGAGGACGGGAATTATGCATTACGCCACGGTCACGTGACGTGTTGGTTTTCGTGAGTAGCCAATGTTCTTAGAAACAGTTAACAGGTTATTAACCAAATTTGCCAAGCAGTTTCTCGGAATCAAGACCTGTAAATTTTTTTTTTTTCGAGGTTTGGATTTGACCGCACGGCGCGCTATCCGAATGCATTCCTTGGTTGCGGATGTTCTGGGAATATCTTTTAAAAGTTTGAGGATTTTGAAACCTCTGTGGTATCTTCATGATGCGTCATGGCGTTTCGGGGTTAATCTGGAAATGCTTGCCTATCTCGGTTTCGAGATTCATGACATCAAAATTGAGTTATGCGGTATTGGCGGTATTGGCGGTATTGGCCCTTTTAACACCAGAATGGCCGTCGGGCACCGAGGACGGGAATTATGCATTACGCCACGGTCACGTGACGTATTGGTTTTCGTGAATAGCCAATGTTCTTAGAAACAGTTAACAGGTTATTAACCAAATTTGCCAAGCAGTTTCTCGGAATCAAGACCTGTAAATTTTTTTTTTTCGAGGTTTGGATTTGACCGCACGGCGCGCTATCCGAATGCATTCCTTGGTTGCGGATGTTCTGGGAATATCTTTTAAAAGTTTGAGGATTTTGAAACCTCTGTGGTATCTTCATGATGCGTTATGGGGTTTCGGGGTTAATCTGGAAATGCTTGCCTATCTCGGTTTCGAGATTCACGACATCAAAATTGAGTTATGCGGTATTGGCGGTATTGGCCTTCTTAACACCAGAATGGCCGTCGGGCACCGAGGACGGGAATTATGCATTACGCCACGGTCACGTGACGTATTGGTTTTCGTGAGTAGCCAATGTTCTTAGAAACAGTTAACAGGTTATTAACAAAATTTGCCAAGCAGTTTCTTGGAATCAAGACCTGTAAATTTTTTTTTTTCGAGGTTTGGATTTGACCGCACGGTGCGCTATCCGAATGCATTCCTTGGTTGCGGATGTTCTGGGAATATCATTTAAAAGTTTGAGGATTTTGAAACCTCTGTGGTATCTTCATGATGCGTTATGGCGTTTCGGGGTTAATCTGGAAATGCTTGCCTATCTCGGTTTCGAGATTCATGACATCAAAATTGAGTTATGCGGTATTGGCGGTATTGGTCTTCTTAACACCAGAATGGCCGTCGGGCACCGAGGACGGGAATTATGCATTACGCCACGGTCACGTGACGTGTTGGTTTTCGTGAATAGCCAATGTTCTTAGAAACAGTTAACAGGTTATTAACCAAATTTGCCAAGCAGTTTCTTGGAATCTAGACCTGTAATTTTTTTTTTTTTTTTCGAGTTTTGGATTCGATGCGAATTCGTGGAGATAATTACTCTAAAAAAAGTATCCTTGTACGTATGGAAATGTCCGCGAAATGTTCCGCCTTCTTCGTCGACGGCCTCACTGCAAGTACTTTCGAGAATCGCCACGAATCAACTGACAGGTAATACCTCTTGTTGGTTTTAATTAACAATATGATTTTAATTATAGACATCATTACAATTAACGACGTGATTTCGATTAACGACATGACTTTAATTAACGAGTTGATTTAATTAACGACATGATTCCAATGAATTATATTATTTGAATCAGCAAAATAATTTTAATCAACGAAATGATTTCAATCAAAGAAATCACTTCAATTAAAGACATGGTATTTTAGTGAAATTTGCTTTAGCGTTTTCAGTCCGAATTTCATATTTGGAAAATGTTCCTGTCCGAACTTTTAGATCGAACCCTAATGTCCTCAATCTCTAGGACTCGACGTGACCCTGAAGAAATCTGCATCTGACAAAATGTAATCTTTGGATTGCCACAACTTCTTTGTTTTTCGTCGTACAGACTTTTCTCGGGCATCATTTTTTTCGCGTTGAAAAACTCTAGATACGCAATTTTTATGTTTATTTTTTTCGCCTTCCTCGAGGCGGGACAAAAAGAAATTTTTGACAAATATTTCTTTCAATCGACCCGCCCCGAGGAAGGCGAAAAAAATAAATATAAAAATTGCTTATATAGAGTTTTTCGGAACGAAAAAAAATATGCCCGAGAAAAGTCTGTACGATGAAAAACAAAGAACTTATGGAAATCCAAACATTTCTCTTCGTTGTCCCGACTCGAGGAAGACGAAAAAAAAAATTGCGTATCTACAGTTTTTCAAAACGAAATGAAAAAAAATGATACCCGAGAAAAGTCTGTACGATGAAAAACAAACAAGTTATGGTAATCCAAAGGTTAAATTTTGTCAGATCCACATTTCTTCAGGGTCATCTGTTCGATAAGTTATTAGTTACAGTTTTCTCCAATATTTGACCGGAGAACCGGTATATGCACATATCTACATTATCGCGAGAATTCCCACGGTTGTGGCAATGGCGACGATGATTGCATTCACGAGTAATCATTCATTACATTACAGGAGTACAAAAGTTGAAAATTGAAATTTTCATATCGCTTCCCCATAAAAGTTGAAAATTGAAATTTTCATATGGCTTCCTCATATAAGTTGCAAATTTGAATTTTCATATGGCCTTCTCATAATGGTCCTTTATTTGCGAAGCTTCTTCTATGAGAAAGCATTTTCTGTATTGTTGGCTTCCTCATAGAGGAAGCTTCGTAAATAAAGGAACATTATGAGAAGGCCATATAAAAATTTAAATTTGCAGCTTTTATGAGAAAGCCACATGAAAATTTCAATTTGCAACTTATATGAGGAAGCCATATGAAAATTTCAATTTTCAACTTTTATGAGGAAGCCATATGAAAATTTCAATTTTCAACTTTCATGAGTAAGCGATATGAAAAATTTAATTTTCAACTTGTTTTAACGTCAACGTCGTGTTTGCCTTTTATGCAAAACGACTGGCCGATTCAGGTTCA
The DNA here is from genome assembly GCA_958510785.1 of Exephanes ischioxanthus. Lineage (NCBI taxonomy): Eukaryota > Metazoa > Arthropoda > Insecta > Hymenoptera > Ichneumonidae > Exephanes > Exephanes ischioxanthus. The sequence goes on from OY294015.1 coordinate 26,195,482, forward strand.
GCGCGAAAAAATACACCGATGTCTGCTTTGTTAGGTCCGTACACCTACTTCAATTAACGAAAATATAGGGTTTTGGAAAAAGATTTTTTTTCAAATTATTAAGTCACTTGTCCAATGTTCACCGTTTTGTGGCCACGTCTAATGTAATTTTCCCCCACCGATGATGAGTCTCTGAATTATTTTACTCCTAGGGCGACACTTGATACATAAACTCGTGTCGGACAAAAAATACAACTCTTCAAAAAAATCCAAAACTTCAAAATCCCATAAAATTTTAACGTTTCGATCCATTTTCGCCAAATTTAATACGAAACATTGTACAGTGTTAGTCCATTCCTATGTCAAATTTCCGATCGATACCTCCATATTTACTCGAATTAGACCGTTTTTAGTCATTTTTGAATAAACTCAGATAAACTCAAAATCCCATAGAATCTTACCCCTTCGATGAATAATGACCAAATTCAATACCAAAGGTCTTTGGTCAAAATAGTATACTTGTGGGCAGTTTTAGGACGATTGCTCTAACTTTACGCAAGTTAGAGCTACCACGACCTTTTTTCAAAAATTTCAAAATCGCGTAAAATCTCGAAACGGGCCTCAATCTTCATGAAAATTGCACCGAGGGAAGAGACATGACCACTCTACTAGTGTACCAAATTTCAACTGGCTATCTCGAACCGTTTCCGAGCTATAGTCGTTTTAAACGACGTAAGTCTGTCACACACATACATACACACATACACACACACACACACACACACACACACACACACACATACGTCCGGACGCCAGCTAAAAATCACATTTCTCGACGTTTCGGTCTATTTTAAGTACTCTGACACTAAAATCTCGAAAATCATTTTTTTTCATGAAAACAAAGCATCCTCTATGAGGAAGCAAAAATTGTCACAAAACAAAGCGGAACAGCCTGTTTTTTTTTCAAAACAACCCTCTTTCCATCGGCGAAACTAATTAGCGCATGAATTCAACGAGCCGCTCTGCGTGAGATACTCAACATTGATGTTTATAGAGTGGCTTAAGAGTGTTTTTTTTTATTTTTCTTTATTATCGCATATCCGCAGTTCTCACTGGTATTGTATCGACGTGATAGACGAGGCAAGAGTCCGCTTACTTGTATAATGGCAGACTATCGGTTGTACGCGGCAAAATTGATAGCTCGAGCGACGAAAGGGTAATTCGTGGTGTAGCTCGGGTGTATCAGCTCTCGCGTGGTACAGACCCGTCGAGCCGACTCGATCTCCAACGCTGTACCGCTCGCTTCACATGCTGCCGGTTGAATGAGAGAGAAGGTTAATCGTGCTTAACCATACATACCTTCGGGAGGGAAGCACCGCGAATTGCGGCGCTGCGCTTTGCTGTGCCACAGGCAGGCGTTGCACTGAATTAGCATGTTAATTTATTCGATGATTCGAAACGATCTGTGTGCGTTACTCGCAGATGCTAAACCCCCCTCATCGTCGAGTTTCCGACGTAACTTCGGCCTTTATCTGTTCGGTTAGAAAAGATTGCTCGATAAAATTTTGAACGGAAACGAATATTCGTATCGTTGATGGTAATTAAGAGAAGCAATCGAGGCTGCATGATCGTCGCTAGCAGCCTCCTGTAGGTGAGAGTGTGTAAATGCCGGATACGCTGATTGTAAAGATGGGTCGCGCGCTTCCGCACCAAATGGTTTCATCGTTTCAGCTGGTCCAGAGAAGTTTTTGGAGAGATTTGTAGATTTTGTCAGTTCTTCATTCGTACAAGAATTGGCCCATTTTGACGGGCGATTTAGTCTGATTCCTACAGACACTCGCATAGAAAATTACATGCGCTTGTTGGACACTCCGCGAGTGTCTTTCGTAGACACTTACAGACACACACAAACGAATTTGTAGACAGGCATTCATACACAATCACAGATACGCGTATACAATCATAGACACTCATACACAGTTATAGACACTCATACACAATTATAGACACCCATACACAATTATAGACACTCATACTCAATCATAGACACTTGTACACAATCATAGACACTCATACACAATCATAGACACTCATACACAATCATAGACACTCATACACAATCACAGACAATCATACACAATCATAGACATTCATACAAAATCTTAGACACTCATACGCAATCACAGACACCCATACATAATCACAGACACTCATACGCAATCACAGACACTCATACACAATCACAGACACTCATACACAATCACAGACACTCATACGCAATCGTAGACACTCATACACAATCACAGACACTCATACTCAATCATAGACATTCATACAAAATCTTAGACACTCATACGCAATCACAGACACCCATACATAATCACAGACACTCGTACGCAATCACAGACACTCATATGCAATCACAGAACTCATACACAATCACAGACACTCATACACAATCACAGACACTCATACACAATCACAGACACTCATATACAATCATAGACATTCATACACAATCACAGACACTCATACGCAATCACAGACACTCATACACAATCACAGACACTCATACACAATCCCAGACACTCATACACGATCACAGACACTCATACACAATCACAGACACTCATACACAATCACAGACACTCATACACAATCACAGACACTCATCCACAATCACAGACACTCATACACAATCACAGACACTCATATACAATCACAGACACTCGTACACAATCACAGACACTCATACACAATCACAGACACTCATACGCAATCACGGACACTCGTACGTAATCACAGACACTCATACACAATCACAGACACTCATATGCAATCACAGACACTCATACGCAATCACAGACACTCATACGCAATCACAGAACTCGTACACAATCACAGACACTCATACACAATCACAGACACTCATATACAATCACAGACATTCATACACAATCACAGACACTCATACGCAATCACAGACACTCATACACAATCACAGGCACTCATACACAATCCCAGACACTCATACACGATCACAGACACTCATACACAATCACAGACACTCATACACAATCACAGACACTCATACACAATCACAGACACTCATATACAATCACAGACACTCATACACAATCACAGACACTCGTACACAATCACAGACACTCATACACAATCACAGACACTCATACACAATCACAGACACTCATACACAATCACAGACACTCATACGCAATCACAGACACTCATACACAATCACAGACACTCGTACACAATCACGGACACTCGTACGTAATCACAGACACTCATACACAATCACCGACACTCATACACAATCACAGACACTCATACACAATCACAGACACTCATACGCAATCACAGACACTCATCCACAATCACAGACACTCATACGCAATCACAGACACACACAACAATCACACAGACACTAAAAACACTAACGGATACCTTACCGATACCTCACAGATACCTCGCTCATACCCTACAGAAACTGCAGACACCCCACACTGCGAGTGCTGTAAGTGCGTATAACAGTTTCTAGTGGTTCTGTTCTTTATTGTTAATATGTATTTTCTTATTCACTTCACTACAGCTAAGATATTCATGTTCTAGGTGGTCAACATTTATCCCCCCTCCCCCTTACCACGAGGATTAGTGAGAATACGATATGTGGTAAATTAAAAAAAATTAACATGAAGAAATAAACGCTATAGCAATAAAACTGGACATACATAATTGGGTTAATTAATTTGAGGTTTCATGAGGTAATGCTACCTTGGCCGTGTAACTGGGTCGTCGTGATATGAAGTGAGAGAAGGTGCAGTAAGCACGCCGAGGCAACGAGTGCAATTGATTTTGATCCATCTGTCACGCTTAACATTGAGCGAAATTACGGTCAATTCGATGCTCACGTAGAATCGCGTAGGCTCCTGTGGATCGTCCCCGACAGTAGGATACAGAGCATGCCGCGGATGCGTGTATCGATTCGAGTCACCGTTTATATACGTGTTCGATGCGTCCATCTCGAATTAATTGACACGCGAATGTTCGGACGTGATGCGCGTATATAAACTGCTCACTGTCCTGTGCAACAGGAATCCACAAAATACTGTTACCAACCAGCGAAATACCTATATCTATGAATCTCGATAATCCCATTCAATAAACGGACTCTAATGTTCCTCGGATGTTTCAAGTTTCGTTGAACTTTCATCAAACTTTCGTTACACTCATTAACTTGAAGTTCATTGACTTAACTTTCGGTGTTCATTGTTCACACTTGAAGAGAAGCGTGTTTCTAACCAGAACTGGGTAAATACACTAAGTACCTAAAGTACGTATTGAAGTATCAAGTACTGAGTCAGTGCCCAGTACTCAAACCTTCAGCAAGTTAGTTCTGCCAGTACTCAAGAAGAGTACTCAAGAAGAGTACTCAAGAAGAGTACTCAAGAAGAGTACTCAAGAAGAGTACTCAAGGAGGGTACTCAAGAAGGGTACTCAAGAAGGGTACTCAAGAAGGGTACTCAAGAAGGGTAGTCAAGGAGGGTACTCAAGGAGGGTACTCAAGGAGGGTACTCAAGGAGGGTACTCAAGGAGGGTACTCAAGGAGGGTACTCAAGGAGGGTACTCAAGGAGGGTACTCAAGGAGGGTACTCAAGGAGGGTACTCAAGGAGAGTACTCAAGGAGAGTACCCAAGAAGAGTACCCAAGAAGAGTACCCAAGAAGAGTACCCAAGAGGAGTACCCAAGAGGAGTACCCAAGAGGAGTACCCAAGAGGAGTACCCAAGAGGAGTACCCAAGAAGAGTACCCAAGAAGAGTACCCAAGAAGAGTACCCAAGAAGAGTACCCAAGAAGAGTACCCAAGAAGAGTACCCAAGAAGAGTACCCAAGAAGAGTACCCAAGAAGAGTACCCAAGAAGAGTACCCAAGAAGAGTACCCAAGAAGAGTACCCAAGAAGAGTACCCAAGAAGAGTACCCAAGAAGAGTACCCAAGAAGAGTACCCAAGAAGAGTACCCAAGAAGAGTACCCAAGAAGAGTACCCAAGAAGAGTACCCAAGAAGAGTACCCAAGAAGAGTACCCAAGAAGAGTACCCAAGAAGAGTACCCAAGAAGAGTACCCAAGAAGAGTACCCAAGAAGAGTACCCAAGAAGAGTACCCAAGAAGAGTACCCAAGAAGAGTACCCAAGAAGAGTACCCAAGAAGAGTACCCAAGAAGAGTACCCAAGAAGAGTACCCAAGAAGAGTACCCAAGAAGAGTACCCAAGAAGAGTACCCAAGAAGAGTACCCAAGAAGAGTACCCAAGAAGAGTACCCAAGAAGAGTACCCAAGAAGAGTACTCAAGAAGAGTACTCAAGAAGGGTACTTAGTTGGTACAATAAGAAATGTTGTTTGAATCGAAATATTTTGAATAATCGTTCAACGAAAGAATGATTTAGTTGTACCAACCAAATAACAGCTTTGAACGTATATGACCGCGAATTTGGTTAATCGAGGGTTCGGATTACGGAGGTTTTACTGTATGTATTTCTGTGGACGAGTAAACTTAAGTACGATTTCATAAATAAATAAATAAATAAATAAATAAATAAATAAATAAATAAATAAATAAATAAATAAATAAATAAATAAATAAATAAATAAATAAATAAATAAATAAATAAATAAATAAATAAATAAATAAATAAATAAATAAATAAATAAATAAATAAATAAATAAATAAATAAATAAATAAATAAATAAATAAATAAATAAATAAATAAATAAATAAATAAATAGCCTGGGACAATAGCATAGAATTAGGTGTATCGGTGAGTTAAGAGACATCGGGGCGTTGTAATCGTATTTGAATGCGATAGAACAAAGTCGGGACGAAGAGAGTCGCGTGAGCAAACGGGTATCGGAATATCGCATGGTCCAGTGATCCTTCATCCTCCGGGAAACTCGAGATCGTCTCGAATCCTTGGTCGGCCCGCGCGCCTCTCCTCGCGTGCGATCCCCCACGGGATTGGTGTGATCGCAGGTCGCGGCCCGGTTGCTCGACGCCACCGATGCTTTAACGTCTGCATATCCTGGCGCCTCGTGACTCGTCCTCTATTGGCAAGCTTTTCCATATCGCTCTTGTAAATATTTCTCTGGAGAGCTTTAGCCTCTACCGGGCTCCGTCCCTCCTGGGATTTTAAAAACCGAGTAACGTCAAGCTATCCATAGTCGATACGTACATACAACACTGTTGTGTTACGGCACCGCGTAACAAGTATCGAGTGTTTACACTTTATATCCCCATGCAGTAGAGGCTACATTGTGACATTTTTTTCCGACACGCCAATTAATTAATTATTAATTTCCTATTTTGCGACAAATTTTCAATAATTTATCCCGATGCGTGTCGACCCGCAGGGAAAAAAGTGTACGTGGCATTTATCAAAAAAAGATATCTGCGATATGTAAAATATATTTTATTCCACTCGGTGGGAAAATGGCGGTTTTTGCGCACGCCTCGCGTGCGAAAACCCCCATTTTCACACTCTGTGAAATAAAATTATGTTCGAGACTCGTGCGAAAAACGTTTTCTGAACACGTGTGAAACTCACACTCTTCAGAAAAAGTTTTTTCGCACTCGTATCGAAATGTACTATTTGACGAAAAAAATAGTACTTCTTTGTAACAGTTGCACGAAAAGTTCCGCTGTTCGTGCCTGCAAAGCGTGGCGAAAGTGGCACTTTCTAACAGAGGATGCGTGAAAAATGCTGTAGATACTGTTTTACACGCTAGTTTCTTTTTCGCACATTTTTTTCACACGCTAGTTTCTTTCTCGCACACTGTTTTCACACGCTAGTTACTTTGTCGCACACTGTTTTCACACGCTAGTTACTTTGTCGCACACTTTTTTCACACGCTAGTTTCTTTTTCGCACACTTTTTCACACGCTAGTTTCTTTTTCGCACACTTTTTTCACACCTTAGTTTCTTTTTCGCACACTTTTTTCACAGGCTAGTTTCTTTTTCGCACACTTTTTTCACACGCTAGTTTCTTTTTCGCACACTTTTTTCACACGCTAGTTTCTTTTTCGCACACTTTTTTCACACGCTAGTTTCTTTTTCGCACACTTTTTTCACCCGCTAGTTTCTTTTGCCCACACTTTTTTCACACGCTAGTTTCTTTTCCGCACACTTTTTTCACACGCTAGTTTCTTTTTCGCACACTTTTTCACACGCTAGTTTCTTTTTCGCACACTTTTTTCACCCGCTAGTTTCTTTTGCGCACACTTTTTTCACACGCTAGTTTCTTTTCCGCACACTTTTTTCACACGCTAGTTTCTTTTTCGCACACTTTTTCACACGCTAGTTTCTTTTTCGCACACTTTTTCACACGCTAGTTTCTTTTTCGCACACTTTTTTCACAGGCTAGTTTCTTTTTCGCACACTTTTTTCACACTCTAACTACTTTTGCGCACACGTTTTTCACACTCTAGCTACTTTTGCCCACACGTTTTTCACACTCTAGCTACTTTTGCGCACACTTTTTTCACACTCTAGCTACTTTTGCGCACACTTTTTTCACACTCTACCTACTTTTGCGCACACTTATCTGGCACTGTAGCTATTTTCCCGCACGCACTTTACAGGCACGAAAAGCGGGAATTTTCGTGCACTTGTCACAAAAAGTAGTATGCGATACTTGTACGAAAAAGCGGTCTCCCGACGATGGTAGGAAAGTTTGCAGCACTCGCCTCCTCTTGAGCTACAAACGTCACTCAGCTTCGCCTCCTACCGTTGTAGCTCTCGATCCGGCTCGTGCAGCCAACTTCACAACCTTCGTCGAAAGACCGCTTTTCCGTACTAGTGTCGCAAAGTACTATTTTTTCATTGTCCGTTCTACTCTCTTCTCAGTACAGGAATAAAAATATATACACACGGTGTCATTGTCATAGTCACATTATAATTATTTCGATCGTCCTGATTTATTTTATTTTTTTTCACGGAGTTTATTTAAGCAGTCGCGTAAAAAAGTTGGTGCTTCAATCGTGTTCTTTCCAAGACAGGTTATCATCGTATTGTGCTCGTTGTTCTTGTCATTAGTGACGTTATATCATTTTTTTCACGATTATTATTATTATTATTTCATGGCTTAATTTCAGTTCCAAAGGTAGACAAAAATGCCATCCAAAATAAATCCCCGCAAGTGATCGGCGTGACTCGGCATTGGGAAACCGTATCGAGTGTTGCGCCTCGCTCGACGAGTGTGTCTCGATATTTCGGGTCTGACTTTGCGAGGGACCTGTCGAGTTTACACGAAGCCTTCTTTTTTAATTTGGCACATAGCGTCGGTAAAAAAAAGGACCCGTTACGGTGCCCGTCTCTGTGTAGCTCGCTTACGCGCGTTTCGTTACTTCACCGTGGAGGAAAGAGAGTAGGGGAGAGCGGGGCAATATGGGACAGTGGGGCAAAACGGGACAGTGAGGGCAAAACTCAATTTCCCAATAATTGTTGGGTTCCCCATTTTGTCCCAACAATACATCCGGATTTTGGGACAGTGTAGGGGAGAGCGGGGCAATATGGGACAGTGGGGCAAAACGGGACAGTGAGGGCAAAACTCAATTTCCCAATAATTGTTGGGTTCCCCATTTTGTCCCAAAAATACATCCGGATTTTGGGACAGTGTAGGGGAGAGCGGGGCAATATGGGACAGTGGGGCAAAACGGGACAGTGAGGGCAAAACTCAATTTTCCAATAATTGTTGGGTTCCCCATTTTGTCCCAACAATACATCCGGATTTTGGGACAGTGTAGGGGAGAGCGGGGCAATATGGGACAGTGGGGCAAAACGGGACAGTGAGGGCAAAACTCAATTTCCCAATAATTGTTGGGTTCCCCATTTTGTCCCAACAATACATCCGGATTTTGGGACAGTGTAGGGGAGAGCGGGGCAATATGGGACAGTGGGGCAAAACGGGACAGTGAGGGCAAAACTCAATTTCCCAATAATTGTTGAGTTCCCCATTTTGTCCCAACAATACATCCGGATTTTGGGACAGTGTAGGGGAGAGCGGGGCAATATGGGACAGTGGGGCAAAACGGGACAGTGAGAGCAAAACTCAATTTCCCAATAATTGTTGGGTTCCCCATTTTGTCCCAACAATACATCCGGATTTTAGGACAGTGTAGGGGAGAGCGGGGCAATATGGGACAGTGGGGCAAAACGGGACAGTGAGGGCAAAACTCAATTTCCCAATAATTGTTGGGTTCCCCATTTTGTCCCAACAATACATCCGGATTTTCAACCCCGTTTTTCCGATTTTAACCTCACTGATTACCATCGCCGCCATCCGAAAGTGATTGGAAAATTGCTTCTTGTCCCATTGTACCGTTTTGCCCCGCTGTGCCATTTTGCCCCGCTCCAACCTAGACAGAGAGGGTAACGCGTGAGACGGTGCGATGTTGGCTGTAGGCCCGATCGGCCGCCGGTATCGTGCTCAGTCACCGTTAAAGCCCGCGAATTCAAGTGGACGTGACTCTTCGTATAATATTACATCCTATTAGGGATGAAATAACTGCCGGATAAAACGCGACAGCCGACGATAAACGGAAGGGGCAGTTCCTCAAGATGCGTGCCACACGGCCGTCACTCGACGTCGCTCTTCTCGTCCTCTTTCGCTCCTCTTCTTTCGGCCTCGGCACGGCTGACTTTTCTCTCCACCGCGGACACAAGAAAGCGGACTGAATAATTCCCCATTTGACTACACTTGTATGAAAATCTGAACCGCGTGTAAAACACGCCTGATGTACGTGAGACAAGCTAATAACGACGGAACCGCCACTTACGAGTCGCTGTATTACGGTACTTTGCGTCGAGGAGTTGTCTACGTTTCGACACAAAAGATCTCGGATGGGAGACTTTGGTGGGCGAGTCTGGCGACCGGCGCGTTTACGACGAATTGTAACAATACGTGGGGGGATTACACTCGGTGAGGGATCTAGTGAATATGACTATCGCTTCGGAGATATTAACATGACACATGCACTGGAAAAAGAATATCAATGACTGAAGTAAAATTCGCTTGCGGGATGCCGAAGAAAAAAATTGTTCTCTCAATTCTTACAATTCCAGACGGGATTGAAACGATAACGTGTCACTTTGACAGTCTTGTCGTTGTTGTTTCAATGTCATATGGAATTGTCAGAATTGAAAGTGGAATTTAAATAAAAAAATGTTTTCTTTGGGAGCCGGCAAGTATTTTTTTTTTTTTTTTTTTTTTTTTTTTTTTCAGTGTTGTACGGAATTAATGCGCCACCTAATGTAGTAGTACGGAACTAGGGCGACAGGTGGTATCGGATTTATAAGAATTTTTCATAGATATTATGATAAAAATTCTTGGGAAAAGCTGGGACTTTCTGCCATAGGTGGCGCCCTAGTTCCATACTATTATATGCAATGGTAAATTTTCTTGAATGACCAATAGAGTCATCTAAGTGTATGATTTGAGTACTCCAAATTTTAGAGCATTACATCGAGACGCACTGATAAGAAACTCTTCTCGGTCCGTTTCGACAAATGGACAATTCACCAAAGAGGTAAGTCACCATGGTTAACTCACTGCCGCATTTTTTGCCGACCCTAAACAAAAGACGAGGCTTCCCATTCGGATTGACGACTGGAACAACTCACGAAATGGGCGGCTCACGATGGGCCAACACACCAAGGGTCAATTCGGTACTGATCAACAACTAAACATCCTGCTCGAAATGACGATTAGGTCAATCCACCAATGAGGCAACTGACCATGGCCCAAGATACCGATTCCCAACTCACCAATGATTCAACTTCCGAGACACTCCATTGGGTTCTCAGTGAGTTGGTTCTCAGTGAGTTGGTTATCAGTGAGTTGGTTCTCAGTGAGTTGGTTCATAGTGAGTTGGTTCCTAGTGAGTCGGTTCTTAGTGAGTCGGTTCTTAGTGAGTCGGTTCTTAGTGAGTCGGTTCTTAGTGAGTCGGTTCTTAGTGAGTTGGTTCATAGTGAGTTGGTTCCTTAGTGAGTTGGTTCTTAGTGAGTTGGTTCTTAGTGAGTTGGTTCATAGTGAGTTGGTTCCTTAGTGAGTTGGTTCTTAGTGAGTTGGTTCTTAGTGAGTTGGTTCCTAGTGAGTTGGTTCCTAGTGAGTTGGTTCCTAGTGAGTTGGTTATCAGTGAGTTGGTTCTCAGTGAGTTGGTTCATAGTGAGTTGGTTCCTAGTGAGTTGGTGCATAGTGAGTCGGTTCTTAGTGAGTCGGTTCTTAGTGAGTCGGTTCTTAGTGAGTTGGTTCATAGTGAGTTGGTTCATAGTGAGTTGGTTCATAGTGAGTTGGTTCCTTAGTGAGTTGGTTCCTTAGTGAGTTGGTTCCTTAGTGAGTTAGTTCCTTAGTGAGTTGGTTCCTTAGTGAGTTGGTTCCTTAGTGAGTTGGTTCCTTAGTGAGTTGGTTCTTAGTGAGTTGGTTCATAGTGAGTTGGTTCATAGTGAGTTGGTTCCTTAGTGAGTTGGTTCTTAGTGAGTTGGTTCTTAGTGAGTTGGTTCTTAGTGAGTTGGTTCTTAGTGAGTTGGTTCTTAGTGAGTTGGTTCCTAGTGAGTTAGTTCATAGTGAGTTAGTTCATAGTGAGTTGGTTCCTAGTGAGTTGGTTCCTAGTGAGTTGGTTCCTAGTGAGTTGGTTCCTAGTGAGTTGGTTCCTAGTGAGTTGGTTCTTAGTGAGTTGGTTCCTACCGAGTTGGTTCATAGTGAGTTGGTTCATAGTGAGTTGGTTCCTAGTGAGTTGGTTCTTAGTGAGTTGGTTCCTAGTGAGTTGGTTCATAGTGAGTTGGTTCATAGTGAGTGGGTTCCTAGTGAGTTGGTCCTTTAGCAAATTGGACTCAGTCCTTTAGCAAATTGGACAACATTTCGTCTTGGAGAGTTCCCGCGGAGAGCTTATCATTTATGATCCTGCTGTGGTGGGTTGACCATCTGGTGACTCGCGGTCTGTGGAAATGGGCTTCTACCCAATTATTTCAAGAAACAATTAATTGTGCTGATCTCTGACCAAAATGAATAGCATATCAATTATTTGACGACTCCACTGATTCGAACACTGTAAACAAAAATTGTAAATTTAATATCCAATTTCATTGAAAAATTAATATCCACTTATTCAATGAAATTATAGTAAATTATTAAAATCAGAGTAATTTTGTGGCAAAATTAAAGTAAATCGTTAAAGTCTTTCCAATGATTTTAATACACCGATCACTAATTTTTCATTACGATTGTACATGAAATTTCATATACCAGTTTTTGCATAAAAACTTCCAGTCCCCTACATTAAATTTCGTACAAATTTTTTTACAGTCCAATAAACACCTGTCACAGTCGACGCATAAAAATATGGTTCTCCAATGATCAGCCAACTTGACGTTTCCCCAATGCACCTCATGTATTTATAAAAAAAAATCCCTAATCCACACTATTTCACCCGACGCAACTTGCTCCAGTTGAATTGGGACGAAACGTTAATGGAAGACGAGCGGGTGAGAGGTACTACCAGGAAAAAGAACGAGCCCGCGAGGCGGGCGATGCGGGTGGAGGTCGGCGGAGATGGCGGGGTCGTAGGAAAAGAAAACTGAGAAAGGGCGCATGCTAAAGAGAGGGTCGGGCGACGGTGGCCACGTTTGCCGCGATCCCGAGACGAGGATCGTTCCGAAGGAAAATTTCGACTATAAATAGCAGTGTATTTCTAAACGAGGTACAGAAGAGAGCGCATTGGATCTAAATTATGAATTTCATCAGCGGCAGTCTGCCGTTTCATTCCGCACTCGCCCTCACCTTTCTTTTCCCGCCTTACTCTTTCCCATCCTCCCCCTCGCCACTGCCTCGGCCGTGCTCGCCGCCGCTCCCCCGCCGTGCTGAAGTCCTGCGGCTCTCCCTCCTCGCCCTTCTGACGACTACCGGCAACTACCCCTTCATCCTTTCATCCGCCGTTCAGCGCCCCCCCCCCCCCCTTCCTCCAGCCATTCCTTTCTCTCTCCGTCTCTCCGCAGCCACCCGCTAGCTGGAAAACCGCGCGCCCGGTCTCGCCACCTACCCCTTTGGACGGGAAACCGGGGCCGCCGCGGCGGGAGATGAAAAGTTCTGGCGAAGACATAAAAATGCGGCGCGCTGCATTTCCCTTTTAAAATAACGTCTTTTGCTCCTTTTTCACTTTATTATTATCAAGTTGTTCGGGCGGGGTGGGGGGTGGGGGGTGGGGGGGGGGGGGGGGGGGGAGATCCTATGTGCAGGTATTGCCAGTGGACAGGAAAGGCGCGGATGCAGTGAGCGAGAAGACGAGGACCATCTCTCCCACTTGTTTATCTCGTTCATTCGTTGCGTTCCTGCGTTCTTACTTTATTTTTTTTTTTTTTCCGTTCCCTTCCCTTCGCGCCGCTCCGGCTTTTCCCCCGAGCGAAGGAACGTCCCGCAGGATGCATAAGGCTGGTAGTGGCTAAAGCCACTCGTTGCATGGGAAACCCTACCGGTCGTCTCATCTACTCGCCGAACGAACAACACTCCCCTTCCGCGTTCCCGCGAGCTCCTCCCTTAGCGGAGGCCGCAGCATCTTTCGTGGTACTTGCGACTGCTGCGCCTCCGTAAATCGGCCTTTAGAAACTTGGTTTGTTATGAGAGTTAACGCTTCGCGGCGCTTGCTTCAGCCGTGAAGCGTCCTGAGGATGTAAGGACGAAGGACTTTGTTACTGTCAATGTGGCGCAGGAAAGTGTGTGGTGTCGTTCGCGGGTGCATGCAGCGTACACGCGATATCCACCGTGTCAGTTTGGAATTATTGAAATTGTTGAAAGGCCATTGAAGCTCTTTCAATGGCTTTTTATGAACTGTGATGACACGTTGTGACGCGGTGTGACGCGGTGTGACGCGGTGTGACGCGGTGTGACGCGGTGTGACGCGGTGTGACGCGGTGTGACGCGGTGTGACGCAATGTGATGCGGTGTGACGCGGTGTGACGCGGTGTGACGCGGTGTGACGCGGTATGACGCGGTGTGACGCGGTATGACGCGGTGTGACGCGGTGTGACGCGGTATGACGCGGTGTGACGCGGTATATCGCGGTGTGACGCGATGTGACGCGATGTGACGCGGTGTGACACGGTGTGACGCGGAGTGACGCGGTGTGACATTATTTTATGTTCTTATTTTTAATTAGGGTTAATAATGATTGATTTTAAAACACTTAAGCTCTGTGACGCGAATTAGCGTAAGAATATGAGTGAATCCGAGTATTACCGAATTGTAGAGACTTTACTTAAATTATCGTGACGATTGTCGATAATCGAGCCCTCCTTCCTATGCCGCTGTATAAGTGACACGTAATGTGATTAAATGGAGTGCGCGAATAACATTTGTGACAATGTATTACAGCGTGATGTTGGATTCCCTCAATTCGGTCCACATCGACCTTCACTACTTGATCTACATTCCTCCTTGGGAATAAGATTAGTACCGTATAATGGATACATTTCCGTGGAGAAAGTATGAAACGATTCTCGATGGGCGTTTCTTTTTATATTATGATATAATAAAGACGTCAAGGGGGCCGAATCGGCCGGAGAACTAAGATCTCTTGTACGCTGTATTATTCTTACCAGTCAACGCACAAATGCGCTTAAAATCCATCATTGGACGATTTGGGTGGAGAATGTTTCTCGCCGTGTTAGACGCGATTGGGTCAACGAGTTTTCTCGAAAACCAGTTTTGGGACTTTTTCGACTCGGCGTGTGATTCAGAACCGCACGGTCGATCGCGCTCGGAGATGTCTCATTTTCTTCGTGACGACATTATACACGGCCTGAGCGGAGAAATTTTTTTTTAGCCTCCAGGTTGAAGCTGTCGAATGATTTACAAAACTGTTGACATAATTTTTGTGTTTAACTGACTGACCTCTTTAACTGGCTGAATTAAAATAATCTAAATAATTATTTTTCACAGATTTGGCATTTGTTTTTACATAAACAAATGCGGATTCATTAAATTAAAAACAGTAGTCTTTGACGCTGAATATTTATTTTATTATTGTTAATTATCAAAAGTTATAAGTCGAAATTCGGTTATTTTTCGATGAATATTTATTTTTGTCACTTATCAATGGCCATGATTGAATGAGGTACAAAAAATTGTTGTCAATACGCATAAAGCAATGATCGACCTCCCGTAATCCCTTAATTCATTATTATTACTATTATAATTATTATTTATTGAACATAAAGCTCTAGGACATCGTCCCTTGAGAGCCACCACAGGATACAAATGATGCAATGAAAGAGGCAATAAACGATATAAACAAACATAAACAATATCCGACCGGAACTGCATAAGCTCAGAAATAAAAATAAAGAAATATAAATAAATACAAGTGTGAAACTAAACCTAGGAGTAAAACTAAAGATTGTTTAATTGCCGTTTTTTGCGAATCTAAGAAAGTACCTTTTATTCGAAACTCCATCGTATTCGATTCCGTCACAATTTAACTTTTTCTCTCAAAACTCGCGATCCAAACATTATTCAACGATAATCGATCAATCGCAATCTTCACAGATCGAGTTACCTATTAAACCTAAAAGTAAAACTAAAGATTCTGCAATTGCCGTTTTTTGCGAATCTAAGAAAGTGCCTTTTATTCGAAACTCCATCGTATTCGATTCCGTCACGACTTAACTTTTTCTCTCAAAACTCGCGATCCAAACATTATTCGACGATGATCGATCAATCGCAATCTTCACTGATCGAGTTACCTATTAAACCTAAAAGTAAAACTAAAGATTCTGCAATTGCCGTATTTTGCGAATCTAAGAAAGTGCCTTTTATCGGAAACTCCATCGTATTCGATTCTGTCACGACTTAACTTTTTCTCTCAAAACTCGCGATCCAAACATTATTCGACGATGATCGATCAATCGCAATCTTCACTGATCGAGTTACCTATTAAACCTAAAACTAAAACTAAAGACTCTGCAATTGCCGTTTTTTGCAAATCTAAGAAAGTGCCTTTCATTCGAAACTCCATCGTATTCGATTCTGTCACGACTTAACTTTTTCTCTCAAAACTCGCGATCCAAACATTATTCGACGATGATCGATCAATCGCAATCTTCACTGATCGAGTAACCTATTAAACCTAAAACTAAAACTAAAACTAAAGATTCTGCAATTACCGTTTTTTGCGAATCTAAGAAAGTGCCTTTTATTCGAAACTCCATCGTATTCGATTCCGTCACGACTTAACTTTTTCTCTCAAAACTCGCGATCCAAACATTATTCGACGATAATCGATCAATCGCAATCATCACTGATCGAGTTACCTATTAAACCTAAAAGTAAAACTAAAGATTCTGCAATTGCCGTTTTTTGCGATTCTAAGAAAGTGCCTTTCATTCGAAACTCCATCGTATTCGATTCCGTCACGACTTAACTTTTTCTCTCAAAACTCGCGATCCAAACATTATTCGACGATAACCGATAAATCGCAATCATCACTGATCGAGTAACCTATTAAACCTAAAAGTAAAACTAACGATTCTGCAATTGCCGTTTTTTGCGAATCTAAGAAAGTGCCTTTTATTCGAAACTCCATCGTATTCGATTCCGTCACGACTTAACTTTTTCTCTCAAAACTCGCGATCCAAACATTATTCGACGATGATCGATCAATCGCAATCTTCACTGATCGAGTTACCTATTAAACCTAAAAGTAAAACTAAAGATTCTGCAATTGCCGTATTTTGCGAATCTAAGAAAGTGCCTTTTATCCGAAACTCCATCGTATTCGATTCTGTCACGACTTAACTATTTCTCTCAAAACTCGCGATCCAAACATTATTCGACGATAATCGATCAATCGCAATCATCACTGATCGAGTTACCTATTAAACCTAAAAGTAAAACTAAAGATTCTGCAATTGCCGTTTTTTGCGATTCTAAGAAAGTGCCTTTCATTCGAAACTCCATCGTATTCGATTCCGTCACGACTTAACTTTTTCTCTCAAAACTCGCGATCCAAACATTATTCGACGATAACCGATAAATCGCAATCATCACTGATCGAGTAACCTATTAAACCTAAAAGTAAAACTAACGATTCTGCAATTGCCGTTTTTTGCGAATCTAAGAAAGTGCCTTTTATTCGAAACTCCATCGTATTCGATTCCGTCACGACTTAAATTTTTCTCTCAAAACTCGCGATCCAAACATTATTCGACGATGATCGATCAATCGCAATCTTTACTGATCGAGTAACCATTAAACCTAAAAGTAAAACTAAAGATTCTGCAATTGCCGTTTTTTGCGATTCTAAGAAAGTGCCCTTTATTCGAAACTCCATCGTATTCGATTCCGTCACGACTTAACTTTTTCTCACAAACTCGCGATCCAAACATTATTCGACGATGATCGATCAATCGCAATCATCACTGATCGAGTTACCTATTAAACCTAAAAGTAAAACTAAAGATTCTGCAATTGCCGTTTTTTGCGATTCTAAGAAAGTGCCTTTCATTCGAAACTCCATCGTATTCGATTCCGTCACGACTTAAATTTTTCTCTCAAAACTCGCGATCCAAACATTATTCGACGATAACCGATAAATCGCAATCATTACCGATCGACTTTCTTCGAATGTCAACAAAAAAAAAAAAAAAAAAAAAGGAACGTCACGCAAAACGTCACCATAGGCGCTGACATACCGACAGAATACTACGGAACGATACGTCTCGCTAACAAAACGAGGTAAATAATCGTTCCGACGTTCGCCGGAGTTCGAGAGAGAGTCGTACGGTCATACATAATGCGCGCAGTATGGAAAGACTATTACAAATATATTTTAGTATACGTGAGTACAGTAAGTTACCTGCGTTTTTCGGGCGGGCCGAGACATCGTATTCGGCTTTCCAATAAATAACGAGATAATCTCTCTCGAGAAATCAAGCGAGTTATGCCCCGCGCGCCGTAAAGCTTTGACCCAACATCTCCGGTTTGCTCGTTCGCAGGTACCCGCAGGTGAGCCCCGACGATCCTCTTCGTCCCCGTCTTCGTCTTTGGTCACCGCTCGCGTCGCTGCTTACAGCCGCTGCTTCTGCTGCTGTTGGTTACGTCACTCGCAGCATCGCACTGCGGAGACACGCTCCGACGGAGGAATGATTTACCGATGATTATCGAGCATTCCTGATTTCCTGAGAGAGTCACACAAGCCCCAGGACTCGCGCATGGCCAGAAGCAGCGACGGCGGTAGCGCGGCCGGCGCGATCAGTAAAAAAAAAAAAAAAAAAAAAAAAAAAAAAAAAAAAATGGGAAGAGCATATGCGTGGATATACATATTGTGTAGCCGGGAGGATTTCGATGGATCGCCGTTTACGTCTTCGGACACCCGTCGGCGATTCACGACCCGCAGACTCGTGATCTATAGCTCGTGAGTGTCCCTTCCCCTCCCCCCCCCCCCACCGTTCCCGTCAAACTCGCTCTTGTCGACATTTTCATGCGAATATATCCACACGGCCGCTATATCTCTCCGGGACGTCTCCGCATAACTAACTGTAAGACGACACCCGTCGCCGTACTCACGGAGTCCGATGATTCAACCGAGAATTTCGTCAAATACATAAATCGGTAAATTATCGTTACGATGCAGGCTCCTCGAGTACCGAGTGTTTATGAGCATCTGCGATCACGAATTATTTCGTGACAATGGGGCTTGAAACGGACAATTGGTTTGCCCACTCACGGAAGCTTTGTTGAGGCGGAAACATTTTTATTTCTCGTGGTTTTCTCTACGTCTTCGACATTTCACGAAACAACGGAAATCGCATTTTCAAAAAACAATCAAAAACGGCCAGACCGACAGATGGACAGTGCTTTTTTTGTATTCTAGGACGAGGAAAACATATATCTAAACTATAATCTAATCCATAATCTAAAGCATAATCTAAAGCATAATCTAAAGCATAATCTAAAGCATAATCTAAAGCATAATCTAAAGCATAATCTAAAGCATAATCTAAAGCATAATCTAAAGCACAATCGAAAGCATAATCTAAAGCACAATCTGAAGCATAATCTGAAGCATAATCTGAAGCATAATCTGAAGCATAATCTAAAGCATAATCTAAAGCATAATCTAAAGCATAATCTAAAGCATAATCTAAAGCATAATCTAAAGCATAATCTAAAGCATAATCTAAAGCATAATCTAAAGCACAATCTAAAGCATAATCTGAAGCATAATCTGAAGCATAATCTGAAGCATAATCTGAAGCATAATCTGAAGCATAATCTGAAGCATAATCTGAAGCATAATCTAAAGCATAATCTAAAGCATAATCTAAAGCACAATCTAAAGCATAATATAAAGCACAATCTAAAGCACAATCTAAAGCACAATCTAAAGCACAATCTAAAGCACAATCTAAAGCACAATCTAAAGCACAATCTAAAGCATAATCTAAAGCATAATCTAAAGCATAATCTAAAGCATAATCTAAAGCATAATCTAAAGCATAATCTAAAGCATAATCTAAAGCATAATCTAAAGCATAATCTAAAGCATAATATAAAGCACAATCTAAAGCACAATCTAAAGCACAATCTAAAGCACAATCTAAAGCATAATCTAAAGCATAATCTAAAGCATAATCTAAAGCATAATCTAAAGCATAATCTAAAGCATAATCTAAAGCACAATCTAAAGCACAATCTGAAGCATAATCTGAAGCATAATCTAAAGTATAATCTAAAGCATAATCTAAAGCATAATCTAAAGCATAATCTAAAGCATAATCTAAAGCATAATCTAAAGCATAATCTAAACCATAATCTAAACCATAATCTAAATCATAATCTAAGTCATAATCTAAGTCATAATCTAAACCATAATCTAAACCATAATCTAAATCATAATCTAAGCCATAATCTAAGTCATAATCTAAACCATAATCTAAACCATAATTTGAAATCGATGCTTTAATTCTTTAATTAAAACATCGATTTTAAAATTCACTTTGCATTTTTTTTTTTCTATGGTATAAATGTGTAGAGAGTCACAAAATTCAAAGTGATTAAAAAAATCTGAAAAAATTCATACGTATTCAAAAAATCGAATGAATCATTTTCACAAAAGAAAAGTTAGGTTTCCGGCAAGTTTGGTGAACAATTTTATTTTTCATCAATTTATTAATAACATTTTAGAATTATTATCATGCAAAATTAATCTTTTGAGCACCTTTAATATACTTGTTCTTTTTCAGATTTTTATACCATCGAGGTTAAAAATTCTCTCTCATTCCACCGAAACTTATGCGAAGTGAACATTAATCGCAAGGACTACCTTGAAGCACCTCCGCGAATGAAAGACAATGCCGAGGAAGCAATGTCGACGTTTGCAAATTTCGTGTCGTTTTTATTCCAGTCGTGTCGTTTTTATTCTTGATTATCGTCTGACCGCTGCTTCGCGCTACTAGAAGTCGAGGTATAAAGTATTTCTTAGTGTCGAAGCAGCAACGCGCAACTTTCAGCTCCAAAGTTACAATGCCCAGGTGAATCGCGAGGCGGAGGTCTTCAGCGTCGGACGAAGGCCGCGCGACTCTATCCGCTGTCGTGGGTGCTTTTCGCATGATCGACTTTCCTCTCATCTAATAATCTTTTCGTATAGAGGGGCGCACCGGCCAGCCTTGGCAACTGTCACGGCCTTCCGTACGCCCGTCATTATTTGTCTCGGGTTACTACCGGTCCGCCCGCGTCTTCGCGTCCCATCCCGAGAGACAAAACAGCGTTCGCGTGTTCAAACCCTTCCTTCTTTATTCCACCTGTCTTCCCCATTGTCAAAATTTACTTGACGCCGTTGTATCTCGTCCAACCGTTATTTTTTTTATTTTTTTTTTTTTTTACTTGCTCCCGAATTTCAGTCAATTTCTCAAATCTCGCGTGTTGTCACGACCTATCGACATTGGCAATCTTGATCGAGTAATGGTGGGAGTGGAAGTGGAAAGTCGAGTTGGGGGTAAAAGTGGTGAATATGGGCCGGTAATCAAACAACGAATTTATCGGTCTGTATGCGGCATTTTTAAGGTAGTCCTAGCGGACAGCCTGAGCCCACATGAGTTCAGAGAGAATTGAGAGAGAATTGCGAACACTTCTCGATGGGATAAAAATTCGAAAAAAATCAAGCATATGGAAGGTGCTGAAAAGATTGATTTCACATAATAATAACTCCAAAATATTATTAACAAATGCATAAAAAAAAAAAATTGTTCAACAAATTCCCCGGCAACTTAACTTTTTGGACAATTTGTTAATCTTTTTGGATACGTATGAATTTTTTCAGAATTTTATCTAATTTTTGAAAATCACGTTTTTTTATTAACTAAAAACGTAATTTTCAAAAATTAGCAAAAATTCTGAAAAAATTCATACGTATTCAAAAATTACATACAAAAAAAACATACACACGTATGCGAAAAGTTGCCGGAAGATTGGTTGAACAATTTTTTTTTCATTCATTTGTTAATAACATTTTGGAATTATTATTATGCAAAATCAATCTTTTCAGTACCTTTCATATGGTTGATTTTTTTTCAGATTTTTATCTCATCGCGAAGTATTCGCAATTCCACTCTCAATTCGCTCTGAACTCACGTGGGCTCAGGCTGTCCGCAAGGACTACCTTAAATCCCGACTGCCCTCCGGGCAAAAAATGGGAGTTGTGCATTTCACTGTGATGAGCGGCTTTGGCATCTGTTCGACGGCACCAGTGTTACTATTACTTAACAAAATATTACTTAATGTTACTTAACAAAATTTTCGTGTAAAAAAAATGTAAGGTGTAACACACGTCAATAAACCATGTTCGGATAAATGGGTTAATAGTTCGTGTCATATCGACGAGTCAATGAGATAAGTACACCGAGGCAACTGTTACCTGTACGATGGTTTCGGTCGTTTGCTATAATGACAATGCTGTACTGTGTGTGTCATACTATAGTCCGTTGAGCTCACTCAACGTGTAATAACCCCAAACAATTCTATGATTGTATAGTTCTAACTCGATCGCTGTAGTGTAACGTCATATTCGCAAAGTGATAAATATTGTATCTCTCCGATACAATTTTCTAATGTTGCATTTCTCTGATAAGATTTTGTATGTGTCGTTTTGCACCGATACAACTTTATAAATTTTTTATCTCTCAGATCCAATTTTCTAATGTTGCGTTTCTCCGATAAGATATTGTATGTGTCGTTTCGCCCCAATACAACACAACATTCTAAAATTTGAATCTCTCCGATACAATTTTCTAATGTTGCATTTCTCCGATAAGATTTTGTATGTGTCTTTTTGTACCAATACAACTTTCAAAATGTTGTATCCCTGGGATACAATTTTCTAATATTGTGTTTCTGCGATAAAATTTTTTATGTGTCGTTTCGCCCCAATACAACTTTCTAAATGTTGTATCTCTCCAATACAATTTTCGAATGTTGCATTTCTCCGATAAGATTTTGTATGTGTCGGTTTGTACTAATACAACTTTATAAATGTTGTATCCCTGGGATACAATTTTCAAATGTTGTGTTTCTCGGATAACATTTTTTATGTGTCATTTCGCCCCGATACAACATTCTTAATTTTTTACCTCTCCAATACTATTTTCAAATGTTGCATTTCTCCGATAAGATTTTGTCTGTGTCGTTTTGCACCAATACAACTTTCTAAATGTTGTATCCCTGGAATACAATTTTCTAATATTGTGTTTCACCGATAACATTTTTTATGTATCGATTCGCCCCAATACAACATTCTAAATTTTTTATCTCTCCAATACTATTTTCAAATGTTGCATTTCTCCGATAAGATTTTGTCTGTGTCGTTTTGCACCAACACAACTTTCTAAATGTTGTATCCCTGGAATACAATTTTCTAATATTGTGTTTCACCGATAACATTTTTTATGTATCGACTCGCCCCAATACAACATTCTTAATTTTTTATCTCTCCAATACTATTTTCAAATGTTGCATTTCTCCGATAAGATTTTGTATGTGTCGTTTTGTACCAATACAACTTTCCAAATGTTGTATCCCTGGAATACAATTTTCTAATATTGTGTTTCACCGATAACATTTTTTATGTATCGATTCGCCCCAATACAACATTCTAAATTTTTTATCTCTCCAATACTATTTTCAAATGTTGCATTTCTCCGATAAGATTTTGTATGTGTCGTTTTGTACCAATACAACTTTCCAAATGTTGTATCCCTGGAATACAATTTTCTAATATTGTGTTTCACCGATAACATTTTTTATGTATCGATTCGCCCCAATACAACATTCTAAATTTTTTATCTCTCCAATACTATTTTCAAATGTTGCATTTCTCCGATAAGATTTTGTCTGTGTCATTTTGTACCAATACAACTTTCCAAATGTTGTATCCCTGGAATACAATTTTCTAATATTGTGTTTCACCGATAACATTTTTTATGTATCGATTCGCCCCAATACAACATTCTAAATTTTTTATCTCCCCAATACTATTTTCAAATGTTGCATTTCTCCGATAAGATTTTGTCTGTGTCGTTTTGCACCAATACAACTTTCTAAATGTTGTATCCCTGGAATACAATTTTCTAATATTGTGTTTCACCGATAACATTTTTTATGTATCGATTCGCCCCAATACAACATTCTAAATTTTTTATCTCTCCAATACTATTTTCAAATGTTGCATTTCTCCGATAAGATTTTGTCTGCGTCATTTTGTACCAATACAACTTTCTAAACGTTGTATCCCTGGGATACAATTTTCAAATGTTGTGTATCTCAGATAACATTTTTTTTATGTCGTTTCGCCCCAATACAACATTCTAAAATTTGTATCTCTCCGATACAATTTTCTAATGTTGCATTTCTCCAATAAGATTTACTATGTGTCGTTTCGCCCCAATACAACATTCTAAATTTTGTATCTCTCCGATAAGATTTTGCATGTGTCGTTTCGCCCAAATACAACTTTTTAAATTTTGCATCTCACCGATACAATTTTCTGATGTCGTGCTTATCTGATAAGATTTCATATGTGTTGTTTCGTCCTAATCCAATATTCTAAATTTTATATCTCTCCAATACAATTTTCCATGTGTCGTTGCTCTCCGAAACAATTTGCTATTTGTCATTTCTTTCCGATACAATTTTTTACCTGATTCGTAACGGAGCACAAGCTTTCGCGCATGTCGACCTATCTCGGTCGCAAACCGACCCGACCTTGAACCGCGCCACTGCGAAATGTGTCTCATGCTCCGTGTCGCGAATGATTTTCGAACGACGCTCGGAAATCGCGAAGGCTTGGGTCGTCGAAGGAGCAGCTTGCTTTCGGAATGCCTCGTGTTATGGTACTCTTCGCACTCGACGTTCCGACTATTTATAGTACGCCAAGGCAAAAAAAAAACGCAAATTACGAAGGCGACCGGGACGTCGGCAGTCGGACGGGTGCGAAGTAAGTGGCTCCTTCACCGTGTGCCCTCAGCTTCTGTCGTTACCGACGCTGAGAGCGGGCGTTACGCGGGGATAGATGGCCCAACGATGGGCCAGTCAGACGGCAAGTGATGCGGAAAGACAGACCGTTGGATTTACAGCGAACGTGGCGAAGAGACAACAGGATTAGCGGTTACGCGGTTAATTTCGAACGAATTTGAACAAGCGAACGAGCGAAAGTCTGCCCGATCGGGCCGCGCACCTTAAGGCCATGTGAAAGATGTACCACGTGACATATGAGTGCGAGAGAAATGTATGCATTTTTCGAATAAATGCCATTTAAAATCGGTTGACGTTTCGGATAAAATGAAAGCATCATCCAACGCGGTATTAAATTGTACATCCGCTACCCCATGTACGAATATCAGAATGGCACAGTTCTGGCCTAGTAGTGGTGCCGGAGCTACCAGTACTGGCAGACAATCAAGGCCCAGCACAAATCCAATGCAGAATCAGTACTGGGCCGACATTGAAATGATCACACCTGCCCAGTGCTGGCTGTCGGCGTCAAGCCAGTACCGCGTGCCAATGTTCAGCCACTGTTCAAAAAACGATAATAACAAACAGTAAAAATGAATGTTTTTATCGTCTGCCTGTTTGTTTAATGCATTTCTCCGATCGTGGTTTACTGTATCGTTGTTATTTTACGATTATACGCTGGAAATCTCGGAATAAATTTTTCGACCGGTGATGGGATTCGAACCTGCGACCCTACGATTACTAGTCCTAGATCTTACCTACTTGGCTATGCTAATGTTGAACAACGACGTTTCGAAACTTGTACATCAGTTGAGCAAACGCTTGCATATACATTGTCACACTCACTTCTAAGTTAAAAAATACCGATTTTTAACATCTAATTATTCATACAAATGGTCGATCAAAGCCTTCGAGATTTTGTACAAGTAAAACTTGATAGTTAAATTACAACATGTCAAAAGTTCATGCACATGAGTTTGGAATGCCTTCGCGACATAACTACCTTTTACTCTAGTGGGAAGACCGGCCGAACTGGCGAACACTGGCGAACGCTTTGCCAATACTGGTCCTGTTTGGCGCTCCCAATAGTATAGGAAGAGGAAGTGGATTTATGGAAAAATTGTTGTAGTAGTTAGAGGAGATGGGAGCGGCTCCGGTACCTTGCAATTTAATCGATTATGTTTAAACTGAGAGGAGATAATAAGATATCGGGTAATTGGATATTAAGATCGTTCAAGCGATTTTTTTTTTTATTGTTATAACTTAAAATAAAAAAAATTAATTAATTATTATGAATGAATTATTTTACTATTACTATTATTATTTTCGATATTCTTCTGATTAAATTAATATTAATTGTATGATTAATTATTAATTATTGAGTATTTTATTTTATATTATGACATCGTGATTTTAAAGTGAGTCACGCTGCTTCCGAATCGGAGAAAGAGCATACACTCAGAAAAATAATTTATTTGACGGTCGCCGGAACTAAATATTTGTTTGGTTCAAATGAATACTCATTTATGGCGCCCATGAAATAAATTATTTTTCTGGATTTAAGGGATAATTATGTTGATCGTGGAGGGAACTCAACTAGTTTCAATTTGACCCTGCTATGGTGATGAAGGCGACATTGACACCTATCGTAGAAACTGTTCTAATATTTTACTTATAAAAATTCTGAACACAATTTTGGGGAAAAACGGTCCTCTAAGACCAAGTAGCTCCCCTTCGGTGCAAGAAAATAATTCATTCTGATTTTTTACCGCAGCGATGGCGACTCAACGATGTACCTGTAGTAAATTCACAAAAACTTTATTTTCCTTAACATCTTTATTAATTTTAATTTTTTTCATTAATATATATATATATATATATATATATATATATATATGTGTGTAACATTTTTGAAACATAGCATAAAGACAAATACACAAATCTATTTTAATAAATACGTTTTTTTAAACTTAATTTAGTAACGTAATTCAATAGAGTGTGAAGAACTCCAGTGGCGATTTAACAACGCTTATTAATAAATACAATAGATGTTTTTTTATACCATACATAATTCGTCGCTCTGCGTCAGTAAATTCACTCTTGCCACTACTACTATTTTAATAAAGAATATTTTTTTTCATATTGATTTAATAATTACTTATTAAGAAAATACTTCTGTAGCTCGATCATACATTCCGATCCATGAGAAAAGATAAGGATCAAGATTTAAAAAATGTAAAAAATAAATAAATCTGTCCATCAAAAACGCCAAGAGTAGTGTAGAGGCAAGAGTCGTCGGCTTGACGACGACATCGGGGAACGACGACGCCGACAACAACAACCGGGACGAGTTCAACGACTATAACGACAACGACGACGTCTCCATCACCCGTCGGATCTGCTGCTGGACACAGCACAGCTCTCGTTACTTCATTTTTATTGCGACGGGCCTTCGGCTGAGGGGCCGCCGTTGCCAAGAGTTGGACGTTAAGCGGATTAAAAAAATTCGCCATGTCATACGCGCATACATTATAATTATGGTCGCATGTATGAAGATCAATACGCGATTCGGTGGCGAGCGTTCGCGCACTGGGAGAGACCGGGGAAAGTTTGCACCGCCGCGGTATAATAATAATATAATAAATAATAATAAACAATAAAAATAATCGGAAGTCAGGTTCCGGCCTGACTTACCTTGGTAGGCACTCCGATGCCTCCGAATATCATCATTGCAGTGTCAACCTCCAATTATTTACTTCGTGTGGTTCAACTTGCCCCATGTTCTCCATATGAGGGGAGACTTTTAATATGTCATGCAAAAAATCGTGTAAAATAATAATAATAATAATAATAATAATAATAATAATAATTATTATTATTATTATTATTATTATTATTATTATTATTATTATTATTATTATTATTATTATTATTATTATTATTATTATTATTATTGTTATTATTATTATTATTATTATTATTATTATTATTATTATTATTATTATTATTATTATTATTATTATTATTATTATTATTATTATTATTATTATTATTATTATTATTATTATTAACCGGTGCGGTGGTCTAGTGGTTAGCGTGCTCGCCTCTAAGACCTAAGCATCGGGAGGTCGACGGTTCGATTCCCGGCTTCGTATGTTTCGACGAGAAGGGAAAAAAACATGGACGAAGACGAAGCTCCAGACATATACATCGGTCACTCGCACACGGTAATTCCAAGTGTGAGTGTCGGATGTATATAGCTGTACTCCATTGTTTTCATTCTCGGCGAGACGCGACGAAAGTCCGACGACGGGAATCGAACCTGAGACCGTATCGGCGTAGAGGACGTAGCGTACCCATCGCCCGGGACGACGAGTTTGTGTGTATCAGACTCGGCGCTCCGCAATAGCTATCCCTGGCCCGAGTGTAAGCTATCGTGCTCGGGCTTCATGGCACCGGGGTATGGTGCGTCATAACGATGCTTCTAGGTATGCCAGGCGACTAACCTAGAATACTTTGAGCCTTGCCTCCTCAACCTGGGGCTCTGAGGAGGCCGACCATGTTTCCCTAGCTTGGCTACAGATAGGGATGCTGGGGGACGGGGGACTAGGTATTGATACCCTGGCTACCGGCAATCCCAAGAAGGGGGGCACTGGGGGACGGGGGACTGACCAGGATACCCTGTGCAACCGGTAACCCCAAGAAGGGATGCTGGGGGACGGGGGACTGACCGTGATACCCTGTGTAACCAGCAATTCCTACGAAGAAAGGTGTCAAGTCGCAGAAGTAGGTTGCGATAAAAAGTCAAGAAAAGACCCGAACAACGCCTGTCGGTTGTGTTCCGCGTCTGAGGAACGCAACGTGGACAATTAAAGGCATTGCGAGTGCCCCACAAGGCCCGAGTACAATGGTCCATGACTGAGTGCTCGTATCGCTCAATACAAACAACAACAACAACAACAACATTATTATTATTATTATTATTATTATTATTATTATTATATTTCCTGTCGAATTGTTTTAAACTTAGGGTCTCGCTAATGAAATCCTAATGCGTCATTTTTAGTTTATATTACTTAACCAAATTAACCCTAGAACTCATGTATGGGGTACAAAAGTACCCCAGACGACATTCAAACTGCGCTCTTAAAGTAGACATTGACATTATGGACTTGGGAGCTCCACGATAATTTAGTTCCATGATCTGACGATGTGCGGAGGCCGGTAGTTGCCTCGGTTACTGGCTGGCTGTCGCACAGGACGCCAACGCAGCGCGCTTGGGGTGCCAAAATACCCCAGTCAGTGTTTATGTGAGTTCCCGTTAGTGTTTTATGTGAGTGATTTTTTTTTTTTTACAACTATCGAAAGTAAGCTACTAGTATATAATTTGGACGTATATAGTCGGCATTTTATTTTTTTATACATTTTTATAATTTTATATTTTTTATAATTTATTAGAATAATTACCATTATCATTAATTATCTACAATGTTGCACGAAAAATAAATGTTAAAACTCATGCAAAGCTAATTTTGTTTGCGTTTTCATTAATTTTTTCCGTGTTACAAGTTTTTTGAATCTTCCTTGATTTCACATGTCCAAATAAATAGACTTTTTGAGTGGAATACAATGGGACTATTTTTTCCTAATAGTCTGATGCGGCCTGTAAAATGGCGTTTGAGATTTGATAATCAGACCATTAAAAAAAAACTACAGTTATTTTCACAAAAGAAAGTTTCCTCTATGAGGAAGCTAAAGTGCGGTTTTTGCCAATTTTCGTTACGTTTTGGGCTTTATCGGTGATTCGCCCCCCTAAACTTTAATAAAATCAAATTTGCTGCATACCATTCTCTTCCTTACGCAAAAACGAAGAGATTCATGTACGGCGAAGCCCATTTAGTGCTCATAGTACTCTTATACGTTGAAGAAACGCTGTACTCTTATACGTTGAAGAAACTAGAAGGTGGAACAAATAATACATGAGCTCTAGAGTAAATGTCAATTGTCTATGATTTTGAACTCTCTGCATTATGAATCTTTGTATTCACAAGTGTGCATAATCAAATATCTATCTATTATTATTGTTAAGATATAGAGGACCGAGGGGTAAAATGGACTGTTACAATTTTTTGTTGCAACTCGATGACAAGTTTCACTTCAAATCCAGGACGCTGGTCCATTTTGTCCCGCTCTCACGCCGCGACCAATAAAATCGACCAGATATTTGAATTTGAATACAGGTTACTTTGGGGGTTGACGGACAAATCCGGAGATGGTTAAAAGATGATAATTCAGTGAAGCGCGGGAGAAATTGCAGTCCGGCGTGCGATCATTCCGCAAATGCAATAGGCGACCGAGTCGAGCAACAAGGCTCAATGTACCGCGCGATACACCATCGTCATATCCGCTAGACCCATGACTGTCCCAAGAGACTCCTGCCGCTCTCCTCCGTCCGCGTGTACCTTCGTTTTGTGCTATAACTGTACAACCGACAGACAAACATTGAACGAGAGTACGAAGCCCCCGAACGGTTATTAGCCGCGGGTTGTTTTTATCTTCATCCTCAATTAGCGAATATCATTCCGTAATAAAACCTGACGTCGGTGAACTCTTCTCCTCCGACGCTGCTCTCGTTTTTTTTTCACCATTGCCGTCCCTTTCGTTCTGTGGAAAAGGGCTGCGAGCTTGTTCGCTATGACGGGGTGGAGGAGAAGAAACAAAACCGAAATTACGATAGCGTTCGGGGGTGGTTTGGGGAAGGGTGAGGAAAATTAAGGGTGGTGAGGAGAGATTCGAGGGAGGGAGACGAAAAAATAAATAAATAAACTCCCGTTTCGTTTTGAATTTTATGTATGATCCTTTATAATGCGATACGACGCGTACGTCTGATAATTACTAGCCAGCCTGGTACTCGATAATTATTGGTTGTCCGTGCGCTTCTGTCGACCTTTGCACGCTTTTTGTTGCCCGCAGCGTGCGTAAGGTGATTAATAATTTGTGCCACTTTAGCTTCTCAAGAACAAGATGTATGTGTAGGTTAATGTTGGGTGACATGGTCACGGGTTTTTTTTTACCACAAAGATGGGAGGTGCAAGTAGAGAGGGATCTGTTAGAAAAAAACTGCCACATTAGGGAAGATCGGGGCAAAACGGGAAGCTATGAAGGAAAGGCCGTGCAGATGAGTCGGGGGCTGTAAATTGAATGTTTGCTAACAAGAAGTTCAATGCGTAATAATTATTTTAATGATTCGCAAAAAATTATGGTTCTGGCCAAAATTCCCGGGCAAAAATCATCGTGACCACCAAGAACTGGCATTTTTTTTTATCGGCCCAATTTGAGATGCACCTCATTGTGCCCAACTTGTGCATCAAGCCCAGAATTCTCACTTTATCCCAGTCTGACAATTTTCGAGTCTTCAAAATAAATTCGAGTGAATTTTTATGAAAATTATGCGACCCATGTCACTCAACCACCCATGTCACTCAACCACCCATATCACTCAACCACTCATATCACTCAACCACCCATATCACTCAACCACTCATATCACTCAATCACCCATATCACTCACTTATCTATATCACCCATCAGACCATATAACTTAAGAGACCATATGACCCAACCGACCATGTAATCCGCCCAGCCAGATCCCCTAGTGCTCTTCCAACCCAGCCAACTATATTACCCAACCTGAAATATCACCAAGACTTACTGTATAAAACTCCGGAGGTTAAGTACACCTCTACCCATTGATTCACTACTTTCGCACATTAGAATAGAGGCCAGAAATAGCGTCTGCCTTTTGAAGATCTTACAACATGGTTAGGATAAAGTTTCCACTGACAATCATAATAAATATCAAACACTTGCTGTGATTCCCTCAATTTGCGAAACTTTAATTGGAACGAATAATACGTATAGATGCTATAATTGTACACGCTATCTCTCCCCCGCGCTGTTTCGCTCGTTGAGAGAAATATAGATGGAACGAGTAATGTTCCATTGCCGAGGGCATGACAAGTTTGTTTCAATCACGTGATGTTGGATACAGTATACGCATGCATGTACGGACGGGGTCATGCGAGTAGTGAACCAATTATTGTTATTAGCCACGTCATAAAATGGTAGAAAGGAGGAGAGGATCGTTAATATTCATAAAGCGTGGTCTCTCCTCGGAGCGGCGAGCTAGCCCGGCCATCGAGAGAGCTATATAACTGCACTGAGAACAGCAAGGAGGCAATAGGAAACCTGCGGCGAGCGAGCCGGCAAAACAGGCAATACGCCCGTTATGTATTCACGTAATTGTCGTTAATAATACCGAGTATACAGCTGTCCACCTTTCCAAGAGAAACGATACGCCCGCTATACGACCCACGGGAGAACGATCGGTACGACTTTCGATCATCGCCCTTATCTATACGTCTAACGGTTCCGCGGCCGATGTGCAGACATCGCTCGGAGATTCGATCCTCAATGGCTCCACTGCCGGGCATTCCACTTTCGCTTATTTATGTAAACTCGTGGCTATGCTAATTCACCTAAGTGCGGACACAGGTGACCCGAAGTGAGGACGCCGTGTGCCAGTTTCCATACCGCTGTAGCTTCGTTGATGTGTGTCTACGACGCGATAGCCCGCGGCTGTCAGAATACCGAAACACGCGAAACGAGAGTTTCGTGAAAATAAAAAAAATGCAATGTCTATGGTCAATCTTATCAAAAATCGTTAATTATTGCCTAATTGGAAGAATTTAACGAAAAAAAGTTGCTAATGGAGCCTTCGCAGCGCGTGACTTTCTTGTCACACTTTTTGTTTTCGAGGGAATAGTGTGGTGAAGTTACGAAGCATTTGAAGTTTGGAAGAAAGTTTGGAATTTCGTGGAATAATTGTGATGTAGGTTAACCGCTGGCATTTTTTTAATGTCGCGTCACGCCAAAGGTGGCGACGTGAGCGTCCAGCGATTCTCACGCCTCTCGCTGCTGGTGGGTGAACTTATCACTCAACCTGCCATATCACCCATCTTGTCACATGACACAACCTGCCATATCACCCAAACTGCGGTATGATACAAACCTACAGAATACAAATACAAAGGCATACAAAAATTTGGCGTGCCAGTTTTTTTTTTACAATAGCTGTCGTACATGGTTCATTAAAATAATTGAGGGAGAGGGGAGGACGATGCACCCGTAGGTTTCGTTTCATTCGCCACTTCCTCAACTGCTACTTGATTGATGATCTAGTTGGAATAACATGCATCTAATATTGATGCCTGCGTTGAGGTCTCAGGAAAGAAAGAAATTATATCAATGGCCTGATTCGATAAGGGCGTATGGTGTATGGGAGTGCTAAGCTTATAGTGGAGAGCGGGGCAAAATGGCACACCGGGGCAAAACGGGATTATGAGGCAAAACGCATTTTTACAATAACTGTTGGATGGTGGCGGTGATGGTGAGTGTAGCAAAACGGGGTTGAAAATCCGGATGTATCGTTGGGATAAAATGGGGCATCCAAAAATTATTGGAAAATTGAGTTTTGCCCTCACTGTCCCGTTTTGCCCCGGTGTGCCATTTTGCCCGGCTCTCCCCTGCGCATTTCTGGCATTAGACCATCGATATTAGTCGACTAAAGTGCATCCTTGTAGATTGAAAACAGATATAGGCCATGTGCCGTAATGTTATGTTATTGTAGTAGTGAACTACTAGTGCACCTCATAAAGAAAATTAAGGCTTAATGATGGTAAATAAGATTTCGCTATGGCTGATTTCCGAAGGGCCAATAGAAACAAAGCAAGCTATCAGTCCCGCATAGCGAATCTAGTAATCTGTGATAGTATTGTTCACCGAGAGTCCCACACACGCACGTACTGCCATAAAGATGGGAGCTATAGTCGGATTGCATCATGAGAGGATTAATTTTGCAAAGGCGCACAATGTCGTATTTTGAAAAGTAAGAGAGTCGGCGTTCCCCCTGTTCCCACGATTATTTTAATGAACCATGTACGACAGCTATTGTAAAAAAAAATGGCACGCCAATTTTTTGTATGCTGCCTCCGTGTACTATTGTTCGATTGATAAATATGATAAAACATCTTGTTTTTATTTTCGTATTTTTTCATCACTATTGTCTGCATAGTCTTCAGTTCATATACTTCATACTTAGTATGTATACCATTTGTATACCCCTACTCATATGATTTCACTTTTTTCCGATATTTATTTTAAACGATTATTTTGATGACCATTTTTTGGGTGACCAATGTTTTTACTTTTTTTAAAGATTTTTTTCAAAACAATTTTTTTGGTACTAATATTATACTTCCGGCATATTGGAGTATAACTACTTGGTAGCGTCTTGATATCGCTCATCGCTCAAATTTTCGCGTATCGCTTTAAATTTTTTTTTACGTACTTGGTCTAATTTAACCACAATTGTGTTGCGTAGATTTCTGTGCCACAGCTGAGTACATAGCTGATTTGAAACAACGTGACAAAACATCCTCACGAAATAATATGTCAGCGATAAAGACTATAAGTGTAGCCAGCAAACATAGACGGTAAATAAGTTTTAACGTCTAAAAAACATATCAATGCTTTGTGATATTGGCGTCAGCGTGATGTCAAATGTTTTATTTATATCACAATACTGTCAACTTTTAATACATTATATCGCTTCGATGAGATATAAATTTCATTTTATCAAGTGACGGAAGAATTTTATATGGAACTTTTATAGACAAATATTCGCTGTAAAAATGATTTTTGGTATTTTTCAAACAGCCAAATATTTGCATCGTGTTTCTAATCAAGGTGTCGACATAGAACATCGAGAAACATTCAATGAGGAACGAAGAGACAAGCCGAAGCAAAAATATGTTACACAAGACGTGGGCGAGTAGGTTTAGACGGAAACATGTCGATACGAGAAGAAGAGGAAGAAAAAGGAGCGAGATTGGAGAAAATAAGGAGTCGAAGAGAAAGAAGAAGGTGAAGCTTAGTCGGACGGTTGGGCGGAGAAGCAGGAGCATCGGTGCGCGGTGGTCAGTCAGCTCGATGTCAGGCTGCTAATTGGCAGCCGTGTCGCATAGAGGTAGCATGAGCCGGTTCCTGCAGTTGGCTCCTTGTCGCGTAATTCGTAAGCGGTTCTTGCCCCCTCTCGCGACGATTCTTATTTCCACCACTTGTTAATCTTTCCATTTATTTCTTTTGCTCCGTCAGCTTCCTCTTTTTCCGTCTTGCTCGGCTTATGCACGCATCGATAGCGAGCCACGCAACATCTCTCGTTGGGCAGATCCGGATAGCGCGCGACACTTTTTTTTTCGGCTCGTCGATTACCTATTTTTGCGAAAAATTTTCCATAATTTATTCTAGTCCGTGGCTAAGTGCAACATCCAAAACGGTATAATTATATTATATTATATTATATTATATTATATTATATTATATTATATTATATTATATTATATTATATTATATTATATTATATTATATTATATTATATTATATTATATTATATTATATTATATTATATTATATTATATTATATTATATTATATTATATTATATTATATTATATGCACACGTGACATGCGTCATGCGTCTATCACCGCTAACTATTAACATTATTCAATTACTAATATTTATTATTATTAATATCCGTTAATTATTAATATTTCTTTAAAGAAAAATATTTTATTTAAATATCATATTGTATGCGATTTGCTGTCTTAAAAAATGTCTAAATTATTATTATTATTCTTTTTTTCTACGCAGCATAATAATATTATAATGTCCAGGCGAGCGGACCGTAGTCAGTTCTCCGCTGACAATTGAAGTAAGCGGCTGGATGTATCGATAGACGAATGGTTCCCCATCGCCGTCGAGCCATTATGTGCGTTATCGCGTCGAGCGTCACGCGTGGGTGTCGCGAGAGGCGCACAATTTTGCGTAGGAAAAGTTGCGCATGCCGTTTGGAGCGCCGCCGAAGAGTAGCGTACACTCATTCGCTCGGTTGAGGAGGCACGACAGTCCCGTACTGAATTACGAGCTCGCACCGTATACCGGGAGACTTGTCGTCGTTTCGTCGCAGGTCACCGTCGGTGTGTATCGAAGGCTTGCACGTGCGCATACACACAACCAACCCGCACCTACGAAGACGTGTACACGACGGTAGTGAGGCTTGCTGGGTGGTCTCGGACGTTTCTCGGACTCACGACCATACGGCACACAAGGAGGAGAGTTCGTACCACCTATCTTCGGGTTTTGCACATTGTCCTCCGAGCCTCGGAGGCCGCATGACTCGGACAGCTCAGCATAATTATTATATATACTCATAATTTAATTTAGAGTTCGATTTTATTTTTAATAAATTTTCGATATTTGTTATTTTTTTATTTTATTTTTTTTAACAGGGTAACGGCATCAATTGTTGGACACGTCCCATTTTAGGACACTCCTATGCAGATTTCATTGATCACGAATTTAAGGTAGTCCGTGCGAACAGCCTGAGCCCACGTGAGTTCAGAGCGAATTGAGAGTGGAATTGCGAATACTTCGCGATAAGATAAAAATCTGAAAAAAAAATCAACAATATGGAAGGTACTGAAAAGATTGATTTTGCATAATAATAATTCCAAAATGTTATTAACAAATGAATGAAAAAAAAAAATTGTTCAACAAATCTTCCGGCAACTTAACTTTTTGTTCATATAAAAACAATAAGTTAATCTTTTTGAATACGTATGAATTTTTTCAGAATTTTGTCTAATTTTTGAAAATCACGTTTTTAGTTAATGAAAAAACGTGATTTTCAAAAATTAAGGGCAGGTGTGATCATTTCAATATCGGCCCAGTACTGATTCTGCATTGGATTTGTGCTGGGCCTTGATTGTCTGCCAGTACTGGTAGCTCCGGCACCAGTACTAGGCCAGAACTGTGCCATTCTGATATTCGTACATGGGTTAAGTTGATAAAAGCCGACCATTCGTTGATCGTCCATTATGTCAAGATCCAGTATTAGTCGACCATAAACTAACCAACCAGCGCCTTTGGGAATTGTTCAATAATCGGCCGAGCCAATAAAAGTTTACCAAAAACGATCCGATTGATGATTTTCATGTAAAAAATTGACTCAAAGTTGACCGATACTTGACCGATTTCCGTCGATAGACCGTAAGTTGACCGTGAAAACGAGTCAAATCGGTCCGCTAGGGGATCGAATAGAAACGACTTTTGGTGATGTTATTCTTAAGCTCCCCATGTGCGAATATCTGTACGGTGCCGGAGTTATAAAAACGTCTTAGAACTGGGATAGGCCCGATTGCCAAGTCTCGTTTGCCAATTCTCGGACAGTATTGGCAAACAACATTATCAGTAATGGGCCTATGCAGCTTGCCAGTACGGGACCAAGTCCAGAGCTGCTAATACGTCCCAGAACTGGGACAGTTACAGTTGCTGAGTCTTAATTGCCGGCTCTGTTCCCGTACAGATGACAAACTTCACCAATAATGGGCCAATCTTGATTGCCAGTACTGGACAAAGTCCCGAGCCGGCAATACGGCCCCAATACTAGAACAGGCCTTGTTGCCAAGTGTTGTTCAACGACCAGGGCCTAGTGCTGATGGACAACTTCACCAAGAGTTGGCCATCGCTAACAGACCGTATTAGATAAAATCAGTTTTTAGATAAAATTTTATGTCCGTCGTAGTACTGGGCATGTACTGGTTGCCAGAGTTCAACGAACGCTTTCTCAATAATATCAAAGTATGAAAAAGATAAATTACAAATAAATTTTATATAGAACTCAGTGACTGAAGAATAAATATTTATGTATTTTATAGCTTTTCGATCGTATGAAGTTAGTGTGACAATATATATGCAAGCGTTTGCTCAACTGATGTACAAGTTTCGAAACGTTGTTCTTCAACATCAGCATAGCCAAGTAGGTAAGATTTAGGAATAGTAAACCCCGAAGCACTCAGCGCAGCCAAAACGCAATTCCCTACCAGGGTACACAATTGTCCCTCAAACACCCCATACCGCTAACGTAAGTTACCAGGATATTATCCACGAGATCGCTAACTAAGCGAGAGCCGCAACCTGGCGGTCAAGCTTATTCTCAACGCATTGTTTGGTTTTTTTTTTCTTATGATTATTGTAGCCAGTAAGATATAATGTACAAACACATGACAATAAACATTTATAATAAAAAAAAAAAAAAGGAATAGTAATCGTAGGGTCGCAGGTTCGAATCCCATCAACGGTCGAAAAATTTATTCCGAGATTTCCAGCGTGTAAGCGTAAAATAACAACAACACAGTAAACCACGATCGGAGAAATGCATTAAACAAACAGGCAGACGATAAAAACATTCGTTTTTACTGTTTGTTATTATCGTTTTTGAACAGTGGCTGAACATTGGCACGCGGTACTGGCTTGACGCCGATTGCCAGCGCTGGGCAGGTGTAAAAGCGAGTCAAATCGGTCCGCTACGGGATCGAATAGAAACGACTTTTGGTGAGGTTATCCTTAAGCTCCCGGAAACGACCGGGCGATTAGCCCATCTTGCCCGTGGATCTAACGTTTGGCCGTATAACCCTAAATTCTCCAGCAAGAATTGCCCCGAAGTTTCAGGCACACGAGTCGCTACGAGCAATTTGATAATCAACTGCACACGTGGGTCCGTCCGTCAGACGGTGGCAAGGAGGATGACGTATGTCCGTGTGGAGCATGGGGGGCGAGTATCAACTCGCCGCTCGGGGGAGGAATAGCGCCGGGAGGCCGCCGCTGTTCCTGCCGCTTGCGAAAGGCGATGCAGATGCTAGCATTGCCGCTATCTGCACCGGAGTTGACACCTGACGGATGGCACCGCGTCGGCAACGCGGGATATTAATTTGGTAATTTATGGGCTCCGATTAGACAGCGCTATCTGTCCAGCTAATGCGCGAACCGTTGGCAGGTTATCGCCGGAGGTTCTCTGCCAGGGGTTCCCTTCGACGCTGCGCATTATAATCCTGTGCTGACAATAAGACTGTAAACTCATCGACTTCGCTAACCTACAACAGATTACACATCGTACGGCACGAAAATACCGCAACAAAATATATCTGATGGTGCAGCCTAATTGACTATTCGATTGCAAATAAGTTTAGCTTTGTTACGAGTAAGGATGAACGATCGACTATTAACTTGATTATCATTTTCAGCCGAAGCGGGATAATTGACCAAAAGTTCTTCATGTACAGACCTGGGCAAAAACTCCAAGTACCCGTTGTGCATTCTGAAACAGGGAGGAAGAGAGCGGTTTGTTCCGTATCATAGGATGGAAGCCACCTAAGTACATCATGCATAACCGGCAGTCCACATACTTGAGTACTCGAATGCGAATAGTGGGTACTTAGAGCTTCTGCCCAGCTCTGGTATCGCGTTCCGCAAGTACTTGAATTGCAAAGTACAAAGTTCCACAAGTACTTGAATTGCAAAGTACAAAGTTCCACAAGTACTTGAATTGCAAAGTACAAAGTTCCACAAGTACTTGAATTGCAAAGTACAAAGTTCCACAAGTACTTGAATTGCAAAGTGCAAAGTTCCACAGGTATTTGAAGCGCAAAGTAAAAAGTTCCGGAATGTACCTTTTACTTCAAGTACTTTTTGTACTTGCAGTACTTTCAAGTACTTCTCGAGGATCCTCCCAGGTATTTCCGAGATACCTTTCATGTAGCTTTTAAGTACTTTGCAAGGACCTTTCAAGTAACTTTTAAGTACCTTTCCAATACCTTCCCAATACCTTCCAAGTACCTCTCAAGTACCTCTCAGGCAACTTTCAGGCAACTTTCAGGCAACTTTCAGGCAACTTTCAGGCAACTTTCAGGCAACTTTCAGGCAACTTTCAGGCAACTTTCAGGCAACTTTCAGGCAACTTTCAGGCAACTTTCAGGCAACTTTCAGGCAACTTTCAGGCAACTTTCAGGCAACTTTCAGGCAACTTTCAGGCAACTTTCAGGCAACTTTCAGGCAACTTTCAGGCAACTTTCAGGCAACTTTCAGGCAACTTTCAGGCAACTTTCAGGCAACTTTCAGGCAACTTTCAGGCAACATTCAGGCAACTTTCAGGCAACTTTCAAGTATCTGCGAAGCTTTCGTGGTATTTGCGACTGTAGGTTACGTTCTAGTATCATGTACTATGACCCGTTATCTCTTCGTTGCGATAGTTAATATTGATTCTACGCTTGTAACTAAATACAATCAATCTATTTCGATGTTTGAATGATAATAAATTGAGTGAACACGATTACACCAACAGTGTAAGCTACTTATCTTACTTAAAGTTCTTTAACACACGTTCTGCTACACGTTGCTTAAGCAACGTGTAGCAGATATTTCAAGGTTCCCGTTTATTTTTGGCTTATTGAGAACAGTTTGTTTTTCACTCGAATGGTCGAATTCTTCCTTAAGTGCCATCCACTACCCCGTTCTGGGCAAATAAAAAAATGTTAAAGCCGACAGAATACAACAGACTTGGCATAGCTGAGATATTTCTTTACGAGACAATCAGCGATGTTACCGATCTGGCTCTGCAGTATACAATAACGGGACGCTGCCGCGTCTCTTGACGGGTAGCGACTATGCTATAGAGTAGTGTTGTGGTGGCGAGAGCGCTTTTACTTGTGACGCATGACAGATGGGTCAGAGAACTGAGAAACGCGTGCGTGAGTGGTGAACGTAAGTATCAACGTAGGTGGATGATGATGAATGGCTCTCGTCAAACGGAAGGGACCGCCCGCCGCTTCACGCCATAATGCTCGCGCTACCAACTCGCGCACCTAAAGGGCTCCACTGTACGCTATACACTACGCTTCCTGGGCTTATTAATGACTACGCAGCTACTTACTTACGAGGGAACAAGCCATTTACTGCCCGCTGGAAAATATCCCTTGACACTCGTACGTGATACGTGTACGCTTCACGCGCCCCGAGAATTACATTCCGCCTTTGATGATCCTACACTGAGAGAAGGATCTAGTAAAAATGACTATATCGCTTAAGGTAGTCCTTGCGGACAGCCTGAGCCCACGTGAGTTCAGAGCGAATTGAGAGTGGAATTGCGAATACTTCGCGATGAGATAAAAATCTGAAAAAAATCAACCATATGGAAGGTACTGAAAATATTGATTTTGCATAATAATAATTCCAAAATGTTATTAACAAATGAATGGAAAAAAAAATTGTTCAACAAATCTTCCGGCAACTTAACTTTTTGTTCGTATAAAAACAGTAAGTTAATCTTTTTGAATACGTATGAATTTTTTGAGAATTTTGTCTAATTTTTGAAAATTGCGTTTTTAGTTAATAAAAAAACGTGTTTTTCAAAAATTAGATAAAATTCTGAAAAAATTCATACGTATTCAAAAAGATTAACAAATTGTTTTTATATGAACAAATAGTTAAGTTGCCGGGGAATTTGTTGAACAATTATTTTTTTTATGCATTTGTTAATAATATTTTGGAGTTATTATTATGTAAAATCAATATTTTCAGCACCTTCCATATGCTTGATTTTTTTCGAATTTTTATCCCATCGAGAAGTGTTCGCAATTCTCTCTCAATTCTCTCTGAACTCATGTGGGCTCAGGCTGTCCGCTAGGACTACCTTAAGAGATATTGCCATATCACATAGTAGTAGGTCGCTAGGGCGCCACCTATGGTAGGAAGTACCGGATTTAGAAGAATTTTTCTTAGATATTGGGGTAAAAATTCTTGGATAATCTGAGACTTTCTGCCATAGGTGGCGTCCTGGCGCCCTATTACTATCTGCTATGGTAATTTTTCTTAAATGATCGGTAATTTTTACTAGATCCTTCTCCCAGTGTACTTTTTTTTGCTTTCTCATAGAGGAAGCAAAAAAAACAAAAAAAAAATTGTTATGGAAAAAAAAATCCGAATTTTTAATAAAAACGTTCAGAATGTTCCAAAACGTCGAAAAATCATATTTAGAAAAAATGTCCGGATGTGTGTGTGTGTGTGCGAGAATTACATTCCGCCTTTGATGATCCTACACTGAGAGAAGGATCTAGTAAAAATGACTATATCGCTTGAGAGATATTACCATATCACATAGTAGTAGGGCGCTAGGGCGCCACCTATGGTAGCAAGTACCGGATTTAGAAGAATTTTTCTTAGATATTGTGGTAAAAATTCTTGGATAATCTGAGACTTTCTGCCATAGGTGGCGTCCTGGCGCCTTATTTCTATGTGCTATGGTAATTTTTCTTTAATGATCGGTAATTTTTACTAGATCCTTCTCTCAGTGTACTTTTTTTTGCTTTCTCATAGAGGAAGCAAAAAAAAAACTGTTATGGTAAAAAAAAAAAAATCCGAATTTTTAATAAAAACATGTTCAGAATGTTCCAAAACGTCGAAAAATCATATTTAGAAAAAAATGTCCGGATGTGTGTGTGTGTGTGAATCGGACGCGAAAAATTCAACCGTTATAACTCGAGAATGCCATGACCGACCAAGCTGAAATTTCACCCACAGTATGTGTGGTTAATAGACAATGTTTCGGCAAGATTTCATCAAAAAATGTTCAGTTGCTTTCATTGTGCGCAATTTTTAATTCGTTAAAAAATGTCGGTTCGCGCTCTAGTACTCACAATTTATTAGCTATCTGGCTAAAAACGCGTACACAGATGGAACATGATCACCCGATGAGCCCATTAAAATTTTAAGAGGATCGATCTAACCGTTTAAATTTTAGGTCATTTTGAATTTTTCGAATTTCTTGAAAAAATTGTACTGTACTTTAGACGCAATTTTCCTCATTAAATATGCATTTATTAATAAAATAAGTGGTAGATTCGTGATCAGCGTGAAAAAATACATGTAATACAATCCCGGAGTGACGACTAACGAAAAAGTTTATCGGGCACTTATATAACCAAAATTTCAAAATTGGGTGATTTTGCGTATTTTCAAACAGCGATTTCTTTGCTCCCCAATGGCATTGCTGAAAAACCTAGGTGCTTATCATGTTCTACAGCAAGAAATAAACAAAATGATGGATCATACGGAGTTAAAAGAATTAGATAAAGCGGAGTCATTTGAACTTCTCGATTAAAAATTGAAAGATCGAAAAAAAAAAAAATTCCAACACATAACTCTATGGTATTTATTCGCGCAATTTTTAAAGAAAAAGCTATATCAATATTTTGAAGAAAAAAAAAATTTGCTCAGGAAAGTCATTAATCCATAAATGATATAAAATTATTTTATACTTTTTGGAGACTAAGACAGTTTTTCGTTGGGATTTTTTTCTATACGACAATTGAGTGCATTTGAAAAAAAGAAAATCAAGCGTAAAAATCGATAAATGAACAATAAAAGAATAACAAATGAAAAAAAATATAAACAAGTTTCTTTGGATTAAAAAAAAAAAAAAAAAAATCAATTATTACCGAAATCGAGAAGAACGCTGTCAGCGCGGAACGCGAGGATCGCGGCTCACAGCGAACGCCGAGTGTATATAGTGATGGGTATACTGGCACGTCGCACGAGCAATTGATCACGTGAACCTGCACCGCGCAAATTTACATACGCTCGCACAGCAGTCGCGGCTGCGACACCAACCCCATTTTTAATCCGTCCCTACGATTCGACTCGATAAGTGAGAGGCTCGCCACGGTCCGATAACGTTCGGAAATAATTGAAAAAAAAAAAAAAAAAAAAAAAAAAAAAAAAAAAAAAATTGAGAGAGAAATAAAAGAATGGTTGGGGAGTGAGGAGAAGCAAAACAAAAAAAGGCCTCGTGGAAGAGGAACTGCGAAAGGAAGGGGGTGGGAGAGTATCGTTCGCCCCGC
This sequence comes from Exephanes ischioxanthus, assembly GCA_958510785.1. Lineage (NCBI taxonomy): Eukaryota > Metazoa > Arthropoda > Insecta > Hymenoptera > Ichneumonidae > Exephanes > Exephanes ischioxanthus. The sequence goes on from OY294015.1 coordinate 26,238,877, forward strand.
TCCCGTCCAAGTGGAGCATGGACAATGGCGCGGCCACAAATCAACCGGATTATGTTACTATTTCACGCATAGGCGCGGGGAGGGTGGGAAGGGGTTGGTCTGATAAATCAAGCTGCCGATCGGCCACAATAAACAATAACATTTTGACGGTCTCCTGGCTGGCTCTTCACCGCTACTTTTGCTCCCGATTTTTTCGTACTTAGGGGAAAACGCTGGGCGCTTCATTTACAACTACCGACACTAAAAATTGCGAGAGGTTAATCGGAGAAGTGAAATTAAGTAAACAAATCCATAGCATGAAAAAATAGAAATCTAAATAGAAAAAAAGCGAAAAAAGACATGTATTTAAAAAAATCATTAATTAAGGACTTTTAGTGACTTTTTTTCTCACTCATAAATTCTGAGATATGGAAATAAAGGTTGGGTCGTTTAGCACGAGCGGCATGTGATAACACGCGAAAAACACCATCGAAGTGGGAAAGAAAAAAAAAATTGTTTTCTACGAATGCCCTTTTGAGACTGCAGACATCCGAAACAAGAGAAAATTATCATTTAGTGCGTCGATAATTTTTTTTTTTCTTAGATATCTGCGCTTTCGAAATGGCATTAATTACAGTTTTCATTACCAGTTCGTGTTAAAAAAATTCGGTCTGGGACAGATTCGTCATAGATCAATTATGTGTCTATCAGACACCGCGGGACCTTGGGTCCCAGAGGGTGAAATAACTTAGGCGGTGAAACTGTTACGAAAATTGGAAAAAATCGTACTTTTTGTGAAAAAATTGTAGTTTTGAAAAAAATTATCCGATTTTCAAATTTCAAACGTCACTTTACAGAGGACACATCTGCCTATTAGAAAAAAATAGTCCTATTGTATTCCGTTAAAAAAAGTCTATTTTTTTGGTCAACCGAAAATGGGGAAAAGTCGAAAACTTGTAACGTGAAAAAAATCAATGAAAACGCAAACAAAGTTGGTTTTGCATGGGTTTTAACATTTATTTTTCTTGAAAAATTGAAGGCAATTAAAGATAATGATAATTATTATAAAAAATAATACAAATTATGAAAATTATGAAAATTATGAAAATTATGAAAATTATGAAAATTATGAAAATTATGAAAATTATGAAAATTATGAAAATTATGAAAATTATGAAAATTATGAAAATTATGAAAATTATGAAAATTATGAAAATTATGAAAATTATGAAAATTATGAAAATTATGAAAATTGCCAAAAATTATTTAAAAATAAATAAAACGGCGAATGTATAAGTCCAAATTACATAATACATAATACAACTATATTATGTAATTACATAATAGTAACTTAAATTCGAGTTCTAACAAACCAACAAAAAAAATCACTTACTTACATGAAACACTAACGGGAACCCCCAACTGGGGTACATTAGTACCCCAAGCGCGCGGCGTTAGCGTCCTGTGCGGCAGTCACCAATCAACTGAGGCTACTCCCGACCCCCCACATCGTCACATCATGAAACCAAATTATCGTGGAGCTCCCGAGTCAATAATACCGATTTCTACTTTAGAAACGCAGTTTTAAAATCGTCTGGGGTACTTTTGTACCCCGCATGTGAGTTCTAGGGTTAAGCAGACCTAGTCGGTAAAAAAAACCCGAAATCCATTTTTTTCAAGGTTCTACAACATTTCCGCCTAAACGCAAACAATCAACATCGTCATCTGAAAGTTGAGAAGCCCACTAATAATTCAATTTTCTCCCGAAAAGTTTTGCACCTTCGAAAAAAAAAAACATCGATTACAGTTTTTGTTACACTGAGAAAAAAAATCGATTGAGTCAAAAAAATGAGCGCTTACGGGTGGCGAAACAAATTTTTGGTTGATCGAACGAAATAATTGTTGTATTAAGTAAAGAAAAATTTGAATCGACGGCCCGTTAGTTCGATCAACCAAACATTTGTCTCGCCACCCGTAAGCGCACATTTCGTTGACTCAATTGATTATTTTTCAGTGTGTACGGGTTTCTCATCGGCGAAAGTGAACAAGAAGACCGGCAACTCGTTCCCTCGCTCAGGAGGAAACCCATCTGTTAATTCGTCGGCCTCGCTATCGTCCCGATATGTTTCCCGTTTCGCTGCGGTTGAAAATAACCAGCGGAAACTGTCCTCGAGAGTGACGAACGATCCGAAGCATCGCGAGAGCTCACTGGCAACAACTTTGTCGATTCAACTTATATAAACACACTTCCACGTTATTGCGTACATTCGGACCGTTCCCGAAGCGAAAATTTATATTAAAATCTTCTCTCTAGTATGTCCAAAGTCATATATATTGCGACACTGTCAACGCACAGTGAATTGTGTCGTTCGTCACCGCGGAATAAAACATTTATACCGCCGATTTATTTATCACTGACCGACCGATGTTGACCCGCAGATTTATTGTTCATTGCACAATCTCTTCCATTAGATTGTGGGGTTATATCGGTACAAGCATAAACAAACGCGAAATTATACGCCCAGTGACGTGCCCGGATGACGATCATCGCTGATGATTCGTTGAGAAATGGGATCACGCGAGAAGTGCTCACCGAAAATAGATTTTCCAACAGACAGGGCAGATACTGTGAGAATGAGAATCCACGGATTCTTCGGGAGTGAGCCAGCGCACGAGTGAGATCGACTTCTTTCGTCGTTACCCTGGTGAAAATTTTTCTCTGACAAATTTTTCTGAAAAACTCCGAACGGAACGTTTCAGTGATTTTCATCGATTTTCCGAAATTTTTCTCTCATTTTCTCTGCTGTATGTTAAATATCTCTGCCATTTTCTCCGCACAACCTCCAGCAGTCACAATATATCAGACAAATTCATGACATGGAAGTTAGCAACTTTGATTTCATTGACAGATGTCACTTTTCTCAAATAGTTTATTTTACGTCGAAACAATTTAAATAAATGTATTCTATTATATTATATTATTCTTATAATATATATATATATATCCAACAGTACTTTGCGATACAAGTACGGTAAAGCGGACTTTATAGACACGCTGTGAAGTAAGTCTTACTTCACAGCGTGAACTCACTTCAAGTTTATTCTTATTTAGAATAAACTTAGATTCTTTGGAGGATTTAGAATATACTTGGAGGTACTTGGGGATACTTGGAGGTACTTGGAGGTACTTGGAGGTACTTGGAGGTACTTGGAGGTACTTGGAGGCGCTTGGAGATGCTTGGAGATGCTTGGAGGTGCTTGAAGGTGCTTGAAGGTGCTTGGAGGTGCTTGGAGATGCTTGGAGATGCTTGGAGGTGCTTGAAGGTGCTTGGAGGTGCTTGGAGGTGCTTGGAGGTGCTTGGAGGTGCTTGGAGGTGCTTGGAGGTGCTTGGAGGTGCTTGGAGGTGCTTGGAGGTACTTGGAGGTACTTTGGAGGTACTTGGAGGTACTTGGAGGTGCTTGAAGGTGCTTGGAGGTGCTTGGAGGTACTTGGAGGTACTTGGAGGTACTTGGAGGTACTTGGAGGTACTTGGAGGTACTTGGAGGTACTTGGAGGTACTTTGAGATACTTTGAGGTACTTGGAGGCATTGGGAGGTACTTGGAGGTACTTGGGGGTACTTGGGGGTACTTGGAGGTACTTTGGGGTACTTGGAGATACTTGGAGACACTTGCAGACACTTGCAGACACTTGGAGACACTTGGGTGTACTTGGAGGCACTTGGAGGCACTTGAATGTACTTGGAGGTATTGGGGGGTACTTGGGGTACTTATAGGGACATGTAGGGATTTGTACGTACTTATAAGTACTTGGAGGTACTTTGCGCCTTTTCCCTGCTCTGTAAATTACTCATTGCCATAAAATAGGATCTTTCGTCATATCTATAGAAATCGTGATGTGAAACTGTTACAAAGTATTGCCATCGGCATTTCTTGACCGACGCGTACGTACACACTCAAGATTAAGCTTTGCGATAATTACAACCGTGATAGCTACCAACGACATGCAGGTTTAATGACAATGAAACCGCCAGACAACTCTCCCTGCCGATCAGGCCCATGGAATAATTACAGCCTGTTATTTATTTCATTTACGCCGGTCCGCGAAACCGCGAACGAGAGTATTCTCATGTCGCGCTAACTCACACACGTCGAGGTGCAGATGTGGAACACACAGTCTCCGCGACATGTGAGTATGGGTAGTAAATATTAAAGTGCGTGAATTTCGTTGCGGCGTTGTATTAGCGCAATATTCACGTACACCAGTGTGCGACAAGAAGTCCATACAGAATATGATATACCGTACACAAGTATAAGAGGGACCAGGGCCGAGGCAGTTATAAATCAAAATTCCATTTCAACGTTCTAACGAAGGATCAAATAAAACACTTTAATTGACGTTTTTACGGCGGCCGGCAGCCGAAGCCGAACTCCTGCCCGCTCCGTACCGCCTCCTCTCGACTGACCCTTCCGTCCGTCTCTTCCCAGCAATTCGAATGAGCCAACGAACGAGCCTGAGCCTTCCCCGGAGTTGGTTTACGCTGGCTTCCCTACACAAGGGCTCTCGCTCCCGACGCTTCTCACACTGCGAGCGTGCACAAGTGACCGGCCGCTTGTTTCATCTTCCGTGGAACCATTGGCTTATTAATTTTTCTCGTATCCACCGTTGCAACGAGTGTAATGATTTCTCCAAGGACATGCACGCACGGATAAATCATTTATTTTATGGGTACCCGACAAATCGATATTTATTGATTTTAAATAAATGTTTATTTATTTCAGATAAATGTTTATTCATTTCAAATAAATGTTTATTTATTTCAAATGAGTGTTCATTTATTTCAAATAAGTGTCCATTTATTTCAAATAAATGTTTATTTATTTCAAATAAATGTTTATTTATTTCAAATAAATGTTTATGTATTTCAAATAAATGTTTATTTATTTCAAGTAAATGTTTATTTATTTCAGATAAATGTTTATTTATTTCAAATAAATGTTTATTTATTTCAAATAAGTGTTCATTTATTTCAAATAAGTGTTTATTTATTTCAAATAAATGTTTATTTATTTCAAATAAATGTTTATTTATTTCAAATAAATGTTTATGTATTTCAAATAAATGTTTATTTATTTCAAGTAAATGTTTATTTATTTCAGATAAATGTTTATTTATTTCAAATAAATGTTTATTTATTTCAAATAAGTGTTCATTTATTTCAAATAAGTGTTTATTTATTTCAAATAAATGTTTATTTATTTCAAATAAATGTTTATTTATTTCAAATAAATGTTTATTTATTTCAAATAGATGTTTATTCATTTCAAATAAATGTCTATTCATTTCAAATAAATGTTTATTTATTTCAAATAAGTGTTCATTTATTTCAAATAAGTGTTCATTTATTTCAAATAGATGTTTATTTGTTGCAAACAAATGTTCATTTATTTCAAATACGTGTTTACTTATTTCCAATAGATGTTGATTTATTTCAAATAAATGTTTATTTGTTGCAAATGAATGTTTGTTTATTTCAAATGAATGTTTATTTATTTCAAATTAATATTCATTGATTTGAAATAAGCGTTTATTTATGTCAAATAAATGATTATTTGTGGGTCACCGGTAAAATAAATAAAAAAATCTGGTTGCAGAATGTCTTGTATCAGCACGAGATAATTTTTTCTTCGACAAGTAATTACACAAGGCTTACACAAAAATGAAGTCGGTCTTCGGGAATTTTTTACTGCTGACTAAAAAAAATTTCATTCGATATTAATAATTAGATTAATTAGCGCCTTTGCAAGCAAATTCCTTATCCAATGATTTTTTTTTTCAGTTTAATCGATAGGATGTTTGAAAAAAAAAACAGATTTTTCCCTTAAAAGGCCTTTAAAAGAGAAAGAAGCCATATCACCCGAAATGACACTATATTGGACCAGCGTCCCGGGATATCTCGGAATTCGTGTGATTCCTCGCGTTCGACAAATCATACATTCGCCCCGAAAAAAGTCATCGGATATAGAAAAATTTTCATCTTTATACAATAAATTTTTTAAATATTTTTTAAAAGTATTGGCACTTAAAATTAAAAAGTCAGTTAATTACTTCCTTGTTCATTATATATATTTATTATAGTATTAATCAAATAAATATTTATTTAAAATTGATAAATATTTATTTGCGACTGCCCGTCAAATAAATTATTTTTCTGCGCGCCCTGCCGAAGGCCGGCAGGGCGCATCGAGAAATCATCTTTTCGGGAGGTTGTAAGGGAGTAATTTTTAATTTAAGTTTCGAGTTTACTAAATTTCGAGTTCATTAAAGTTATCGAGTTAATTTAAATTTCGAATGCAGCGTGTGCACAGCCAGAAAAAAAATCTATTTGACGGCCACCGTTTATTTGGTTTAAGTAAAATATTTATTTGATTTACATAAATATATATTGCATTTAAGTAACTATTTACTTAATTTAAATAAATATTATATTTAATTATATTTAATAATTTCAATAGAAGTGCCTATAAATAATTATAGGCACTTTTAGGTACTCATAGGTACTTATAATTACTTGAAGGTACTTAAATCTACTCATAAGTACTCGTAGATACTTATAGGTGCTCATAGGTACTCATAGGTACTCATAGGTACCACAGGTACTCATAGGTACTCATAGGTACCACAGGTACTCATAGGTACTCATAGGTACTCATAGGTACTCATAGGTACTCATAGGTACTCGTAGGTACTCATAGGTAATCATAGGTTCTCATAGGTACTCATAGGTACTCATTGGTACTCATAGGTACGCATAGGTACTCATAGGTACTCGTGGATACTCATGGGTACTCATAGGTACTCATAGGTACTCATGGGTACTCATGGGTACTCATAGGTACTCATAGGTACTCATGGATACTCATGGGTACTCATGGGTACTCATAGGTACTCAGAGGTACTCATGGGTACTCATGGGTACTCAGAGGTACTCATGGGTACTCATGGGTACTCATGGGTACTCATGGGTACTTATAGTTTTTAGGTACTTTTTATTTGTTTGAGCCTGTGATTTTTGCGATCGTCTCATAAACTAAACGATTTTTTCTCAAGGTTACGAGAGGAGAAATTTGGGCACCGGTCGAGTGGATCGCGACGCGCATAATGTGGCGCCAATCACCGGGCCAATCCCCGCCAAATCTAAAAATCCTCCGGGTGATTATAGCGCCGGGGCATTGTTAACTGGACGATCACACGATTCGCACGGTGAGCGGGTACGCACTTCTGAAACGACCTCATGCCGAGGCCGCTTCTCCACTCGTTCTCTTCCTTCTCGCCGGGTCATTATCAGTAATTTCATGCTTTTTCGGGAGATCTCGCGTAAACATAGAGAGTTCTGCCTGTGGCAATTTTATATTGCTGCCCCCCCCCCCCCCCCCCCCCCCCCCACCCAACAAAACCGCCCCCTCCCCCTCCCCCCAAAGATCTTCCAACCGCTTCTCCGCTTCCTTCCCCGCCACGGCAATCAATAATAATCGAGACGAATATGCAACTTGCGACCGGCGAACACGCGGCGCCTTCGTTCCTCCCGCATTCGCGAGCACCCGATATTATAGTAATTTTGGTTTCGCGAGATATTAGAGCGTCTCTCCCGTTCGATTTGCCGGAGCGAAAAAGCCACCGGTGACGATCATCTCGGTAGTTGAGCTGTTTTGTGTAACCCCACTGAAGACAATGGGGGGGAGAGCGGGGCAAAATTGGACAGTGGGGCAAAACGGAACAGCGGGGGTAAAACTCAATTTTCCAATAATTTTAGGATGTCCCATTTTGTCCCAACGATACATACGGATTTTCGACACCGTTTTGCCCCACCCACAATCGTCGCCACCATCCAAAAGTTATTGAAAAATTGCGTTTTGCCTCATTATCCCATTTTGCCCCGTTATGCCATATTGCCCCGCTATGCCATATTGCCCCGCTATGCCATATTGCCCCGCTATGCCATATTGCCCCGCTATGCCATATTGCCCCGCTATGCCATATTGCCCCGCTATGCCATATTGCCCCGCTATGCCATATTGCCCCGCTATGCCATATTGCCCCGCTCTCCCCTACGGCATTCGCCAATTTTCATTCGATCGAGGCTGAAGCAACTCGATACCAATTTATTTATTTTATCCTGGCTAGATATCCTTAAATGTGTTATTTTTTTTAAACTTTTTTATGTTTGGGACATTTTTTGGCACGGATTGTAGAACTCATGTATCATTTTACCCTAGGATAACCCTAGAACTCGTGTATCATTTTTTTTTTATCTTGTAACTCGTGACTGGGGTACATATGTACCCCACGCGTTTCTTCAACGTACAAGGGTCCTTTTTTTTGCCTCATTATCCCATTTTGCCCCGCTATGCCATATTGCCCCCCTCTCCCCTACGGCATTCGCCAATTTTCATTCGATCGAGGCTGAAGCAACTCGATACCAATTTATTTATATTATCCTGGATAGATATCCTTAAATGTGTTATTTTTTTTTAACTTTTTTATGTTTGGGACATTTTTTGGCACGGATTGTAGAACTCATGTATCATTTTACCCTAGGATAACCCTAGAACTCGTGTATCATTTTTTTTATCTTGTAACTCGTGACTGGGGTACATATGTACCCCACGCGTTTCTTCAACGTACAAGGGTCCTTTTTTTTGCCTCATTATCCCATTTTGCCCCGCTATGCCATATTGCCCCGCTCTCCCCTACGGCATTTCGCCAATTTTCATTCGATCGAGGCTGAAGCAACTCGATACCAATTTATTTATATTATCCCGGCTAGATATCCTTAAATGTGTTATTTTTTTTTACTTTTTTATGTTTGGGACATTTTTTGGCACGGATTGTGGAACTCATGTATCATTTTACCCTAGGATAACCCTAGAACTCGTGTATCATTTTTTTTTATCTTGTAACTCGTGACTGGGGTACATATGTACCCCACGCGTTTCTTCAACGTACAAGGGTCCTTTTTTTGCCTCATTATCCCATTTTGCCCTGCTATGCCATATTGCCCCGCTCTCCCCTACGGCATTTCGCCAATTTTCATTCGATCGAGGCTGAAGCAACTCGATACCAATTTATTTATTTTATCCTGGCTAGATATCCTTAAATGTGTTATTTTTTTTTACTTTTTTATGTTTGGGCCATTTTTGGGTTACGGATTGTGGAACTCATGTATCATTTTACCCTAGGATAACCCTAGAACTCGTGTATCATTTTCTTTTATCTTGTAACTCGTGACTGGGGTACATATGTACCCCACGCGTTTCTTCAACGTACAAGGGTCCTATGAGCAATAAATGGTTTTTGCCGCACATAAATCTCTTCGTTTTTTTATCAGGAAGAGAATGGTATGCAGCAAATTTGAGTTTAGAACTGAAGACGCGATTTGACACGAACGCGAATTGGAATGAAGCGATCGGCTACCGCCCCGATCGCTTCGGCGAGACGAGAGACCGTCGAAGCAACCTCCGGTTTACGATTCTTGGCGCCACCGGACACGTCTGATGGCCATCGAGAATTGGACGAATGTCCGGCGGGCCGGCTAACCGGCGAACACCCTGGCGAGCCCTGCGCAATCAGGAGAAGCTGCGAGAAGGCATAGGGTCGATCGCGGACGAGGAAACATGAATTGCTTTCGAATAATGACCACTTGACCGGTTTCGTCCAAAGCGTTCTTAAAAGGGACCCGAATTAGTAAAATTCGAAAAAAAATAACTAAACAAAAAAATAATTTCGCTTTTTCAATTACTAAACAATTACACGGTCAAAATTTTTGAAAAAAAATTGCAAACCATTCAGTGAGTCTTCCCCTACAATTTAGCAAAGTTTTATAGCGATCGAACAGGAACGCGTTTTGCCCTAAACATCCTTAACGTTATATTGAATTAGATATATTTTTATGAAGAAATGTTAAGAAACCATATGTTAAAATTGAATATTTATTTGTAATATTTGCAGAGCTTTTTACTATAAATTTACAATACACGATTGATTAATAGCTCTGAAAAATTAATAGGGCGAAAGATGAGAGGAAAATTATCGATCTTGGACAATATTCGATTGTGTCGATCTTCAATTTTATTTTGTGATGCAAGTTCGATCTGATATTCAAACTTGAATTGGATCTCGGGTGCGAATCTAAGTTGAATTTTACCACAGAAAATAAACTTCCAACTTAAATTGAAATTTCTGTTCAAACCTGCAACTACAAAGTCGGCCCTAAAATTTCTACAGTAGTTTTATCGGCGGTCCAATTAAAGACTTTCTTAATATTCACAATTGTAGAATTCTAAGAGCCGAATTTGTCGTATCTAACGTGCGTTAATTTTGCAATTCGAGGTTTAGGCTGATCAAAATTTTGATTGTCGAAAATCAACTCCTACCCGTCGATTTTTCGTGCACATATCCATTGGTGGCCGAACTTACAATGACCCACCGTAATTTTCAATAATCCTCATTTTAATGTCCATGTAGTAATGTAGTTTGCAAATTTCTGTTTTCCAATTTTTGTTTTGCAAAATTCTGTTTGCCAATTTTTGTTTTGCAAAATTCTGTTTGCCAATTTTTGTTTTGCAAAATTCTGTTTTCCAATTTTTGTTTTGCAAAATTCTGTTTTCCAATTTTTGTTTTGCAAATTTCTGTTTTCCAATTGTTGTTTTGCAAAATTCTGTTTTCCAATTTTTGTTTTGCAAAATTCTGTTTTCCAAATTTTGTTTTGCAAAATTCTGTTTTCCAATTTTTGTTTTGCAAAATTCTGTTTTCCAATTTTCGTTTTGCAAAATTCTGTTTTGCAAAATTCTGTTTTCCAATTTTTGTTTTGCAAAATTCTGTTTTCCAATTTTTGTTTTGCAAAATTCTGTTTTCCAATTTTTGTTTTGCAAAATTCTGTTTTCCAATTTTTGTTTTGCAAAATTCTGTTTGCCAATTTTTGTTTTGCAAAATTCTGTTTTCCAATTTTTGTTTTGCAAAATTCTGTTTTCCAATTTTTGTTTTGCAAAATTCTGTTTTCCAATTTTTGTTTTGCAAAATTCTGTTTTCCAATTTTTGTTTTGCAAAATTCTGTTTGCCAATTTTTGTTTTGCAAATTTCTGTTTTCCAATTTTTGTTTTGCAAAATTCTGTTTTATAAATTTCTGTTTTGTTTATTCCTGTTTTGTACACAGAGAAAAAAAATTGTTGGATCAACCGAGGCGCGTTCACCTGCGTTCAAATTCGTTATTTAGTTGGTACAATAACAAATATCGTTTGAATCGAAAAATTTTGAATCGACTGAAGCGAATAATCGTTCAACAAAAGAATGACTTAGTTGAACCAACCAAATCACAGCCATGAACGTGTGTGACCGCAAATTTGGTTAATCCAACAATGTTTTTGTCTCAGTGTAAATTTCTGTTTTGTAAATTTCTGTTCTGTAACGTTTTGGTATGTAAATTTCTGGTTCATACATTTCTAACTTTCTGGTTTGTAATCTTCTGAATTGCACATTTCTAAACTCTGTTCTGTAACGTTTTGGTATGTAAATTTCTGGTTCATACATTTCTAAGTTTCTGGTTTGTAATCTTCTGAATTGCACATTTCTAAACTCTGTTCTGTAACGTTTTGGTATGTAAATTTCTGGTTCATACATTTCTAACTTTCTGGTTTGTAATTTTCTGAATTGCACATTTCTAACTTTCTGGTTTGTAATTTTCTGAATTGCACATTTCAAAGTGTCTGGTTTCTAAATTTCTGATTTGCAAATTTCCGTTTCACAAATTTCTGGTTCATACATTTCCGGTTTGCAAATTTCACGCCTCATCGTCAACAACCATGTGTCAAACAAACCAACGTTTTCAGCAGTGTTAAAAATTCACGGCATCTTAGATTTCTCCGTACGTCCTCCTTGTTCCGCATTCTCGCCCCCCCCCCCCCCCCCCCTCTTATCGAGGTCCTTTTCTTCCCCCCGTCGTTTCATTCTACTTCGGAAACCGCGCCGCACCGCACCGGCTTCGATTCTCGTTGTTTTGCGGTTTACGACGTGGTTCGGGTTACAACTGATTATTAGTCCTCCCCCTTTTGTCCTCTCCTCCCCCCCCCCCTCTCTCTTTCTGCTTCTCTACTCCCGTCACTCTTCAGCTCCCTCTCCCCCCCCCCCCCTCTCGCTCTCTTTCCTCAGCATCGTCATCGTTCCAAAACCACTCTTCGCCACCCCTCCATCCGCTCCATTATTATACGCGGTCGCGAACGAACGCTCGGCCATATACGGCTATTATGCCGTAGCGCCCCCGATATATACAACACAATTTCTCCCTCCCGTACCATAATACCGGTCATAAAATTAAATTAGGGTTATAACACGATTTTTCACAAAGGTCCCGAGACCGCGACTCTTGCGTCGCTCTGCAGCACGATCTTCTTCTAATCTTTTTTTTTTTTTTTTTTTTTTTTTTTTTTTCACGTATTGGTCTTTCAACAACCTCGTGAGCTCTTCTTCTTCGTCCGCGTCTTCGTCCTCGTCCTTCCTGCCTCGCTTCTCGGTCAGTCGCGTTTCTCAATTCCGTTCCGCGCGCAAAATTCCTCGTCCTGTTGTGACCCCCTTTTTGCGTGTGCAACGCCGAGGAAAAACAGTCGCAGAAATGTTTCGGAAATTTACGATGTTCCCCCTTTTTTTTTTGAGGAAAGAATTTAGCAACGATTTCTTCGTTTGGTCTTTGATTATGGTCTATGTAATGACATGGAAGTTAGCAACGTTGCTCCAATGGTATCATTGACAGATGTCAATTATCTCAAAAAGTTTATTTTCCGGCGAAACGATTAAAAAAACATTATTCTATTATATTATAATTGATATTATTATATAAATATAATTATAATTATTATAAATATAATTATAATTATTATAAATATTTATAATAATTAATATTGATATTATTTATAATAATTAATATTTATAATATTTATAATATTATTATATTATTGAATGACATTATATTATCGGCTTGTTGGGAAAGCTGTCAATTTCCGGCGAAACGATAAAAAAAAAAACATCATTCTATTATATTATAGTTATTATAATTATTATAAGTATTTATATTATTATGTTATTGAATGATATTATATTATCGGCTCGCTAGGAAAGCTGTCAATAATTTCTTTGGGGGAACGTTGCTAACTTCTATGCCTTGTCTATATACATGTTTTTACATATTCGAGAGTGAAAAATGACATTTACAATTTCTGTCTATCTGTCCGCCTCTCAGTCTTTCTGTGCAATAAAAAAACCCGGCAGCGCCATTTTCGGCAAAAAAAATGGTCACAAAATGTGATAAAAAATTATGCTTTGTCCGGATAGCCAAATTAACAAACTAACAAGTAACGAGCGAAAATTTGGTGTCACATTGGCGGCGGTGCCTTCGTTATCTCATGTAGTCAATGGAATAATAACATAAAATATAATTAGTTCGCATGGCTTAAATCTGAATTAGCAGAATTTCAATTGAAACGAGTGCTAGTCAATGTGCAACCGGAGACTCTAAAACGTTCCTTACACACAATAATGGAGAGTATGCAGAACTCACGATTCCGAACAGATGCGCTGTCGTACAATATGTACTACAGATCGAACAGTACATGAAACACGGATCTGGTCGCGTTAAATGTGGGCATAGCAAAAAATAAAAAGCGACAAAAATTGACAATAAAAAAAAATGCTAAACCACTAAAAAATAAAAATAAATAATAAATAAATAAATCAATAAATAAATCAATAAATAAATCAATAAATAAATCGATAAATAAATCGATAAATAAATCAATAAATCAATCAATAAATAAATCAATAAATAAATCGATAAATAAATCGATAAATAAATCGATAAATAAATCAATAAATAAATCAATAAATAAATCAATAAATAAATCAATAAATAAATCAATAAATAAATCAATAAATAAAATAATAATAATAAAAAATAAAAAAAGGATTTTTATCACAGATCAAGTAATTTAAGCCTTAACCGTATTAATCCCGAAAAAAATAGCGTTGACAGAATTTCACTAGCCAGGCGCGAGGCGTGCCAAGCGCCGTTCGTCCAAAATGTCTACGGAGGAACTTGCGCTCCAATCGTTCCACAAAATTACGACAAATTCTGCCCAAATCGTTCGTCGCTTTACCCCCCTAATTTTAAAACAATGTCACGCAAAAAAAAAAAAAAAAAAAAAAGCAAAATTCTGACTAAGCCGCGCTTAGTCAATGTTCCATTAGCAAGTTTTCCCTCTTCATCATCAGCCTGAATGGGAATCCGGAGAAAAATCTCGATACTTTTCATCGTAGCCTTTTCCTCCTTTTTTTATTCCCAGATAGCCGAGAGGATGCGTCGCTCACCGCCGTTGATCTGTCACGAAAATTTAGTCATGAACTCGTCCGATATTCTCGCTCGGTTTCATTATATCCTCCTCTATCGACGATATCATAGCAGAAAGAAAAAAGTCGTTCTATAATAATCCATCACCTGGGAGGGCCGCTGTCGGGTATTTTTAGACAATGAATGGTGAACCATGTCGACGGGACGTGACGGTCATAGAATCGATCCGGCCCGTTTGAATGGACCAGCATATCGGCCGGCAGTACAGGTGGTGGTAAATGGGCCATCATGGTGAAGCACCTGCACATGCATCGTGCTTGTTTTTTTTTTTTTTTTTTTTTTTTTTTTAATCTTTCGTCGACCAGTTGTGCAGAAAAGCGATGGACTAATTGACAGATGACACACCACGAGGACCATTTCATAACGATATTCTTATCTCCCGAACGAGCCGGAGAGCGTTGGCTTCTGTCGCTTCACTGTCAAGCGCTCGTGCGCTGCCCGCTCGACTCTGACAGTCTGAATGATTAAGAAACTCTATTGACCGAATCGCCATTCCCTGCGAGGTATTAAATTATTGATACGGAGTAAATTTTAAATACTCGCCCGGGATATCGAACCGTTTGTCGGTTCTTCGCATCTTTCTCCACCTTGGTAACCGAGTGTGTTAATAGAATCTCCCCGCTGTCCAGCCGATTGCTCGCCTGACCGCATATTTAGAGCAGAGCTGGGCAAATACACTAAGTACTTGAGGTACGCATTAAAGTACGAAGTACTGGGTCAGTACGAAGTACACAGAACTTCAACACTTAAGTTCTGCCAACATTCAGACACGTCAGTACTCCAATAGATACCCAGTACCCACTACTCGTCACTTCAAGTACTCGGCACTTCAAGTACTCGTCACTTCAAGTACTCGTCACTTCAAGTACTCGTCACTTCAAGTACTCGTCACTTCAAGTACTCGTCACTTCAAGTACTCGTCACTTCAAGTACTCGTCACTTCAAGTACTCGTCACTTCAAGTACTCGTCACTTCAAGTACTCGTCACTTCAAGTACTCGTCACTTCAAGTACTCGTCACTTCAAGTACTCGTCACTTCAAGTACTCGTCACTTCAAGTACTCGTCACTTCAAGTACTCGTCACTTCAAGTACTCGTCACTTCAAGTACTCGTCACTTCAAGTACTCGTCACTTCAAGTACTCGTCACTTCAAGTACTCGTCACTTCAAGTACTCGTCACTTCAAGTACTCGTCACTTCAAGTACTCGTCACTTCAAGTACTCGTCACTTCAAGTACTCGTCACTTCAAGTACTCGTCACTTCAAGTACTCGTCACTTCAAGTACTCGTCACTTCAAGTACTCGTCACTTCAAGTACTCGTCACTTCAAGTACTCGTCACTTCAAGTACTCGTCACTTCAAGTACTCGTCACTTCAAGTACTCGTCACTTCAAGTACTCGTCACTTCAAGTACTCGTCACTTCAAGTACTCGTCACTTCAAGTACTCGTCACTTCAAGTACTCGTCACTTCAAGTACTCGTCACTTCAAGTACTCGTCACTTCAAGTACTAGTCACTTCAAGTACTCGTCACTTCAAGTACTCGTCACTTCAAGTACTCGTCACTTCAAGTACTCGTCACTTCAAGTACCCGGCACTTCAAGTACCCGTCACTTCAAGTACTCGTCACTTCAAGTACTCGTCACTTCAAGTACTCGTCACTTCAAGTACTCGTCACTTCAAGTACTCGTCACTTCAAGTACTCGTCACTTCAAGTACCCGGCACTTCAAGTACCCGTCACTTCAAGTACCCGTCACTTCAAGTATTCGTCACTTCAAGTACTCGTCACTTCAAGTACTCGTCACTTCAAGTACTCGTCACTTCAAGTACTCGGCACTTCAAGTACTCGTCACTTCAAGTACTCGTCACTTCAAGTACCCGGCACTTCAAGTACCCGGCACTTCAAGTACCCGGCACTTCAAGTACCCGGCACTTCAAGTACCCGGCACTTCAAGTACCCGGCACTTCAAGTACCCGTCACTTCAAGTACCCGTCACTTCAAGTACCCGTCACTTCAAGTACTCGTCACTTCAAGTACTCGTCACTTCAAGTACTCGTCACTTCAAGTACTCGGCACTTCAAGTACTCGGCACTTCAAGTACTCGGCACTTCAAGTACTCGTCACTTCAAGTACTCGTCACTTCAAGTACTAGTCACTTCAAGTACTCGTCACTTCAAGTACTTGGCACTTCAAGTACTTGGCACTTCAAGTACTTGGCACTTCAAGTACTTGGCACTTCAAGTACTTGGCACTTCAAGTACTTGGCACTTCAAGTACTTGGCACTTCAAGTACTTGGCACTTCAAGTACTCGGCACTTCAATAATTACTTAGTATATTTGGCTAACTCTGGTTTAGGCAAGATCGAGTGGAAGGTAAATGCTTCTGTTGCGAACAGTGCCCCTTTTATCGGCCAAATTGTGACATTTTCCGCCATAGTATAACGGTGGGACTCTAGGGGATTTTTTGACTTAGGGTTTAAGTAGTGAATATGGACCGCCGCGATACGATGGCCATCCCCATGGACAAAAGTATATGCAGTAATATATTTTTCATATATTAAATATACTGTTTGCGAACAATTGTGTGTTATTCATATTTTATGAGAGATATATGTGGGGAATATGTTCGAAAAAAATTTTTGTTTGTTTAAATTCGTGTGTATCGACGACCTAATGCTAAAGAGCTAGCAGACTACGCACAGCGATAAATAAATTGACGAGTCATTGTTATTTTTCGCCTTTTCAGAATTAGAAAATTGTTTATTAATGAATGAATTTGTTTATTGTGCGTATATGTTGACATTATATTGAGAATATATTGCAATTGCAGAATTTAATTTAAAAAACTATATTATTTTCCACAGATGGCTTCGACGGAAACAAAGGCAAAAATAAACCTTATCAACGATTTGAAAAAAAAATAAAATATTTAAGTCCCGGCCAAAAAAAATATTTTTAAAGTTAATTTGCGACTGAGACGAAAGGTGGTTTCAATACGATTTACCCTAAGAAGCTAATAACTTTTTATTTTCTGCATTAATAATAATTATTATTAATATTATTTAAGTGAAACTCACTATGATCGTTAAAATGTAATATTTAACCCGAATGATTAAAGGAAATATTAACTCATTAAGTTATTTTTATAATATTTACGTACGAGAGCCTGAATCGCAAATACGTGTCCATTCACTGGTTACCTGCCGTTCATTCACTGGAGAATTCGTCCATTCACTGGTGCATTAACCTTATAACAAATTCCGGTCCTTTCACTGTTCTCCAAGATGAGCAAGAATTTATAGACTCACGAAATAAACAACAATTAACAATGTTCAATTTGTACTCGAGTGGCCAGTTTTGCCTCTTCTACGATGGCTCTTTCCGGAACTCCGGGGCTCGCAGAGTGGATTGGAGTAGAGATCGTAACAATTGTGATTGGCTGGCCCGGCACGATCGAAGCCATTTGACAAGAGTAAACTCGCTTTTTATCCTTCTCTCTCGACACACGTCTGAATCGTTTCCGTGTTATACCGTCGACTGCACCGGAGAGAACGAGACCGATTCGACTCGTAATTTTCACACCTGCCCATCTAAAACATTGATACATGCGCGTCGACAGCATCGATTATCGATATTTAAATTCCGCCGTCCTATTTCTTACATCGATTCTCAAAATTCAAAGTTTAAAAATTAATCTTACAATAATTGTCCTGAATCGCAACGACTGGGACGTATTGACTGGCTTAGCGGTTGGTCGTTGGTTTTGCGCCTGGATATGAGAAAGACAGGCATCGTTCTCACAACCACGCGACCGTGGCCATGGTAGCTCGGGTAGACCATGGTGGTGAAATGGAAGAGGATGGTGCTGATAACGGGTGGAGACGGTTACAGAGAGGGTATCGAAAGGGCGACCCAAGGGGTTGAGGGAGCGAAGAGAGTTGGAAAGCAGAGCTGCCTTGCCTCGAAGGGTGAGTCGGAGGAAGGTGAAGGGGAGGTCTGGGGAGGAAATGGTGGCAGCGATGTAGGCTCCAGACACGGAGCTAGACATGCTTTATGACGTCTGTTCATCACATTGCCCCAACGTCATAAATTAGAAATCACCCCCTCGGATAGGATCCCCCATCTATGGCGTTGGCGTCCGCGGAAGCGCCACTACTTATCTGACTTTGGTCTGTGTATGTACGTACAACCGTATACTAAAACTGAGAAACCAACGTAGATACCTTGGCACTCCAACAATATATATATATGTATAGTGGAATATTGGATAAGAAGCGAGTGAAGACGAGACGGAAATTTTCGCCAACGCCAACGCCAACGCCAACGCCAACGCCAACGCCAACGCCAACGCCAACGCCAACGCCAACGCCAACGCCAACGCCAACGCCAACGCCAACGCCAACGCCAACGCCAACGCCAACGCCAACGCCAACGCCAACGCCAACGCCAACGCCAACGCCAACGCCAACGCCAACGCCAACGCCAACGCCAACGCCAACGCCAACGCCAACGCCAACGCCAACGCCAACGCCAACGCCAACGCCAACGCCAACGCCAACGCCAACGCCAACGCCAACGCCAACGCCAACGCCAACGCCAACGCCAACGCCAACGCCAACGCCAACGCCAACGCCAACGCCAACGCCAACGCCAACGCCAACGCCAACGCCAACGCCAACGCCAACGCCAACGCCAACGCCAACGCCAACGCCAACGCCAACGCCAACGCCAACGCCAACGCCAACGCCAACGCCAACGCCAACGCCAACGCCAACGCCAACGCCAACGCCAACGCCAACGCCAACGCCAACGCCAACGCCAACGCCAACGCCAACGCCAACGCCAACGCCAACGCCAACGCCAACGCCAACGCCAACGCCAACGCCAACGCCAACGCCAACGCCAACGCCAACGCCAACGCCAACGCCAACGCCAACGCCAACGCCAACGCCAACGCCAACGCCAACGCCAACGCCAACGCCAACGCCAACGCCAACGCCAACGCCAACGCCAACGCCAACGCCAACGCCAACGCCAACGCCAACGCCAACGCCAACGCCAACGCCAACGCCAACGCCAACGCCAACGCCAACGCCAACGCCAACGCCAACGCCAACGCCAACGCCAACGCCAACGCCAACGCCAACGCCAACGCCAACGCCAACGCCAACGCCAACGCCAACGCCAACGCCAACGCCAACGCCAACGCCAACGCCAACGCCAACGCCAACGCCAACGCCAACGCCAACGCCAACGCCAACGCCAACGCCAACGCCAACGCCAACGCCAACGCCAACGCCAACGCCAACGCCAACGCCAACGCCAACGCCAACGCCAACGCCAACGCCAACGCCAACGCCAACGCCAACGCCAACGCCAACGCCAACGCCAACGCCAACGCCAACGCCAACGCCAACGCCAACGCCAACGCCAACGCCAACGCCAACGCCAACGCCAACGCCAACGCCAACGCCAACGCCAACGCCAACGCCAACGCCAACGCCAACGCCAACGCCAACGCCAACGCCAACGCCAACGCCAACGCCAACGCCAACGCCAACGCCAACGCCAACGCCAACGCCAACGCCAACGCCAACGCCAACGCCAACGCCAACGCCAACGCCAACGCCAACGCCAACGCCAACGCCAACGCCAACGCCAACGCCAACGCCAACGCCAACGCCAACGCCAACGCCAACGCCAACGCCAACGCCAACGCCAACGCCAACGCCAACGCCAACGCCAACGCCAACGCCAATTTGCAAAGGCACAAAGCCATGGTAGTAGATGGTAACAGGCAAAAAACATTTAGGAAATTCGTAATAAACCGTGTAAATATGTTGAAGTCGTTATTCTTTCCGGTTGTCGGTTGTCGGCCGTACACGTTGTTGTTCGGTTGTCGGCTGTCCACTGTCAGATGCTCGCAGGCGGTTGTCGGTTGTCGTTCGTCGATTACCAACTTTCATTGAATTTATTAGTAAATTTTCAGGAGGAGTAAACAAGTGGTAAACAAGGCGATCCAATTGAACATGGAATAGCCATGGAAAAAACACGGAACGGCCATATTCGCTATTCACCTACGCTATCTATGCACCTCACTTATCTATGGACTTAACCTACGATATTTTTTTTTACGCTCACTACAGCGTCTATCAGAAATCCAATGTCTCACCAGTCACATATGAGGCATTCTTTATCAACTGACCCACTTTTTTCGGTCGACCTCTCAGATGGTTTTTAAAATTTGCCAGATTGTAGTATTACTTGAGAGGTGCTTATGTGATTTTTTTTTAAGATTTTTAAAGTGCACCCTTCTGGATTTACTTTTTTTAATATCAGAATATCTCAAAAAATATTGGTCACTCAAAAAATGCATGGGAACATTAACTTTTTTATTTTTCATCAACTTTTGAATGACGCTAGAGTCATAATTTTCCCGATACGGAAAGGCCCATGTTTCATGAAAAAAAAAAATTTTATCATTTTTTTCTACTAAAAACACACCTTCGATTCTGGTTCCAATAGTACACGAAATTTAGCATTGTATGAAAATTCTTAAAAAAAAAAAAATCCCAAATGGGTACCTGCGATTCTTACGTACTAAAAAAAAAAAAACAAATCAAAATTTAATTTATATAGATTCGTATAAACTCGTCCATTATTTAGTTAAATTAAAGGAATTTGCCCGTAGTCGGTAAATTTGATTCACATCGTTGGGAAACTTGTTTTAAAATAGAAGTTGTTTCAGTAAAGTTTATTGGATGTGTTTCCCTCATTTGCCCTCTGCCATATGAATTAAATTTTTTATTTGTTTATTTTTTTTTTAGCACGTCATAATCGTAGATACCACTTTAAGATTTTCTTCTCAGAATCTTCATACATAAATTGGGACCAGAATCGAAGGTGTGTTTTTAGTAGAAAAAAAATTATTTTAATTTTTTTTTCACGAAACATGGAGTTGCCCGCATCGGGAAAATTATGACTCTAACGTCATTCGAACGTTGATGAAAAATAAAAAAAAATTAACGTTTCTACGAATTTTTTGGGTGACGAATATTTTATTCAGATATTTTGATATTATAGAAAAAAAGTAAATCCTGAAGGGTGCACTTAAAAAATCTAAAAAAAAATCACAGAAGCACCTCTCAAGCAGCGCTAAAAACTAGCAAATTTTAAAAAACATCTGAGAGGTCGACCGAAAAAAGTGGCCCAGTTGATAAAGAATGCCTCATATGAGGAATCGCTGAAAGCGGCGCATTGTTGCTTCCTCATAGAGGAAGCTTTGTTTTCGTGAAAAAAAAATTTTTCGAGATTTTAGTGTCAGAGTACTTAAGATAGTCCGAAACGTCGAGAAATTTGATTTGCTTCCACATAGAGGAAGCTTTTTTTAGCTGGCGTCCGGACGTATGTGTGTGTGTGTGTGTGTGTGTGTATGTATGTGTGTGACAGACTTGCGTCGTTTAAAACGACTATAACTCGGAAACGGTTCGAGATAGCCAGTTGAAATTTGGTACACTAGTAGAGTGGTCATGTCTCTTCCCTTGGTGCAATTTTCATGAAGATTGAGGCCCGATTCGAGATTTTACGCGATTTTGAAATTTTTGAAAAAGGTCGTGGTAGCTCTAACTTGCGTAAAATTAGAGCAATCGTCCTAAAACTGCCCACAAGTATACTATTTTGATCAAAGACGTTTGGTATTAAATTTGGTCAAAATTCATTGAAGGGGTAAGATTTTATGGGATTTTGAGTTTATCTGAGTTTTCTGAAAAATGACTAAAAACGGTCTAATTCGAGTAAATATGGAGGTATCGATCGGAAATTTGACATGGGGATGGACTAACACTGTACAAGGTTTCGTATTAAATTTGGCGAAAATGGATCGAAACGTTAAAATTTTATGGGATTTTGAAATTTTTAAATTTCTTCGAAAAGTTGTATTTTTGTCCGACACGAGTTTATGTATCGAGTGTCGCCCTAGGAGTAAAATAATTCGGAGACTCGTCATCGGTGGGTGAAAAATACATTAGACGTGGCCACAAAACGGTGAATATTGGATAACTGACTTAATAATTTGAAAAAAAAAAAATTCCAAAACCCTGTATTCTCGTTAATTGAAGTAGGTGCACGCATCTAACAAAGCAAAGACATCGGTGTATTATTTCGCGCTGAACCTGAATCGGCCAGTTGTTTTGCATAAAAGGCAAACACGACGTTGACGTTAAAACAAGTTAAAAATTAAATTTTTCATATCGCTTCCTCATAAAAGTTGAAAATTGAAATTTTCATATGGCTTCCTCATAAAAGTTGAAAATTGACATTTTCATATGGCTTCCTCATAAAAGTTGAAAATTGAAATTTTCATATGGCTTCCTCATATAAGTTGCAAATTGAAATTTTCATGTGGCTTTCTCATAAAAGCTGCAAATTTTTATTTTCATATGACCTTCTCATAATGTTCCTTCATTTACGAAGCTTCCTCTACGAGGAAGCCAACAATACAGATAATGCTTCCTCATAGAACAAGCTTCGCAAATAAAGGAACCTGAATCGGCCAGTTGTTTTGCATAAAAGGCAAACACGACGTTGACGTTAAAACAAGTTAAAAATTAAATTTTTCATATCGCTTCCTCATAAAAGTTGAAAATTGACATTTTCATATGGCTTCCTCATAAAAGTTGAAAATTGACATTTTCATATGGCTTCCTCATAAAAGTTGAAAATTGAAATTTTCATATGGCTTCCTCATAAAAGTTGAAAATTGAAATTTTCATATGGCTTCCTCATATAAGTTGCAAATTGAAATTTTCATGTGGCTTTCTCATAAAAGCTGCAAATTTTTATTTTCATATGACCTTCTCATAATGTTCCTTTATTTACGAAGCTTCCTCTACGAGGAAGCCAACAATACAGATAATGCTTCCTCATAGAAGAAGCTTCGCAAATAAAGGAACATTATGAGAAGGCCATATGAAAATTTCAATTTGCAGCTTTTATGAGAAAGCCACATGAAAATTTCATTTTTCAACTTATATGAGGAAGCCACATGAAAATTTCATTTTTCAACTTATATGAGGAAGCCACATGAAAATTTCATTTTTCAACTTTGTGCTATATCGTGAAACTGAGGTTAGAGTAGGGAGTCGATGACAAATCGACGGGGACACCGCTCAGGGAAGAAGCGAGAGGACTTGGCGACGTCAACGTCGGGACGACGTGAACGACGTTGGACGAGACCGACATTGATGACGACCAAGTCGACAGGAACGGCACGCGCGCACGTACGATTGACGTGGCGTAATGAGCTGATTGATTGGCATCGCCGAAAGCGTATAATCGTTACACGCGCTTGGACACGTCCGTCGAGGCTGCTACGGGAAGCTACGCGGCAACGGGCTAGAAGTAACATCACAAACGTCGAGTCGAGCCGAACGTTCGTCGGCTGCCAGTCAGTCGGACGAACCTGGGAATACCGCGCGCGAACCACCCACGTCACCTGTCGCTCCAATACGTCGCTCACCGACGCCTCAACTCGTTCGGCCTCTCCCAATGCCCCGCTAAAGCTGACCACCTTGCGCTTGTGTATCGTTACTCTCGACACCTAATACCACCGTGCAACTTCCTACTCAGTCGGTGAAGGAATTCTAAGACGTTGTCACCAGCAAATCCGTCACTGTGCGAAACGACGAGGATAAGAGAGTTAAGGTAACGGTACCAATGATCGGACACGTCCCAATCTTCGGACACTCCTATGCAGATCTGATTTATTCCGAATTGAAGTATTGAAAATCCATTATGACACTTGTAATCGTAACTGCAAACATTATATGATGCACAGAAAAAAAAGTTACACAAGGTTTAAGCCTAAATTATTTTCTATTGTTGAATTCTGTTAAACACCGACGATATAGTGTCCGAAGAATGGTACAAGCGTTACTACATACGCGACCTAATAATCGGACAGTACGAAGAAGTTAGGTTAGCCAGTTTTCTACGTATCTTATATTCATTATTGTTTCGCGTGAATATTATTGTTTTCATTGATTTAATTGATAAATCGCAAAGGAATACCTTTAGTCGATATTAACTAAAAGTTCGCACATCAGAATTCTCGAAATCTGCGATCGTCCGAAACATTGGGACACGCAGTGTCCGAATATAGGGACGTGCCGAAAAACCGCGTCCGACGATCGGTACATTTCGGCTCTCTTGATACTTTCTTCCGTAATTAAAAAAATATTTATCCTTTTATAATTAACCGGTGACTTTTGGAAACTAGAAACTATCAGCTTGACATTGGTTTCGATTATTTCAAGAAAAAAAAATGTTCTTGATAAATTAATAACTGCTGGAATCTTAGGCTGCTCTTAACCGTCCGATCATTGGTACCTTTACCTTAAATAAAATAAATTTGTACTTTTTCTTCTGCTTCTTGAAGAAGACTGTTTGATTGTAATAAAAATTCAGATTTTAGAGCCAGGATATTTTCGAAGTAGAGAACTTGGTTCGTCCTTTCTTTTGATGCAATTTTTAGTTTTTAGTTTTTATTTCTCATCGTATTTTTGCTCACCTTGTGCTTGCGTATCGTTACACTGTAAAAATTGATTGCAAATTTAATGTAGGAGAACTTGAAATTTCCTTACATTAATGTAACTTTCATGTAACTTTTTTTGCAAAATAAAAATACTTGATGTTGAAATTACAAATTTTTCGCCAGAAATTTACAAAGATTTTAATTAAAAATACAAATTTTACTGTAAAATTCCAATCCAAATGTCATTGAAATTTCGAAAACAGTTTATGTAAATAAGCTTCCAATACCGTTAATTAATTTTCGAAAAAAAAAAAATTTCCGTGTACTTTCGACCCTAATACCACCGTGCAATTTCCTACTCACTCGATGAAGGAATTCTAAGACGTTGTCACCAGCAAATCCGTCACTGTGCGAAACGACGAGGATAAGAGAGTCAAATAAAATAAATTTGTACTTTTTCTTCTGCTTCTTGAAGAAGACTGTTTGATTGTAATAAAAATTCAGATTTTAGAGCCAGGATATTTTCGAAGTAAAGAACTTGGTTCGTCCTTTCTTTTGATGCAATAAACTCAGTTTTTTTTTATTTTTATTTCTCATCGTATTTTTGCTCACCTTGTGCTTGCGTATCGTTACACTGTAAACATTTATTGTGAATTTAATGTAGGAGAACTTGAAATTTCCTTACATAAATGTAACTTTTTTTGAAAAATAAAAATACTTTATGTTGAAATTACAAATTTTTCGCCAGAAATTTACAAAGATTATAATTAAAAATACAAATTTTACTGTAAAATTACAATGCAAATGTCATTGAAATTTCGAAAACAGTTTATGTAAATAAGCTTCCAATACCGTTAATTAATTTTCGAAAAAAAATAAAATTTCCGTGTACTTTCGACACCTAATACCACCGTGCAACTTCCTACTCAGTCGGTGAGGGCATTCTAAGACGTTGTCACCGGCAAATCCGTCACTGTGCGAAACGACGAGGATAAGAGAGTCAAATAAAATAAATGTGTACTTCTTCTTTTGCTTCATAAAAAAGACTGTGTGATCGTAATAAAAGTTCAGATTTCAGGGGCAGGAAATTTTGGGAAAAAAACTTGGTCCGTCCATTCTTTTGATGCAATAAACTCAGTTCATTTGTATTGCACGCGTGCGCCAAGTATTTTTTATTTTTATTTCTCACCGTATTTTTTAGTTAAACGTAGAAAGGAAAAATGGTTTAATTTTGTTTTTCTCATCATTTGACTACACAATTACAATTCTAATTATATACAGATCTGTACAAATCTGTTTAACAATATTGTGCTCATATGATATAATTTACTACCGATTTTTTTTTCAAGTAAAATAAATTTGTACTTTTTCTTCTGCTTCTTAAAGAAGACTGTGTGATTGTAATAAAAATTCAGATTTCAGAGCCAGGATATTTTTGAAGTAAAGAACTTGGTTCGTCCTTTCTTTTGATGCAATAAACTCACTTCATTTGTATTGCACGCGTGCGCCAAGTATTTTTTATTTTTATTTCTCACCGTATTTTTTAGTTAAACGTAGAAAGGAAAAATGGTTTAATTTTGTTTTTCTCATCATTTGACTACACAATTACAATTCTAAATATATACAGATCTGTACAAATCTGTTTAACAATATTGTGCTCATATGATATAATTTACTACCGATTTTTTTTTCAAGTAAAATAAATTTGTACTTTTTCTTCTGCTTCTTAAAGAAGACTGTGTGATTGTAATAAAAATTCAGATTTCAGAGCCAGGATATTTTTGAAGTAAAGAACTTGGTTCGTCCTTTCTTTTGATGCAATAAACTCAGTTCATTTGTATTGCACGCGTGCGCCAAGTATTTTTTATTTTTATTTCTCACCGTATTTTTTAGTTAAACGTAGAAAGGAAAAATGGTTTAATTTTGTTTTTCTCATCATTTGACTACACAATTACAATTCTAAATATATACAGATCTGTACAAATCTGTTTAACAATATTGTGCTCATATGATATAATTTACTACCGATTTTTTTTTCAAGTAAAATAAATTTGTACTTTTTCTTCTGCTTCTTAAAGAAGACTGTGTGATTGTAATAAAAATTCAGATTTCAGAGCCAGGATATTTTAGAAGTAAAGAACTTGGTTCGTCCTTTCTTTTGATGCAATAAACTCAGTTCATTTGTATTGCACGCGCGCGCCAAGTATTTTTTATTTTTATTTCTCATCGTATTTTTGAGTTAAACGTAGACAGGAAAAATGGTTTAATTTTGCTTTTCTCATCATTTGACTACACAATTACAATTCTAAATATACACAGATCTGTACAAATCTGTTTAACAATATTGTGCTCATATGATTTAATTTACTACCGATTTTTTTTTTCAAGTAAAATAAATTTGTACATTTCAAATAAAATAAATTTGTACTTTTTCTTCTGCTTCTTAAAGAAGACTGTGTGATTGTAATAAAAGTTCAGATTTCAGGGGCAGGAAATTTTGGGAAAAAAACTTGGTCCGTCCATTCTTTTGATGCAATAAACTCAGTTCATTTGTATTGCACGCGTGCGCCAAGTATTTTTTATTTTTATTTCTCACCGTATTTTTTAGTTAAACGTAGAAAGGAAAAATGGTTTAATTTTGTTTTTCTCATCATTTGACTACACAATTACAATTCTAATTATATACAGATCTGTACAAATCTGTTTAACAATATTGTGCTCATATGATTTAATTTACTACCGATTTTTTTTTCAAGTAAAATAAATTTGTACTTTTTCTTCTGCTTCTTAAAGAAGACTGTGTGATTGTAATAAAAATTCAGATTTCAGAGCCAGGATATTTTTGAAGTAAAGAACTTGGTTCGTCCTTTCTTTTGATGCAATAAACTCAGTTCATTTGTATTGCACGCGTGCGCCAAGTATTTTTTATTTTTATTTCTCATCGTATTTTTGAGTTAAACGTAGACAGGAAAAATGGTTTAATTTTGCTTTTCTCATCATTTGACTACACAATTACAATTCTAAATATACACAGATCTGTACAAATCTGTTTAACAATATTGTGCTCATATGATATAATTTTCTACCGATTTTTTTTTCAAGTAAAATAAATTTGTACTTTTTCTTCTGCTTCTTAAAGAAGACTGTGTGATTGTAATAAAAATTCAGATTTCAGAGCCAGGATATTTTAGAAGTAAAGAACTTGGTCCGTCCATTCTTTTGATGCAATAAACTCAGTTCATTTGTATTGCACGCGCGCGCCAAGTATTTTTTATTTTTATTTCTCACCGTATTTTTGAGTTAAATGTAGAAAGGAAAAATGGTTTAATTTTGTTTTTCTCATCATTTGACTACACAATTACAATACTAAATATGTACAGATCTGTACAAATCTGTTTAACAATATTGTGCTCATATGATTTAATTTACTACCGATTTTTTTTTTTCAAGACTGTTCCTATAAACATTTCGGAACGGATAAATTTTTTTAAGTAATTGGCGTTCCATTTTTACTTTTTTTTTAAATTAATAGGCAAGGTCACGTGATGGAAGTGTTCTCAGCACTGCCATACGGATGATTTTTTCCTATTTTTATTCCATTGGAAAATATACGTAATTTTCAACAAATGTCACCTTTGGCTGGAAACGTACACGTCATAAATTCTCAAAAGTGCACCTATATTTATGCTCGGTGCAGCGACGCTTTAATTCCCGGGGATACATTTCAATCTCGACATACCTAATAGTTTATGAAGTATCTCTCGACCGTACGTAAATACATCGGGAACGTCGTTGGATGAGGTAGAAATTATTGATTGCTCGTTTCCCGCATTTCCTCAATGGGTCATTTTGCAAACCTTTTCAGAGCTCAAATTAAGTCCATAAAAAAATAATAACGCACACCGACGCGAATCCACAAGTATTGAGGAGTAAAAGAGGGGGAGGGTAAATTTTCATAACGAATACACTGAACGATTACCCTATTCAGACCTCCGAGGAGAATTATTATTGGAGTGCATTTCGAGTTTCATTGATTATATGCGAAATGAAGTGCTCAACTTAGGAATCAACCTCGATTTTGTGTAGCAATTGAATCGTGAGATTGCCTAGGCAACCGAGGCCGGTGGATCGTCGGGTTAAACGTTGTGATTGCCCGAGTGGCCACCACACGCATGCCCGATGCAGGAACGTATGTATCTACTATATGTACAAACGAGCAGATCAACGAACGTGGACGCGCGCAGCCAGAAAAATAATTTATTTGGCAAGCGCCCAGCAAATAAATATTTATTTAATTAAGAATAAATATTTTTATAATTAAGAATAAATATTTATTTAATCAAGAATAAATATTTATTTAATCGAGAATAAATATTTATTTAATCAAAAATAAATATTTATTTGCGGATGTCCGTCAAATGAATAATTTTTCTGGGTTTTTTTTTATTCTGATGGCTGAGTGAAAAAGAAACTTTTCTCAAACTTTAAAGAAAAAATTAAAATGTGTTCGTTAAGATAATCAAAAGTATCGGAATAAAATAAGCACGTTGTCGATATTTTTTTTTGCACACTGCAACGAATAACATGGAATATTCATTTTTCGAGTACAACAAAAAAATTCAACTAAAATATATACTTTTTTAATTTCTTAATTTCCTTTTAATAATTCTTTATTAAAATGGAAAAATACATAATAATTTTATTCAATGAGTAATTGAAAATTAATTACATTTTTTATTTAACCTAATTTTTAATAATTGCCCATTTTATTCTCCGAAACGATTCTATCAAATTGAAAAACGAATTGCGGGACGCACTGCGTTCATCAAACACGCAGTGCGTCCCGCAATTTTCTTTTTTCCTTATAAAACCTTTTCGGAAAAAAATGGTTTCAAAATATTGATTTAATTTTAAAAACATAAATAAATAAAAAATATCGGTAGAGAATTGAGTAAAAAAATTTAAACTCTCGATTTTTTTTTAATTAATTTTTTTTTTGAGGCTCACACGACAGGCATTGATTCTTAGGAGATTATGTAAAAATTTTAAAGCGATCTAAGCCTCCGTTCATGCGTTAGGGCATTCACCACCAACTCGAGCGTCAAGAAAAACCATTTCGTTATCGCTTAATAACTCCGCCATTTTTTAATATTTCCATAATCTTTTTTCTTCTGTGTAGTTAACCAACTTAATTAATAATGCATGAAAAAAATGGTCAATATATATGTCACGTTTTTTTTACCGCGTCTATAAATGTACACTGAAAAAAAAAAATTGCTTGCGGGCTGCCGAAGAAAAAAATGTTTGTTTCAATGATACTTTCAATTCTCACAATGCCATATTATATTGAAATAACGACGGCAAGATTGTCAAGGTAACACGTTATCGTTTCAATCGGGTATGAAATTGTACGAATTGAAAGTAGAATTGAAACAACATTTTGTTTTCTTTGGCAGCCCGCAAGCAAATTTTACTTGAATCATTGATATTTTTTTTTTGTCAGTGTACCTTCGAAAATCGGCGAAATCGCGTATGTAAGGTCTTGATCTTATATACGCGAAAAATTTCAAAATTTTTCATTTTTTAAAATTTTTGATTCCATTAGCCTGAACGGTTGGAATATTTTAAGCTTCACGGAATTGAAAATTCGAAAAATTATTAAAGTTACAGCATTTGGAGCGCAAAAACTTTAATTTTCTTGGAAGCAGGCAGGTAACCGGCCGCGCTATACGGAGACAGGTGCGCTAGACCGGCAACTACCCAACTTCAAAGCCGTTTTTCCACGATTCACTTTTTTGAACCTTGTGAAAGTTCTAACTTTTGAACGAAGGTTCAGATTGCTTTGAAATTTTTACAACATATTCTTAGTATCATCACCTATCGTGTGAACCACAGAAACAAAAATTTCAATGACACAAAAAAAATATAACCATAACATACCGACAGAAAATTGAGTAAACAATTTTTTATAATAATTTATAAAATTATTATAAAATAATAATTTTATATAATTTTATAAATT
This sequence comes from Exephanes ischioxanthus, assembly GCA_958510785.1. Classification (NCBI taxonomy): domain Eukaryota; kingdom Metazoa; phylum Arthropoda; class Insecta; order Hymenoptera; family Ichneumonidae; genus Exephanes; species Exephanes ischioxanthus. The sequence continues at coordinate 26,269,860 of OY294015.1, forward strand.
AATATTTATAAAATTATAAAATTATAAAAAATTTTATATTATAAAATTAATTAATATAATAATAATTTTATAATAATTTAATTTGTATGATTTAATTTTTATAATAATAATTTAAAAAAAATAATATTGTAGGTTCACACTGAAGATACATTCATTATGCATTAATTATAAATACGTTCATTTTTTTCAGACACCCACTTCGATGCCAAGAACTATCACCATCAACGCGCGCGCAAAAAAAAATATATTGAATTATTATGTAATATCTCCGCCATTTGTTAATATTTCAATTTTTGTTTACATATACTCAACCATGTGCATAAATGATCTGTAAAAAAAATGTTGTCAATATATGCGTCATTTTTTTTTTTTTAACCGCGTCTAGAAAAGTACCTTCGAGAATCGGCGAAATCGCGTATACAAGGCCTTAAGGAGTGAATACACCGAGGGGTTGACGGCCGACGTAAATTTCTCGAAGGCCTCTGTCCGTGGACGGACGCCTTCGAAACTTGGACTGCGACGTGTGTCGTAGTGAACCGTCGTGTGAACCACAGAAACAAAAATTTCAATGACACAAGAAAATATAACCATAACATACCGACAGAAAATTGAGTAAAAAATTTTTTATAATAATTTATAAAATTATTATAAAATAATAATTTTATATAATTTTATAAATTAATATTTATAAAATTATAAAATTATAAAATTTTTTATATTATAAAATTAATTAATATAATAATAATTTAATTTTTATAATAATAATTTTAAAAAAATAATATTGTAGGTTCACACTGAAGATACATTCATTATGCAATTATAAATACGTTCATTTTTTTCAGACACCCACTTCGATGCCAAGAACTATCACCATCAACGCGCGCGCAAAAAAAAATATATTGAATTATTATGTAATATCTCCGCCATTTGTTAATATTTCAATTTTTGTTTACATATACTCAACCATGTGCATAAATGATCTGTAAAAAAAATGTTGTCAATATATGCGTCATTTTTTTTTTTAACCGCGTCTAGAAAAGTACCTTCGAAAATCGGCGATGTCGCGTATACAAGGCCTTAAGGAGTGAATACACCGAGGGGTTGACGGCCGACGTAAATATCTCGAAGGCCTCTGTCCGTGGACAGACGCCTTCGAAACTTGGACTGCGACGTGTGTCGTAGTGAACCGTCGTGTGAACCACAGAAACAAAAATTTCAATGACACAAGAAAATATAACCATAACATACCGACAGAAAATTGAGTAAAAAATTTTTTATAATAATTTATAAAATTATTATAAAATAATAATTTTATATAATTTTATAAATTAATATTTATAAAATTATAAAATTATAAAATTTTTTATATTATAAAATTAATTAATATAATAATAATTTTATAATAATTTAATTTTTATAATAATAATTTAAAAAAATAATATTGTAGGTTCACACTGAAGATACATTCATTATGCAATTATAAATACTTTCATTTTTTTCAGACACCCACTTCGATGCCAAGAACTATCACCATCAACGCGCGCGCAAAAAAAAATATATTGCATTATTATGTAATATCTCCGCCATTTGTTAATATTTCAATTTTTGTTTACATATACTCAACCATGTGCATAAATGATCTGTAAAAAAAATGTTGTCAATATATGCGTCATTTTTTTTTTTTAACCGCATCTAGAAAAGTACCTTCGAGAATCGGCGAAATCGCGTATACAAGGCCTTAAGGAGTGAATACACCGAGGTGTTGACGGCCGACGTAAATATCTCGAAGGCCTCTGTCCGTGGACAGACGCCTTCGAAACTTGGACTGCGACGTGTGTCGTAGTGAGGGTCGTGGAGTCGCGGAGACGACGTGAGTGTCGCGGGCGGCTTGGGGGGTGGATTGGGGGTGGAAAAGCGGGCTGCGGAGCCGGATCGGCGAGTCTCGCTGCGGAGAGAAGGTCGAACGGAAGTCGACTAAGGAGGGTGGTCCGGTGGCGTGGGTGACTGAAATAAGTACGGGGTGGGAGTAGCTGTCGCTCGCCCGGGCAGGGCCGCGCGGCCCCAGACATCTTCTGACCCGGCCAGCTGCAGCGGCAGCGAACGGCGAGCGCGGTGGCTCAACTGTACTCAACTGAACTCCGTGTGTGCAAGGGTGTAAAAAATCTTTAGAGAAATTAGAGTGTAAAAAAATCGTATGAAATTCAATGTACGGAACTGGAAGTTTTTATGCGAAAACTGGTATATTAAATTTCATGTACAATTGTGATGAAAAATTAATGTTGTTTTTAATGATTTTTCCTTAATTTTACTATGAAAGTACTTTAATATTAATAATTTACTTTAATTTCAATGAAAAAGTAAATTAATTTTAATAATTTACTTTAATTTCAATGAAAAAGTAAATTAATTTTAATAATTTACTTTAATTTCAATGAAGAGGTAAATTAATTTTTCATCACAATTGTACTTTGAATTTACCATTTTTTTTAACAGTGTAGATTAATTTCCCAAATGATATTGGACTCGTCAGGTAGGGGTGGGGGGGGATTGTGGAGACTTTTTAAAAAGATACTTCGAAGGAGATCTGGTAAGGCCGAACATGGGACAACGAGGGGTGAGTGGGCGAATGCCGGCCAGTGGGTTACACCGGTCGGGCTGGTGTTGAGGGAGTTGCGCACACAGAAACGAAATATATGCACAAGAGTTTATTAAAATATATAAAATTATATTATATAAGATATAATATATTTTATTACATATATCGTTTACCTTATTTATGTTACACTCTTTGTAATAATATTTTTGTTATATGATTTACATTTATTATTTTATACTAATTATTATAATGTAAATACCTATTTATATGGATTTAAATCTTTTCGTATAAGTGGTAGTGTCTCAACTGCAAGTACTCAAAAACTATATTTTTTTTTAAATAATCCTATGACCTACAAACCTATAGCCCAATAACCCTTTAATTTTATAACCCTATAACCAAATAACCGTATAACCCTATAACCCTATAACCCTATAACCCTATAACCGTATAACCCTATAACCCTATAACCCTACAACCCTACAACCCTATAACCCTATAACCCTATAACCCTATAACCCTGTAACCCTGTAACCCTGTAAACCTATAACCCTATAACCCTATAACCCTATAACCCTACAACCCTGTAACCTTATAACCTTATAACCCTACAACCCTACAACCCTATAACCCTATAACCCTATAACCGTATAACCCTATAACCCTATAACCCTGTAACCCTGTAACCCTATAACCCTATAACCCTATAACCCTATAACCCTATAACCCTATAACCCTATAACCCTATAACCCTACAACCCTGTAACCTTATAACCCTATAACCATATAACCATATAACCCTAGAATCCTAAAAGCTTATAACTAAGATAGCATTGTTTCTATGCAAAACTTCACTTTACAACTAGGGTATTAAGGTTTTTCCGTAAGTGGATGTCATTAGCCAACCCCTATGAGTCAGATAGCCGAAAAAATTCCATATCACGCCAAAGAATGACAAAACAGTAAAAAAAAAAAGTCTTCAGAAAATGAATAAGAGGGTGCAGTGCAGAAACCCTGTAAACCTATAAACCTATAACCCTATAACCCTATAACCCTATAACCCTACAACCCTGTAACCTTTTAACCTTATAACCCTACAACCCTATAACCCTATAACCCTATAACCGTATAACCCTATAACCCTATAACCCTATAACCCTATAACCCTATAACCCTATAACCCTATAACCCTATAACCCTATAACCCTATAACCCTGTAACCCTACAACCCTGTAACCTTATAACCCTATAACCATATAACCATATAACCCTAGAATCCTAAAAGCTTATAACTAAGATAGCATTGTTTCTATGCAAAACTTCACTTTACAACTAGGGTATTAAGGTTTTTCCGTAAGTGGATGTCATTAGCCAACCCCTATGAGTCAGATAGCCGAAAAAATTCCATATCACGCCAAAGAATGACAAAACAGTAAAAAAAAAAAAAGTCTTCAGAAACTGAATAAGAGGGTGCAGTGCAGAAATCGGTAAAGAAACTTCACCGAAGGTAAAAGTGACGATAACTGCCCATATAATTGAGTCACATGCTAATCGGACTATGCCACAAACACCACTTTTTCTCTACAACCCTAAACCCACCTAACCCTAATACCCCATAACTAAGATAGCAATGCTTCAACGCGGAACTCAGCTTTGGCACCAAGACATTGAGGTATTTCTTTCCTTATTAAGCCACAAAGTTTCTTCCCTTAAATGGCCCCTCCAATCCCCAGGTAGCTTTGACGCCAAGAAACTTACGTACCACGCCAAATAGTGACAAAAAAGCATCAGCAAGAATATTCTCCCAGAAAATTAATACGAGGCTCGAGTGCAGAGAACGATAGAAATCTAGTCCAGAGTTGCATTTTTTTTTTTTCGACCGGATTAGCTTCCCCCGAGTTGGCGAGCGGAGGGTGAAGAGAGCTGGAAGAGCCGTGCGCTGCCCACGCGAGGGGAAACGAGAAGAAGGAACAGAAGAAGAAGGCGGAGAGGTAAGGGGGGGGGGGGGGGGGCAGCTCGAAGGACTCGGCAAAAGGTGGCAAGCGTATCGATCCGAACGCGAAGCTTGGCTGACGGCTGACGAGGCCGTCACGCGAGACGTGTCGAGACGAGACGCCGCGCGGACGGAGAAACCACCCCCGCTTCCGTCGCCCGCGCGCAGACGAGAGGCCGTTGCTACCCCCTGCCCACCCAAGTGTGCGCGGCGCTCCCACCGAGGAAGGGTGCACACGACGCCGGTCACGGAGTCGCGGAGAAAGCTGGACGGACGGACAAGCGGAGAAGCGTGGAGGACCACGCGAGGCTGAGGGTTGGGTGGGGGGGGGGGGGGGGGGGGGGGGTGGAGTACATCGGGATAAAACGATAATCCACCCGGCCTCGGCCACCCCCCACCCCCTCCCCTCCCCATTCTACTCCCATTTCTACGAGGACTTGAAAAAATTCTACTGCGCTTTTCTCGCCGTCCTCGTGAGAAGGGGAGTGACGAACGGGGAAAAAAAAGACACGTGGCATTTTTTTGGTCGGTAGGCGCGTCATCGGAGGTCAGGTAGAAATGTTCGCACGCGAACATTTGTGTATATGTTGCTTGTGGAGTGCGGGGGCGGTTCGGGTACCTTGTGAGACTTTTTTCCGGATCGTTGATTTGGCGTTCTGCAATACCCATTTTTTTTTTTTTTTTTTTTTACTGAAAATGATTCTTTCTTTTTTGTAAATACGTATGAATTTTTTCGGATTTTTAAATTTGCTTTGAATTTTGTGTGAAGATCGGGTAGAAATGTTCGCACGCGAACATTTGTGTAAATGTTGCTTGTGGAGTGTGGGGACGATTCGGGTACCTTGTGAGACTGTTTTTCCGGATCGTTGATTTGGCGTTCTGCAATACCCATTTTTTTTTTTTTTACTGAAAATGATTCGTTCTTTGTTTTTTGCTTTGAATTTGCTTTGAATTTGCTTTGAATTTGCTTTGAATTTGCTTTGAATTTGCTTTGAATTTGCTTTGAATTTTGTGTGTTTTTTTTTTTTCATATAAAAAAAAGTAGGTGCATAATCGAAGGTCAGGTAGAAATGTTCAGACGCGAACATTTGTGTAAATGTTGCTTGTGGAGTGTGGGGACGGTTCGGCTACCTTGTGAGACTGTTTTTCCGGATCGTTGATTTGGCGTTCTGCTATACCCATTTTTTTTTTTTTTTTTTTTACTGAAAATGATTCGTTCTTTTTTCTAAATACGTATGAATTTTTTCAGATTTTTAAATTTGCTTTGAATTTTGTGTTTTTTTTTTTTCATATAAAAAAAAGTAGGTGCATAATCGAAGGTCAGGTAGAAATGTTCGCACTCGAACATTTGTGTAAATGTTGCTTGTGGAGTGTGGGGACGGTTCGGCTACCTTGTGAGACTTTTTTCCGGATCGTTGATTTGGCGTTCTGCTATACCCATTTTTTTTTTTTTTTTTACTGAAAATGATTCGTTCTTTTTTCTAAATACGTATAATTATTTCAGATTTTTAAATTTGCTTTGAATTATGTTTTTTTTTTTTTCGTATAAAAAAAAAGTAGGCGCATAATCGAAGGTCAGGTAGAAATGTTCGCACGCGAACATTTGTGTAAATGTTGCTTGTGGAGTGCGGGGACGGTTCGGGTACCTTGTGAGACTGTTTTTCCGGATCGTTGATTTGGCGTTCTGCAATACGCATTTTTTTTTTACTGAAAATGATTCGTTCTTTTTTCTAAATACGTATGAATTTTTTCAGATTTTTAAATTTGCTTTGAATTTTGTGTTTTTTTTTTCATATAAAAAAAAGTAGGTGCATAATCGAAGGTCAGGTAGAAATGTTCAGACGCGAACATTTGTGTAAATGTTGCTTGTGGAGTGTGGGGGCGGTTCGGGTACCTTGTGAGACTTTTTTTCCGGATCGTTGATTTGGCGTTCTGCAATACCCATTTTTTTTTTTTTTTTTACTGAAAATGACTCGTTCTTTTTTCTAAATACGTATGAATTTTTTCAGATTTTTAAATTTGCTTTGAATTGTGTGTTTTTTTCTTTTTTTTTCATATAAAAAAAAAGTAGGTGCATAATCGAAGGTCAGGTAGAAATGTTCAGACGCGAACATTTGTGTAAATGTTGCTTGTGGAGTGTGGGGACGGTTCGGCTACCTTGTGAGACTGTTTTTCCGGATCGTTGATTTGGCGTTCTGCTATACCCATTTTTTTTTTTTTTTTTTTTACTGAAAATGATTCGTTCTTTTTTCTAAATACGTATGAATTTTTTCAGATTTTTAAATTTGCTTTGAATTTTGTGTTTTTTTTTTTTCATATAAAAAAAAGTAGGTGCATAATCGAAGGTCAGGTAGAAATGTTCGCACTCGAACATTTGTGTAAATGTTGCTTGTGGAGTGTGGGGACGGTTCGGCTACCTTGTGAGACTTTTTTCCGGATCGTTGATTTGGCGTTCTGCTATACCCATTTTTTTTTTTTTTTTTACTGAAAATGATTCGTTCTTTTTTCTAAATACGTATAATTATTTCAGATTTTTAAATTTGCTTTGAATTATGTTTTTTTTTTTTTCGTATAAAAAAAAAGTAGGCGCATAATCGAAGGTCAGGTAGAAATGTTCGCACGCGAACATTTGTGTAAATGTTGCTTGTGGAGTGCGGGGACGGTTCGGGTACCTTGTGAGACTGTTTTTCCGGATCGTTGATTTGGCGTTCTGCAATACGCATTTTTTTTTTACTGAAAATGATTCGTTCTTTTTTCTAAATACGTATGAATTTTTTCAGATTTTTAAATTTGCTTTGAATTTTGTGTTTTTTTTTTCATATAAAAAAAAGTAGGTGCATAATCGAAGGTCAGGTAGAAATGTTCAGACGCGAACATTTGTGTAAATGTTGCTTGTGGAGTGTGGGGGCGGTTCGGGTACCTTGTGAGACTTTTTTTCCGGATCGTTGATTTGGCGTTCTGCAATACCCATTTTTTTTTACTGAAAATAATTCGTTCTTTTTTCTAAATACGTATAAATTTTTTCAGATTTTTAAATTTGCTTTGAATTTTGTGTTTTTTTTTTTTTTTTTTTTCATATAAAAAAAAGTAGGTGCATAATCGAAGGTCGGGTAGAAATGTTCACACGCGAACATTTGTGTAAATGTTGCTTGTGGAGTGTGGGGACGGTTCAAGTACCGTGTGAGACTTTTTTTTCCGGATCGTTGATTTGGGGTTCTGCGATACATTTTTTTTCTATAATTTTTCGCGTCTTTCGCGAGGTTCAATTTGAGATTGAAATCTATACTTTTGGAGGGTGGAAAGAATTTTTTTCACCAAATTCACATTACTGAACATTTTTGGCGTTTCTGTTTGCAACTTGTTGCCTCGATAGCTCAAAAATTATAAGAGCTAGGCGGCGCACGGTCATTTTTGAATAAATTACAAAGCGCCTACAAAAAAAAAAAAAAAAAAAAACTAATAATTTATTTATGAAATTTTGACGAAACATTGACTATTGATCACACGAATCACAACGAATCATTTTCGTAATTAAAAAAATTACGTTTCCGGGTAATTTGTTGAATTAATTTTTCGTTTAATTTGTTAATAACATTTTGGACTTTTTATTATGCAATATTAATCTTTTCAGTACCTTTAATATGCATGCATTTTTTTTCAGATTTTTATACCATCGAGAAGTATTTGCAATTTTATCTCATTTTTCTCGAACTTATGCGAAATGAATACCAAGCGACAGAACTACCCCAAGTTACTCGCTGGCCGTCGTACAGGACAATAACGCAGCGCGCTTAGGGTACTAATGTAAGTAAGTGATTTTTTTGTTGTTGGAACTATCGAATGCAACTAACTATTATGTAATTTGGACTTACATAGTCGCCATTTTATTTTTTTATAATTTTTTATAATAAATGTCATTATCTTGAATTGGCTACAATGTTTCAAGAAAACCCATGCAAAACCAACTTTGTTTGCGTTTTTATTGATTTTTTTCCATGTTACAAGTTTTCGAGTTTTCCCCATTTTCAAACGTACAAACTAATAGACTTTTTAAACGGAATACAATGGGACTATTTTTCTTCCTCATAACCTGATCAAGATTCCACTTCCGGTATATTAGATCAAATACACTTGGTACCATTTTTTTTTTCTACTTGTCCTCCAGATATTACCGTGTCTCTTGATATTCATGTATATCGCTGTTACTCGAAGTTGCAGCGGTCGCAATAACCGGACGAAACGCATCCCGCAGGAATGAGTAACGCACAGCAGCCTCGCCACTTATAACTATTTTATTAATTTTATTAATAGGTTTTTTTTACGCATAAAATAAAATAAAATAAAATAAAATAAAATAAAATAAAATAAAATAAAATAAAATAAAATAAAATAAAATAAAATAAAATAAAATAAAATAAAATAAAATAAAATAAAATAAAATAAAATAAAATAAAATAAAATAAAATAAAATAAAATAAAATAAAACTACCGGTACAAACTCGGTAATTCCAAACATGTTTTTTTTTTTTTCTGTAGATTTTTTTGACCCTTGTCCGCATCCTCGTTTGCGAGAAACACGAGTCGTGTTGACCGATAGCGCAGCAACGACGCTCGCCCATCTCCTACGCGCGCTCGGGGACTCTCATTTCGCGCATTACGAGCGGTTTGTCGTTGTGATTTAGCTATCCGGCAGGAAAGCCCATTGAATTATAGCGCCGGCAAGCACTCGGCTGCAACCGATCCGACGCCGCCGACGACGCGCGTTTACTCGGCTTGTCGACCCAACGCTACCCGCGCATCGGGCGCGTCAATACTAAACATCGAAAGTCACTTAAGCCGCTCGCCGCTCCGCCAGCGCTGCGGCCGATGCACCCGCCTGTGCATCGAACTGGCTCCGGAGATGCCAATCAAAATTCTACGCGTGTACCGTTCTAACGAAACAATTTTTTTTTATTGACCGGAGACGTTATTAAATAAAAATTTAATTGAAAAGTCGGTTTTTAGTTGTGGCTGTTGTGTTCGTTAAGGGGATATTGGCTGTTCGGACTTTATTTATCTGCTATTAAATTCATTTTTTAAATCCATTTATCTTACGTCAAATTTCTATTTTTTTATTAATTCATCTGCTATTAAATTTCTATTTTTTTTTATTAATTCATCTGCTATTAAATTTCTATTTTTTTTTATTAATTCATCTGCTATTAAATTTCTATTTTTTTTATTAATTCATCTGCTATTAAATTTCTATTTTTATTTATTTATCTGCTATTAAATTTCTATTTTTCATTAACTTATTTGATATTAAATGCATCGCTGCGACCGATGCATGCGCCTGTGCATCGAACGGGCTCCGGAGATGCCAATCAAAATTCTACGCGTGTACCGTTCTAACGAAACAATTTTTTTTTATTGACCGGAGACGTTATTAAATAAAAATTTAATTGAAAAGTCGGTTTTTAGTTGTGGCTGTTGTGTTCGTTAAGGGGATATTGGCTGTTCGGACTTTATTTATCTGCTATTAAATTCATTTTTTAAATCCATTTATCTTACGTCAAATTTCTATTTTTTTATTAATTCATCTGCTATTAAATTTCTATTTTTCATTAACTTATTTGATATTAAATGCATCGCTGCGACCGATGCATGCGCCTGTGCATCGAACGGGCTCCGGAGATGCCAATCAAAATTCTACGCGTGTACCGTTCTAACGAAACAATTTTTTTTTATTGACCGGAGACGTTATTAAATAAAAATTTAATTGAAAAGTCGGTTTTTAGTTGTGGCTGTTGTGTTCGTTAAGGGGATATTGGCTGTTCGGGCTTTATTTATCTGCTATTAAATTCATTTTTTAAATCCATTTATCTTACGTCAAATTTCTATTTTTTTATTAATTCATCTGCTATTAAATTTCTATTTTTTTTTATTAATTCATCTGCTATTAAATTTCTATTTTTTTTTATTAATTCATCTGCTATTAAATTTCTATTTTTTTTATTAATTCATCTGCTATTAAATTTCTATTTTTATTTATTTATCTGCTATTAAATTTCTATTTTTCATTAACTTATTTGATATTAAATGCATCGCTGCGACCGATGCATGCGCCTGTGCATCGAACGGGCTCCGGAGATGCCAATCAAAATTGTACGCGTGTACCGTTCTAAAGAAACAATTTTTTTTTTTTATCGACCGGAGACGTTATTAAATAAAAATTTAATTGAAAAGTCGGTTTTTAGGAAATATATTTCTGTTGTGTTCGTTAAGGGGATATTGACTGTTCGGGCTTTATTTATCTGCTATTAAATTCATTTTTTTAATCCATTTATCTTATGTCAAATTTCTATTTTTTTATTAATTCATATGCTACTAAATTTCTATTTTTTATTAACTTATTTGATATTAGATGCATCGCTGCGACCAATGCATGCGCCTGTGCATCGAACGGGCTCCGGAGATGCCAATCAAAATTCTACGCGTGTACCGTTCTAACGAAACAATTTTTTTTTATTGACCGGAGACGTTATTAAATAAAAATGTAATTGAAAAGTCGGTTTTTAGGAAATATATTTCTGTTGTGTTCGTTAAGGGGATATTGACTGTTCGGGCTTTATTTATCTGGTATTAAATTAATTCTTTTAATCCATTTATCTTATGTTAAATTTCAATTTTTTTATTAATTCATCTGCTATTAAATTTCTATTTATTTTATGTATCTGCTATTAAATTTCTATTTATTTTATGTATCTGCTATTAAATTTCTATTTTTTATTAATTTATTTGATATTAGATGCATCGCTGCGTCCGATGCATGCGCCTGTGCATCGAACAGGCTCCGGAGATGCCAATCAAAATTGTACGCGTGTACCGTTCTAACGAAACAATTTTTTTTATTGACGATTACTGCGCGATAGAGACGTTATTTAAAAAAAATGATTATTATTAAAAAGTCGATTTTTTTCTCTTACAATGTGTTACATTCGAACCTGAAGTTTTTTTTACTTACGATCGAAAGATCGTTAGAAACAATCGATCGCATGAATTTTATTAATAGGTTTTTTTTACGGATTAAATTAAATTAAATTAAATTAAATTAAATTAAATTAAATTAAATTAAATTAAATTAAATTAAATTAAATTAAATTAAATTAAATTAAATTAAATTAAATTAAATTAAATTAAATTAAATTAAATTAAATTAAATTAAATTAAATTAAATTAAATTAAATTAAATTAAATTAAATTAAATTAAAATTGTGATAAAGTTTAATCGATTTATACAATCCATTACTTATCTTACACCTTGGTCGCTTGGACATTGCAGTTATTTGAGTCAGCGCAATGCACGCGAAACGTAAATTATTGCCATTTCACTTAAGCTACGACCGGTTTCTGGTTCATTGAAATTTTATATTGTTACATTTTTTTTTCTACACCCAACAATGCAACCCTCGAATATTTTGTTCAAATCAAAAATGTTTATGGTTAATTTTTTTTCTCAGGTGTTATATATTCGGTGACATTTTCTGTTTCCTCGATCAATTTTTGAAAAACCTTAAAACTTTCGCAATTCTCTGGCCAATTTTTTTTCCCTGACATTTTGCATTTCGCCACCATAATGTTTTTCAATTTTTCTCATGGCTGCTTAATTAATCAACATCAAGAGGCGCGTTTCCTTGAGTGGAGAATATATTGGAAAAAAAAAAATGGAAATAAAAATCCGGAGCTCAATCGGTGTAGAACGTCGTTTCGAAGAAGATGCGACGTCCCAGAGCGCAATCCATCGAGTGGTTTGTTCCGGATCGCGGAGTTGAAACACTCCAAAACTGGTTTACGTGGAAACTGGTTGACCAGATTGGTTCTAACGCGGCTACAAACATTCCTCCTTAAATTCCTCGAAATATACATTTTAAACGTATTTATCACTTAAACGGGAAAAAAAATATAACATGCAAAAGAATTTCATTTTTCCGATGCCCACCTTATCGATCGAAACATGAAAAAAAGTATATGCAACCTGTATCAAAAATACTTCTGTGATATACAAAATATATTATCGCTGAAAAATGATATATTGCAGATATATTTTGAAACATATTTCTGCAAATAAATATCATCGAATATTTTTATACATTTTGAAAATATTTTTTTGTCAATATATAAATAATAAAATCAGATTTCTAAAAGACTTTTTCCACCTTCGACGAAAGTTGTCAAAATCGATGTCCACCACGGTAAGAAAATATTTGTCAAAAATACATTCGAAATACATTAAATTCGGCGTTGTTATATCAATTATATATCAAGCATATAAATTCCTGTATATTTGATGATATTTATTTGCAGAAATATATTTCAAAATATATCTGCAATATATCATTTTTCAGCGATAATATATTTTGTATATCACAGAAGTATTTTTGATACAGGCTGCATATACTTTTTTCCATGTTTCGACCAATAAGGTGGGCATCGGAAAATTCCTCGAAAGATACATTTTAAACGTATTTATCACTTAACCGGGAAACAAATATAACATGCATAGGAATCTCATTTTTTCCGGGGGGCGGTAAAGACTTAGAATAATGAGGGCTTAAGTCCATCCTTAAAGGGCCTAAGTTCATTTAGCTTAAAGAGACTTGGAATAATAAGGGCTTAAGTCCATTTAGCGTAAAGGGATTTGGAATAATAAGGGGGGGGGGGGGGGGGGGGGGTAAAAGACTTAGAATAATAAGGGTTTAAGTATTTTTTTTATATGTATATATCTCTCTACAATATAAAAAGATTTCGCCGCCGTCGTCGCCGCCGTGTCAAGATTCGAGAGGGGCGGGGGGGGGGGGGGGGGGGGGGCAGTACTTGTATGGGTGACCGCGGTGGTAAAGACTTAGAATAATGAGGGCTTAAGTCCATCCTTAAAGGGCCTAAGCCCATTTAGCTTAAAGAGACTTGGAATAATAAGGGCTTAAGTCCATTTAGCGTAAAGGGATTTGGAATAATAGGGGCGGGGGGAAAAGACTTAGAATAATAAGGGTTTAAGTTTTTTTTTATATGTATATATCTCTCTACAATATAAAAAGAATTCGCCGCCGTCGTCGCCGCCGTGTCGAGATTCGAGAGGGGGGGGGGGGGGGGGCAGTACTTGGATGGGTGACCGCGGTGGTAAAGACTTAGAATAATGAAGGCTTAAGTCCATCCTTAAAGGGCCTAAGTTCATTTAGCTTAAAGAGACTTGGAATAATAAGGGCTTAAGTCCATTTAGCGTAAAGGGATTTGGAATAATAGGGGCGGGGGTAAAAGACTTAGAATAATAAGGGTTTAAGTATTTTTTTTATATGTATATATCTCTCTACAATATAAAAAGATTTCGCCGCCGTCGTCGCCGCCGTGTCAAGATTCGAGAGGGGGGGGGGGGGGGGGGGGCAGTACTTGGATGGGTGACCGCGGTGGTAAAGACTTAGAATAATGAGGGCTTAAGTCCATCCTTAAAGGGCCTAAGTTCATTTAGCTTAAAGAGACTTGGAATAATAAGGGCTTAAGTCCATTTAGCGTAAGGGAATTTTGAATAATAAGGGGGGGCGGGGTAAAAGACTTAGAATAATAAGGGTTTAAGTATTTTTTTTATATGTATATATCTCTCTACAATATAAAAAGATTTCGCCGCCGTCGTCGCCGTCGTGTCAAGATTCGAGAGGGGGGGGGGGGGGGGGGGCAGTACTTGGGTGGGTGACCGCGGTCACCCATCCAAGTATTGAACCCGTCTTTTGAAGTATTTAGAATAATAAGAGTTTACATCCAGAAATGGGTGCGAGCCACAACAACCCGCTAGCTTATGTATATCAATATTATTATATTAATACATGACATAACATTATATTATCGGTTCACAAGAAAAGCAACTTTCTGCGAATCATGACAGCTGTGAATAATTTCGTTTCGGAGCAACGTTGCTAACTTCTACGCCATCATATTTGATATATATTCGATACATTTTTTGAGACTATTTTATTTGCCTGGAAACTTAGGCCGAAGCATCGGTTTGGTCAACCGGCGTCATAGATTTTATTTTTAAGTCCTTAAAAAAAAGGAGAAGTTTTTTCGAAGCTACAGAGAATTGAGCGACTACGAAAATGCCTGGAAGGTCTCGTCAACATGTGTGATTTTTTAAAAGTTGCCGACGATATAATATCGGAGGCTCAATTTATGCAACTCCACGTCCGAACGCGGAGGCACGAGACTTTCTCAGGACGCACGGGACGCGCTACTAACTCGACCCTTCTCGGGTAGTGCGTCGGAGACCGTGACCTGGGTCAACTGCTGGGAACTCTTGAACACCGCGCGGCGGGGCTCGCCGCGCGGCAATTTCCTTTCTAAGGATCTCCTCCCGAGCCTCTCTTTCCTCTTCCACATAGTTTCGATATCGATACGGTCGTGCTCGCTCTCGGCTATCCGAGGCAGCGGTTCAAAGCCTAGTAGCTCGAACGATGCAAATTAAGGAAAGCCATTAAGTTAACGAGACGAGTTTGCGCGTTTGCAGAATCATCGAGCGGAATTCATTAATTTTTTTTTTTTTATATATTCAATTACGGCAGTAAATCAATTTACTTAATGCTTACTCATTGTTAAAGTTTTTTTTTTTCCAAGCATTGGGTGAGGACGTGTCCTGGTTTTCACTCCGAAAAATTATTTATCCAACCGGTGTTCGACAAATAAATATTTATTTACATAAAAATGAATATTTATGTATGATAAATATTTTTTTAATTTCACTCAAATGAATGCTTGTTTATTTTTAGTTAATATTTATTTACGGCATTCTATAAAAATATAAAAGCATGTCGCAAAGAAGCGATGTGCAAATTTCAATTTCCAGAGTATTTTAGTGGTAGTAATAGTGGATTTATTGACGATATGCCAGATGGAACGATTTTTTGAACATTGCAGAATATTACGTAGATTGTCATAAGAAGCAGTTTTTTTTAAGTGCGTACTTTGAAATATATAAATACAAATGTATATATGAATATATTATAATTACATAATGACATATATCGCCAATTGGCCATCGACCTAAGTCCTTCAGCCAAGGGTATTTTATTTATTTACTATTTATATATTATTTTATTAATTTTTTAAATATTTAATTACGGCAGGAAATTAATTTACTTAATGCTTACTCATTGTTAAACATTTTTTTTTTTTACCAAGCATTGAGCGAAGAAATGTCCCGGTTTTCACCCAGAAAAATTATTTAGCTGACCGGCAAATAAATATTTATTTATATAAAAATTAATATTTATCGAGGATACATTTTTTAATAATTAAATCAAATGAATGCTTATTTATTGTAAATAAATATTTATTTACGGCATAGCCGCCAATGAAATTTCTTATTTTGGAGTATTTTTGGTTTCCTCGTAGATGGAGTTCTGTGAATGCGGGATATTATTGAGCAAGCAACCAGCCAATCTATTCGCGGCATTCTATTAAAATATAAAAGCATGTCGCGAAAAGACAATGTGCAAATTTCAACTTAAAGGGTATTTTGGTGGTATAGTGGATTTATTGACGATATTTCAGATGGAACAATTTTTTGAACATAGCATAATATTGTCATGAGAACCAGTTTTTTTTAAGTGCGTACTTTGAAATATATAAATATAAATGTACATATGAATATATTATAATTACATAATGACATATATCGCCAATTGGCCATCGACCTAAGCCAAGGATATTTTACTTATTTACTATTTATTATTTTATTTATTCACTATGTATTATTTTATTAATTTTTTATTAATTACTTAATTCACAAGAATTGTAAGAGTAGCCAGTTGGCGTGTTTTTATTCACGGTATTATTGCCCCGTAACGACCCTAAACAAGGGTTTGGAAAATCCCACCTCACCTTGTGTATTTTTTCCGCAGAGAACGGTCAGCAACAGCAGTTCATTCTGGGATTCCATCGGGAAGCAAACACTTAATTGTCTATTTCAAAATACCAAGAACCGCTAATTTTGTAAAAATTAGCGGTTCTTGGTATTTTGAACCGCTAATTTTTACAAAATTAGCGATAAAAATAATAGTGGATTTATTGACGATATGCTAGATGGAACAATTTTTTGAACATAGCAGAATATTACGTAGATTGTCACGAGAACCAGTTTTTTTCAAGTGCGTACTTTGAAATATATAAATATAAATGTATATATGAATATATTATAATTACATAATTACATATATCGCCAATTGGCCATCGACCTAAGTCCTTCAGCCAAGGGTATTTTATTTATTTACTATTTATGTATTATTTTATTAATTTTTTAAATATTTAATTACGGCAGGAAATTAATTTACTTAATGCTTACTCATTGTTAAACTTTTTTTTTTACCAAGCATTGAGCGAAGAAATGTCCCGGTTTTCACCCAGAAAAATTATTTAGCTGACCGGCAAATAAATATTTATTTATATAAAAATTAATATTTATCGAGGATACATTTTTTATATTTAAATCAAATGAATGCTCATTTATATATAATATTGTGTATAATATTGTCATGAGAACCAGTTTTTTTTAAGTGCGTACTTTGAAATATATAAATATAAATGTACATATGAATATATTATAATTACATAATGACATATATCGCCAATTGGCCATCGACCTAAGCCAAGGGTATTTTACTTATTTACTATTTATTATTTTATTTATTCACCATGTATTATTTTATTAATTTTTTTATTAATTACTTAATTCACAAGAATTGTAAGAGTAGCCAGTTGGCGTGTTTTTTTTCACGGTATTATTGCCCCGAAACGACGCTAAACAAGGGTTTGGAAAATCCCACCTCACCTTGTGTATTTTTTCCGCAGAGAACGGTCAGCAACAGCAGTTCATTCTGGGATTCCATCGGGAAGCAAACACTTAATTGTCTATTTCAAAATACCAAGAACCGCTAATTTTGTAAAAATTAGCGGTTCTTGGTATTTTGAACCGCCGATTTTTACAAAATTAGCGATAAAAATAGCTTACCCATATTTTTCGTCAATCGCCGTTTCGGGACTATGGCAAATGAATTTTTTTCTGCTGATCTCGAATCTCCGGCTTTATTTGTTCCCAGTCGGATATCTGATCATTATCGTCGATAATGGAATCGGATAAAATTGGAATGAGTGAAAATAACATATCGATTAAAAAAAAAAAAAAAAAATGATAAGTACGATGGACATCGTCAAGTTGAATATCGATAGAGAATAATTTTAGAAGCAAAGTAAAAGTGAGCGAGTATTTTTTTTTTTTTAGCGCACGAAGGCGGAGAAACGGCATTAGCAGCAGCGGCAGCAGGAAGGAAAATGGAAAGCTGCACCAAGGATGATTCGAGCCGGCATTGCGTAAACTTTCACTTCAAACAATGCTCCGGGGTTTTAGCTTGCGCCATTGGGGCTGCTTGCCACCGCTGGTTGCTGGCTTTCGTGGAATTTCAAGGACGGAACCTCGCACGACGAGGCCATAAATCGTTGGAGCGGGCCGAGACGAGGAAAGTAGCACCGGCAGCCAACGAGTAAAAACTCGGTTCGCGCGGCCTTGGATAACGCACGTTTTTCCGTGCCGATGCGCCTATACGACTAGTATAATGGTTTTAGAAGAAAAAAAGGAAACAAAAAGCAACAATGGTAGGCAACCGGAGGGAAATCGGAGCGTTGCTCTAACACCCGAGTTGTCATTGGTACAAGACTGAGTTCCAAGAATGAGAATGACGTAGCCGAGTAATTTTGTTAAAGTTTGAAGAAAGCATGGAGGCCACATCCAGCCGATCACTCATCGAGTTGGTGAAATTGATGGAATTGTTTAAGTTGATGGAATTGTTGAAAATGATGGAATTGTTGAAAATGATGGAATTGTTGAAAATGATGGAATTGTTGAAAATGATGGAATTGTTGAAAATGATGGAATTGTTGAAAATGATGGAATTGTTGAAAATGATGGAATTGTTGAAAATGATGGAATTGTTGAAAATGATGGAATTGTTGAAAATGATGGAATCGTAGAAATTGATGGAATTGTAGAAATTGATGGAATTGTAGAAATTGATGGAATTGTAGAAATTGATGGAATTGTAGAAATTTATGGAATTGTAGAAATTTATGGAATTGTAGAAATTTATGGAATTGTAGAAATTGATGGAATTGTAGAAATTTATGGAATTGTTGAAATTGATGGAATTGTTGAAGTTGATGGAATTGTTGAAGTTGATGGAATTGTTGAAGTTGATGGAATGGTTGAAATTGATGGAATGGTTGAAATTGATGGAATGGTTGAAATTGATGGAATTGTTGAAATTGATGGAATGGTTGAAATTGATGGAATGGTTGAAGTTGATGGAATTGTTGAAGTTGATGGAATTGTTGAAGTTGATGGAATTGTTGAAGTTGATGGAATGGTTGAAATTGATGGAATGGTTGAAGTTGATGGAATGGTTGAAATTGATGGAATGGTTGAAATTGATGGAATGGTTTAAATTGATGGAATGGTTTAAATTGATGGAATGGTTTAAATTGATGGAATGGTTTAAATTGATGGAATGGTTAAAATTGATGTAATGGTAGAAATTGATGGAATTTTTTAAATTGATGGAATGGTTAAATTGATGGAATGGTTAAATTGATGGAATGGTTAAATTGATGGAATGGTTGAAATTGATGGAATGGTTGAAATTGATGGAATGGTTGAAATTGATGGAATGGTTGAAATTGATGGAATGGTTGAAATTGATGGAATGGTTGAAATTGATGGAATGGTTGAAATTGATGGAATGGTTAAATTGATGGAATTGTTAAAGTTGATAGAATTTTTAAAGTTCATATAATGGTTGAAATTGATGGGATTGTTGAAGTTGATAGAATGGTTGAAATTGATAGAATTGTTGAAGTTGATAGAATTTTTGAAGTTGATATAATGGTTGAAATTGATGGGATTGTTGAAGTTGATAGAATGTATGAAATCGATAGAATTGTTGAAATTTTTCGAATTGCTCGAATTTTTCGCCGAGTAAAAAGAGAACCATGATGGTTTATCCTCACCAGCAGAATTCACCGGCTCGTTCATCTGTATTCGTTGGAAGATTTATCGATGAATATTTGACGATCAGCCATTTGCGCCGATGACGATGGCGGGTGAGAATGCACTGGGGGGGGGGGGGGGGGGGGGGGGAAGTATCGCAGCTTTTTCTGGAACTTGCATGGCGCAACCATCACCTGTGTCTGAAATCGATCCTCGGACTCTTGCGGAGGTCGGCATCGGGCAGACACTAACGAGAACGCGACAGCCTAAATATAGGTATGTGATGCTAGGCAACTCATTTCGCTGGCCCGTTACTGGCGCAACAACTCTGTGATGGCCAGACAGCCCGAGAGGACGTGGTCATTTGAATAAATGAGGTGGCACTGTCGGCGTATCAATCATTTTCGGGTTTCCGAGGTTCACCGTGCTGTGCGGCTCGTTCGAGTCAGCTGGATCGTTGCTCGGAGAGTTCGCTACCTTTCTCTGTCGGTCGCAGATGCATTAAAGGGGGATGTCAGTATTTTCACCCGGTGCTATTCGGTACTATTCATTCGCCAGTGATACCAAAATAAACGGTATCACGGTGCAGAGCCGATACTACTGCGACCGTAATGCAGTGCAAGCCGAGGGAACATGCGATTTTTACAGCGAAAGAATTAGTCGCGTATCCGTGTCATATTTCTTATCAATGAAGGAGCACTTTAGAACAATGAAAAGTGGTCGAGATTTCTCGTCTACAGTCGCCATTGTACCTGTTAATTTCATTCATTCGCGATTTTCGTCCCTTAAGGTAGTCCTGGCGGACAGCCTGAGCTTACATGAGTTCAGAGAGAATTGAGAGAGAATTGTGAACACTTCTCGATGGGATAAAAATTCGAAAAAAATCAAGCATATGGAAGGTGCTGAAAAGATTGATTTTACATAATAATAACTCCAAAATATTATTAACAAATGCATAAAAAAAAAAATTGTTCAACAAATTCCCCGGCAACTTAACTTTTTGTTCATATAAAAACAATTTGTTAATCTTTTTGAATCGTATGAATTTTGAATCGTATGAATTTTTTCAGAATTTTATCTAATTTTTGAAAATCACTTTTTTTTATTAACTAAAAACGCAATTTTCAAAAATTAGACAAAATTCTGAAAAAATGCATACGTATTCAAAAAGATTAACTTATTGTTTTTATATGAACAAAAAGTTAAGTTGCCGGAAGATTTGTTGAACAATTTTTTTTTCATTCATTTGTTAATAACATTTTGGAATTATTATTATGCAAAATCAATCTTTTCAGTACCTTCCATATGGTTGATTTTTTTCCGATTTTTATCTCATCGCGAAGTATCCGCAATTCCACTCTCAATTCGCTCTGAACTCACGTGGGCTCAGAGAGAATTGAGAGAGAATTGCGAACACTTCTCGATGGGATAAAAATTCGAAAAAAATCAAGCATATGGAAGGTGCTGAAAAGATTGATTTTACATAATAATAACTCCAAAATATTATTAACAAATGCATAAAAAAAAAAATTGTTCAACAAATTCCCCGGCAACTTAACTTTTTGTTCATATAAAAACAATTTGTTAATCTTTTTGAATACGTATGAATTTTTTCAGAATTTTATCTAATTTTTGAAAATCACTTTTTTTTATTAACTAAAAACGCAATTTTCAAAAATTAGACAAAATTCTGAAAAAATGCATACGTATTCAAAAAGATTAACTTATTGTTTTTATATGAACAAAAAGTTAAGTTGCCGGAAGATTTGTTGAACAATTTTTTTTTCATTCATTTGTTAATAACATTTTGGAATTATTATTATGCAAAATCAATCTTTTCAGTACCTTCCATATGGTTGATTTTTTTCCGATTTTTATCTCATCGCGAAGTATCCGCAATTCCACTCTCAATTCGCTCTGAACTCACGTGGGCTCAGAGAGAATTGAGAGAGAATTGCGAACACTTCTCGATGGGATAAAAATTCGAAAAAAATCAAGCATATGGAAGGTGCTGAAAAGATTGATTTTACATAATAATAACTCCAAAATATTATTAACAAATGCATAAAAAAAAAAATTGTTCAACAAATTCCCCGGCAACTTAACTTTTTGTTCATATAAAAACAATTTGTTAATCTTTTTGAATACGTATGAATTTTTTCAGAATTTTATCTAATTTTTGAAAATCACTTTTTTTTATTAACTAAAAACGCAATTTTCAAAAATTAGACAAAATTCTGAAAAAATGCATACGTATTCAAAAAGATTAACTTATTGTTTTTATATGAACAAAAAGTTAAGTTGCCGGAAGATTTGTTGAACAATTTTTTTTTTCATTCATTTGTTAATAACATTTTGGAATTATTATTATGCAAAATCAATCTTTTCAGTACCTTCCATATGGTTGATTTTTTTCCGATTTTTATCTCATCACGAAGTATTCGCAATTCCACGCTCAATTCACTCTGAACTCACGTGGGCTCAGGCTGTCCGCAAGGACTACCTTAAAGATTTTGTTTCTATAAAGTAGACAGAACTCGATTCGATAAGCATTGAGTGTTAGAGGTCATTTGTTTCGAGCAAATAATAGTATATTTCGATACAAGAGGCCAAAGGAGCGTTTTGCGCACTGCGAGTTTGAAGGACAAGACCAAGACCGAAACCGAGGTTCAGGACTCGGAGACGTGTCTGTCGTTGGACACTCCTATGCAGATTTAATTTATTCTGGATTTAAGTATGAGAAAACCAATTTATACAAAAAATACAAACATTATTTGATGCTTATTATTATTATTAGACAATATAGTGTCCGGAAATTGGTACAAGCCTTACCACATACGCGACCCAATAATCGGACAGTTTAGAATAATTATTGTACCCTTGATTTAATTTACAGTTCGATGTTTAGAATTTTTTTTTTTTTTTTTTTTTTTTTATGTAACCCTACGTAGCGACCTCTGAAATGCTTTGCTTCCATAGGGATTTCGCAGAGTTTTACTTATTCGTTATACGTTGGAAGTGCGGGTTGGCTCCAAGGAAATCTCCAATATTTCATTTTAAACTTACATTTAGATCTTACGAAGTTTTTAATTTTTTTTTTCAAACCGGTGGCGACCTCTAAGAATGTATTAATTTCAGCGACCCTTCGCACATCGAATTATTATTTTATACCTAACGATAATACGGTGTGGACGCAAAAAAAAAAATTAAATCTAAGGACCACCCCAGTCTATATAGATAGTTTCCGAAACTGTATATTTAATTGGTTAAACAATAATCATGGTTGCAACCACGATTGTTTGTGATTGTCGTAACTGTAAAATGTCGACTTTATGATAAAAAGTCAGAATTATTGTTATTACTGTGTCATTTTTTTCTCAGCGAACCTTTAAGTTAGACAATAAAAATAATTAAACCAATTTGCACAAAACAAACCGCAGTTGTTCGCACGAATGCGCGACGCGGCAAGGAATAAAATAACACGTCGAGGCAGACAATTGGATGCGACGGACGCCGAGGACGAATTTTCACATAATCAAATGATAATTCGTGCGTGACATCGGCGTGACGAGAAACTAATAATTGCGATAATAAATCAACGATTTCCGTCGATTAATATTAAATATTCGACGAGGAAATGTATCGCGCAACTTTCATATCGATAGGCAATTATTTTAACGTCAAATTTCAACGAAAGTTTATACGGAACGAATACGAACGTTCCGCAAAAGCGATTTGTTACTCAACACTCAAAGTCTGAAATTAATCGACCAACGAGTAACGAAAATAAATTAATAAATTTCAAAAAAAAAAAAAAGTTCGAGCAGTCGCGTCCTCTCCGTACTGAAATTTATCGCATTCCGTGTTTCTCCTCGGCCGGTCACACATACACCGCCTACGTCTTTATATCCGCGTGACAAGAGGAAGCATCGACCCGACTGAATTTATAATCGCTAATTATTTATTCCAGGACGTTTGCCGCGCGTACGCGCCGTTCGACGTGTATACATATATACGCGTGGTACTGTAATACCCGTATGTACCAATTTTATCCCTGTTGTAAGTGAACCTCTACCATCACTATTTAGTACATATATCGCGCAAATATCAAATATCAAATATCAAATATCAAATATCAAATATCAAATATCAAATATCAAATATCAAATATCAAATATCAAATATCAAATATCAAATATCAAATATCAAATATCAAATATCAAATATCAAATATCAAATATCAAATATCAAATATCAAATATCAAATATCAAATATCAAATATCAAATATCAAATATCAAATATCAAATATCAAATATCAAATATCAAATATCAAATATCAAATATCAAATATCAAATATCAAATATCAAATATCAAATATCAAATATCAAATATCAAATATCAAATATCAAATATCAAATATCAAATATCAAATATCAAATATCAAATATCAAATATCAAATATCAAATATCAAATATCAAATATCAAATATCAAATATCAAATATCAAATATCAAATATCAAATATCAAATATCAAATATCAAATATCAAATATCAAATATCAAATATCAAATATCAAATATCAAATATCAAATATCAAATATCAAATATCAAATATCAAATATCAAATATCAAATATCAAATATCAAATATCAAATATCAAATATCAAATATCAAATATCAAATATCAAATATCAAATATCAAATATATTCGGCGCGGTTATCGAGGGCGTTCAAAGGCATTGTATCGGTTCGTCCAGACACCACAAATTGAACGGAGAAATTAAAGGCTCCTCACGAAGTTCCTCTCCTCGCCGCGGCCTGGTAGGATGAATTTTATTTCTTTATTCCAAGCCAACAGTCTCCACTCTCGGTGCTGATAACTTTATCGCGCTTTAGGCACGCATACCCGGAAAGCGGTAATGATCGGATTTTCTTGACGTTTCCGGTTTGCGGTCACGGGATTCGTACCGATCTTTCGCAATTTTGTGATTTTATGCTTTCGCAGCAACGTTACATAAAAAAATTACTCGTTCCCCGCAAATAAATGTTTGTTTAATTCAAATAACTATTTATTCAATTCAAATAAATAATTATTTTATATCGCGCGCTTGCAGTATTTTCCCGACCGCAAATCAACAATTTATGTCAAATTTATTTTCGACGTATCACTTTCTGATGGCCGATATTGCAGCCGTTCGCAAATTAATTATGCATTATCATTTTCCGATTACTTCAATCGTAAATTGAAATTTTATTTTTAATTATGAAGTGGGCGGACGAAGCCCCCGTCCGTATTATGAACCCACTGTCCCTATTATTGACCACACGGTGTCCATCAGCGATACCCGATACCCTATTATTGAATTTTTGTATGCAAATGAACGCCTCGAGGATTTTTCGAAATGTGCCATAATTCAATGGAGAAGGGCCATAATAAACCGCTGCGAAATGTACATTAATAATCAAAGCAGCCCAAGAGCTTCAACGACTTAAGGATGTTTGGGCCAAAACGCATTTCTGTTCGATCGCTATAAAACTTTGCTACTCTGTAGGGAAAGACGCATTGAATCGTTTGCAATTTTTTCAGATTTTTTGACCGTGTAGTTTTTTTCGTAATGCGCGTACAAAGCTACATAAGGTACCGTGCAAACGTTTCGAAAATCGGTCGGGAACGACAGAATATAGTGATTTTCTCCGCCGATTTCTGTTAGATTCGAATAAAAAACCTACCACAGCGAAGGGCTACTATCAGACACATTGTGTCCAAATTTCAAGAAGATTCACCGTTTTGTTTCTGAGACAAATTTAATAAACGAAAGACCCTATCTCTGTGTAGCCGCTTGCTTTGTCTGCGTTTCTCACTCGCACACTGACTAACGCGGTCAGCGGAGCCCCTCTCCCGTTCCCCTCCCGCGATTTTGGCCCAAACATCCTTAAGGTAGCTTTGTCGCTTCGGGCTCATTTCGCATAAGTTCGAGAAAAATAAGAGAAAATTGCAAATACTTCTCGATGATATAAAAATCTGAAAAAATTCATGCATACCAAAGGTACTGAAAATATTAATTTTGCATAATAATAATTCCAAAATGTTATTAACAAGTTAATTAAAAAAATTAATTGTTTAACAATTTACCCAGCAACGAAACTTTTTTTTTTTAATGCTTCGTTCATTTTTCTGAGTACGTATGAATTTTTTCAGATTTATCAATGAGCTTCGATTCTTTATTTATATGAAAAAAATATGTGGAAAAACACAAATTCGAAACTAATTGAAAATTCATATGTATTCAGAAAAATGAACGAATCATTTTCATTACAAAAAAGTTCATAAAGAAAAGTTTCATAAAAAATAATTCTTTGAGATTGTGAACAAAAAGCATGGGCATTTATAGCGTTTGACATTATTTAACGAACTTTTCTTCTTTAAATTGTAAAGTTGCATTGTTTGTTCTACTTTCCTGATTCTGAGCATCAAATAAAATTAAATATGTCCGAAGTATACAATTTAGGTCGGAAAAATTGCATAAAAATTTATATATTTTTCGATGCGTCACGTAAAATGTTTTCCATCTGACTCATGTGATTTACTGCGCGTTAGTGTCCCAGCCTCAACTGCGGCAGCGCAACAAACGTTAACATCGCCAAAACGTAGCCATCTGTCTGCGGCAGTGAGCTTTGAGTTTTAGAGTCGTCATAAACCACGTCGCGGGCAACGATAAATTATCGCACGTCGTTTGCCGTGCCGATAGAAAAAAAAAAAAAAAAAAGATTTTAGTAGGCTCTTTGATTGGCCCGCAAATCTAGTTACCTCCGTAACAGCCCGAGCCGAGAAAGTTAATTGCTCGACGCGTTCATTAATTAACTCCCGTTTCGATCAGTGTTATCACCTCGTACGAAAGGTGGCGTAAATGCTACGGGAATATTTACATTTAATCGTGAGTCGTTCATTATTTCATTGCAACTTGCGGCAATATAAGGTAAAAGCGGCGAATATGGCCCAGCCCGATTAGCGCCTCGTGAGTTTGTGGCACTTGTACGGGTTACACACGATATACAAATTTTAAATATCAATTTAAATCCTATAAATCCTATACATGGGACGTTCCAGGCCAAATCGACAGGTTCGTGACTTTCCAATTAATTTTTTCAATTTTTTTTTGTTTCCCTTTAGTATGCTGCATATCCGTAAGACAGAACACTTGAAACAATTTTTCTCAGATTTTTTTCCAAAATTTCTCTCGTTACAATTCCCAGAAATGGGAATTACAAAAAAAAAAAACTTCGACGGTTTTTTTTTTTTCAATGTTCACAAAGAATACTGTGTTGAAAAAGAACGTTTTTTAGACAAATTTAAAAATCATCTACAATTTATCGTATATTATAACGCGATCCAAATACATCGGCTTGTTTTTCTGTGATCCAAAAGCAAAATTAAATTGTATTCGCAAAAATTGATGACGTAGTTACTTTTTTAATAATTAACATTTTCAATGATTGCGAAGAAAACAATTTTTGGAAAAAATCTTAAAATTGATGACGACTGTTTTGTTATGCCGCCCTATAATGGACTAATGAAGATGAAAACAAAATTGAATAGGAGGGTCACGACGCTGTCGATTTGGCCTCGAATGCCCCATATATTTATACCTGACCCGAAAGAAGTAGCTAAGATTGTAGCAATTTAATTTTTTTTTTAATATTTCTATGCCAAAAAATTATCTTTGGATAATACCACGTAATACGAGTATTTGTTAATGCAGTTTGGGTTTTGAAGAATTTCGGACGATCGCAGATTTCGAGAATTCTGATGTGCGAACTTTTAGTTAATATTGACTAAAGGAATTCCTTTGCGATTTATCAATTTAATCAATGATAACAATAATATTCACGCGAAACAATAATGAAGATAAGATACGTAGAAAACTGGCTAACCTAACTTTTTCGTACTGTCCGATTATTAGGTCGCGTATGTAGTGACGCTTGTACCATTCTTCGGACACTATATCGTCGGTGTTTAACAGAATTCAACAATAGAAAATAATTTAGGCTTAAACCTTGTGTAACTTTTTTTCTGTGCATCATATAATGTTTGCAGTTACGATTACAAGTGTCATAATGGATTTTCAATACTTCAATTCGGAATAAATCAGATCTGCATAGGAGTGTCCGAAGATTGGGACGTGTCCGAACATCGGTACCGTTACCTTAATCCATTCTCAGTGTTTTCTGACGAAAAAAAAAAAAAAATCGGCTCCAAAATGGCCTATGGATGTAAAAGCGTACAGATGTAGCTGCTCCGTAGGGCAGAGCAGCCCCTCGTCGAGAAAGAGCCGATATTGTTTACGCCTTATGGCCTCCCACGTGGAGAAAGCAGCATGGCGCTCGTCGGGTCCCTCCAACGCTTGACGCGATTGCCAACCTTGTTGCGGGCTTGTCTCTGCCACTGGCCGAGCTATTTTTTTTTTTCTCCCACCCGACCATGTAAAAATACACAAACTTTTGACTTGACTGTTAACATTTTTTTAAATATGTCATTTTTTTTTTAATTTAATTTTTTTTTCTCCCACCCGACCATGTAAAAATACACAAACTTTTCACTTGACTGTTAAAATTTTTTTTAATATGTCATTTTTTTTTTTAATTTCATTTTTGCTATAAAATGTTCTTTCTTAACCGTGGCTTCAGTTAACGTGTACTACGTTTTATCTGTAAAACACGTTGGCACTATAACTCTCGTCGGTAACGTTTATGACGATATTCATAATAAATCTCACGCGCATGTGCAATCTGCGCAATCGGGATTGAGAAGGCTGTTTACTTTCTCGTTGTGAGGTTATGTCACAAACTTCTTTTTGTCTTATCCGGTATAATACCATGATAAAATATATAAATATGCTCTGTGAATGTAACAAAACATGCAAAAATAAAAAAAATAAATAAAAATAAAAACTTTACGCGTTTAACATGCTCGGTACGCAACTCGATCGTTTAATCTTCGAAAATGATTGTTCGAATGCTGAGATGTAACGGATAATGGCGGCGCGGACGTTACATTCGAGCTGCCCAAAATGTTCACGACCTGAATAACAAACCAGTGAAAATAAAAAAGGAGATTGCATGTGTTTCGGAAACTAAAAGGCATGACCTTTAAGTTGATGCGAGACATTTTTACCACGGATTGGTCTACACGTGTTTGATTCTCGTCAGAATCCGACCTGCGTTTTCGGTGCGCGGTCGTTGATACATTCGAGGTATCGAATAGATTCCTGCTTAAATAAAAAACCACTGAAAATAATAATGAACATTGCATATGTTTTGGAAACTGGAAGTCAAAACCTCCAAGTTGGTCCGAGACATTTTTACCACGGATTGATTTACACGTGTTTAAGTCTCGTCAGAATCCGACCTGCGTTTTGGGTGCGCGGTCGTTGATACATTCGAGCTATCGAATAGATTCCTGCTTAAATAAAAAAAACATTGAAAATAATGATGAACATTGCATATGTTTTGGAAACTGGAAGTCAAAACCTCCAAGTTGGTCGGAGACATTTTTACCACGGATTGATTTACACGTGTTTAATTCTCGTCAGAATCCGACCTGCGTTTTGGGTGCGCGGTCGTTGATACATTCGAGGTATCGAATAGATTCCTGCTTAAATAAAAAACCACTGAAAATAATGATGAACATTGCATATGTTTTGGAAACTGGAAGTCAAAACCTCCAAGTTGGTCCGAGACATTTTTACGACGGATTGATTTACACGTGTTTGATTCTCGTCAGAATCCGACCCGCGATTTGGGTGCGCGGTCGTTGATACATTCGAGGTATCGAATAGATTCCTGCTTAAATAAAAAACCATTGAAAATAATGATGAACATTGCATATGTTTTGGAAACTGGAAGTCAAAACCTCCAAGTTGGTCCGAGACATTTTTACGACGGATTGATTTACACGTGTTTAAGTCTCGTCAGAATCCGACCTGCGTTTTGGGTGCGCGGTCGTTGATACATTCGAGGTATCGAATAGATTCCTGCTTAAATAAAAAACCATTGAAAATAATGATGAACATTGCATATGTTTTGGAAACTGGAAGTCAAAACCTCCAAGTTGGTCCGAGACATTTTTAACACGGATTGATGTACACGTGTTTAAGTCTCGTCAGAATCCGACCCGCGTTTTGGGTGCGCGGTCGTTGATACATTCGAGGTATCGAATAGATTCCTGCTTAAATAAAAAACCACTGAAAATAATGATGAACATTGCATAAGTTTTGGAAACTGGAAGTCAAAACCTCCAAGTTGGTCCGAGACATTTTTACGACGGATTGATTTACACGTGTTTAAGTCTCGTCAGAATCCGACCTGCGTTTTGGGTGCGCGGTCGTTGATACATTCGAGGTATCGAATAGATTCCTGCTTAAATAAAAAAAAACCATTGAAAATAATGATGAACATTGCATATGTTTTGGAAACTGGAAGTCAAAACCTCCAAGTTGGTCCGAGACATTTTTACGACGGATTGATTTACACATGTTTGATTCTCGTCAGAATCCGACCCGCGATTTGGGTGCGCGGTCGTTGATACATTCGAGGTATCGAATAGATTCCTGCTTAAATAAAAAACCACTGAAAATAATGATGAACATTGCATATGTTTTGGAAACTGGAAGTCAAAACCTCCAAGTTGGTCCGAGACATTTTTACCACGGATTGATTTACACGTGTTTAAGTCTCGTCAGAATCCGACCCGCGTTTTGGGTGCGCGGTCGTTGATACATTCGAGGTATCGAATAGATTCCTGCTTAAATAAAAAACCACTGAAAATAATGATGAACATTGCATATGTTTTGGAAACTGGAAGTCAAAACCTCCAAGTTGGTCCGAGACAATTTTTACCTTGGATTGGTCTACACGTGTTTGATTCTCGTCAGAATCCGACCTCCGTTTTCGGTGCGCGGTCGTTGATACATTCGAGGTATCGAATAGATTCCTGCTTAAATTAAAAACCACTGAAAATAATAATGAACATTGCATAAGTTTTGGAAACTGGAAGTCAAAACCTCCAAGTTGGTCCGAGACAATTTTTACCTTGGATTGGTCTACACGTGTTTGATTCTCGTCAGAATCCGACCTGCGTTTTCGGTGCGCGGTCGTTGATACATTCGAGGTATCGAATAGATTCCTGCTTAAATAAAAAACCATTGAAAATAATGATGAACATTGCATATGTTTTGGAAACTGGAAGTCAAAACCTCCAAGTTGGTCCGAGACATTTTTACCACGGATTGATTTACACGTGTTTAAGTCTCGTCAGAATCCGACCCGCGTTTTGGGTGCGCGGTCGTTGATACATTCGAGGTATCGAATAGATTCCTGCTTAAATAAAAAAACCACTGAAACTAATAATGAACATTGCATAAGTTTTGGAAACTGGAAGTCAAAACCTCCAAGTTGGTCCAAGACAATTTTTACCACGGATTGGTCTACACGTGTTTGATTCTCGTCAGAATCCGACCTGCGTTTTGGGTGCGCGGTCGTTGATACATTCGAGGTATCGAATAGATTCCTGCTTAAATAAAAAAACCACTGAAACTAATAATGAACATTGCATAAGTTTTGGAAACTGGAAGTCAAAACCTCCAAGTTGGTCCGAGACATTTTTACCACGGATTGATTTACACGTGTTTAAGTCTCGTCAGAATCCGACCTGCGTTTTGGGTGCGCGGTCGTTGATACATTCGAGCTATCGAATATATTCCTGCTTAAATAAAAAACCACTGAAAATAAAAATGAACATTGTCTGTCTTTTTTACCACGGATTGGTCTGCACGTGCTAAACTCTCATCAGAATCCAACCTGCGTTTTGAGTGCTCGGACACTGGTCCGCGCTATCGAATATTTGAGCCATATAAAAGATTCCGGCCTAAATAACAAACCACTGAAAATAAAAATGAACATTGTCTGTCTTTTTTACCACGGATTGATTCACACGTGTTTAAGTCTCGTCAGAATCCAACCTGCGTTTTGTTGTAATATAGAAAAGTTTATATGCGACGAGGAATTAAAAGATTGCTTTGCTGTGGTGCCATAACCTCTCAGCGCATCCGTCATATGCGGGGCGCGGGAGCTGGAAAAGTGTTGTAAACTTGCAACGTTTCAAACTTCACCGCGATCGTTTTGAGTGCTCGGACACTGGTCCGCTCTATCGAATATTTGAGCCACATAAAAGATTGCGGCCTAAATAACAAACCACTGAAAAATAAAAAAAGAACATTGCATGTGTTTTGGAAACTGCAAGGCATAACCTTTAAGTTGTTCCGAGTCATTTTTACCGCGGATTGAACACGTGCATTTTTACACGTGCTGAATTATCGGAAGAATCCGAACTGCGTTTCGATTGCGCCGAGACTGCTGAAACACTTACCTTCTGGGCACGAAAATTACGAGCTCGACTTACATTTTATGGGTTGCGCAGCGTGCTGTTTCCTTCGAGACATCCGCCTGCCGCTTGAGCCAGCGCGATTTTTCTCGAGGATTCCAGTGTTTATTTTTTTATTTTTTTTATTTATCGATCGAACTTTTGGCTCTTCGGCGTTGAAAGAACTCACGAGTGACGGAAGCGAGCGGCACGAGAATTTATCCACAGGCGAGCCAATCGACACTCGCGATTATCCCTGAAACTCGTTTCTCTCCTGAACACGTGTGATTC
The DNA here is from genome assembly GCA_958510785.1 of Exephanes ischioxanthus. NCBI lineage: Eukaryota > Metazoa > Arthropoda > Insecta > Hymenoptera > Ichneumonidae > Exephanes > Exephanes ischioxanthus. The sequence goes on from OY294015.1 coordinate 26,302,220, forward strand.
ATCGAAACACCGTAACCTCATGATCCCTTTTTCGCAAACGCATCAACACCGAACCACCACTATCGATGGTAAAAAAAAAAAAGTCGGATTTGCCGACACACCAAAGTTTTTGTAGCAATTTTTTTTTTTCCTCTAGAAACCTTTGACGCACAGACTAAATTTTTTTTTTCTCGAGCCTCTTTATCGAATACTTTGTCACAATGCCTACTCAAAGCGTCGAATTCACCACCAGATCGGCAAAAAAAAAAAAAAAAAAAAACCATACAATTTATTCACAAAATACCATAATATTCCTCTCTGACTTTGTTCTTTAAATTGTAAAGTTGCATTGTTTGTTCTACTTTCCTGATTCTGAGCATCAAATAAAATTAAATGATATGTCCGAAGTATACAATTTACGTCATGATCCCTTTTCCGCAAACGCATCAACACCGAACCACCACTGTCGACGGTAAAAAAAAAAAAAATCGGAATTGCCGACACACCAAAGTTTTTGTAGCAATTTTTTTTTTTCCTCTAGAAACCTTTGACGCACAGACTAAATTTTTTTTTTCTCGAGCCTCTTTATCGAATACTTTGTCACAATGCCTACTCAAAGCGTCGAATTCACCACCAGATCGGCACAAAAAAAAAAAAAAAAAAACCATACAATTTATTCACAAAATACCATAATATTCCTCTCTGACTTTGTTCTTTAAATTGTAAAGTTGCATTGTTTGTTCTACTTTCCTGATTCTGAGCATCAAATAAAATTAAATGATATGTCCGGAGTATACAATTTACGTCATGATCCCTTTTCCGCAAACGCATCAACACCGAACCACCACTGTCGACGGTAAAAAAAAAAAAAATCGGAATTGCCGACACACCAAAGTTTTTGTAGCAATTTTTTTTTTTCCTCTAGAAACCTTTGACGCACAGACTAAATTTTTTTTTTCTCGAGCCTCTTTATCGAATACTTTGTCACAATGCCTACTCAAAGCGTCGAATTCACCACCAGATCGGCACAAAAAAAAAAAAAAAAAAACCATACAATTTATTCACAAAATACCATAATATTCCTCTCTGACTTTGTTCTTTAAATTGTAAAGTTGCATTGTTTGTTCTACTTTCCTGATTCTGAGCATCAAATAAAATTAAATGATATGTCCGGAGTATACAATTTACGTCATGATCCCTTTTCCGCAAACGCATCAACACCGAACCACCACTGTCGACGGTAAAAAAAAAAAAAATCGGAATTGCCGACACACCAAAGTTTTTGTAGCAATTTTTTTTTTTTTCCTCTAGTAACCTTTGACGCACAGACTAATTTTTTTTTCTCGAGCCTCTTTATCGAATACTTTGTCACAGTGCCTCAAAGCGTCGAATTCACCACCAGATCGGCACAAAAAAAAAAAAAAAAAAAAAAAAAACCATACAAATTATTCACAAAATACCATCATATTCGTCTCTGACGAATCTTTCGCTCAGTCAATTATTTATCGGCATCGATCGAGCCGACCGCACGATACGAGCCTGGAAACGACCATCCCGCCTCACGGGCTCGTCATTGCGGGACAATCCGTCGCTCTCCTACGTCGATCTCGACGAGAACAAATCATTTAAAAAAAACAAAAAAAATCACTCTCGCCGCTTCTCTCGTTTCGTCAGCGCGACAACGGTTCGTGACTAAGCATTTTTTTCCGCCAAGACCAACAATAAAAAAAATCATCAACCTAACGCACGAAACATGCAAAAAAACAAAAAAGTTATAATATTTTTAACAATTATTTTTCTCCTTTCCACAAAAAAAAAAAAAAAAAAAAAAAAAAAAATTGTTTATAATTTTTTCTTTCTTCCATAAACAGTCTCGGGCCGCGAGACGCGAGCGATAATGATAGGCTCGACGCTGCCACCGCGTAACGAGCGACGCGGCGCGTATCGCTCGGCAGTCGTCGCGCTTCGCGCGGACGTTTCGGCCGCACGAGGCTACGCGAGGGAACGTTATAGGTCGAGCGTGCGCGCGCGCGCGCGCGGCCCGGAGAGGGGGGAGCTGCGAAGGGGGGGGGGGGGGGGGGGGGAAGGATTTCAGGCGGGCGCCGCGTAAAGAGAACGTGTGGGCGTGCAAGGGTGGTTTGCGCGCGGTCCGCCGGGGAGGGGCGGAGCGCGCGGGGAGGGGGGGGGGGGAGGGGCGGGGGGAGGGAAAAGGGGCGGAGGAGAGTGCGAACGTGCGTTGACGATTTCGCGCAAGGATGACGAGAAAAAAAAAAAAAAAAAAAAAAAAAATATCGCGTCGGGCGGGCGAGCTCGGAACACGCGACTCAAGCGAGTTCAAAACGTTCTGCGTTAAACATGCCTCGTGGCGAGCTTCGTTCTCGAGCGAGAGTGAGGGAATTTTTTTTTTTTTTTTTTTTTTTCTTGCCTGAGGAATTTCTGTTTATTCGGCTGCGCGCGCACAAACGTTATTACCATTAATATATATATATATTTTTTTTAATGTTGTAAATTTTGCCTCCTTCGAGGGAATTTTTCCAAGAGCCTGAGCGAGGATTCTCGAAATCGAGCGGGCGGCGGTCCACCGCTGACTGACTTGCGGACCGGCGGCGCGGCGAGATGCCGGATGGCGGTGGGAGAGGGGTGGGGGGTGGGGGGGGAAGTAGCTCTGTCTCTCTTTATCTTTCGAGGCTTCTCGCACTCGCTCCCCTCCCGCCTGCTCCGCTGGCCATTCCATACTCCTCACCCTCTCGCTCAGCTGCCGCGCGCGCCAGACTCCCTCAGCGCTTCTCGCCAACTGTATCCGAGTTACGGCTCGCTCGTTCCCGCGCTCTCTCACGCTCTCTGTCACGTTTTCTCTGTCTCGAGTTTGGTACTTTTTTTTTTTTTTTTTTTTTTTTTTTTTTTTTTTTTTTTTAGAGAGGGTGGCATACTCTTTTACTCGCTTCTGTACACACATCGCTTGTTGTGACTGTAATTGAGCGAGCGATAAGTCTCGGGTGGGTTAAAACAGTCGGGCCTGAGCGCGGACTGCAACACTTGCATGATTTGTTGGGTTCTATGAGAACATTAGGATCGCGTAATGTGAACGTGATTGGGTAAAAGTGATAAGGTAAATGTTCCGGTAATCGACACGTTAAGCAAAATTCTCAACTTCAATGAATTGTAGCTCGCACATTGGTTAAAACGTCAATAAGTGTCGTTATAGGTTATTATTAATCATTATGCTCTTGTCAACAAATAGAACGCTTAAGGCAAATGTCTCAGTAATCGACACGTTAAGCAAAATTCTCAACTTCAATGAATTGTAGCTCGCACATTAATTAAGACATCAATAAGTGTCGTTGTAGGTTATTATTAATCATTATGCTCTTGTCAACAGATAGAACGCTTAAGGCAAATGTCCCAGTAATCAACACGTTAAGCAAAATTCTCAACTTCAATGAATTGTAGCTTGCACATTTGTTAAGACGTCAATAAGAGTCGTTATGGGTTATAATTAATCATTATGCACTTGTCAGCAAATAGAACGCTTTAGGCAAATGTCCCAGTAATCGACACGTTAAGCAAAATTCTCAACTTTAATTAATTGTAGCTCGCACATTTGTTAAGACGTCAATAAGTGTCGTTATAGGTTATTATTAATCATTATGCTCTTGTCAGCAAATAGAACGCTTTAGGCAAATGTCCCAGTAATCGACACGTTAAGCAAAATTCTCAACTTCAATGAATTGCACATTGTAGCTCGCATTGTAGCTCGCACATTAGTTAAGACGTCAATAAGTGTCGTTATAGGTTATTATTAATCATTATGCTCTTGTCAACAAAACAAACGCTTGAGGTAAATGTCCCAGTAATCGACCCGTTAAGCAAAATTCTCAACTTCAATGAATTGTAGCTTGCATATCAATTAAGTCGTCAATAAGTGTCATTATAGGTTATTATTAATCATTATGCTCTTGTCAACAAATAGAACGCTTGAGGTAAATGTCCCAGTAATCGACACGTTAAGCAAAATTCTCAACTTCAGTGAATTGTAGCTTGCATATCAATTAAGTCGTCAATAAGTGTCGTTATAGGTTATTATTAATCATTATGCACTTGTCAGGAAATAGAACGCTTTAGGCAAATGTCCCAGTAATCGACACGTTAAGCAAAATTCTCAACTTCAGTGAATTGTAGCTTGCATATCAATTAAGACGTCAATAAGTGTCGTTATAGGTTATTATTAATCATTATGCTCTTGTCAACAAAACAAACGCTTGAGGTAAATGTCCCAGTAATCGACACGTTAAGCAAAATTCTCAACTTCAATGAATTGTAGCTTGCATATCAATTAAGTCGTCAATAAGTGTCATTATAGGTTATTATTAATCATTATGCACTTGTCAGGAAATAGAACGCTTAAGGCAAATGTCCCAGAAATCGACACGTTAAGCAAAATTCTCAACTTCAATGAATTGTAGCTTGCATATCAATTAAGTCGTCAATAAGTGTCGTTATAGGTTATTATTAATCATTATGCACTTGTCAGGAAATAGAACGCTTAAGGCAAATGTCCCAGTAATCGACACGTTAAGCAAAATTCTCAACTTCAATGAATTGTAGCTTGCATATCAATTAAGTCGTCAATAAGTGTCTTTATAGGTTATTATTAATCATTATGCTCTTGTCAACAAATAGAACGCTTAAGGCAAATGTCCCAGTAATCGACACGTTAAGCAAAATTCTCAACTTCAATGAATTGTTGCACGCACAACAAACAATTGTCCGCACGCACGCGCGCGTGCGTGCGGAACAACCTTCGTCTATGGGCAAGCAAAATAATCTTCATCCATGATATATCAATCAGTGCTGTGGTTTCGTCCATTTCTCTGGCTGCATGGACTACCCGTAGTTGGTTAATATGGACCGCACTCTTATTTCGTTGCAATAGTCAAATATATTTAATTTACCATAAAAACTTGAATCCTCAGTGTGCGAAGTCTTACCGAGACTTCGTAGGTAAGGTCCATTGTTGGCCGTTCCTTAAGGTCCGTTTTAACAAGCATGTGAAAAAAGCGAGTGAGATGGAACATCGTGCGACGTCTGTGAAAAAAAAAAAAATCTTAAAAATATTTCATCGCCAGGCCGTGGCGAAGGTTGTTTTCGTCTACCTATCCCTTCAACCTTCCATCTCCGGGCTCGAAGCAAAATCAAAATGTTCACATTGCTTTGCCATTAAATTTACTTTTGTTCATCACAAAACTTCTGTGAAAAGTTATTTTCTCCTCGTCGGAAGCTTTGTAGGTAAAAGAAAATAATGAGGAAGCAGTTCGTCGCTGTGTAGGGGTCCGAAAAAATAGTTCGAAACGCTGTCTTATACCCTATCATGTGTATTTTTGTTACCCTAGAACGTGACAAGCACTGCTCTTCCTGCTCTTCGATCGAAAAGCAAAAACTGGATTTTTGCTTCTCGATTCAATGCCGAAAATGCCATTCAATGCCAAAAAACACTCATTTTCGCAATAAAATCCAAGTTTTTCTTCTCGCGAAAACAAAACTCCACTATCCAAATAAAAAAGTCTACCAAACTGTAATAGTAATAGTAATAGAATGTAAAAATAGCTGAAACCTAACTATTTCTTCTCGGTCTATCGATAACTTCAATTTCTTCGAACTACGAAGCACTTCGAATAAAGTGAAGTTACCGATACACTTATCGATGCACGCATTCAGTTCTATCGACAAGTTCAACGATTTCAATGCCAACACATTACTGCCTTAAGGTAAAGGTACCAATGATCGGACGGTTAAGAGTAGCCTAAGATTCCAGCAGTTATTAATTTATCAAGAACATTTTTTTTTCTTGAAATAACCGATACCAATGTCAAGCTGATAGTTTCTAGTTTCCAAAAGTCACCGGTTAATTATAAAAGGATAAATATTTTTTAAATTAGGGACGAAAGTATCAAGAGCGCCCAAATGTACCGATCTTCGGACGCGGTTTTTCGGCACGTCCCTATATTCGGACACTGCGTGTCCCAATATTTCGGACGATCGCAAATTTCGAGAATTCTTATGTGCGAACTTTTAGTTAATATTGACTAAAAGAATTCCTTTGCGATTTATCAATTAAATAAATGAAAACAATAATATTCACGCGAAACAATAATGAAGATAAGATACGTAGAAAACTGGCTAACCTAACTTTTTCGTACTGTCCGATTATTAGGTCGCGTATGTAGTAACGCTTGTACCATTCTTCGGCCACTATATCGTCGGTGTTTTAACAGAATTCAACAATAGAAAATAATTTAGGCTTAAACCTTGTGTAACTTTTTTTCTGTGCATCATATAATGTTTGCAGTTACGATTACAAGTGTCATAATAGATTTTCAATACTTCAATTCGGAACAAATCGGATCTGCATAGGAGTGTCCGAAGATTGGGACGTGTCCGAACATCGGTACCGTTACCTTGCATAGCCTAACATATCTGTTTCAATTACAGTGCAATCGCTCGCCAACCAACCAGTCCCAAAAACAATTTTTCACCACCACTATAAAAAAAACACTAACATTGAAAACCACACTCCAAGTAACAGCAAAATAACATCTCAATCTCCCGCAAGTATCGTCGGACGCATCGAACATGCGATTCCGCTCTCAGCGAGCCAGCGGACGAAATGGGCCAGGTCGTGAGCTGGAATGCAGAGAGCCTCGCGAGTCGAGGTAGGCGGGATCGTCGCCGCCGGATTTCAGAATTGCGAGGAGGCGGCCTCTCGCGTCCCGCACGCCCCTCAAACGCGTCGTCGCCCCAGCGCTCGGTTGCGCGAAACGACACTCGTGAATCTCTCGGCGTTCCGGTGGAAAAACTTCGTCGGCGGTTCCCCAACTGATCGGTGAGTGAAAAATGTGCACGCCACTTGTCGGGGACGCGCGCGGGAACACGCGGAGACGTTGGCCAGGTCGACCGACCGACGCGCGTCTCGAAACGCGCCGTTTTTCGATGACCTAACCTAAAAATCTACGGGTCGGTACGGTACGACGAAAACCGTCTCGCAAGAAATTTTTCGACGGTCCGATCGACGTCGAATATCGTAGAAGTGAGACTGGTCGAGTTGCGTATCTTTCTGGCGATATAATCATTGCGTCATGCTGAAATTACTCGGTAATGTTACTTCGATAAACTTCGGCGTCATGCGGAAGTTTATCGAAGTAACATTACCGAGTGAACTGCGCGTATCGTAATTGGCTCCGACGTTGTTGTAGACTGGGTAATATTTATTGTGCCCGAGTTATTTTTTCGGCGGATTTCTGTTTAGTTTTAAATCAAGTCTTTGCGCAATATTTCCTTACGGTTGGCCTTTAAGCCTCATTTTCCCTGATGGACAAAGCAGCACGAAACGCAGCACATGACACAATAATTATGGCACGTGCTGCACATGCCGTAATTATTGTGTCATATAGCACGAAATATTTTGAAAACGTTTCAGAAATATTTTCAATCTTTCAAATATTTCGAAATATATGGAAATATTATTTTCATATATTTCAGAAATATTTCGATGCTTCCGAAATATATGCAAATAAAAAATAATATTATGATACTATAATATTATAGTATTTTGAAATATACTATGCGGAAGTTTATCGAAGTAACATTACCGAGTGAACTGCGCGTATCGTAATTGGCTCCGACGTTGTTGTAGACTGGATAATATTTATTGTGCCCGAGTTCTTTTTTCGGCGAATCTCTGTTTAGTTTTAAATCAAGTCTTTGCGCAATATTTCCTTACGGTTGGCCTTTATGCCTCATTTTGTATCTCTGCCCGAATTGCACGAAATATTTTGAAAACGTTTCAGAAATATTTTCAATCTTTCAAATATTTCGAAATATATGTAATGATTATTTCCATATATTTCAGAAATATTTCCATGCTTCCGAAATATATGTAAATAAAAAATAATATTATGATACTATAATATTATAGTATTTTGAAATATTCTCCAAAAATATTGCAACGAAGCTTTTCCTAAACATTTCAGAAGTATACTTAATGTTTCATACATCTGAAATATTTCTGAAACGGTGCAAAAATATTTTAATAGCGAATATTAGCAGGTGTGTACTGAACTTCGTTCAGAAGGAAAGAAAAATAAAAAATAATTTGTTGAATTAACGATAAATATTGATAGTTTCTTGAATATTTGAGAAAGATATCTAATAAATATTTCACCAACATCTAAAAATATTAGTAAAATGTTTTAAAAATATTTCAGAAATATTTTGTTAATCGGTAAAATATTTTCAACATTTCAATACAATATTTTTAAAGCGTTTTCGTGCTATGTGGTCGTATGTCATGTCTGGCCCCTCTCATTATTCCAAATCATTGGATCGAATTTCCCGTCTACGGTAATTGGCCTCGGCCCGTTTCTAAATAAATTAATTAATAAATAAATAACTAAATAAATAAAATATTCGTTTGTCCGGTGGTTTCTATTTAAATAAATAAATAAATAACTAAATAAATAAAATATTCGTTTGTCCGGTGGTTTCTATTTAAATAAATAAATAAATAAATAAATAAATCAATAAGTAAATAAATTAAAAAAAATATTCGTTTGTCCGGTGGTTTCTATTCAAATAAATAAATAAATAAATCAATAAGTAAATAAATAAATAAAATATTCGTTTGTCCGGTGGTTTCTATTCAAATAAATAAATAAACCAATCAATAAGTAAATAAATAAATAAAATATTCGTTTGTCCGGTGGATCGAGCGACTTTTGAGGAGAGAGGGGGGGGGGGGGGGGGAATTTCGAAGAATTTGTAGATTCGGCAGCACGCGGCAGTACGTGCGCTCGGCGTAGTTTACGGTCGATTTCGCGAGCGGGGAGAATCTTAGATTGTTGTGGCGCGTATTTCCGAGTGCGTCCGCTTGGTGGCGCTAGGGGACGACACCGCTGTCCGGAGTGCCCCCGCCCTCGGCCGGTTCTTCAGGGCGGAGCTCGGATGATCTATAGCGTCATACAACACCCCCACCACGCGCCCGCCGCGATACGTACCGGACCGCATAGCACGCCCACAGTGCAGAAGAACGCGCGCACCGTACGGCCTTCTCTCTTGGTTTACCGACTCCCCCCTCCCCTCCACCGCCCCCGGCCTCCTTCGGGCGGCACTTGCCGCGTTGTTTATGCTCTGTCGCCGCGCTTCTAACTCTAGTCACTGCGGTCGCTGCCGCGCGCGCGACGCTGCCCGCGCGCCCGTTTCTCTCGCCTTCGTCTTCCTCCATGTCGTTCAATGGAACGTCCGAAGCGCTTCGACGTTGTTTCTTCAACGGTAACTTCCTACGATCCTCTCTCCAAACCTTTGATTTTTTTTTCTGTACACTGAGAAAAAAAAAAAATGTTAGATGAACCAAGTTGCGTTCCCCCGCGTTCAAAAGCGTTATTTAGTTGGTACAATAAATTTTTTTGTTCGTATCGAAATATTTTGAATCGACTAAAGCGAATAACGGTTCAATAAAAGAATGGTTTAGTTGTACCTACCAAATAACAGCTTCGAACGTAGGTGACCGCGAATTTGGTTAATCCAACAATTTTTTTTTTATCAGTGTACGGATTCGATTCCGAAGGACATCGAGCATCGAGAGGAGGCGGAAGATGTTCGATTACTCGAAGTGCGTTTATGCCGATTTCTCTTTTGAGGATCCTGATGCAATGACGAAACCCGCGTGGAAAAAAAGTATATGCGAAAATCATATTTTAAATATGCAGACGAATAGCCTATTTTTCCGCTTTAAATTCTGATCGTAAATCCAACTCTGGAAACATCGAACTGAAGTTATTCACTCGGAAATTTCGATATTTTCGATGCGTGATTTAATTGCGGGTCTGTAAATAGATATATTTTCGATCGGTCATATCACCCTTACAGCACGGGTGATATGGCTGTACAGTATAACGCCAATTAAACGGGATGCTCGGGACCGAAGAGTCCCCGCACCCAGAAAAAAAAATTATTCGACGGCCACCGTTTATTTGGTTTAAGTAAAATATTTATTTGATTTAAATTAAGTAAATAGTTACTTAAATTAAGTAAATAGTTACTTAAATTAAGTAAATAGTTACTTAAATTAAGTAAATAGTTACTTAAATTAAGTAAATAGTTACTTAAATTAAGTAAATAGTTACTTAAATTAAGTAAATAGTTACTTAAATTAAGTAAATCTTTACTTAAATGAAATAAATATATATTTAAATCGAATAAATATTTTACTTAAACTTAAACCAAATAAACGGTGGCCGTCAAATAAATTGTTTTTCTGGGTGCGGATGATACGAGTTTATTTTGACTAGTTACAATGAAATTTGGAACAACTTGCCCTTAGTTGTTAAATAGTGTGAACAAGAATGTAAAACTTTGGATATTTTTTTTTCTATAATTATACGTAAGCTAGTCTTATTTTTCAAGTACTCAGTGACTGAGGCTTGCTCCGAGTGTTAAAAAACAAAACCTCGGAAGACGCACGGTTAATCCGCTGGCCGGTTAATCCGACCCCTGTTAATCGGGGTTCAACGGTGGTCTTAATGGTAGTCGATTAGGCCTAGAGAAGAATATAGGAATTGCACAAAACATGTCTTAGTATATTTCGCGTTGTCTACATGAACTGCAGAAAGACAATAATTACCATCGTCAAATGTTTCAGATGCCAAACTGAAGAGAGTGCCCGAACCTCCACGATGTTTTTCTTGTTAATCATTCATTTTTTTTTTCTTGATAATTTTACTTTCTTTCTTGTTAATCATTCAATTTTTTTTTTCTTGCCAAAGATATGGTTCGTCGACATGAACAAAAATAAATGTTTACAAGAAATTAAAAAGAAAAATATTCGTCCATGCGGACAAAAAATGTTTGTTAAACGTAGACCTTTTCGCTCATCTTCTCCTCGCTACTTTATTAAGGATAGAAGAATAGTTGTTGTATTTTTATTTTCTCACAGGCAATTCATTACTATGACCATAATTTTTATCCTCAAAGCGTATGAATTTATAGTCCGATATTTTCCACCTGAATAAGATTATTCAGCACAGATTTATAATCCTGCCATTCTTTGGACTTAAATAAAATAATAATAAATAATAAAATATTAATAAAATATTAATAAAATATTAATAAAATATTAATAAAATATTAATAAAATATTAATAAAATATTAATAAAATAATAATAAAATATTAATAATAAAATAATAATCCTATAGTATTTTTCTTACTCCAAACGAGCGAGAAACTAAGTAGCCGACTTAAGTATTTGAAGAATTAAATTTTTTTTCAAGTTGCCAAAACTGAAGATCCGATAAATGAAGGCATAGAAGTTAGCAACGTTGCTTCAACGAAATGATTGACAGCTGACACTTTTCGCAGAAAGTTGCTTTCTATATAATAGAATAATGTAATGTAATATAATAATATAAATATTTATAATAATAATTATTATTATATATTTATATATATAAAATAATAATTATAATAATAGAATACATTTTTATCATTTCGTCGGAAAATAAGCTGTTTGAGAAACGTGACAGTTGTCAATGATACGAGTACAGCAACGTTGCTGAGAATATCGTGTGCGCGGGTCAGTTTTTTTTCCCATTTCTGACCTGGTACATTTTTCGTGGCAAACGAAAAATGAAAAATGCTCATTTTATGGACCGAAAAGTCCACTTAAATATGTTACGTTTCTATAGAGAAGTTGAAATATATATATAGAATAAACTGTGGGTGCTCACCGGAGCCATATTGTTTACTGTTAATATAGATTATAATTTCTTGTTGCGTTTATCAAGAAAAATTTAATACACATATACATTGTAAAAATTATTTGGGTTAATAAACGTATTAAATTTAAAAAAACAGCAACGTTGCTAACTTCCATGCCATGATAAATGAGCGGTTTACCTAACACTCAGAAAAAACTACAATAATCAATCAAACCTTTCTTTTCAATAGTCTTAATTACGAATTTCTTCGCTCCGCGAATACAATTTAGTGGAACAAACTAAAAAAACTGTTATCAAAATTTTTTTATCACAAGTAATTCGAATAAACAAAATTCAATTTTATAAAAAAAATTACATTTTACCAAAGAAATTTTACAACACGAATATTAAAGCAAAAAATATTTCGACTTCATCAATTTTTTTTTTTCCTGTGTCTCCGAGGGTTCGAAGAATCGATGAAAAGTCGAGATGAAGGGACGCTATGAAAAGTCTGTGCGGAGCGGTTTTTCCAGTCATGCCGCTCACGATGGACTTTACGAGTGAAGTTTTCCGAGAGCCAAAGAGGAAAAATCATACGAGTTACCGACGTAAATTTCCAAGCTTTGGCAACCATGAATATCTATTCATAGTGTAAGAGACGGCAGCGGCGACCGAGCCCTGGCAAACACAATCGCAACCGTTGGACTCTCGTATTGGTCGTCTGTAGCACGGTGCTAGATCCTTCCTTTACGACTCACTCGTTCCCGTTACGCGAGCCGCGCTCGTTACGTTATTCCTCCGCTTGGGGTCTGACTTGCCTTTGACCCGATCGAAAAAAAAAAAAAAAAATAGCCGAAAAGTAGAAAACAGGGGATGGACGGAGAACCGGGGAGAGACCGGGAGGTAAACGTGAAGAAATAATAAGACAAACAAAGATTTTGTAGGATCGATGCGAGCTGGGGGTAATGTTAGGGGAGTTTGCGCGAAAACTAGCTTGGCAGGTCTTAAGATCGTTTCTGTCGCTTCGCGCTCATTTCGCATAAGTTCGAGAAAAATACGAGAAAATTGCAAATACTTCTCGATGGTATAAAAATGTGAAAAAATTCGTGCATATTAAAGCTACTGAAAATATTAATTTTGCATAATAATAATTCCAAAATGTTATTAACAAATTAATCGAAAGATTAATTGTTCAACAAATTACCCGGCAAACCAACTTTTTTTTTAATGAAAATGATTCGTTCATTTTTCTGAATACGTATGAATTTTTTCAGATTTTTTAATTAGTTTTGATTTTTGTGTTTTTTCATATATTTTTTTCATATAAATAAAAATCAAAGCCAACTGAAGAATCTGAAAAAATGCATACGTATTCAGAAAAATGAACGAATCATTTTCATAAAAAATGAAAAATGAAGCGAGTGGGAAACGCAGACAAAGCAAGTGGCGAGACTGAGATAGGGTCTTTTGTTTATTGAATTTATCTCAGAAACAAAACGGTGAATCTTCTTGAAATTTGGAAACAATCTGTCTGATGGTGTGCCTTTCGCTATGGTAGGTTTTTTATTCGAATCTAACAGAAATCGGCGAAGAAAATTGCAACCTTCTGTCAATACCAACCGATTTCCGAAACGTTTACACGGTACCTTATGTAGCTTTGTACATGCATTACTGAAAAAACTACACGGTCAAAAAATTTGAGAAAATTGCAAACGATTCAGTGGGTCTCCCCCTACAATGTAGCAAAGTTTTATAGCGATCAAACAGAAACGCGTTTTGGGCCACACATCCTTAAGGTAGTCCTTGCGGACAGCCTGAGCATACGTGAGTTCAGAGCGAATTGAGAGTGGAATTGGGAATACTTCGCGATGAGATAAAAATCTGCAAAAAATCAACCATATGGAAGGTACTGAAAAGATTGATTTTGCATAATAATAATTCCAAAATGTTATTAACAAATGAATGAAAAAAAAATTGTTCAACAAATCTTCCGGCAACTTAACTTTTTGTTCATATAAAAACAATAAGTTAATCGTTTTGAATACGTATGAATTTTTTCCGAATTTTGTCTAATTTTTGAAAATTGCGTTTCTAGTTAATAAAAAAACGTGATTTTCAAAAATTAGATAAAATTCTGAAAAAATTCATACGTATTCAAAAAGATTAACAAATTGTTTTTATATGAACAAAAAGTTAAGTTGCCGGGGAATTTGTTGTACAATTTTTTTTGTATGCATTTGTTAATAATATTTTGGAGTTATTATTATGTAAAATCAATCTTTTCAGCACCTTCCATATGCTTGATTTTTTTCGAATTTTCATCCCATCGATAAGTGTTCGCAATTCTCTCTCAATTCTCTCTGAACTCATGTGGGCTCAGGCTGTCCGCTAGGACTACCTTAAAGGTATTATAATTTCATTAGAGGTGTAGACAAATCGAGGGTCAGAAACCGCGACATAACCTTAATTTTGTGACGGACTTATTGACTCCCCAAATTTAACAAAACAACTGAACAAAAGTAGGATTTTTTTTCTTCACACCAATAAGGCGGTTCTTGCTGAACATTTTGTGATATAAGTTTCATGTGGATGAATATTTACTTAAGATTGAAAACGCACTATTCTGCAACTGCCGAAGCTAGTGAGCTACGTCTAGCAATGGTCTTCCGAGCCGACTGAAGTGCAAGTCGCACCATTGGCGGATAAATTTGAATACTAAGCATTTAATTTAAAAACTATGCGTGTCGCCAAAATAAACAACATTTAAGGCTTTTCAATTTGCCAGTAATGTAGTTGATTTTTGACGAAAACTGAATTTACAACAGACAAAAATGTGACGCGGGGGTCACAAACTGGGCCGTTCACCTTGGAGTGTATTTATTTAAATCAAATAAATATTTTACTTAAACCAAATAAACATTTATTTGCGGGTGCCCGTCAAATAATTTTTTTTCTTAGGTAATAAGGCTTGTTACACCCAGAAAAAAAAAATTATTTGACGGGCACCCGCAAATAAATGTTTATTTGGTTTAAGTAAAATATTTATTTGATGAAAATAAATACTTGTTTGAAGTAAATAAATATTTGTTTAAATCAAATAAATGTCCATTTAAATCAAATAAATATTCACTTAAATCAAATAAATATTTATTTAAATCAAATAAATATTTACTTAAATCAAACAAATATTTATTTAAATCAAATAAATATTTATTTAAATCAAATAAATATTTATTTAAATCAAATAAATATTTATTTAAATCAAATAAATATTTATTTAAATCAAATAAATATTGATTTAAATCAAACAAATATTTATTTAAATCAAATAAATATTCATTTAAATCAAATAAATATTTATTTAAACCGACTAAGTATTTATTTGCGGGGCGCCCGTCAAACAGATTATTTTTCTGGACGTATTAAGGATCTCCTGAGGTGATCGGCATTAGCGTACTCTCTCCTAATAAAACTTTCGAATATAGCCCAAAGAATGGCACCGTTACGCAACGCCCCAAAGTGGGTCAGCGCAAGGGGCAATTGTCCGTCTCTAGCTGCTCGCTAATGTTGGGTGGGCGACGCGAGGTGCAACACCCGACCTCGCTCCCAACACCGGAGGCTCCTTCGGTCCCTCTAGTTCCTTCTTCCGGTACATCTGTGTAAAGGGACCCGACCGCTACGCACCGAGGGAAGCCCGGAATTAAGTGCCCCTCGTAAAGTGAAAATACTTGCTTTTTCTTATTCTCATTTCTATGCCCGCGTCCCTCTCAGCCTTCTCCGCTGGCTATCTTACAAGAAATATTTACAGCTTGCCGCGCAACATCCCGCCGACGAGCCAAGCCCGCACCATACTCCATAGTTTTATTATACTCGTTGACATGCACCCACTTCCAAAAAAATAAATTACAAATATCTCGGTAAAAGAAATGCCGGATAGTTTTGGCCAAGTTCGCTCATAAGAGATTTATTTATTGCAGATTTAAAAAAAAAAAAAAAAAAAGTACACTGAGATCAAGAAATGGTTGGATTAAACAAATGCGCGGTGACATACGTTCAAAGGTGTATTTGGTTGGTTCAACAAAAATGTCTGTTTCAATCGAAAATTTTTGAATAAATTGAAGCAAATAATCGTTTAACAAAACAATGCTATATTTGTACCAAACAAATAACAGCTTTGAACGTATGTCACCGCGACTTTTGGTTAATCCAACCATTTTTTTTTTCTCAGTGTAAGATTAAAAAAAAATTAAAACGGCAACTAATAATTTTCATAAGTGTGTGGCTTTATTAACGAGAAAATAAGGCTGTTAATATCAACAATTGATGTTCGATGGATCGCGGAAAATCGATATATTTCACGGCAAATATTCACGACAAACAATAATTTTCGGTTCTTTTTTTGTTGATGTTTAAATTATGTTTTTCACCTTATTTTTAATTTATTTAGCACGATTTTAACATGGGTTTGCGACACACTGTTTCATAATTTTATCAACATTTCTCACTGTTCAATCACACATTTTTTGTCCACATTTGAGGTAAAGTACCAGAAAGGACGGATGGATTAATTCAAAATTTATGTATACCATGTAAAAGACACACCGTAAATTTCACTGCGATCCAATGTTCCCTTGAAAAGTTATATCACTTAGAGATGGGACAGACAGAAAAAAAAATTACTCCTTATTAATCAAATATTTGTAAAAAAAAAATACCGACGATAAACGATGAACCGATTAATAAACCCAAAAAATAACTTCAAAAAGGATGAATACGATTTTTTTTTATTGTTTCGACGGAAAATAAACTATTTGAGAAAAGTGACATCTGTCAATGATATCATTGGAGCAACGTTGTTAACTTCCATGTCATCTTTTTGGGGCGGGATTAAATTCCCGAATGTTAAAAATTCGAAGGTGCGAAATCCCGAACCGAAATATCCCACCCGATATAATTGCCGACGAGTTAGTTCACTATGAGTCTATACATTCGATCGAAATAAACCTACAATGATTTTAGCTTCGAATGATAAATTACACGAAATTGATTTCATAGAATGGGTCTAATTTCCGGAAGCATGGAGAACATAATATTCATATCCCGAAGAACTTAAATTACGATATTAGGAAATTAGAAAAATTTAAGTCCGAGAAGATGTACAGAATCGAAATTTAACTGTATCCTATAAAGTTCGGAGTTATAAGCTTTCCGATAATTGAAATTCGATTCTTATTACTGTAGCTGCGTTATTGATCGGTATCACTCTGATCGGGCTAGTTGTCTTTCTGATATTATTCGATTCGTACTTTTCTATTTCGGGACATCGACACTTCTGTTTTGAAAATATCGGCAATCAGAATTTTCGGATTATTTCAAGTCGAGAAAAAAAAATCGTTAATATAGCCGTTCTGAATATTTGGCAATCGGGACGGTAACCCCACCCCATCTTTTTTTTTTGCATTCTGAGACATGCAAAATATGTTTCCAGACCATAATCTGGCATTCATATTTTTTTTAGAAAAACAATCCGGCTTTCTTAACATACCTCGTATGGGATGACAAAGGAAATAGTAAAAGATCGTGGTCGATTAGAATATTCCCAAATTGTCGTCTCACCGGAGCTCGCGGAATTTTGCAACGAAACGACGACAGTGAATTAAATTCCAGCGGAATATTGAAGAGGCCTCTTCGAAAAAGCTGAATTTGTTTGAAAGTAATGGCTCTAGATTTTTCGACGCGGAAAAGCCGCAGACGGACCCCCACAGTTTTGCCAATAAACTGTAAACGATCTCGGAGCTTCCACGATCCGCGCGATCTATAGCGAACGGACATAACGTGTTACGTACGTACTTGCGTTTCTATTTGAGTTGGATCAATATTATTGAAACAGGCGGCAGCGGACGTGGGAACGATTAAATCACTCGAATTCGCAAGCTCGACGGCCCGAAATATCAGTGATAAACGTCTTAATACAAATCGATGGCGTAATGGCATAAAACGAAAAAAAAAAAAAAAATATATATATATATATATGTTGCCAAGCAAGACATCATGCAAGACATCCAGATGCCTCGGCTGAAATTCTTACGAATGTGAAGATTAAGATGGCATGGAAGTTAGCAACGTTGCTCCAATCTTATCATTGACAGCTGTCACTTTTCTCAAATACTTTATTGTGCGGCGAAACGATTTTTAAAAAATCTTTATTATATCATATTATATTATTATTACATATATATGTAATAATAT
This sequence comes from Exephanes ischioxanthus, assembly GCA_958510785.1. Taxonomy (NCBI): domain Eukaryota; kingdom Metazoa; phylum Arthropoda; class Insecta; order Hymenoptera; family Ichneumonidae; genus Exephanes; species Exephanes ischioxanthus. Next base: position 26,320,197 of record OY294015.1, read on the forward strand.
ATACATGTAACATATATATGTTACATGTATATGTTATATGTTAATATGTAACATATATATGTTATATATATAAAATATGTATACAATTATAATTATTATAAATATTGATATTATAAGATTACATATAATATAAGATAATATAGATAATATAAGATTATATTATCGACTCGCTAGGAAAACAACTTTCTGCGAAACGTGACAGCTGTCAATAATTTCGTTGGAGCAACGTTGTTAACTTCTATGCCTTAGATTAAGTTCTGAGAGTCACATTATATTACAGTAGTAACTGGAATAGCTCGGTTTGACGATAGAGAATCGAACGGTCCATCAACTTGATCGGATCGTTATGACAAGACCGTCTTAGCTAAAACATGGCATACCTCATGGACGTACGGAGAATCGCGATCGCGATTAAGGTATACTGTAAAAAAAAATCCTAACACATGCACGTAAAATCCCGCTTTCCGTTCCTGTGAAGTGCGCAAAAAGGCACTTTTTGGCATCGCGTGCAGGAAAAATACTGCGCATGCGTACAAATGCAATATGGTATTTTTTTCCGCACTAGAGCGGAAAACTGAAATTCTATGCACACTTCACGGAAACGGAAAGCGGTATTTTCATGAATTTGTTAGGAAAATTTATGTGAATGGTATGGGCGTAGAAAAGGGAGTTTGTCTCGTGTGAATGCCGCACTTGTCAAGAACTGCCTTTCTACGTCCTGGCCATACAAAATACTATTTTCGAAAATTAATTAACGGTATTGGAAGCTTATTTACATAAACTGTTTTCGAAAGTTCAGACATTTGCTTTCTAATTTTACAGTAAAAATTGTATTTTTAATGAACATTTTTGTAAATTTCAGCCGAAAATTTTTTAATTTTAACATCTGTTATTTTTATTTTACAAAAAAAAAGTACATTAATGTTCAATTAATGTAAGTAATGTAAGCAAATTTCACATTATTCTGGTACATTAAACTTACAATTTCTTTTTTCAGTGTAGTCCTTGCGAACAGTCGCAAGGACTACAAAGAAATTAGAGGGAATTGCAAACACTTCTGGATTCTGAATGGTATAAAAATATGAAAAAAATCAAGCATATTAAAGATGTCGAAAGTATTAATTTTGCATAATAACAGGGTGGCCACTGTCAGCGAAAATCTGAAAAACTTGGAAATGGCCGGGAATTAAATGTTATTCAGAAAAATCACGAAATATCAAATCGAGAAAAAAAAGTGTTTCGGCGAACATTTCTTTTTTGTTTTTTTTTTTATTTTTATTTCAAGGCAAATAAAAAACATAAATTGAAAATCCGTGATCGCGATTAGAAATTTATTATAACTGTTAATAATCGGGCATTCTATTCACCGTTGAAATATCAGGGAATTTTTTCGGTCCGATTTAGCGGCCACCGTGTAATAATAACTCCGGAATGTTATTAACAAATTAATAAAAAATAAACATTTTCAGCAAATCTCCTTTCAGATTTTTATACCTTGCAAAGTGTTTGCATTTCAGAACAAGAAGTGTTTGTGTTTCCCTCCCATTTCTCTGAAACTTATACGAAGTGAACATTATTCGCAAGGACTACCTTAAACAATATTAGAGGTCTATCTAATTAATCATACAGACTTTTAATATTTTTAAATCGGATATTACTGATAACATCGACCCCAATACAAAAGATACGTGCACCCAGAAAAAATAATTTATTTGACGGCCACCGTTCATTTGATTTAAATAAATATTTATTTCATTTAAATAACTATTTACTTAATTTAAATAAATAAACGGTGGCCGTCAAATAATTTTTTTTTCTGGGTGTGGTTTTACTTTGCTTGGTTTGGCCAATATCTTCGATCCCGTCAGGAAAAAGTAAAACTGGTGAATGTGAGCGATGTCGTAAGATGGACCAGTACGTGTGACTGTGTCACATAAATATTATTTTTGACCATACACTAGCCCTAATTATGCATTGTGCATTGCCCGAAAATTACCTGCGAAGATTCACCGATTTCAAAGCGTTTTGGAACGCCGGGCTATAAAGGGTTAAGGACTTTTCTAAGTGGACTCGAATGAAATTTGTACGGTGTCTATGCTTCCTCGAGTGTTCCGAGGCGTACAATCGTGGCGGTGTGGCGCTTTCCACCAACCACCAAAGTGGAGTGCGTAGAAAGTTTACCGTAAACTCTGCCAACCACCAGTTGGCGCTCCCTTTCGTGGGGGTGAAAACTTAAGCGGCTCGATTCAGAAATTCGAACTCGAATCCCGACGACACAGTCCGTTCGTTTAAAAATGTATATCACTTTTTAAAATCTCTTTTCAATTCCATGTACCTTCTGATCATGTCAGTTTTTGATGTTTTTTTCGTTACGTGCAAACACGCCAAGCGACAAAAGTAACTGTTTTCGATGATTCCCGAGGCTAGGCAATTGTTGACTGACGGAAAACAATAATTAACGCACTTTCGGATCCTATTGTAGTTGTCGAAATTAGGATTCCACTACAGTCGGAGATTGAGACCTCGGCTTTAGAGGAGAGCGAACACTGGCCAGTGGTGAAATATCGGCCAGACGGATTTAAAGGAATTGAGCACTAATGCTAGGATATCGTACTTTAAAATAAACCGATTGGGAAGTAGATTTTGAGAGATTGGTTAATTTGGGACCCGGTATTGCGTACACCTGGACTATCGAGAAACTCTATGTATCACTTAGCAAACTGTAACGTACACATTTATTAGACACGCTCATAGCAGTCAATCAGACACCTCTCATAAGCACTCGTAGACACTTGCCGTGCGAGGCGTTTCGAGGTGAGTGTGTGAGCTGTGTGTGTGAGCTGTGTGTGTGACGTGTGTGTGTGAGGTTTGTGTGTATAAGGGTGTGTGAGTGTGGTATATGTGAGGTTTGTGTGCATAAGGGTGTGTGAGTGTGGTATGTGTCAGGTTTGTGTGTATAAGGGTGTGTGAGTGTGGTATGTGTGAGGTTTGTGTGTATAAGGTGTGTGTGTGTGAGGTCTGTGTGCGAGGTTTGCGTGTGTGAGGTTTGTGTGTATAAGGTGTGTGTATGTGACGTGTGTGTGTGAGATTTTTGTGTGTAAGGTTTGTGTGTGTGAGGTTTGTGTGTGTTCGGTTTGTGTGTGTTCGGTTTGTGTGTGTGAGGTTTGTGTGTGTGAGGTTTGTGTGTGAGGTTTGTGTGTGTTCGGTTTGTGTGTGTTCGGTTTGTGTGTGTGAGGTTTGTGTGTGTGAGGTTTGTGTGTGTGAGGTTTGTGTGTGTGAGGTTTGTGTGTGTGAGGTTTGTGTGTGTGAGGTTTGTGTGTGTGAGGTTTGTGTGTGTTCGGTTTGTGTGTGTTCGGTTTGTGTGTGTTCGGTTTGTGTGTGTTCGGTTTGTGTGTGTTCGGTTTGTGTGTGTTCGGTTTGTGTGTGTTCGGTTTGTGTGTGTTCGGTTTGTGTGTGTTCGGTTTGTGTGTGTGAGGTTTGTGTGTGTGAGGTTGGTGTGTGTGAGGTTTGTGTGTGTGAGGTTTGTGTGTGTGAGGTTGGTGTGTGTGAGGTTGGTGTGTGTGAGGTTTGTGTGTGTGAGGTTTGTGTGTGTGAGGTTTGTGTGTGTGAGGTTTGTGTGTGTGAGGTTTGTGTGTGTGAGGTTTGTGTGTGCGAGGTTTGTGTGCGCGAGGTTTGTGTGCGCGAGGTTTGTGTGCGAGGTTTGTGTGCGAGGTTTGTGTGCGAGGTTTGTGTGCGAGGTTTGTATGAGAGGTTTGTGTGAGATGTCTGTGTAGGGTATATGTGTAAGCGTCTGTGTGAGGTATGTGTGTAAGCGTCTGTGTGAGTTGTGTGTGAAACCGTGTAAATGCTGCAAATGCTGTGACACAATTTACAGATGGCTTCTCGTGTATACAGAATACAGATTTTCTTTACGTATGTAACGTGACAATAAATTTTTTGTTAACTTCCATCGTTACGAAAACACATGGTAACAAAAATCATTTTAAATTACAATTCGAAGTTAAAAGCAAAACTGCTTTATGAAACCGTATTGAGCGCGCGAGCCACCTCCATCAAAGCCGATACGAACACGAATCAATGCCCAACTACTTAGTCGCGATGTTAGTGAAAAGAAAGAAAGAATAGTGAAAAAAAAAAAGGCTAAGACAGTCTCCCATTTCGAAATCACTCGCGAATTAAGTGTAACATGGGTGACTCCCTTTACCCGATGACGACCCCTATTCCGTTCTTCCCCTATACCGGCCACTGGGTCAATCAAAAAGGATTCTCTAATCGAGGTCACGTTGCTCAACATGCATTCTCAAATGTTGTCCAGACGCAATCTTGAGAATTCACCTCACAATTCACACATTAAGATTCCCACTCGGGTGACGGGAATTCGCTCAATATTCCCCAACTTGACCCGAACATCGAGTGACTCCTAGCACTCGCCGCGACAGCGGAAATGAACGGTCAGACGCATCTGCATGCCGAAGAAGCTAAAGGAAAAAAAAGGCCTCAGGAAAAGTATATAAGAGAAACCCGCAGTGCAAGGGCAGACAGAAAGTACGGTCGCCGAGAAGGAGTCGACGGAGAAGAAGGCGCCAGAGTAGCGCAAGCTACGCGTACACACATATTGCACACACACACACATGTGCATACAATACGTACAGCGGTGTGCCGCGGCGAGGTCCGTCCGTATCGATCGAACGTCTGCGGCAGATTGACACGTGTCATGGCCGCCTCTCGGTGTCGAGAATAACCGAGAGAGAGGAATTGAAGGACATCAAACGGTGGAGCGAAGGAACCGGCGGAGGACGGAAAGACACCCACACGTCGTCCGTTCCTACGCTCCCCCCTCTCCCCCCCCCCCCCCCCCCCCTCGGCATCAGTCGCTTTCTCTCGATGCCTCCCGCCGCTGCTCACGTCAGAACAGACAGGCAGCAACGGCGATGGCAGCTCCAGTCGAGCTTGTTGAGAAGCACGAGAAAGAGAAAAGAAGAGAAGGACGAGCGGACGTATCCGCGGGAGGGGGGGGGGGGGGGGAGGGGGTCGAGGATGCAGGGAGGCCCGCGAGGGTGGCTTCAGGGGCTGTAGCGGCGGTGGGGGGCGGCGGTCGTCGGGACTTTGGGGGGAGCGCCGGCTTCGGGAGAGAGAGGACATTAAGGTGCGTAATAGCCAGCGGGCCGAGCGCGCACCGCCGCGGCATCGATTAGACAGAGGCTCGCTCACCCCCCCCCCCTCGCTATCGTGCCTCTGCCACCTTTCCTTCTCTCTCTCTTTCGCTCCATCTATCCGTCCGTTCCGAAAGGGGGGTTCGGTAGTGGTGTTGGTCCTCCTCATCGTTGTCGCGACTCCCTGAGAACCTTCCTCCCTCCTCGCCGGCTCGTTCCTGCCGCACCACTCCGGCCGTCAGGATGTGGTGGTGGCGCGGACACGGAGACGGGAATTGAGAGGATACGGTGCGGAGAGCGAGACAGTGTATGGATGTGTAGCGTCTCTCCAGGAGCGGAAGAGCTCCACATTCGCTGGGCTCCTTGCATCGCGGTTGTCTTCGTCGTTCTCCTCGTCCCGGGCCACGTTCGTACGACTCGCGGCCACTCGCGTTAGGTCCCGGCACGTTCGGGTGAGAACTGGTCAGGTACGAAATTCGGAGAGAGGAACGGAGATCCTGGCTACTTGGATACGTGGTCTGCGTAGGCTACTATCCGGTTGCGACAATCACACGTTGGTGTCGTTCATATTCTTGGGCTGGTTAGGTTGGTATTTGTGACGCACGGGCGTTGACTACGTCAAAACAACCCCGTAGCGGGAAGCGCGACGAGTTTATATTTATTTTTCGGGATCGTTTCCGGTTCGTCCTATACAGGACGTTTCCCGATGCTTCGTGCAGGTCGCCAAATAAAGATCCTGGCTACTTGGATACGTGGTCTGCGTAGGCTACTATCCGGTTGCGACAATCACACGTTGGTGTCGTTCATATTCTTGGGCTGGTTAGGTTGGTATTTGTGACGCACGGGCGTTGACTACGTCAAAACAACCCCGTAGCGGGAAGCGCGACGAGTTTATATTTATTTTTCGGGATCGTTTCCGGTTCGTCCTGTACAGGACGCTTCCCGATGCTTCGTGCAGGTCGCCAAATAAAGATCCTGGCTACTTGGATACGTGGTCTGCGTAGGCTACCATCCGGTTGCGACAATCACACGTTGGTGTCGTTCATATTCTTGGGCTGGTTAGGTTGGTGTTTGTGACGTACGGGCCTTGACTACGTCAAAACAACCCCGTCGCGGGAAGCGCGACGAGTTTATATTTATTTTTCGGGATCGTTTCCGGTTCGTCCTATACAGGACGTTTCACGATGCTTCGTGCAGGTCGCCAAATAAAGATCCTGGCTACTTGGATACGTGGTCTGCGTAGGCTACTAGCCGGTTGCGACAATCGCACGTTGGTGTCGTTCATATTCTTGGGCTGGTTAGGTTGGTATTTGTGACGCACGGGCGTTGACTACGTCAAAACAACCCCGTCGCGGGAAGCGCGACGAGTTTATATTTATTTTTCGGGATCGTTTCCGGTTCGTCCTGTACAGGACGCTTCCCGATGCTTCGTGCAGGTCGCCAAATAAAGATCCTGGCTACTTGGATACGTGGTCTGCGTAGGCTACCATCCGGTTGCGACAATCACACGTTGGTGTCGTTCATATTCTTGGGCTGGTTAGGTTGGTGTTTGTGACGTACGGGCCTTGACTACGTCAAAACAACCCCGTCGCGGGATGCGCGACGAGTTTATATTTATTTTTCGGGATCGTTTCCGGTTCGTCCTGTACAGGACGCTTCCCGATGCTTCGTGCAGGTCGCCAAATAAAGATCCTGCACTGTAAAAAATGTTATGAAATTTACAACACATTTAATATACAAAGTTATATGAAATATAGAACCTCGGTATACGAAATTAGAATTCATACACATTGTATTTGAATTTTTATAATTTAATCTTAAATGCAATACCTGTACATTGAAATTACCGGTGATGACATTGAAAATTAAGACATCCGTATATGAAAATTATGTTATTATTACAAATATTATACAAATAATATTGTTTTTAATATACCGGTAACGCAATATTCTTAGATATGTGTCAATGAAATTTCATATACTGTATATGCATAAAACTTCATATACATTTATGAATTTTCAAACAGAACATGTGGCTTTCTCATAAAAGCTGCAAATTTAAATTTTCACATGGCTTTCTCATAATGTTCCTTTATTTGCGAATCTTTTTTTTATACCTAACAAACTCATCCCTTTTCACCAATATTGCATATTGCCAATTGGCCATCGACCGTTTCCTTTTATTTTTGGCTAATTGGGAAAAGTTTATTTTTCACTGAAGTATTCGGATTCTTCCTAAGATGATCCCTATTACTCTACTTTACCCTCTAAAAAAAATCGATTCGCCGCGAGAGGATGGAAGAGGATCTCTGTGAAGCCTCTCTTGAATCCCTTTGGATGTCATGTGCGAGCAATGACAATCCACTTGCTGCAAAGCAATTCTCATCCAGCCTTTTGTGTCAAATGGATTTTTTTTTTTTTTGCAGGACAATGAACCTTATGTTCACGTACTCTACTCGAAACCAGAGAGTCGCATATTCATATTGTGGGACAGTGTTCCGCACGAGCACTTTAAGGTAGTCCTTGCGGACAGCCTGAGCCCACGTGAGTTCAGAGCGAGTTGAGAGTGGAATTGCGAATACTTCGCGATGAGATAAAAATCTGACAAAAAATCAACCATATGGAAGGTACTGAAAAGATTGATTTTGCATAATAATAATTCCAAAATGTTATTAACAAATGAATGAAACAAAAATTGTTCAACAAATCTTTCGGCAACTTAACTTTTTGTTCATATAAAAACAATAAGTTAATCTTTTTGAATACGTATGAATTTTTTCAGAATTTTGTCTAATTTTTGAAAATTGCGTTTTTAGTTAATAAAAAAACGTGATTTTCAAAAATTAGATAAAATTCTGAAAAAATTCATACGTATTCAAAAAGATTAACAAATTGTTTTTATATGAACAAAAAGTTAAGTTGCCGGGGAATTTGTTGAACAATTTTTTTTTTTTTATGCATTTGTTAATAATATTTTGGAGTTATTATTATGTAAAATCAATCTTTTCAGCACCTTCCATATGCTTGATTTTTTTCGAATTTTTATCCCATCGAGAAGTGTTCGCAATTCTCTCTGAACTCATGTGGGCTCAGGCAGTCCGCTAGGACTACCTTAAAGTGGATAAGTTCCTAGAACGAATTGGGTTGCTGCGGTACAAGTAATTAAGCACGACCATGAGCACGCGGTAGATAGGATTGGTCGGATTTAATAATCTGAATAATTGTGCGCCAACGTTTACGCAACGTCGGTACAATCGAGTATGGCTTCAGAGATTTTCGGAGGGCGAGGGTGGAAGCGGCCGAAGCGATGGAGCAGGATAAGAGGGTTCCTGAAATTGAGCCATTGCCGAAGGCGCAGACCAGAGGCTGCGTTCGGAAGAGTTAAATTTTCTTCAACGAGTCCCCAAAGATGTTCCCAAAAGATTTTCCCTGCTTTCGCTCTTTCACATCCAATTTCTCCTTTCCCTCTTTCCCTTTTGGTGTAGGGTATAGATGAGTGGGGTGAAGGGGGGGGGGGGGGGGGGGGGGGGGGGGGGGGGGCAAGGGCAAAACGGACCATTTTTATCAACTTTTTACAGAACAAAGAATTGTTCTCAAGTGGAAATACACTGGTCTGTTTTGTACCGCTCGCCTCTGCATCTTCAACATCAGCGTCCTGTTCGTCTCTTCTACCGCGTTTCACTGCTTTCGGGATGACAAAGGGAAAAAGGCAAAAAGGTAAAAGACAAAAACAGAACATTGCATTGCTTCCTCATTAGGCATCATTCTGCACATTTATCTTGTTACATATCGAATACCGTGAGATTACCGACGTCAGTTTACTTGTCATTGGACAACCGATGCGAGCAGTGCTCGATCATGTTGGGTCGAATTAGTGCACGACGATGAGTACATCCATTATCACTTGTGGCGTTCCAGGACAACACGGAGATTCGACACGATGTCAACACCCTCGACGCGTTAATCCGGTCGTAATACCGTCGTTGATGAATTTATTTTCCTGTGTCATCAATAACGACGGTTTATATGGCATTAAGAAAATAAATACGATACGAGGTTTTCTTTTTTGCTCGCGTATAATTTTCGGCAGGACATAAATAAGACAGGACGTAAATGACAAAAGCTTAAGTTTGATTAGGAAATCATTACCAGTATAACTAAAAGTCTTACCTTCTAAGAGCTCACCATCCGCCCATCTCTTGAGAATCCCACAGCCGCGTTTCTCATCTGGCTCACCCAGAAGGGATGCGAGTCATATTTCAGATCGAAGGGTTAGGAATGTGGAACTTGTTATCATGCGACCATATGATATCGTTTGTCCGACAAAACTAATTGGTCGTGTCAACAAATAACTTGTTGCAGTGACAAATTAATTGGTTGGTCCGAGACATCAATTGGTTGGTCCGAGACATCAATTGGTTGGCCCAAGACATCAATTGGTTGGTCCGAGACATCAATTGGTTGGCCCAAGACATCAATTGGTTGGTCCAAGACATCAATTGGTTGGTCCAAGACATCAATTGGTTGGTCCAAGACATCAATTGGTTGGTCCAAGACATCAATTGGTTGGTCCAAGACATCAATTGGTTGGTCCAAGACATCAATTGATTGGTCCAAGAACCAATTGGTTGGTCCAAGAACCAATTGGTTGGTCCAAAACATCAATTGGGTGGTCCAAAACATCAATTGGTTGGTGCAAGACATCAATTGGTTGGTCCGAGACATCAATTGGTTGGTCCAAGACATCAATTGGTTGTCCAAGACATCAATTGGTTGGTCCAAGACATCAATTGGTTGGTCCAAGACATCAATTGGTTGGTCCAAGACATCAATTGGTTGGTCCAAGAACCAATTAGTTGGTCCAAAACATCAATTGGTTGGTCCAAGACATCAATTGGTTGGTCCAAGACACCAATTGGTTGGTCCAAAACATCAATTGGGTGGTCCAAAACATCAATTAGTCGGTTCAAGACATCATTTGGTTGGTCCAAGACATCGATTTATTGGTCCAAGACATCGATTGGTTGGTCCAAGACATCGATTGGTTGGTCCAAGTCATCAATTGGTATTTGTCCAAGACATTAATTGGTTGGTCCAAGACATCGATTTATTGGTCCAAGACATCGATTGGTTGGTCCAAGTCATCAATTGGTGTTTGTCCAAGACATTAATTGGTTGGTCCAAAACATCAATTGGGTGGTCCAAAACATCAATTGGGTGGTCCAAAACATCAATTCGTTGGTGCGAGACTTCAATTGGTTGGTCCAAGACATCAATTGGTTGACCCAAGATATCAATCGGTTCGTTCAAGTCATCAATTGGTTGGTCCGAGACATAGATTGATTGGTCCAAGACATCGATCGGTTGGTCCAAGCCTTCAGTTTGTTGGTGCAAAATATTAATTGGTTAGCGACAAACTAATTTTTCCGTACAATTATTTGATTTGTTGAACCAACAAATAACTTAGCTCACCGAGTTAATTTCTTGTACCAGACAATTAATTTGTCAGACCGAAAAATTTATTTGTCCAGCCTAAGAGTTAATTTGTAGAGCCAACATTTTATTTCACGAAGCCAAAACGACTTATCGAGCAAACATTTAATTTGCCGAGCAAACATTCTACTTGATATGACAAAACTTAACTTGTTGAGCAAAAATTTTGTAATTTTGTTCAAGTGCCGATAGGGACGTTCGCCGAGATTATACCTGGGTCATCCAAAATGATTAGGATCGATCGCACGATCAATTACTTCCATTCTTTTTGTTTAAAAAATCTCACGATCGTATCATCATCAAGTGCTGACTGGAAGGACTCATCGTCCGAGCCAAGAGCAGCAGGTGTGCGTCGTTTTTGTGGCAAAGTCGCGGTGAAACAACAACGGACCTCGATGCCAAGTAGGCTATAGAGAATGAAGGATTAGTCATTGGCGATCGTCGATCAAAATCCTGGATCAGCTCCTCTCCTCGATCACTCGTTACGTTGCGTTATTGCTGGACATGTGGGGGGCGGGGGGGCGGGGGGGGGGGGGGGGGGGGGCAGGCACGGTGGCGAGAAGCACAGTGGCTACAGCGACGGGAGACACGTTGCTGCAGGATGTGGTAACGCTCGTGCGTTCGGGTTTCGTGTTGACGTATCGCCATCCATCGACGCGTTGTTCGTGTCCCCGGCCAATTAACGACTGTGTATTTTTTTCCCCTCTCGCGAGCGTGCTCACGGACAGCCGTAAATCCTCGCTTGCCAGAATTGACCGAGAGCTCGTTGGCCCACTCTTTCTTCCTCGGCCACTCATTCCCCCCCCCCCCCCCCCCCCCTCGTACTCTTATTCTCTTTACCTCTCGTTCTCGCACTTTGTCTCTCTCCCTTCGCACTTTTGAAACTTGAAACGATAGAGAGTGGATACATGTTTGAAACCAATTATCGAGTTTATTGAATAGCTTATCCGTTTGTATTGCTCGCTCGATTGCGTTTGCTTCCTCATCGTAGGATAAGTCGGGGTGATATGGCGATGATTTTTTTAAACAATGAAACATTGGAGGTTTGACGTTCAAAAAAAAACCTTCGAATTTTGGTCGTATTTATCTTTAAAAACATCGAACTGAAGCAATTCACTCGGAACTTTCGATATTTTCGATGCGTTATTTAATTGCGGGTCTGTAAATAAATATTTGCGAATCGGCCATATCACCCGTACACTGCGAGTGATACGGCGATGATTTTTTAAACAATGAAACATTGGAGGTTTGACGTTAAAAAAAAACTTTAACATGTTGGTCGTAATTATCTCTAAAAACATCGAACTGAAGTAATTCACTCAGAACTTTCGATATTTTCGATGCGTCATTTAATTTCGGGTCTGTAAATAAATATTTGCGATCGGCCATATCACCCGTACACTACGAGTGATATGGCGATGATTTTTTAAACAATGAAACATTGGAGGTTTGACGTTCAAAAAAACCTTCGAATTTTGGTCGTAATTATCTCTAGAAACATCGAACGGAAGCAATTCACTCGGAACTTTCGATATTTTCGATGCGTCATTTAATTGCAGGTCTGTAAATAAATATTTGCGAATCGGCCATATCACCCGTACACTACGAGTGATACGGCGATGATTTTTTAAACAATGAAACATTCGAGGTTTAACGTTAAAAAAACCTCAACATTTTGGTCGTAATTTTATGACATGGAAGTTAGCAAGGTTGCTCCAATGATATCATTGACAGATGTCACTTTTCTCAAATAGTTTATATTTCGTCGAAACAATTTTAAAAAATTATTCTTTTTATATTATATTATTATTATATATATATATATATGTATATATATATATATATATATATATATATATAATTATAATTATTATAAATATATTTATATTGTTATATTAATATATGACATTACATTATATTGTCGGCTCGCAAGGAAAGCAACTTTCTGCGAAACATGACAGCTGTCAATAATTTCGTTGGAGCAACGTTGCTAACTTCTATGCCGTCAAATTTCGGTCGTACGCATCTCTAGAAACATCGAGCTGAAGTAATTCACTCGGAACTTTCGATATTTCTGATGCGTCATTTAATTGCGGGTCTGTAAATAAATATTTGCGATCGGCCATATCACCCGTACACCACGAGTGATATGGCCATGATTTTTAAAATAGTTAATCATTGGAAGTTGGACGTTAAAAAAAACCTTAACATTTTGGTCGCAATTATCTCTAAAAACATCGAACTGAATCAATTCACTGAAATCTTTCGATATTTTCGATGCGTTATTTAATTGCAGGTCTGTAAATAAATATTTGCGATTGGCCATATCACCCGTACACCATGAGTGATATGGCCATGATTTTTAAAATAATGAAAACCTCAACATTTTGGTTAATAAATATAAAAATAAAAAAACCTTAACATTTTGGTCGCAATTATCTCTAAAAACATCGAACTGAATCAATTCACTCAGATCGTTCGATATTTTCGATGCGTTATTTAATTGCAGGTGTGTAAATAAATATTTGCGATTGGCCATATCACAGGTACACTACGAGTGATATGGCCATAGTAATAATGGTAGTCGATTAGGCCTAGAGAAGCATAGAGAGAGCGCACAAAACATGTCTTAGTATATTTTGTGTTGTCAACATGAACCACAGAACGACAATAATTACCTTCGTTAAATGTCTCAGATGCCAAATTGGAACGAAAACGGTTTTACTGGCCATATCACCCGGAAATTGCGGGTGATATGGCCACGCGGCATATTGTACTGATCCTCGCACATACAATCCTATAAATTTCGGGGCAATGATATTGTATCGAAATATACTAAAAACTGTGCAAACGGCAACGCTATTCGGTTGTTACGACAGATCGCACAAAATGTGTCTTAGTATATTTTGTGTTTTCTACATGAACTATAGAAAGACAATAATCATGGTGGCCGTTTTTCCCCGAAAAAAAAAAATTCCCTGACTCTTCACTGACTTTTTACTGACCACTTAAAAAATGTTCCCTGACCAAACTTCCAACGACTTGTATTTTTTTCAATGAATGATGTAAATGAAAATGCCTAATTATTGTATTAATATTTAATTATATTTTTTTTCTTCAAAATGTTCCCAATTGTTTTTTTTTAAGGCTCCTTTTTATGTACTTCTTATTCATTTACAGAAGGTTCGGCGACACTTTACTTTTTCCCTGACCAATTTTGAAATTCCCTGACTTTTCCCTGATTCCCTGATCAACATTTTTTTTTCCTGACTTTTCCTGGTTTTCCCTGACCGCGGCCAACATGAATAATTACTTACGTCAAATGTTTCAGATGCCAAACTAGAACGAAAATGGTTTTACTGGCCATATCACCCGGAAATTGCGGGTGATATGGCCACGTGGCATATTGTACTGACCCTTGCATATACAATCCTATAATTTTCGGGGCAATCATATTGTATCGACATGTACTAAAAACTGTGCAAACGGCAACGCTATTCGGTTGTTACGTCTCGGTAGTCCTTGCAAATAGCTTCAGAGAAATGAGAGGGATTCGCGAACACTTCTGGATGGCATAACTATCTGAAAAAAATCAAGCATATTGAAGGTGCTGAAAAGATTAATTTTGCATAATAATAATTCCAACATGCATCGAAGTTGATATAAAAATATCAAGGACTGGATAACACAGTCGAAAACGTCGACATTCCGGTTTTAGGGTCACCCCCTATCCGAGGTAGCGGAGATATTAAGAAAGTAGCGAAGATATTAAGAAAGTAGCGAAGATGTTAAGAAAATAGCGAAGATGTTAAGAAAATATCGGAGATCTTAAGAAAATATCGAAGATGTTTAGAAAATAACGAAGATTTTAAGAAAATAGCGAAGATATTAAGAAAGTAGCGAAGATGTTAAGAAAATAGCGAAGATGTTAAGAAAATATCGGAGATCTTAAGAAAGTAGCGAAGATGTTAAGAAAATAGCGAAGATGTTAAGAAAATATCGGAGATCTTAAGAAAATATCGAAGATTTTAAGAAAATAGCGAAGATTTTAAGAACATAGCGAAGATGTTAAGAAAATAGCGAAGATGTCACGAAAATAGCGAAAATGTCACGAAAATAGCGAAGATGTCACGAAAAATAGCGAAGATGTTAAGAAAATAGCGAATATGTTAAAAAAAAGCCAAGATGTCAAGAAAATTGCCAAGATGTTAAGACAATAGCGAAGATGTTCAAAAAATAGCCAAGATGTCAAGAAAGTAGCCAATATGTTAAAAAAAATACCCAAGATGTCAAGAAAATAGCCAAGATGTTGAGAAAATACCCAAGATATAAAAAAAAATTACATGTTTTTAAGGACTCCAACCTGCATCGAAATCGATATTAAAAAAAAAAAATCAAGTACGCGGATACAACTCTCTTCCGGTATTCCGATCTCAGATCCTCGGTAAACCAATTTTTGTCCGGTTTCCACGGTCGACTGTATCGCACAGTTCCAAAACGTCGACGTTTCGCTTTTAATCGAGTCACCCTTCCATCCGGGGTAGCGGAGACTCCATTCCGTTGTGTTGTGCCAGTAGTGTAGAAGCCAAGCGCTCACGCTGGCCCTCCTGGCTGTGGTCCCGTGTGCTACCTGGTCTTCGGCAAGGGACGAACGGGAGAAAGGGTGAGACGTCGGTGGCGGCAGCGACGGTCGAGCCGCCGATTCTGGCGGGGGTTGAACTGCGAACGGCGGAGGTAAAGGGCAAGGGGAGGAGACACGACTGGGAGGCGAAGTGTCGTCGTCCGAATAACGGCCAGGCGGCATCGACCGATCTTCCTGGCCCGCCGCTGCTTCGCTCACCCGCCCCAAGTACTTCACCGCTCTATGTGTATGTGTGCGTGTGTGTGTGTGTGTGAAACTCGCGCGTCAACCTGTTTCCCTTCTATCCCGCGAATATTGAGTTCAATTTGGCCATTACTCGTCTCTTTCTCTGTCTCTCCCTCCACCCCCGACTAATGCGATTCCACCGCTTTGTCCGAGCCCCGGAGCTGGGGTTCGGTAGCTATATGCGAGAATCGGCACCGTGAAGCGTGACTCGGGTGTACAGAGAGGCCAATTATATCATCATTATGAAATACTTTCGTCCGGGCACGAGAGAAGCGGTTTGTCTCGATCAATTGTACAACGAATACCAAGTCTCCTTCAATTTTTACTCCTCTAAGCTCGGAGAAACTTGTCACCTCGAACAGCGGAAGACCTACCGTTTCGCCAGCCGGTGGCGCGGAGTGGGAAACTCGTCTGTGTGCATGAGGGTGGTTTTCAAGGGGTTGCACCATCCTGAGACTTTTCCGAATTCAGTTTTTAAAATGTGTATTCGAACGTTCATTTAAGAATGTTCATTTATTTAAACAAGTTCATTCGAACGTTCATTTAAGAATGTTCATTTAAGAATGTTCATTTAAGAATGTTCATTTAAGAATGTTCATTTAAGAATGTTCATTTAAGAATGTTCATTTAAGAATGTTCATTTAAGAATGTTCATTTAAGAATGTTCATTTAAGAATGTTCATTTAAGAATGTTCATTTAAGAATGTTCATTTAAGAATGTTCATTTAAGAATGTTCATTTAAGAATGTTCATTTAAGAATGTTCATTTAAGAATGTTCATTTAAGAATGTTCATTTAAGAATGTTCATTTAAGAATTATCATTTAAGAATGTTCATTTAAGAATGTCCATTCAAGAATGTTCATGTAAGAATGATCATGTAAGAATGTTCATGTAAGAATGTTCATTTAAGAATTATCATTTAAGAAGTGGCCGGCGGTTCAAAGTGGCCTCTGAACCGCCGGCCCTTTAATTGTTATAAACAATTGTTTATAAGAATTTAATTTTTTTTTGTTTTTTCCACTTTGAATTTTTGTTTTTTCATTTACTCTGATCTATTTCGGGTCGGAAAGGTCCTATGTAACTTTACTCTACGACCGACAGATCCGGAGCAATACATTTTTGAAACTGCTCTACTTACCAAATTTGTAGTTCCGAAAATTGAGGTCGTAGACGAAAATTGTAGGGAACTTTTATTCGCCAAATGACCCAAGGTATATGAATAACCCATCCCCTAACTATTATAAACAATAGAGCATGAATACCTAAATTTTAATTGGTCTTTCCGATCTTGTTTTTTTTTAGTTAATTGCCAGTTAAAAAAGTCGCAATTAATTCTAATATTATAATTTTTGTTAGCCCGAATTCACTCATTTTAAACGGTAACCTTAGCAGCGCGTTGACGAATACTGACTGAAACGAATATAACAACATGGTCGGGATTTATTAAGTTTATGTCGTTTTAATCGTGAACGTCAATATTATGTGCATTCATATAAGTATTCGTACTCTGGCACGAACGGAAAGCGCAGCGAGGCATTTCAGTTGCAACGCGAGCACAGCTTTTGCAAGCACAGACTTTGCAATTACAGCTCGGAAGTAAGTCAGTTGCAGAAGGGAAATAACTAAATACTTGACGATGAATTTAATAAATTTCGAGGCCTCTGGATTTTGTGACATTTTCCATTTCCTAATTTATTTTAATTTATTTTCTTAAATTTGTAACGGACTCTAATTGTCTGGATGTGTTCGCTCAACGCGATCGATGGAGGTCTAGTCTGACTGATGTGGTACCGAGGTGTCACCACTTTTTTTGTTATCTTAAAAAAATAATATAAATACTGTTCAATTGTATACCATTTTACCATGACAATTATAAAAAAAACTAACGTAACGTTCACTGGTATTCTACCACTACATATCGATCGTTCAATTCGATTCATTTCGTCGACCGATATGATATCTCATCCTATATCAAACTTTTTGGAGCATCGATAAAACCATTAAAATTTTATGTCATTTTGAATTTTGTGATTTTTATGAAAAATTAATTATTAGCATTGAACGCAAATTTTCGTATTAAATATTCATTTATGAAAAAAATAAGTGATAGATTCGTGATCAGTGCGAAAAATAGATTAAACATAGTTCCTGAGTAACGATAAAAGAAAAAACTTTTCATGAACATTTTGTAACCAATATTGCAAAAATTAATAATTTTGCGTATTTTCAAACAACGATTTCTTCGCTTCTCGATGGCATCGCGGAAAAACTCCGAAGCCGATAATGTTCCACGGCAAGAAATACACAAGATAATGTATGTGACGGGTTTTAAAAAGTTAGATAAGAGATAATTTGGATTTCGTAAGAAAAAATAAAAAGTGCAAAAAAAAAAAAAAAAATCTGCAGCGCATAATTCCGTGTTTTTTTTTCGCGCCAAGCACAGATCTGACAAACGGATACATTACGTTTGAGCGCGACCGTTTTGGCGCTAGTTACTTTGGATGGTTACTAGGATGTTACATTCTACCAGTTCCCGAAAACTAGCGAAAACTTTTATTTTATATCGACATAAGAGTAATTCATCATTGTCCATAAATAAAATCCGTCTACTCATATCTATAAACCACACGGAGAAAAAAGATTAGTAATAATTCGGGACCAAACAGGAAAAGTTATTGATATTTTGGTAATAATTTTGTTTATTGAAGTAACGTGAGGATCATTCGTAGAATCAGCTCGATATGCAGTGAAATATTCCGGTGTAAGCCGGAATATTTATTGCCGTGACTAGTAATAATTGCCAATGGGTAAAACTTACTGTGTATATCAGTAAAAATTACTGGTATACCTGTAAAATTTACTGTTTACATGATGACAAAGTAGTAGGCATGTATATACTTATTCCGCCTCACACTGTCCGTCCGTGGTCCAAGTTGCATCTTCCCCCTGCCATTTTCTGTTCGTCGCGTCTTAGAGAACCACGTGGTACTCACGTAGAGCAGATAAACCGAGCATTGAAGCGAAACCTTTATTATTTAATGACATGGAAGTTAGCAACGTTGCTCCAATGATATCATTGACAGATGTCACTTTTCTCAAATAGTTTATTTTACATCGAAAAAAAGTTTAAAAAATGATTCTGTTATATTATATTTTTATTATATATATATAATTATAATTATTATAAATATATTTACATTGTTATATTAATATATGGCATTACATTATATTGTCGGTTCGCAAGGAAAGCAATTTTCTGCGAAACATGACAGCTGTCAATAATTTCGTTGGAGTAACCAACTTCTGTGCCTTTATTATTTATTATTATTATTATTATTATATATAATGATACCGAAAGATGAATGATCCTGTAAAAAAAAATTTAATCGCCCATGTATATTGCATGTATTCGCTCTTAAAAATTCCGGTGTTATTTCAGTATTTTATTTGTAAATTTAAACAATAAAAATCCCTGTGTTTTCTTCACGGGGCGCACCATTAATGGGAATCCCAGTACATTGTATTGGAAATTGGATGAATTATTAGTATTTATTTTTCTCCGTGCATTCATACAGTGTCTTCTCCATTGGACAAACAAACGAAATATGTATCACAGTATAAATTTGTAGGTAATCAGAATTGGAGATGTAAACGATGGAGACGTACGAGGACGACGACGACACTCACTTTTGCATAAAGTGTCATCAGACCGTGAACGGTCTGGAGAATTACGTTCGTCATCGACAGTCAGGATGTCGATCGACGGAAGCGAAGCCAGAAGTGGTTCACGAGACTCCGTCCACCCCAACGACCGTCTCATACCCGGAGATATTGAATGCGGACACATTCTTCAGTTCGTTGGAATTGCAAAGCAGCGCGAAGTCTAATTCCGCACAGAGACCCCGTGTCCACGTCGATAGGGAAAGAAAAGCAGCTAGATCCGACGATAAGAACAAGAGAAAAGTTAGGAAATGTCAAGAGCCCGACGAAGGAAGCTCAAAGGAAAAGTTGCTCAACATGCCACCGGTGGTGAGCGATCTGGATGACCTCATGGACCATTTGGGGATTCCGTCTTTGGTAGGATTTCCCGAAATCGTAACTTCAACGGCGAACAAATCCTCGGCATCGACATTGGGCAAGTTGGCATGTAATTTGTCGTCAACGAAGATGAGCAGTCACGAGAATTTGGCTGATTCTCCCTTGGAGAGCCTCATGACCAGCACCAAAGGATCAAGCGAGCGGAAGAGGAACGAGGATCCGCCGAGAATGGAACAGGATCATGGTGTGTGGTTGGAGGAGACGATACTGGCCGATCTTGACGTCAGCAGTGAGAACAAGGAACACGGTGAACACGGCCAGCACGAGGAACACGGCGAATTGGACAATTACGTCGAGTACGATTACCAGCATGAAGACGAAGAATCGGATGACGAGAGTGCCGAGGAGGACATTGGTCAACAGGAGTCTTATTCGGACGATGACGATGACGAGGATCATGAATATCCATTGCACGGACACACCGGTGGCAAATGGAAGCCCAGCGAACTGCTCCAGGAAACGAGTAGACTCAATGAGGAGGAGTTGGATCAGGATGAGGATAATCAGCACCGACCGCCACCTTCGCACACGGGTGGCAAATGGAAGCCAGCGGACAGCTCTCAAGTACAGGTATTGGATATTTCCTTTTGCATTTACTCTTCGTAAAGTACACTGACCGTCATTGATGACTGGTTTTTCTGATTTTTTGTCCTGCTGGATGTCTTACTCGATGTCTTAATGGGATCGGAGACACACAACAAGACACCCAGTCTAGGGCTGTACAGTTGAGCCGTCTTGGCCGGCTAAAAAATCTTATCCGGCTAATGGGCATTATAGTTTGGCCGGCTTAGCTGTCTTAGCCGGCTAAGATGTTTTGGCCGGCTAAAAATTGGCCGCGGCTTAGCCGGCTAAGATCGTTTGGCCGGCTAAAAATTAGCCGCAGTTTAGCCGACTATTCATTTTTATTAATGTTGGCAATAAAAATTAGATCGTGGCAATAAGATTTTAAAGATCTCAAACGTAGTTGAATCTACTGATAGTACAGAAATTAATAATATCCAACAAGTAAAGTGCCAAAGATAAATGTCTCATTAATTTCATTAGTTTCCTCGTAATTCACAATAAAAATTAATAGCCGGCTAAACTGCGGCTAATTTTTAGCCGGCTAAGATGGCTTAGCCGGCCAAACTATAATGTCAATTAGCCGGATAAGATTTTTTAGCCGGCCAAGCCGGCTCAACTGTACAGCCCTAACCCAGTCTTGCTGGATGTCTTGGTTCATATCTTTGCAAGATGTCTAAAAAAAAAAAAGGTGCCAATGACAGACAGTGCACCACTGTAAATTAGCCTGCTGTCCGCTCTTAAAAAGCCCGCCGACAGTTCTCAAGTACAGGTATTAGATATTTCTTTTGTAGTCACTCTTCGGAAAGTACACCGACCGTCATTGATGACTGGTTTTTCTGATTTTTCTGTCCTGCTGGATGTCTTACTCGATGTCTTAATGGGATCGAAGACATACAACAAGACACCCAGTCTTGCTGGATGTCTTGGTTGATATCTTTGCAAGGTGTCCAAAAAAAAACAGGTGCCAATGACAGACAGTGCACCACTGTAAATTTTCCTGCGGACCGCTCTTAAAAAGCCCGTAAACAGTTCTCAAGTACAGGTATTAGATATTCCTTTTGTAGTCACTCTTCGGAAAGTACACTGAACGTCATTGATGACTGGTTTTTCTGATTTTTCTGTCCTGCTGGATGTCTTACTCGATGTCTTAATGCACTGAGAAAAAGAAATTGTTGGATTGAGCGAATGCGCGGTGACATACGTTCAAAGGTGTATTTTGTTGGTACAACACATATGTTTGTTTCAATCGAGAAATTTTGAATAAATTGAAGCAAATAATCGCTTAACAAAACAATGCTTTATTTGTACCAAACAAATAACAGCTTTGAACGTATGTCACCGCGTCTTTTGGTTAATCCAACCAATTTTTTTTCTCAGTGTGGGATCGAAGACATACAACAAGACACCCAGTCTTGCTGGATGTCTTGGTTGATATCTTTGCAAGGTGTCCAAAAAAAAAACAGGTGCCAATGACAGACAGTGCACCACTGTAAATTTTCCTGCGGACCGCTCTTAAAAAGCCCGCCGACAGTTCTCAAGTACAGGTATTAGATATTCCTTTTGTAGTCACTCTTCGGAAAGTACACTGAACGTCATTGATGACTGGTTTTTCTGATTTTTCTGTCCTGCTGGATGTCTTACTCGATGTCTTAATGAGATCGAAAACACACAACAAGACACCCAGTCTTGCTGGATGTCTTGGTTGATATCTTTGCAAGATGTCAAAAAAAAAAAAAAAAAAACAGGTGCCAATGACAGACAGTGCACCACTGTAAATTTTCCTGCGGACCGCTCTTAAAAAGCCCGCGGACAGTTCTCAAGTACAGGTATTAGATATTCCTTTTGTAGTCACTTTTCGCAAAGTACACTGACCGTCATTGATGACTGGGATTTTCTGATTTTTCTGTCCTGCTGGATGTCTTACTCGATGACTTAATGGGATCGAAGACACACAACAAGACACCCAGTCTTGCTGAATGTCTTGGTTGATATCTTTGCAAGATGTCCAAAAAAAAAAAAAACAGGTACCAAATACAGACAGTGCACCACCGTAAATTTGCCCGTCGAAAGCTCTCAAGTACAGGTATTAGATATTCCTTTTGTAGTCACTCTTCGGAAAGTACACTGACCGTCATTGATGACTGGTTTTTCTGATTTTTCTGTCCTGCTGGATGTCTTACTCGATGACTTAATGGGATCGAAGACACACAGCAAGACACCCAGTCTTGCTGGATGTCTCTGTTGATATCTTTGCAAGATGTCCAAAAACAAAAACAGGTGCCAATGACAGACAGTGCACCACAGTAAATTTGCCCGTCGAAAGCTCTCAAGGATAGGTATTGGATATTCCTGTTGTACTCACGCTTCAGTGCCTCCATTGACCGTCATTAATGACTGGTTTCTCTGATTTTTCTGTCCTGCTGGATATCTTGGTTGATATCTTTGCCAGATATTGAAAAAAAAAAAAAAAAACCAACCCCAATGACAGGCAATGTACCACTGTAAATTTGCAGGAAGAAGAGTACGAGATACAAAGATGCTAAGGTAGGAAGAGGTATTAATTGAAAAGTCAGGATAATTGGAACTCCAACCGGTTGTGAGGTACCGCTGTGTAGATAAAGTGGTTTTTTGCTCAGTGACTCGGTAGCCCGTGCAGAAGTGAAGCGGGAACAACTGTGGTAGGAGTGAGATTGGCCGAGTTGAGAGCGAGAGCCAGATTATAGGGAGATATTTTCGCGGGGCCAGAAGTAGCTTCCTCGTAGCTTCCTGTGCTGTCTCCCTGCTTCCTCACTCCTCGTCGTCGTTAATCGTGAGATTCGCGGCGGGGCTACTCTCACCCGCGTCGTGTAATTAAAGGATCGCGTGACGTTCGGCCGTTAGTGTAACTCGACTAATTGTTGTCCTTGAAGTACTCGGGCTGTGGAGCGTCTGCTCCCTGATCGATATGCCGTGTACCACGAGCACGGTTCCGCTTGCAGTGGACAGTGGTGCTTATGCATGTCGCGTACACAGTATTGACCTTTGCGCAGAGAGTGGAGGAGACCGCGGTTGCGGGCAAAGAGCCGGGAGGTTCGTCCTCAGTGCCATCGGCAACGCATCAACAACAACCACCGACTGGACACACTCGGGGTAAATGGATACCCAGCGTGGCCGTTGAGTCGGGCTCAGGATATTGGTGCGATCCTTGCGGCCGGAAGCTCGCCTCGAGATTGCTCTACGACAGGCACTTGCTCTCGGACCTGCACGCGAGAAGGAGTATCCAGGAAATCGACGGAGACTTGCAATTGCCGCGCGGTGCTGCTTCTCTCCTGCGGAGGAAGTCCGCCAGCAAACGGCAGAGACTACTCGCCGATGTTAAATCGGTAATCCATTCGTCAACTTCATTGCGCATAATTCATCGCCTCCTCAAGTGCCCATGTACGAATATCAGAATGGCACAGTTCCGGCCTAGTACTGGTGCCGGAGCTACCAGTACTGGCAGACAATCAAGGCCCAGCAGAAATCCAATGCAGAATCAGTACTGGGCCGATACTGAAATGATCACACCTGCCCGGTGCTGGCTGTCGGCGTCGAGCCAGTACCGCGTGCCAATGTTCAGCCACTATTCAAAAACGATAGTAATAAACAGTAAAAATGAATGTTTTTATCGTCTGACTGTTTGTTTAACGCGTTTCTCTGATCGTAGTTTATTGTATTGTTGTTATTTTACGCTTATACGCTGAAAATCTCGGAATAAATTTTTCGACCGGTGATGGGATTCGAACCTGCGACCCTACGATTACCAGTCCTAGATCTTACCTACTTGGCTATGCTAATGTTGAAGAACGTTTCAAAAATTGTAAATCAGTTGAGCAAATGCTTGCATATTGTCACACTAAGTTCATACGATCGAATAGTCATAAAATACATCAATATTTATAATTCAGTCATTGAGTTCTATATAAAATTTATTTGTAATTTATCTTTTTCATACTTTGATATTTTTGAGAAAGCGTTGGTTGAACTCTGGCAACCAGTACATGCCCAGTACTACGACGGATATAAAATTTGATACAAAAAAGGATTTGATCTAATACGGTCTATTAACGATGGCCAACTCTTGGTGAAGTTGTTCATCAGCACTAGGCTCTGGTCGTTGAACGAGACTTGGCAACAAGGGCTGTTCTAGTATTGGGCCCTATTGCCGGCTCGGAACTTTGTCCAGTACTGGCAATCAAGGTTGGCCCATCCTTGGTGAAGTTTTTCATCTGTACGGGGACAGAGCCGGCAATTAAGACTCGGCAACTGTCAACTGTCCCAGTTCTGGGCCATATTAGCAGCTCTGGACTTGGCCCCGTACTGGCAAGCTGCGTAGGCCCATTACTGATAATGTTGTTTGCCAATACTGTCCGAGAATAGGCAAACGAGACTTGGCAATCGGTCCTATCCCAGTTCTGGGCCGTTTTTATAACTCCGGCACCGTACAGATATTCGCACATGGGTGGCGTTGTTGGAACAAATGACGATACTATTGAAATGATGTTCAGAGATCCAGGAAACTTAACGAGGATGAGGACAAGGAGGCCGCGGTGAAAACTCGTAAGCGCGAGAAAGATGTGATTTGGTGTGAAATGTGTCACGCCCGTGTGCGCCGCCCTCAGATGGGAAAACACCTGCTGTCGCACTACCACTGTCGTGTGGCCGGCACGAATCCCTGCAGCAATCCAGCGGCTCGTCGCTTTATCCTGGCGAACATGGCGAACGTCGTTCGTCAGTGCCCATTTCAGTGCGCGACATGTCGTTTTTACTGCAACACCGAGGAAACCTTTCTGCTGCACTGGCGCTCGAGTACTCACACCCAAAAATGTCGCGACGTGAGTTTGCTTTATATTTTTTTTACTCGACTATGCGTTACCACATTTGTTGCGTGTCGATGATCGATGGGACCATTTTCAGGTAATCTATACGTGCATTTTTATTTCCAAATCCAGGTCGGTGAACATTTCACATGCACTCCATGCGACTTCTGGTGCGAAGGAAACGAGACGATGGAGCAGCATCTCCTGGGCTCCGCTCACCGGGAATTCGTGGCAATCGTCAACGGCTCCGTGCCGGTGGTGGTGCGCAGACAGACATCGCTGATTTGTCAAAATTGCGATCAACGTTTCAGATACAACCTGCAGTTGAGACTTCACGCGAGAGAAACGGGACACGACGGAGGCTTGACATCGAGCGACGAATATCAGAGTAGAATCGCATGCGGCCTTTGTTCCCAAGTCGTTAGGTCTCTGGTTGCCCTGCAACGTCACCAATTGTCCTCCCATGCTCGGCAACACGATTCCCAGACCGCCGGACTAACGCTCGACGTTCAACCCTCGGCGCCGTACTTTTGCTCATTTTGCACGTTGAACTTTGTGACCGCGAGCGACGCGGTGCTTCATCGGAGAACACTGAAGCACAAGGAAATGGTGAGAGCTCGCAAGCTTTCGTCCGACAACATCGCTGGCCTGGCGCGAGAGTGTCCTCACTGCGGTGCCGAGCAGTCCAGTCTTGTTCAACACAAGGAGCATCTGCTTCAACAACATCCTCAACTTTGTCACAGGTTCGAAAGAATGTTCAGCTTGTGATCGTTATGTTCAGTTGAGTTGATGTACTGGAAATACGAAACATTGGATGATCAAAGAGTTTGGATCACTTTCATTTTTATAAGATCGACTTTTCACACCAGTGTAAGAAATAAAATTGAATCCAATATTTTTAAGGGGAACGATACTCACATAGACACCCGCGCAGACATTCGCAAAGACACTTGCGCAAACACCCGCTCAGGCAAACGCGCAGACAACCGCCCAGACACCCGCGCAGACAACCGCGTAGACACTCGCGTAGACACCCGCGCAGACAACCGCGCAGACAACCGCGCAGACAACCGCCCAGACGCACGCCCAGACGCACGCCCAGACGCACGCCCAGACACACGCCCAGACACACGCCCAGACACACGCCCAGACACACGCCCAGACACACGCCCAGACACACGCTCAGACACACGCCCAGACACACGCCCAGACACACGTCCAGACACGCGCAGACACACGCCCAGACAACCGCGGAGGAAACCGCCCAGTCACCCGCGCAGACTCCCGCGCAGACAACCACGCAGACAACCGCGGAGGAAACCGCCCAGACACCCGCGCAGACTCCCGCGCAGACAACCACGCAGACAACCGCGCAGACAGCCGCGCAGACAACCGCGCAGACAACCGCGCAGACAACCGCGCAGACAACCGCGCAGACAACCGCGCAGACAACCGCGCAGACAACCGCGCAGACAACCGCGCAGACAACCGCGCAGACAACCGCCCTGACACCCGCCCAGACACCCGCCCAGACACACGCGCAGACAACTGCGCAGACAACCGGGCAGACAACCGCGCAAACACCCGCCCAGACACTCGAATTGTGAGCCTATGTAAGGTGTCTGTGTGAGTGTCTAGTGGGCTTGTACTTGATCATCAAGTAGATATGCCTGTGGGTATGAAAAGTTGATCGTATAAAAATCGAAGTGCTCTCAAAATCTTGGTAATCGAACGTCCCGTACTTCAACCAGATTTTCACTTGGATAATTGCACTTTTCAGATGTCCTCGATGCGGAATGCTCTTCGCTCTCCCTCAGGATGTAACGAGACACACGAGAGACGCCGAATGCGCGAAAGCACTCGAGGAGGACCTCGACAGAGCAACTGGGGGTAACGAGAGCGAATGGAGATGCACCAATTGTCCATTCGTCACCGGCTCTCAAGGAGAATTCATATTTCACGACGCCCTACACACGGGCAGCATCGAAAGGAATCCCGACGAAGCTGGCAGCAGCAATGCAACGCCAAAGTATCGTTGCCCGATGTGTGAAAAGGCCTTTCCCAAAGTTTCACTGAGAAATCACATAAGAAGTCACACCGGTGAGCGACCGTTCAGTTGCGTCAACTGCCCGGCGTCGTTCTCCAGGCGATCGAGTCTCACTGCTCATCGCGGCGAGTGTTTGTCTTCACCGATCACTTCTCCGTCCTCCTCGGCCACTGCCTGGCCCTCGGAAGCTGACGATCCACGTAGACGTGACCACGCCTGCTCGGAATGCAACACTGCCTTTTATACCAAGTAAGACCAAAATTCTATTCAATTTTTTTTTTTGCCCGACTACGCTCAAAAAAGGCAGGCCATAGAAGTTAGCAACGATGCTCCGACGAAATTGTCGACTGGTGTGACGCTTAGCATAAGGTTGCTTTCCTAGCGCGCCGATAATATAATATAATGTAATATAATAAAAATAGGGTAGATTGGCCCATGAATGGACAGTTAAGCAGACGATAACGCCAGTGAATAGACTTTTTTATGCACGTGCTCTTATGGAAAGTGTCTTCACTGGTTCTGTTCATTCATTGGCTGGTTTACCCTATTTACAATCATTTTAACCTATATATAATAATAATCTCTCTATAATATAAAAAGATTTCGTCGCCGCCGTGTCAAGAATCGCGAGGGATCAATATAGGGTTAGAGGGGCGAGGGTCAATAATAGGGTCAGAGGGGATCAATAATAGGCTCAGAGGGGGTCAATAATAGGGCCAGAGGAGTCAATAATAAGGTCACGGGATCAATAATAGGGTCTGGGGTCAACAATAGGGTCAGGGGGTCAGCAATAGGGTCAGGGGTCATCAATAGGGTCAGGGATCATCAATAGCGTTAGGGGCCATCAATAGGGTCAGAGGGGGCCAATAATAGGGCCAGAGGAGTCAATAATAAGGTCACGGGATCAATAATAGGGTCTGGGGTCAACAATAGGGTCAGGGGGTCAGTAATAGGGTCAGGGGTTATCAATAGGGTCAGGGATCATCAATAGCGTCAGGGGTCATCAATAGGGTCAGAGGGGGCTAATAATAGGGTCAGAGGGGATCAATAATAGGGTCAGGGGGACAATAATAGGGACGTGAAGTTGGTTAATAATAGGATCGTAATAGTGCGGCTTAGAATTGTAAGGGCATTTGTCTTTTAAAGGACTTGGAATGATAAGAACTTAAGTCCATTATTCCACGCAAGCCACGATCTCCACTGCACAATATAATTTAATCTTTTTGATCGTTTTGCCAGAAAATAAACTGTTTGCGATAAGTGACAGGTGTCAATGGTACCATTGGAGCAACGTTGCTAACTTCCGTACCATAAAAAGGCCCTATTTCATGCCTGCAACGGGGCTGGAATGGGGCCGATTCTTGACGAGCGGGAGGAAAAGTGAAACGTTTCCTCCTACTCGTCAAGAATCGTCCACTTACCGTCCCCGTTGTAGGCGTGGAAAAATGGCCACTTTTTAGCATAATCGGAAAAAATAGCTTATGCCACTCGGGAGGAAGGGCAATTTTCACCTCGTATGAAAATCTGCCCTGGCTTCGCTCGGGCATTAAACTTCACACACCCAGAAAAAAAAATGATTTGACTGCCACCGTTTATTTGGTTTAAGCAAAATATCTATTTGATTAAAATAAATATTTATTTCATTTAAGTAACTATTTATTTAATATAATTAAATATTTATTCAAATCAAATAAATATTTTACTTATACCAAATAAACGGTGGCGGTCAAATAATTTTATTTTCTGGGTGCACTCGGTGAAAAGACGCACTTTCCTCCCACGTGGCGTAATGTACTATTTTACACACGTAGATCGGTAATAGAGTCAACTGTCCTATCCTCGAAGAATTTGCATGAAAGTAACGCAGCCCGTTTATAAATAAACGAATGGCCATTCCGCGACAGATACAAGACAATAAACGGTCGCCAACTGTCCACGCCATCGTGGTAAAAGTGTCTCTCGCTGCATGACTGTAAAACAACGAAGCGTGTCTTAGTGGCGACGCCCACTATCGCGGATCAACGCGGAAAGGTGTAGTGAGCGAGACCAGAGAGTCTCCGCGGCGAGGAACGATAGTAAATAATATAATTTAAGTCGAGAATGAGAATCGTCACTTCCTGCTCATTCTCGGTCCGATGTGAACAAGCGGGTTACGGGTACTAAACGGAATAGCGGGAGCCGAACTGAGGGACGTTAAAAGTGAGGTGGCAAAGGAGAAACACACAAAAGACGAAAGATCGAGTGGGAAGCGAAGAGGCGCACGCCTTCCCCGTGCACTGAGTCGGCTCGTATTAAGGTAGTCCTAGCGGACAGTCTGAGCCCAAATGAGTTCAGAGAGAATTGAGAGAGAAGTGCGAACACTTCTCGATGGGATAAAAATTCGAAAAAAATCGAGCATATGGAAGGTGCTGAAAAGATTGATTTTACATAATAATAACTCCAAAATATTATTAACAAATGCATAAAAAAAAAAAATTGTTCAACAAATTCTCCGGCAACTTAACTTTTTGTTCATATAAAAACAATTTGTTAATCTTTTTGGATACGTATGAATTTTTTCAGAATTTTATCTAATTTTTGAAAATCACGTTTTTTTTATTAACTAAAAACGTAATTTTCAAAAATTAGCAAAAATTCTGAAAAAATTCATACGTATTCAAAAATTACATACAAACATAATAATAACTCCAAAATATTATTAACAAATGCATAAAAAAAAAATTGTTCAACAAATTCCCCGGCAACTTAACTTTTTGTTCATATAAAAACAGTTTGTTAATCTTTTTGAATACGTATGAATTTTTTCAGAATTTTATCTAATTTGTGAAAATCACGTTTTTTTATTAACTAAAAACGCAATTTTCAAAAATTAGACAAAATTCTGAAAAAATTCATAGGTATTCAAAAAGATTAACTTATTGTTTTTATATGAACAAAAAGTTAAGTTGCCGGAAGATTTGTTGAACAATTTTTTTTTCATTCATTTGTTAATAACATTTTGGAATTATTATTATGCAAAATCAATCTTTTCAGTACCTTCCATATGGTTGATTTTTTTCAGATTTTTATCTCATCGCGAAGTATTCGCAATTCCACTCTCAATTCGCTCTGAACTCACGTGGGCTCAGGCTGTCCGCAAGGACTACCTTAACATCTCGTAGCGGCTTGCGCGCCCGCGGGTCATTCCGGTATTTAACGGTCGTGCATTATGGCACCGGTGAATATGTGTATCCGTCTTTGCCAGTGCAGCGAGTAGGGGAGAGCGGGGCAAAATGGCACAGAGGGGCAAAACGGGATTATGAGACAAAACGCAATTTTCCAATAACCTCTGGATATTGGCAGTGGTCGTCCGTGGAGCAAAACGGGGTTGAAAATCCGGATGTATCATTGGGACAAAATGGGGCATTTAAAAATCATTGGAACATTGAGTTTTGCCCTCACTGTCCCGTTTTGTCCCACTGTCCCATTTTGCCCCACTCTCTCCTATGTATCGCCTGAGAGTCCGGATGAGAGTGTCGCCGAGGTCTCTAAAACCATCGGATCGTCGCAACAGTAGTCGCCTATACGATCATCGAAAGCACGAAGACCTCGCGTTACCAACGTTGCAGATGCCCAGTGCACTGAGAAAATTGATGGTATTTCCTACTATAACGAAAAGTAAAAATGGTACGCCAAGTACTTAAAACGTTCAGAAAATATGTTTATGGAAAAACCTCTTAAAAATTAAAAAATCTACCAAAACAGATGTTTATCCGAACAATAAAAAAAAATATATATGTGTATCAAAATGTAAAAAAAAAAAATCGAAAAAAATCAAATCAAACCAGCCAAGTAGTATTACAAAAATCTAAAAAAAAAAATACGAGATTTGAAAAATCTTGAACAAAAAAAACTTGGCGTGCCAGTTTTTTTTTATATAATTTTTGAATGAACTACGTACGACAGTGATTGGAAAAAAAACTGGCACGTCAAGTTTTTTTTGTTCAAGATTTTTTACATCTCGTATTTTTTTTTTTTTTTAGATTTTTGTAATACTACTTCGCTGGTTTGATTTGATTTTTTTCGATTTTTTTTTTTTTTACATTTTGATACACATATATATTTTTTTTTATTGTTCGGATAAACATCTGTTTTGGTAGATTTTTTAATTTTTAAGAGGTTTTTCCATAAACATATTTTCTGAACGTTTTAAGTACTTGGCGTACCATTTTTACTTTTTTGAAAAAAAGTATTTTGTGGTTGATTTCACCTATTTTTTCCTGCAAATGCGATTTTCTTCTTAGTCTTAATCTCGAGGAGGAAAGCATTTTTTTTACCGAAAATTTTTTCCATTGCTGCAATAACAATATTGACCAAACTTAGTGTCAATCAGTTTATATTTGATATAAAAATACTCCCCAGGTCCATCGTGAAGATTGCCAAAGAATCCGAAGAATTTTTGCGTATAGCACGTATCACCTCACACCCGTATTTCAGGTTCACCTCATCATATCTCGGGAACCGCTGGACGATTATGATCGTAATTAGGCCCGTTGGAAAGCTTGGGTCCGAATTATATAATAAAAGTGTCCTTGAAAATTCGATCCGATGCTTCGTTGCCGAGATCGAGCCGTCCGAAAATCATCGCGTAAACTCACGCACAATCGATCTCCTCACACCCGTATTTCAGGTTCACTTCATCATATCTCGGGAACCGCTGGACGATTATGATCGTAATTAGGCCCATTGGAAAGCTTGGGTCCGAATTATATGATAAAAGTGTCCTTGAAAATTCGATCCGATGCTTCGTTGCCGATGTACTTTATCTCCTCACACCCGTATTCAGGTTCACGCACAATCGAAACATTTTGGATCGATTCCTGATCGCGATCACCGTACACAAGAATCCACCGAACGAATGTGTTCGGAATTAAGCAAACTGGAAAGCTTGGATAGACATTCTATAGTAAAATTTTAATATCATTTCGATCCGATGATTTATTTGTGAGGTACCGTAGTGCAAACAAATACTTCCGGCATTTTGGAGTATAACTACTTGGTAGCGTCCTTCGCACACTTAAAAAATTTCTTTTAAGTACTTGGCGTCGAGACGCTACCGCGTCTCTTGATGGTCCCCAGGGGGGACGTCTATATAGATGGTTTGTGATGGTATATACTCAATCGATTAAACTATAATTACAGTTACAACTATAATTTTTGGTCATTGTCGTAACTGTGTTAAATCTTCGAACAATTGGCTATTCACCAATAATTTTTCACGCCGCTGCAACGTTTTCGGAGTTTTAAGCTTTCTGATAATTGAAATTCGATTTTTGTTCCCGTAGCTATTATTTATTGCCGGTCAACTTTTCAATCGGTTTGTCATCGTTCTTCCGAATAGTATTTATCTATTTAAAAATAGAATCTATTCGTGCCGAATCTAATGATTCGTATTTACTAGACTAGAAATCGGTTGGCGATTCGGACGAATGACTATTCGGCGACTTGAAGTTTGGAAGTTTAACGATTCGGTAAAATTCCGTTCGATGAAATTATTATTCGTGAAAAATGACGTTCGATGAAATTATTGTTCGGAAAAATGATGTTCGGTTGAATGACGATTCGGAGGAACAACGTTCGGCCCTTTCCACATAAAAAAAAATGATCACCATAAAAGACGAATAAACCCGAGCCCGAAAGACGGAAGCAACTTTTCGATCGGTTTGTCATATCTTTCTTCCGAATAGTATTTAATCCGAATCTATTCGTACCGAATCTAATGATTCATATTCACTAGACTAGAAATCGGTTGGCGATTCGGACGAATGACTATTCGGCGACTTGAAGTTTGGAAGTTTAACGATTCGGGAAAATTCCGTTCGATGAAATTATTATTCGTGAAAAATGACGTTCGATGAAATTATTGTTCGGTTAAATGACGATTCGGAGGAACAACGTTCGGCCCTTTCCACATTAAAAAAATGATCACCATAAAAGAAGAACAAACCCGAGCCCGAAAGACGGAAGCAACTTTTCGATCGGTTTGTCATCTTTCTTCCGAATAGTATTTATCCGAATCTATTCGTACCGAATCTAATGATTCATATTCACTAGACTAGAAATCGGTTGGCGATTCGGACGAATGACTATTCGGCGACTTGAAGTTTGGAAGTTTAACGATTCGGGAAAATTCCGTTCGATGAAATTATTATTCGGGAAAATGCCGTTCGATGAAATTATTATTCGTGAAAATGCCGTTCGATGAATTTATTGTTCGGAAAAATGACGATTCGGAGGAACAACGTTCGGCCCTTTCCACATAAAAAAAAATGTGCAACTTATATGAGGAAGCCATATGAAAATTTCAATTTTCAACTTTTATGAAGAAGCCATATGAAGATTTCAATTTTCAACTTTTATGAGGAAGCGATCTGAAAAAATTTTCAACTTGTTTTAACGTCAACGTCGTGTTTGCCTTTTATGCATATGACTGGCCGATTCAGGTTCAGCGCGAAAAAATATACCGATATCTTTGCTTTGTTAGATCCGTGCACCTACTCCAATTAACGAAAATACAGGGTTACGGAATTTTTTTTTTTTTTTCAAATTATTAAGTCACTTATCCAATATCCACCGTTTTGTGGCCACGTCTAATGTATTTTTCACCCACCGATGACGAGTCTCCGAATTATTTTACTCCTAGGGCGACACTTGATACATAAACTCGTGTCGGACAAAAAATACAACTTTTCAAAAAAATTAAAAAATTTCAAAATCCCATAAAATTTCAACGTTTCGATCCATTTTCGCCAAATTTAATACGAAACATTGTACAGCGTTACTCCATTCCCATGTCAAGATTCCGATCGATACCTCCATATTTACTCGAATTAGACAATTTTTAGTCATTTTTCAGAAAACTCAGATAAACTCAAAATCCCATAAAATCTTACCCTTTCAATGAATTTTGACAAAATTCAATACCAAAGGTCTTTGATCAAAATAGTATATTTGTGGGCAGTTTTAGGACGATTGCTCTAATTTTACGCAAGTTAGAGCTACCACGACCTTTTGTCAAAAATTTCAAAATCGCGTAAAATCTCGAAACGGGCCTCAATCTTCATGAAAATTGCACCGAGGGAAGAGACAGGACCACTCTACTAGTTCACCAAATTTCAACTGGCTACCTCGAACCGTTTCCGAGTTATAGTCGTTTTAAAAGACGCAAGTCTGTCACACACATACATACACACACACACATACGTCCGGACGCCAGCTGAAAATCACATTTCTCGACGTTTCGGACTATGTTAAGTACTCTGACACTAAAATCTCGAAAAAAAAAACATTTTTCACGAAAACAAAGCTTCCTCTACGAGGAAGCAAAATGATCACCATAAAAGAAGAATAAACCCGAGCCCGAAAGACGGAAGCAGAAAGGCCGGATGACGATAACTGATCGGAGCCTCATTTTCGGGATTCCGATAGAATCGCATATATCACCCAATTGAAATCTCACTTCTTGGGTTCATGTGTTCCGAATGCATCACCGAATACGCACGGACAATATCCTAACGATCGGCGGATAACGGTAATTTCTGGGAGCCGAAAGGCCAGCTCGCGACAAGCCCGAAGGGAGAGATAAAATCTAGAAGAGACGCTGCAAGAGGAGCGGAGGTTGCTCGCCGTTGCGAAGGAACGAATGTAGGTAATTACGAGAAACGCCGTGGACAGCTCCCGCGCAATTCTTGGCTTTACCGATCGCGCATTCGCGGATAACCGTCCGTTTATGCGGGTTCCCCAATTCTGAGAATAAACGAATGCGTTCGCGACGACGGTCACCTCTTCCGCGGTATGTATGCGCATATTCTACATAGTATGTTACATACGCGCGCTACTGACCGTACGTATCGCGCACCCCACCGACATTCCACTTTGCCATTCTCTTCGACCCGCCAACTCGCCCGTGCAGAAATTTAGTCAGGGGTGTTGTTTGGGCCCTTCCAGACTTCCCCGACTTTTTACGGGTCCCGACTAGGCTTGTCACACTTTGAAGTATGGGGCCTTTATACATTTCCTTGTTAGGCCCCATGAAGGCTTCCTCACTAAGGTAACGGTACCGATGTTCGGACACGTCCCAATCTTCGGACACTCCTATGCAGATCTGATTTATTCCGAATTGAAGTTTTGAAGATCCATTATGACACTTGTAATCGTAACTGCAAACATTATATGATGCACAGAAAAATAGTTACACAAGGTTTAAGCCTAAATTATTTTCTATTGTTGAATTCTGTTAAACACCGACGATATAGTGTCCGGTGAATGGTACAAGCGTCACTACATACGCGACCTAATAATCGGACAGTACGAAAAAGTTAGGTTAGCCAGTATTCTACGTATCTTATCTTCATTATTGTTTCGCGTGAATATTATTGTTTTCATTGATTTAATTGATAAATCGCAAAGGAATTCCTTTAGTCAATATTAACTAAAAGTTCGCACATCAGAATTCTCGAAATCTGCGATCGTCCGAAACATTGTGACACGCAGTGTCCGAATATAGGGACGTGCCGAAAAACCGCGTCCGAAGATCGGTACATTTCGGCTCTCTTGATACTTTCTTACGTAATTAAAAAAATATTTATCCTTTTATAATTAACCGGTGACTTTTGGAAACTAGAAACTATCGGCTTGACATTGGTTTCGGTTACTTCAGGAAAAAAAATGTTCTTGATAAATTAATAACTGCTGGAATTTTAGGCTGCTCTTAACCGTCCGATCATTGGTACCTTTACCTTAAGCCCCTACTAAATAAGTACATACATTAAATTGAAAAATATTTATTTGCGGCTCTTTCTTGGATTGTCGCGCATTGTTCATTAAAGATTCTTACTTATTGAAGATAGTAGTCAATTTAGATTGCCGAAAAAAACACATTGTAAATTATTTCGCTGTTGGTGAGTTTTGAACCTGGGTCTCTGTGTTTGCTGCTCTGCGCCTTAGCTCACTCGGCTGTTCACATGTTGTTAGAGTTCTTTTTTATTGTCTATTTGAAGTAAAAGAAGGTGTTATGGCTACACTTATATGAATGTGATTAAAATGATTGGAATAGAACTATTTATTCGTGAACGGTTAAAATAATTTTTTGTTATCGACATTGTGCCTTTTGTTAATAACATTTAATTAACAATCGTTGCCTTTTAATTATAAATCGAATAAAACGTTTGTAGATATTGTGCACTGAGCACTATTCATAAGAGAATAAGGTTGAAAAATTGTTTATCGATCTATGATTAACGATTGTTAATTAACAATTAATTAACAATCGCTGATGAACAATTCGATAGTTGGTATAACCGAATATTAAAAAGTCCCCAGTATCGATAATCCTTGACGAAATAAATAACAATTGCACGATAATGCATATACGTGTAAACAAATTATTAACTGCATTTTTTCGCATGGTTGTCACAAATAAATACAAATATAAAAAAATTCCGGGAAAATAATGGATTCAATTTCTCATTTATGAATGCCATTGTTAATATTTTTCCTAATAAATGATTTATGCATTACGCTGATAATAATTTTTCTGACGTGCCAAAAATACGGCGTCACAGCATTATGTTTAACAAGAGTCCAGCACTAAGTTTCTAATTTTTAATTCCTATTATGGAATCTCCAACAAACCTAAATAGGGCTTCTGTTGTAATCCTCACGGTAGATTGTTCGATTGAAGCTTAGTTTTCCTTTATAGGACCCAGCAAGGCGAAATATGGGTGCCCTTCTATGGTTTCCTTGACTATCCCTTATCATTCTATTGTGGACTCCTATATTGGGCCCTGTAGGGTCCTAGTTTGGATTCCCTGTTATGGATTCCACGGGTATGCCTGTAATGGCCCTATAGTTTATCTCGGCCGCCCATCTAAATTTCTGCACGGGTCCTTCCTGAAGCGCTGCACGGTCTCCTGTTCAGAAACCTCAATTACCCTTAATACTCGAGTCACCAGTGCAGTGTTATTATCAAAGTCACCAATTTCTGACAAGTACGAATCTCGTCACTGTAACGACCGGACGGAGACTTCGGTGGATTCGGTGGACTTCGTGGTCGATGATGCGACGGCCAAATTTGAATGATGGAAAGATTTTGTGATTGCTGAACTTCGAATCCGAGTTAGTCAGTTATTAACCCTAGAACTCGTGTATCATTTTTTTTTTTCTACATTCTAACTCGTGACTGGGGTACGTGTGTACCCCACGCGTTTCTTCAACTTGCAAGGTTCCTATGAGCAGTAATCTCTGAGTTTTTTCATTTCCGTACACTGAGAAAAAAAAAAATTGTTGGATTAACCAAACTCGCGGTTACCTACGTTCAAAGCTGTTATTTGGCTTGGTACAACTAAATCATTCTTTTGTTGAACGATTATTTGCTTCAGTCGATTCGAAATATTTCCATTTAAATAAAAAATTTTATCGTACCAACTAAATGACGGCTTTGAACGCAGGTGAACGCCCCTTGGTTAATCCAACAAGTTTTTTTTCTCTGTGTAGCAGCGATCCTTTCAGCGCTGGCTCCGTCAGTCAACTCGGGCCTCTTAACTGGTACCGGCCAGTAGCGGCTTTCCGCGCCAGAATGACGCCAGCACGCTACGCTAAGCTTCGATATATGGTTAGACACGCGAATTCCGAATTCCTCCGAAACACGATGAACTGCTGAATTCAGCGATCCTTTCAGGATTGGCTCTGTCAGTCAATTCGGGCCTCTTACCTGGTACCTGCCAGTAGCGGCTTTCCGCGCCAGAATGATACGTTACGCTAAGCTTCGGTATATGGTATGGCAGGCGAATTCCGAATTCCTCCCCAACATGCTGAATTCAGCGATCCTTTCTGGGCGGACTCTGTCAGTCAATTCGGGCCTCTTACCTGGTACCGGCCAGTAGCGGCTTTCCGCGCCAGAATGATACGTTACGCAAGCTTCGGTATATGGTATGGCAGGCGAATTCCGAATTCCTCCCCAACATGCTGAATTCAGCGATCCTTTCAGGGCGGACTCTGTCAGTCAATTCGGGCCTCTTACCTGGTACCGGCCAGTAGCGGCTTTCCGCGCCAGAATGATACGTTACGCTAAGCTTCGGTATATGGTATGGCAGGCGAATTCCGAATTCCTCCCCAACATGCTGAATTCAGCGATCCTTTCAGGGCTGGGTCTGTCAGTCAATTCGGGCCTCTTACCTGGTACCGGCCAGTAGCGGCTTTCCGCGCCAGAATGATACGTTACGCTAAGCTTCGGTATATGGTATGGCAGGCGAATTCCGAATTCCTCCCCAACATGCTGAATTCAGCGATCCTTTCAGGGCTGGGTCTGTCAGTCAATTCGGGCCTCTTACCTGGTACCGGCCAGTAGCGGCTTTCCGCGCCAGAATGATACGTTACGCTAAGCTTCGGTATATGGTATGGCAGGCGAATTCCGAATTCCTCCCCAACATGCTGAATTCAGCGATCCTTTCAGGGCTGGGTCTGTCAGTCAATTCGGGCCTCTTACCTGGTACCGGCCTGTAGCGGCTTTCCGCGCCAGAATGATACGTTACGCAAGCTTCGGTATATGGTATGGCAGGCGAATTCCGAATTCCTCCCCAACATGCTGAATTCAGCGATCCTTTCAGGGCTGGGTCTGTCAGTCAATTCGGGCCTCTTACCTGGTACCGGCCAGTAGCGGCTTTCCGCGCCAGAATGATACGTTACGCTAAGCTTCGGTATATGGTATGGCAGGCGAATTCCGAATTCCTCCCCAACATGCTGAATTCAGCGATCCTTTCAGGGCTGGGTCTGTCAGTCAATTCGGGCCTCTTACCTGGTACCGGCCAGTAGCGGCTTTCCGCGCCAGAATGATACGTTACGCTAAGCTTCGGTATATGGTATGGCAGGCGAATTCCGAATTCCTCCCCAACATGCTGAATTCAGCGATCCTTTCAGGGCTGGGTCTGTCAGTCAATTCGGGCCTCTTACCTGGTACCGGCCAGTAGCGGCTTTCCGCGCCAGAATGATACGTTACGCTAAGCTTCGGTATATGGTATGGCAGGCGAATTCCGAATTCCTCCCCAACATGCTGAATTCAGCGATCCTTTCAGGGCTGGGTCTGTCAGTCAATTCGGGCCTCTTACCTGGTACCGGCCAGTAGCGGCTTTCCGCGCCAGAATGATACGTTACGCTAAGCTTCGGTATATGGTATGGCAGGCGAATTCCGAATTCCTCCCCAACATGCTGAATTCAGCGATCCTTTCAGGGCTGGGTCTGTCAGTCAATTCGGGCCTCTTACCTGGTACCGGCCAGTAGCGGCTTTCCGCGCCAGAATGATACGTTACGCTAAGCTTCGGTATATGGTATGGCAGGCGAATTCCGAATTCCTCCCCAACATGCTGAATTCAGCGATCCTTTCAGGGCTGACTCTGTCAGTCAACTTGGGCCTCTTAACTGGCACCGGCCAGTAGCGGCTCTCCACGCCAGAACGATACCAGCACGCTACGCTAAGCTTCGGTATGTGGTGTGGCAAGCCGTGAGCACCGAGACCCGCGTGCAGACAGTTTAGCGGTGACCGGCCCTCGCGGGCGCGACCGTACTGACGCGCGAGTCCAGTTGTCGCGTGAAATATTGCGATTCATAAAATAAAACGGGCCTGCGGTCGAGCCCCTCGTTCTCCGCCTAACCATCCGATTCCCCGTTCCTGCGCTGCCCGCGAGATTCACATCCTCGCCCTCCTTTCTTTTCTTCACCCTCCTCGTTCTCCCGCTTTAGCTCTCCCCCTCGTTCGTTCCTTTTTTTTTTCCCCCACTCTACACCGACGCATCTCCCTTTCCGCCGCGCACTTTGCCGAAGAGGACTATAGGTGACCCCATCTGCAGCGCTCACATCGCTCGTCCCGCTCCTCTTCGATCTGCTTCCACCCGCGAACCGGCGGACTCCTCGGGTCCGCTTGCCGTACACCCCCTTTCACTGAGCATCCTGATTATCCCTCCGCATGCATGCGCTACCAACACCAACGCCACCGACGTACACCGCGGACACGCACTGTCCGGCTTGTACCGCCTCGTCGGTCCCTCGGTCCCCGTGCTATACGATCTCGCGTTTCTATGGCATGCTTGAAACACCGCCAAACCGCAGCCATCGCGACGAGAGCCCGACCGTTTCTGCGAAATTTTTTGAACGGCAACTTCGGCTCGATTCGCCGCGAGTTTCTCGCCACCGCGGCTATTCGGTCTAGATGGAACTGTTCGCCGCGACAACGAGACGCGAGACGGGTCGAAATATTTCACCGTTTCTCAGTCGAATTAAACTTTTAATAATTCTCATTTCGAGAAATCAATCGTGGATTCATTGTTTTTATATATATATATATATATATATATATATATATACTAGCGGGTTATTGTGGCTCGCGCGCTCGCACCCATTTCTGGACGTAAACCCTTATTATTCCAAATACTTCAAAAGACGGGTTCAATACTTGAATGGGTGACCGCGGTCACCCATCCAAGTACTGTCCCCCCCCCCCCCCCCCCCCCCCCCCCTCGATTCTTGACACGGCGGCGACAGCGGCGAAATCCTTTTATATTATAGAGAGATACATATGTAAAAAAAACAGACTCACGCCCTTATTATTCTAAGTCTTTTACCCCCCTCATTATTCCAATCCCCTTATGCTAAATGGACTTAAGCCCTTATTATTCCAAGTCCCTTTAAGCTGAATGGACTTAGGCCCTTATAATTCCAAGGCCCTTTAAGGATGGACTTAAGCCCTTATTATACTACCCCCCCCCCCCCCCCCCCCTTGTCTTGTTGTACCAACAAATTTTTTTTCTCCGTGCGAGACGTTGCTTATTTGACGTCCCCCAACGGGTCTCCATTAATTTTTCCGATAACTATTCGCCTATTATACTATTCTGGTTCTACTCTGTGCCTCTCAGTGAGAGGTGCACAATAATTCAGTGCACAACAGCGTTGTGTGCCGAAAACCTCACTTTTCGACCAGAAATACATCACTTCCGGTCCAGAAAACTCATTTTTCGATGACAATTGACGTCACACCAGAAGTACCGGAAAAATGGAATTTCCAAACCGGATGTGACCTACTTTCGGTATGACGACACCTCCAGTCGAAAAAGAAGATTTTCAAACCAGAAGTGACGTATTTCCGGTACGACGTCACTTCCGCTCGAAAAATAAGATTTTCGAACCGGAAGTGAAGTATTTCCGGTATGACGTCACTTCCGCTCGAAGAATGAGATTTTCATACCGGAAGTGACGTATTACCGGTATGACGTCATTTCCGCTCGAAGAATGAGATTTTCAAACCGGAAGTAACGTATTTTCGGTGAATCTCCGGAGATCTAAACTTTGGGTTTTATAAATTCCACATAGTTCATAGCTGGGGAGCGAAAGTCCGAGCCACAGCAACCTGCTTGTATATGATAATTTATTCCCGGATCATGATTTATCGCAAGAATAAATCATATGTCATTCGTATGGCAAGAATGATGATATGTGATTCGGAAATTAAAAAATATGATTACTTGTGGTCGATCCAAGGACGTATGGAGATCCGCGGCTCTTGTGCCACAAAACGGGGACTTGGGGATTACGATGTGCAGAATTAATTTGGCAATGTCTCTTTCCGCTGATAGCGCGGCCCACACATAGTGCGACGGCTGGCTTCGTCCGATTCTCTCGCGCGCTACTCTGGCTGGTTCGAAGGTAATTGTACCAATACTTCGACACGTCCCAGTCGTCGCACACTCCTATGCAGATTTGTTTTATTATTAGAAATCCAATTTGACACTTGTAATCGTATCTACAAACATTATTTGGTGCACAGAAAAACGTTGTACAAAGTTTAAGCCTAAATTATTTTCTATTGATGCATTTTGTTGAAAAAAAAAACAGATGATGTAGTGTCCAAAAATTATTAGATACGCGACCCAATAATCGGACGGTTTGAAGAAGTTGGGTTAGCCAGCTTTCTACGTAGCTTATCTTCAGTATTGGTTCGCGTAAATATAATTTTTTCATTGATTTAATTGACAAATGGCAAAGCGATTCTTTTAGTTAATAGAAACTTAGTTTTGATTTTTGTGTGTTTTCCACACATTTTGTCCATATTTTAAAAAAAATCTAAGCTAATTGAAAAATGTGAAAAAATGCATACGTATTCAGAAAGAAAAAAAAAAGTTTCGTTTCCGGGTGATTTGAAAAACAATTAATTTTTTGATTAATTTGTTAATAAAATTTTGGAATTGTTATTATGCAAAATTAATATTTTCAGTACCTTTAGTACGCATGCATTTTTTTTCAGATTTTTATACCATCGAGAAGTATTTGCAATTTTCTGTTATTTTTCTCGAACTTATGCGAAATGAGCCCGAAGCGACATGGCTACCTTAAGTTCAAACTAAAGTCTTAAAATTCGACCCACGATGTCCGAATATAGGGACGTGCCAAAAAAACGCGTCCAAAGATTGGTAAATTTGGACTCTCCTGTTATTCATGGTGGCCGCGGTCAGGGAAAGCCGGGAAAACCGGGAAAACCGAGAAAAGTCAGGAAAAAAAATCTTTGTCAGGGAATCAGGAAAAAGTCAGGGAATTTCAAAATTGGTCAGGGAAAAAGTAAAATATCGCCGAACCTTCTATAAATAAATAAAAAGTACATAAAAGGGAGCCTTAAAAAAAATTGGGAACAATAAAAAAAAGGATTAAACATTAATACAATAATTAGGCATTTTCATTTGCATCATTAATTTTTTTTAAATAGAAGTCGTTAGAAGTTGGGTCAGGGACAATTTTTTATCGGTCAGTGAAAAGTCAGTGAAAAGTCAGGGAATTTTTTTTCGGGGAAAAAATGGCCACCATATATTTTTTTCGTAATTAAACAAATCGACTTGACATTGTTTTCATTAATTTTCACGAAAAATGCATTCCTGACCAATTAATAAGTCAGAATCTGGGGATTCTCTTGACCGTCCGAGCATTGGAACCCTTGTCGCGGTGCTGATGTTCTTTTTGGCGACCAGACGAGAGGAGTCGACGGCTAAACGCCGGTTCGAGCTCTCCCACGCAACGGCGCTCCGACGAAGCGAGGAAGCAAGGAACGAAGGGTGTAGGTTGGTTGTAGCAGTGGTAGTAGACATGTACCTACATCATAGTACGGCCTTTATGTAGTTCTCGGTGTCTCGGTCGTCTCGCCACGCGAGGAGGGGGCCTCTTCGATTTATGCCCCCGTTACCGAGCCCTCAGGCGCAATTAAGCTCACGTTATAATATTGTTGTTTATTTCGAGGCTGCATTCACGAAACGCTAACAACCCCTTGTGTCCCACCCCTTATCTTGCCCCGTTGCTTTTATCATAGCGCAGAGTGCGGTGATAAAGGAAATTATTGGCGTAACCGCTCCAAACCAAGCGCGTCTCTAATCTCGATGACGCGGCAGCCTCCTCCTCCTCATCCGTAGTCCCTCCTCTTTTTCATAGGGTCAAATCTTAAAACATTAGTTTGACCTTCGGAACGAAGTTGAGATCAACCTTAAGTTCAAACTTGAAATCAAACTTAAGTTCGAGCTTGAGATCAAACTTAAGTTCGAGCTTGAGGTCAAACTTAAATTCGAATTTGAGGTTAAACTTAAATTCGAACTTGAGATCAAACTTAAGTACGAGAACCGTGCGTAAAGTACG
Source organism: Exephanes ischioxanthus (assembly GCA_958510785.1). NCBI lineage: Eukaryota > Metazoa > Arthropoda > Insecta > Hymenoptera > Ichneumonidae > Exephanes > Exephanes ischioxanthus. The sequence goes on from OY294015.1 coordinate 26,363,957, forward strand.
AGAAGCATGCGTAAAGTACGAGAAGCATGCGTAAAGTACGAGAAGCGTGCGTAAAGTACGAGAAGCGTGCGTAAAGTACGAGAAGCGTGCGTAAAGTACGAGAAGCGTGCGTAAAGTACGAGAAGCGTGCGTAAAGTACGAGAAGCGTGCGTAAAGTACGAGAAGCGTGCGTAAAGTACGAGAAGCGTGCGTAAAGTACGAGAAGCGTGCGTAAAGTACGAGAAGCGTGCGTAAAGTACGAGAAGCGTGCGTAAAGTACGAGAAGCGTGCGTAAAGTACGAGAAGCGTGCGTAAAGTACGAGAAACGTGCGTAAAGTACGAGAAGCGTGCGTAAAGTACGAGAAACGTGCGTAAAGTACAATCGGCCCGATGTGCGGATGCGCTGGGTATTTATAGTACACTTGGATGTAAAGCGCCACTTACGCCGCTCTTGGCAGGCACGACAAATAGCACTTTTCATGCATGAGTTACATAAATTTATTAAGGCAACCAACAAGGTGTGAAAATGGGGGTTTTCGCACGCGAAGCGTGCGAAAAAACCGTCATTTTCCCACCGAGTGAAATAAAATATATTTAAAGCACAGCTGTGCCGATTTTTACAGGGTAACGAAATAGCGTTTGGTCGATTAGGAATCGCTTGGCAAAAGAAAGCACTTTCCATAAATATTGATTTCCCTCAAACAAATCGGATATTTGCGTACGCGACGTCGAATAGTTATTTATTTCCGTTGAATAAAAAATTTATTTGTTTCGAAGAAACGTTCGCTACTTCGCGTGGTATTGATCGAATATTTAAATAATGAATTAAATAATCGATCGCTATAATAAAACATAATGTTAAATAACGAAAAAAATTACTCAACTCGAACAATTTATTAATTCAATTCAACGAAATAAAATTTATTAATACTGAATGTACGATTACATAAATTAATTTATTGGATTTCAATAAAATTTTATCAAGCCCATATTCAAATGAGCAATTTTATTTGTTCTATGGTAAAAGTGGGGAATATGGCCCGGTCCATATATCATTGATTTACTTGTTAATCGAGGTGGGCCATATTGACCATTTTTACCCTAAGTAAATTTTATTTGGTTTCAATAAACGTTTTTTTTTCTGAGTGTAAAGTCTGACCGACAGTAAGATTACGAGGACAGACGGAAAGAATGACAAGAGCGAAATTCAACGTTTGTTTGCCAGCTCCAAGAACTACAACGATGCCACCTTTGATTACCCTTGGTTAATTTGGAAGGGTAGCTTCGAAGTCACGTATTACGTTAATGAAAGCGGTCCTAGCTCTGAGCTGAGCTTGCACGTGACCTCAGCAAACATGGGGCAGGTACACGTTGATACTCGAACATTTTTGTGACGTTTTGGTGGCCTTCGCTTCGCACAAGAATCGCGTATCCACGAGACCGGTTTGTCGATCGCATCGAGCCAATTGGCTGCACTCGACGGGCATATGCCATTAGTCACGAGCGATATACCCGAGGTGAAAGTTCATTATGAAAGTCGAATTAAAAAAAAATATATATGTATATTTATTTTTTTCACCTGCCGTCGCTATTGGTGAGACCGCAACGCGTCACTTTTCCATCCCATTTCTTTCGGTGTGAAGTTGTGTCGTGATGTTCGAAACAATTATGAAAAATTGGCAAAAATTGTCGAAAACATAGAAAAGGAAATTAAAAAAGAAAAAAGAAAATGACTATTGAATTGGACAGGAATTTTGGAATCTAGTAACCAAGAAAAAGCAAAAAATTAACTTTTTTCAAAAAAGTAAAAATAGTACACCACGTACTTAAAGTTGGTCTTCGGTTACAAAAAAATAATGTTTATCAAAATAAAATCTTTTTTAAAGAGTTGAAAGTAAGTTATATCATATGAGACAGGTAGTGGTAACCTGATTTATATATGTATTTATTTTGTATAATAATTATGTAATCGACAAATGGACAAAAAATTAGACCATTATCCGTTTTATATATTTTTCTAAAAAATAAAGTAAGAAAGACATACTTGGTTCGCCCGTGGAATGCTAATTAACTGAGTTAATTCGATCAAAAGAACGAAAGCGTCAAGTTTTTTTTTCTATTTTATTTTTGAGTGAAATATAGAAGACGGAAACGGATTCCATTTTTTCAATTTCTTAACTACATAATTACTATACTAAATATTAACATATGTGTATACATTTGTTTACTCCTTGGCTTACATAATCTAACTTATTTTCGATTTTTTTTAAAGATTTTGTTTTGATATAGATTATTTTTTGAAACAGAAAACTGATTTAAAATACTTAGCGTATCATTTTTACTTTTTTGAAAACAGTATATATTTTGGTTTTTAATATATCGAAATATAGATTTTCGAATATTCTTAATTTCTATCCCTGTTACCAAACATAGTGGCAAACAGATGTTGATAAACTGGCAAATTGGAAAAAAAAAATTATGTGTCACATATCGAAAAATACATCCAATATATAAAAAGTATCATCCGCGAAAACGATGTTTCGTGCATAATTAATAATATATATTTTTTAAACATTTGATTTTCGTTCAGGTACCGTTTTTTATTTCAAAAACATACAGTAAAAGAGATTTTTACATTAACAAACCTTTTTGTCCACAAATGTCCACAATTATTTTCATGCCAATTTCACACAAAAAAAAAAAATCTTTAACATTTTTACAAAAATGTTTGTTAATTTTACGAATATTTTTTGTAAAATTAACAAACATTTTTGTAAAAATGTTAAAGATTTTTTTTTTTGTGTGAAATTGGCATGAAAATAATTGTGGATAAGAAATTTTGGTAAGTATTTCACTGTGCAGGTTAAACTAACAATTTCGCTAAAGGCCGCATCAAGGTAGATACAGACATGAGATAATGCTCATTAACTTCGTCACAATGACAAACTAAAACAAGTTCCATTTTAATATCATTAGTGAATTAAGTGTACACCCAGAAAAATAATTTATTTGACGGGCACGCGCAAACAAATAATCATTTGGTTTAAATAAATAATTGTTTTAAATAAATATTGATTTAAATCAAATAAATATTTATTTAAACCAAATAAATATTTATTTAAACCAAATAAATATTTATTTAAAACAAATAAATATTTATTTAAAACAAATAAATATTTATTTAAACAAAATAAATATTTATTTAAACCAAATAAATATATATTTGTGACGCGCCAGTCAAATAAATTATTTTTCTGGGTGTAAAAACGATGACTCCCTTTACCCAATGATCACGATTGTTCCGTTCTCGTTACTCACGATCTTCATCCGAACGATCTATGGGCCGAATTTTAAGACGTTAGTTTGGACTTGTGGTCGCTCTTCAGATCGAACTTAAGATCGAAAATGGGCACTAACTGAATTGCGTCCTTATGATTTATGACCTATCTGAAGTTCCAACTTGATTTCGTATTTAGATTTGATCTTAAGTCTGAAGTTAGATTTGATCTTAAGTTCGGACTTAAGTCTGAACTCAATTTATTGTAGTTCGATCCTAAGTTAGATCCAGTTCGAACTCAAGTTCAAATTAAAAATCAGACTCAAGTTCAAACTTAACATCAAACTCAAGTTCAAATTTAACATCAAACTCAAGTTCAAACTTAACATCAAACTCAAGTTCAAACTTAACATCAAACTCAAGTTCAAACTTAACATCAAACTCGAGTTCAAACTTAAAATCAAACTTAACATCAAACTCAAGTTCAAACTTAACATCAAACTCAAGTTCAAACTTAACATCAAACTCAAGTTCAAACTTAACATCAAACTTAAGTACGAAATCAAGTTCGAACTAAGGTTCGATCGTAACTTCAAACTTAAGATAGATTAAGTACGCAATGGAGTTCGAGCCAAACTTTGATGTTAAGTCCGATCTCAAGTTCAAACTAATGTCTTAAAATTCGTTCCTAAAACAATTTCCATTTTAATATCATTTGCGAATTAAGTCTACAATGGCTGACTCGAATTACCCAACGACCACCATCGCCCCATTTCGTCGCAACTCCTCAACCAAAGATCCGAATAAGGCGATTCGCATTGAGCATTTAATGGTCAACGCGAGCCGTGGCGGACCAAAGCCAATCTTTGCTGGAAATTCTTCAAGAACGATCTCCATTCGCATCGCACGCTACCCAGTTGGCGAAATTTATGTTGTTCATTCGCGACTTGCCTCGAAAAAATAACAACAACCTCGACGATAAAGAATGATGACTGAATTTGTGATAATGAAATTCAATGAATCACACAAGTTATATTCATTCCGTATCCTATAAATAAGCGTCGGAGCGAGAAGCTCGATGCCTCGTGAGCCAAGTTGAAAATTGGCGATAAGAGCCATGAATCGCCTCTACTATTGCTCCTGCTGAGGCTCAGAATTTAATGGAGCCACAAACTTATTTTCTTCTTCTTCTTCGTCCTCCTCCTCTTCTTCATCATCGCCGGGCCGGCGAATGCCCGATGAATAAGTGTAGGGAAGAGCGGGGCAAAATGGGCCGGTGGGGCAAAATGGGGCATTGGGACAAAATGCCATATTCCAATAATTTTTTAATGGGAAAATGGGGCAAAACGGCACAGACAATCCGGATGTAACAACATTGCAAAATTGAAGGCATGGAAGTTAGCAAACGGGGCTCCAATGAAATTATTGACAGCTGTCATGTTTCGCAGAGAGTTTCTTTCCTTGCGAGCTGATAATATAATGTAATGTCATATATTAATATAATGATATATAGTATATTTATAATAATAATAAAAATAATATATATAATAATAACGAGCAGGTTGTTGTGGCTCGCGCGCTCGCAGTTTAAGTGCGTTCAATTTTATATCTTATATTTTTTTTTTTATTGAAGAATTGCAGTAGTTTGCAAATTAATGATGCTGATGATAATGTTAGTTAATGACGTTGCTAAATATTTTTACGGTAAATCATAACGCAGCATTAATTCAATAAAAGTAAAAAAAAGTGTGTGTGCCTACTAAAATTATAGCCACTCCGGAACTTTAGCTACTCCGGAACTTTAGCCACTCCGGAATTTTAACCACTCCGGAACTTTAGCCACTCCGGAACTTTAGCCACTCCGGAACTTTAGCCACTCCGGAACTTTAGCCACTCCGGGACTTTAGCCACTCCGGGACTGTAGCCACTTCGGGACTTTAGCCACTGCGGGACTTTAGCCACTCCGGGACTTTAGCCACTCCGGGACTTTAGCCACTCCGGGACTTTAGCCACGCCGGGACTTTAGCCACTCCGGGACGATAGCCACTCCGGGACGATAGCCACTCCGGGACTTTAGCCACTCCGGGACTTTAGCCACTCCGGGACTTTAGCCACTCCGGGACTTTAGCCACTCCGGGACTTTAGCCACTCCGGGACTTTAGCCACTCCGGGACTTTAGCCACTCCGGGACTTTAGCCACTCCGGGACTTTAGCCACTCCGGGACCTTAGCCACTCCGGGACGTTAGCCACTCCGGGACTTTAGCCACTCCGGGACTTTAGTCACTACGGGTTGACACACAATAGGGGCGTGAAGTTGGCTGCTTACAGGGACGTGAAGTTGGCTGCTAACAGGGACATGAAGTTGGCTGCTAATAGGGGGGTGGGACAAACATCCAAAACAACAAACAAACAAACAAACAAATCCACAGTTTTGTAAAATATATATAAGATAATAATATATAATACAATAATTTTTTTTTTTTATTGTTACGACGGAAAATCAATCACTTGAAAAAAGTGACATCTGTCAATGACATCATTGGAGCAACGTTGTTAACTTCCATGTAACAAAAATTGGACATACAAAAATGATTGGAAACTTGCGTTTTGCTCACTGTCCCATTTTGCCCCGATCCACCCTACGTGGGAAGGAACATGAGAATAAGAAATGCGCGAGAGAGGACGAGTGGAGAAAAGACAAGTACAGGTGCGAGTACAGGTATTGGCCGGAGGACGAACGAGAACGGACGAACGGACGGACGGACGAAGAAGAAGAAGGCCGCTCCGGCCACGGGGACGCCGGTGGGATTGAGTTATGACAGCGTTTGCTCCAGGGGGCCGGCTGAACCCCGACGAGGCGGATATTTCTCTTCTCATTCTTTATTTCATATACTCTTTTTTTTTTTTTTTTTTTTTTTTTTTTTTTTTTTTTTTTTTTTTTTTTACCTTTCCCTCTACTCTCGATCTGCGTCGCGCATCAGCCCAGACCAGGAACGTCGGCCATGCATCAACTTCGGCTCAGAGCTTGGTCCGGCCTCTTCGGAGCGGAGCATCGTGTTTTTTTTTTCTCTCTCCGCTTGTTCCTCTTTTTTTTTTTTTTTTTTTTCTCTTCTTCATCCACAGCCGAATACGAGTGTTGATGCATGGCCAGCAGAAGCTGAGCGAGGAGCACGGAGAGGAATCACAGCCGGGCTGCCTCCTTCTTCGCCGCGAACGAGTCGCGGCTGGGGAGAAAAAAAACGAGAAGACAAATAAAGAGCCGCTCGATCCTCGATGATCCCAACCTTTGAGCCGAATCGACGATTCCACCCACTCGGAATCTCGATGTACTGTGTACGCGCCCGAGTCCGAATCGTCGGATTAACATTAGTTGACAGTCCGCTGCACCGCCCCCCCCCCAACCCCCTTCGCTTCGCCGCCCGAAAAAATACTCGTTATTTTCTACGCTCCTGAGCATCGCGCCTTACCCACGGTCGCTTT